>NC_069428.1:10587464-10609616 GCF_026875155.1 Cherax quadricarinatus | reverse complement strand
ATGGTTTTACGCGCCCCCCTCACATCAGCGCCATGTTGTACAAGGTAGCTGCTAAAAACAGCAGAGGGGTGAGAGCCGACCGCATTCCCGCGTGGTCAGGCAGCGAATGATAGGATCTAGGAGTGTTCGTATTTTGTGCAGTAAGCACCTGACACCTATTGCAAGAGCTATACTTCTTTGTAACCTGTAAGTACATGCTTGGCCAAAATAAGGTGTGCTTGAGTTTTATGCCACGTCTTTAACGATGGGCCAAATGTTCGGTCACTGGCAAATCATGAGCCATTTGAAGAACAGTCTCTCGGCATGGTTTAGGAACAACAAGTAGGGAATAATCTATCACTGAAGAATGAGATTTAAAGACCGATTTATATAAGATACCATTAATATATTCAAACTTATGAGATACGTATCTCCCATGGATAACTTTGTTGTTAAAAGCTTGGTTATGACAATCCCGAAGTGAAGGGCAATTGCGCTGTATATTGACAAAGTCATTCTTGGACATAATATCTGGGAAAATAAAAGGACTTACGGTGGGAGAAGAGGAGGTAGGAGAAGCCGGGGTTATGGTCTGAGCCCTAGTCAAGACATTGAGAGTGCTGGAGGCAATACCCTTACTTTCACCCGACGAGTGGACAGGTGATCCTGCTACCTCACTATCGAGAGCAGTATCATCTGTTTCCACCCCCAAATGAACAGTACGAGACAATGCAGCTTCCGGTGCGGAATTGTTAAGGTGATTATTTAACTTGCAAGGAAGAAGAGCTGGAAAACTTAGATCCACGGGTGGTGACGAAAGATCCGCCTCTGAAGGAAGAACGGCACCTTTAATGTTACCCACTATTATAGAACAAGTAATTGGGGCTAGTACCGCATTAGTCCAACCAGTGAACCATTTAGTTTTCAAGTAACAACGTATTGTAGGGAAAGTATTTTCACGTCCCAAGTAATCTGAAAGAATAGTGGACACACGAGAGGTTTTAAAGTAAGGGAACAGTTTGTCCGAAATTACGATGCACGTACATCCAGTGTCACGTAATATGTCTGAGACTTTTATACCATTAACTGCTCCTGAGCAGAAGGGTGCTTGGTCATTACCGTCAACAAAACATCTTCCAACTTTCTCTATTTTCTTGGAAGGACAATCTGGACGTTTATGTCCGATACCACCACATCGATGACAGGTTGGTATAACAGCTGGTGACTTTGCTTCTACTGTAGGCTTCTTAATCTTTGGTTCAGGTGAACCATTGCCCTTAAGGTTCGATCCCTTTAGGTCTTTATAGGAATTGTGGGCCTCAGCATACAACTTCCTCAGCTTTAATCAGGTTTATGTTTCTCTAATGAATGTTCGTATTGGTGAGGAAGAGCTGTCAAGAACTGGTCAGCAACCATGAAGTCTCTAAGAGATTCATAACTGTGATCAATTCCTGAACTCTCTATCCAAAAGTCGAACAAACGAAAGAGTGTTACCTGTAACTGCTGAAAGTTCTGGCCAGGCTGTAAGGTGGCATACCTGAAATCTTTCCTGTAAGAATTAGTGGTTTTTTGATATGCTTTAAAGATTGCCTTCTTCAGAGGTTATAATTAATATAATATCCTGCGACAAAGTTGCATAGATATTCAAGGCTGTACCAGAAAATAACATTCCTAACCTGGTAGCCCAGGTGTCAGCAGGCCATTCACAGAGGGTAGCGTATTTTCAAACCTGATAATGTATGAAGTTATGTCTTCCCCCTCTGTGAAGGGAGGTAAATTAGGTGTTGGAATATGTGCACTAGCTGCATGATGTTCAATTACTCCTTCCTCTAATTGTTGTTGTGTAAGAGTTAGATTTTATTCTCTAATTCAAGGCGAGCTTTTTCGAGCTCTCGATCCTTTTCTCTCTCTATTAACTCAAGTTCTCTAGCTTTTTCCTCAACTTCTCTATCCTTTGCTCTTTCCTCAAGTTCTCTTATTTTAGCCTGTTCCTCACATATTTTAGCCTGTTCCTCACGTATTTTAGCCTGTTCCTCACGTTCTCTAGCTCCTTCACGATCAAGTCTATCACGCTCCTTTTTGTCTTCTCTTTCTCTTTCTAACCGTCTTTCTTGGATTTCTCTCTCAATTCTCTCTCTCTCCTTTTTCTCTTCTCTTTCGATTCTCTCTCTCTCCATTTTCTTCTTTCCTTTCCCTTTCTAACTGTCTCTCTTCTCTCTCAATTCTCTCTTTTTTAAGTCTTTCCTGAATCTTAGCACTAATGAAAGATTCTAAATCTTTCCCTGTTATTCCTAACTTACTTCCAGCGTTCATCAAAAACTGGTATTCCTCCATACTTGCAAGAATAACTTAAACTATCAGGGGAAATGAAACGGGCATTAAAGAAAACGGAGGGTTCAATTCCTGCTCCGCTCAAACTGTAAATAAACCAAAGGGCTCGATCCCTACTTCAATTAAACATATGTATTAATTAAAACGAAGGGTTCTATGCCAGCTCCGAGCAAACAGTAAGTAGAATGGGGTCACTTGACCATCCAATCTTCTCACCAACAAATCAAGAGTGTCCTATGACAGTTCCCTTGATATAAATAAAGAGCTCAATGAAACAAATTGTCACTGGAAAATCTCGGGTCCCTAGAGTCTAATCCTCCAAAGTGTTTCAAGCTCACACAAAAATAGATGGCAGAATTAACTAGTATTCCTGCCTTGACTTGACTTACAATAAATTGAGACTATAACAATCACCAAATCTTTTAAATACCTGTACTGTAGTCCTACCATAGAGAATGATTACTCATGGCTGGTGGTAACCGTCTGTGGTATGCGGCGTTGAAGTTCCAATGGTAGATTCGAGATGCAGTTGAATCTTGATTCAATAGAGTTGATCCTGGCAAGGTCGCCAATTGTGAAGACTTACTCAGCCCTGTAACAACTTCAGACAGTATTGAACACACATTTTTTACTGTCTCTCAGTGTACTCGCAGCACCCCTGCTTTTCACTGGGGGAATGTTGCATCTTGTGCTGAGTCTTTTGCTTTCGTAGGGAGTAATATTCGTGTGCAAGCTTGGTACTAATCCCTTTAGGATTTTCCAAGTGTATATTATCATGTATCTCTCTTGCCTGCATTCCAAGGAATGCAAATCAAGGGACTTCAACCGTTCCCAGTAATTTAGTACTTGGGTGCCATGAAAGTTCTTTTGTACACTCTCCAGTTCAGCAATTTTGCCTGCCATGAATGGGGCAGTTAGTGTACACCAGTATTCCAGCCTAGAGAGAGAATAAGCGATTTGAAGAGAATCATCATGGCTTGGCATCCCTAGTTTTGAAGGTTCTCATTATCCATCCTATCATTATCCTAGCAGATGTGGTAGATACATCGTTGTGGTCTTTGAAGGCGAGAGACTCTGACATTATCACTCCCAGGTCTTCACAATTACTTTTTTTGCCCCTTGTGGCAGATATCCAAGAACTAGCTACAAGCAGTATTAAAACAGGGAAGTGTTTTTGGTATGCCCAAATGAGATAAATCTGTGGACTAAAATCACAAGGGTATTAAAAGAGGTCAACATCAAAGCTGCTTTCATAGAAAACCTGGAAGCTTTCTACAACAGATGGGAACAAAAAAAGTCCGGCTGAATGGTACTGCCCTTGATACTGGCCATGTAGTCACAAACTGTAAGGCTGGAGATGATGTCCTGGTAGTCAGTAAATGGGGGGCTGATAGTGCTGTCCTGGGAGACAGTAATGGGGAAGCTGGAGGTGCTGTCCTGGGAGACAGTAATGGTGAAGCTGGAGGTGCTGTCCTGGGAGACAGTAATGGTGAAGCTGGAGATGCTGTCCTGGGAGACAGTAATGGGGAAGCTGGAGATGCTGTCCTGGGAGACAGTAATGGTGAAGCTGGAGATTTTGTCCAGGTAGTCGGGAATTATACGCAGGAAGGAATACATATAATGACCCCCATAGGGGACAGGAGCCATAGTAGGGAAACAAGTGTAGTCAAAGATAAGATAAACCAATATTGCAAACTAGAAATACCGCAGGAAATAGCAAACAAGAGGACTCCACTAGCAATAGTGAGGATATATTACCAAAAACAAATGGTGGGAGCTCCATTGTTGGTGCTAGGGAGGATAGAAGTAAGACAGGGAAACATGCACCAACAGGGAATACAGTCACAGAAACCCAAGGCAAACGGAAACCAAGCCTGTGCACATACTATGCACTCGGTATCTGCTGGCATGGGAAATCTGGAAAAACAGATGGGACGTGCAACTATGGACCACCCTAGGAAATGCCATGTCCCATATGACAACAGGAAAATGCAAACTCCCTTCCTGTAAGCTTTTTCACCTGAACTGTGTACCTCTTCAGTACAGGAAAGACTGTGCTATAACTTAAATTGCCAGGCATACCATCTAAAGGGGACAAAAAGATACAAAACATCCAGGCCATGGGAAAACCTGGGTAGCCACAGCCACTCAAGAGGGAGAGGTTTTTTAGTGCCAGGAAGGAAAAAAAACTGGCAGAAATGGCAGAAATTCGTACACCAAATCCAGTCATTCCTGGAGTGGAACCACAGTCGATGGCCTCCACTCCAAACCAACAGATACAGATACTAATGCCGGAAAAAAAAATCCCCCCCCAGTACCAACAATACCACCAGTCCGATAACATTCTTCTTTGCAAATATACAGGGTCTAAAGCCAGCAAAAACAACAAAAATACCTTTCATCCGTGGACTACTTGCAGAGGCAAAGGCAAATGTTCGCGGCTTTCACTGAGACCCACTAAAGGATCACTTGGACAACGAAATATGGATCCCAGGTTACAACCTATACAGATGTGACAGAGTGAACAGGCAAAAGGGGGGGGGTTGCCTGTACATTGCAGAGTCACTTGTTTGCACAGAACTGCTAAATGCCTCAAATGATGTAGTGGAAGTTTTAGCAGTAAAGGTCGAGAACCAAAACCTAGTCATTGTGATAGTCTACAAGCCTCCGGATGCAACATCCCAGCAATTCCAGGAACAGCTGTTAAAATTGACCACTGTCTGGAAAACCTTCCAGCTCCTGCACCCAACATCTTGCTCCTGGGGGATTTCAACTTAAGGCACCTAAAATGGAGGAATATAGCAAATAATATTGTTGCAGTAATAACACCAGGAGGCAGCTCTGATGAAAACTCACACTCACGCGAGCTTTTAAATCTTTGCACAAAATTCAATTTAAACCAGCAAATAATAGAGCCTACTAGACTGGAGAATACACTAGACCTCATCTTCACTAACAATGATGATCTGATAAGAAATATCACCATATCAAAAACAATATACTCAGATCACAACATAATTGAGGTTCATGTCATGTATGCGCGGAGCCCCAGACCGACATAATGAATTAGTCACGAGGGAGCATTCACCAAATTCAACTTCAATAACAAAAACATAAAGTGGGACCAAGTAAACCAAGTCCTAACCGATATAAGCTGGGAAGATATACTAAGCAACACAGACCCCAACTTATGCCTAGAACAGATTAACTCGGTGGCACTCGATGTATTGCACAAGGCTTATTCCTCTAAGAAAAAGGAGGAGTAGGTGTAAAACAGAAAGAGACAGGGGGCTCCCTTTACAGGCGACGGAAAAGAAAACAGAGCGGCTAAAAGAGGTAAAATATATCGGGAAATGCGTAGGGAACACTGGTCAGAGAAATAGCAAGCATCGAACTTAAGCTAAAAGAATCCTTTAGGAGTCAGGAATCGGGGGAAGAACTAAAAGCCATAAATGAAATCGAAAGAAACCCAAATAATTTCTTCTCTATGCCAAATCAAAATCGAGAACACGTCCAGTATTGGGCCCCTACTTAAACAAGATGGGTCCTACAAAAGATGACAGCAAGGAAATGAGGGGAGCTACCAAGCCCCAAAAATATGACTCAGTTTTTTTAGCAAGCCGCTAACCAGACTGAGAGTCGAAGATCAAAATAAAATTTTTTATGAGAGAGCCACAAAATTTGATAACACAAGCCTATCCGATGTTATCCTGACCCCAAATGACTTCGAACAGGCGATAAATGACATGCCCATGCACTCTGCCCCAGGGCCAGACTCATGGAACTCTGTGTTCATCAAGAACTGCAAGAAGCCCCTATCACGAGCCTTTTTCCATCCTATGGAGAGGGAGCATGGACACGGGGTCGCCCACAGTTACTAAAAACAACAGACATAGCCCCACTCCACAAAGGGGGCAGTAAAGCAACAGCAAAGAACTACAGACCAATAGCCACAAACTCCCATATCATAAAAATCTTTGAAAGGTCCAAGAAGCAAGATCACCACGCATTAGAAACCCATCAGTTACACAACCCAGGCAACAAAGGGTTTAGAACAGGTCGCTCCTGTCTGTCCCAACTATTGGACCACTACGACAAGGTCCTAAAGCACTAGAAGACAAAAGAATGCAGATGTAATATATACAGACTTTGCAAAAGCCTTCGACAAGTGTGACCATGGCGTAATAGCGCAAAAAAATGCGTGCTAAAGGAATAACAGGAAAAGTCGGTCGATGGATCTATAATTTCCTCACTAACAGAACACAGAGAGTAGTCGTGAACAGAGTAAAGTCCGAGGGAGCTACGGTGAAAAGCTCTGTTCCACAAGGCACAGTACTCGCTCCCCATCTGTGTTCTCATCCTCCTATATCCGAACATAGAAAGGATGTCAGCCACAGCACCGTGTCTTCCTTTGCAGATGACACCCGAATCTGCATTTACAGTGTCTTCCATTGCAGACACTGCAAAGCTCCAGGGAGACATCAACCAAATCTTTCAGTGGGCTGCAGAAAACAATATGAAGTTCAACGATGAGAAATTTCAATTACTCAGATATGGTAAACATGAGGAAATTAAATCTTCATCAGAGTACAAAACAAATTCTGGCCACAAAATAGAGCGAAACACCACGTCAAAGAAACCCAGGAGTGATCATGTCGGAGGATCTCACCTTCAAGGACCATAACATTGTATCAATCGCATCTGCTAGAAAATGACAGGATGGATAATGAGAACCTTCAAAACTAGGGAGGGCCCAAACCCATGATGACACTCTTTTAGGTCACTTGTTCTATCTAGGCTGGGAAAATTGCTGCACACTAACAGCACCTTTCAAGGCAGGTGAAATTGCCGACCTGAAAATGTACAGAGAACTTTCACGGCGCGCAAACGGAGATAAAAAACCTCAATTATTGGGAGCGCTTAGGTTCCTAAACCTGTATTCCCTGGAACGCAGGAGGGAGAGATACATGATTATATACACCTGGAAAATCCTAGAGGACTATACCGAACTTGCACACGAAAATCACTCATTACGAAAGCAAAAGACTTGGCAGACGATGCAAACCCTCCCCCAATGAAAAGCAGGGTGTCACTAGCACGTTAAGAGACCATACAATAAGTGTCAGGGGCCCAAGACTGTTCAACTGCCTCCCAGCACACATAAGGGGGATTACCAACAGACCCCTGGCAGTCTTCAAGCTGGCACTGGACAAGCACCTAAAGTCAGTTCCGGATCACCCGGGCTGTAGCTCGTATGTTGGTTTGCTTTGCAGCCAGCAGCAACAGCCTGGTTGATCAGGCTCTGATCCACCAGGGGGCCCTGGTCTCAGACCGGGCCGCGGGGGCGTTGACCCCCGGAACTCTCTCCAGGTAAACTCCAGGTATTGTATGGTTAGAATTTGTTGCATATCCTGATACAGTTTTAATTTCCTTAAGTTTTTCATATTGAGTAGTTGATATTTCTCTTAAATTTGATTTATTGTTTTGAGTGGCCCTTTGAAGATTTGGTTGATGTCCTCTTGGAGTCTTGCAGTGTCTTTGATGGAGGACACTGTCGTGGCAATTCGGGTGTCACCCACAAAGGAAGACGTGGAGCTATGGTTTACATCTCTGTCTATGTCAGATATGAGGATGAGCAATAGGATGGGAGCAAGTTCAGTGCCTTGTGGAACAGAGCTTTTCACTGTAGCTGCCTCGGACTTTACTCTGTTTACTATTATTCTGTTTTTCTATTTCTTGGAAGTTACAGATCCTACCAAAATTTTCCTGTTTATTCCTTTATCACGCATTTTGTTCGCTATTACACCACCGTTACACTTGTAGAAGGCTTTTGCAAAGTTTGTGTATACTACATCTGCATATTGTTTATCATCTACAGCATCCAGGACCTTGTCTAGTGGTCCAATACTGGGACAGGGAGGAGCAACTGGGTTTAATTCCATGTTGCCCTGGGTTGTGTAATTGATGGGAATCTATGGGGTTGGCGATCTTGCCTCTTGAACCCCCTCTCAAAGATTTTTCAGGGATTTTGGGATTTGATACTATGGGTTCCTGCAGTGGTGTGCACAGCTAACTGAATTTTAGCTTCGCAAAAAACCGATAACAAAAAAAATTACCCTTCTAATGCTAAACCCAAACTAAAGGCGGGGAAAAAAAATTAGTGGAACTAATGCTAACTGCTAATTTTTTTCACATAAATTTCATTTCCTAATAAAATATAGAATCCCAAAAGGTTATAAAAACAGTGTTGAAAAACAGTACTCAGGTTTTTTTACTCAAGTTTTTTAAAGGGAAACGAAGCAAAACTACTTAAGTACTGTAATTTAGAAATTTTTTTTTCGGTATTTACTTTTTAAAAAGCTCTGAAAATGCTTGAAATTTTTTACTTAAATTGAATCTGTTAGTACTTTTCCCTTCTTGAAATTTTGATAACATATTTACTCTTTAAATTTAGGGTCTTTTTTTAAAAAGGGAAAAACATTTAGAAAAGTTTCTCAAGTACAGTACTCAGGTATTTTTAAACTTCCTTACTTTCGACACTAAAAAGGGAAAACTGTACTTTTTAAAACTGTCATAAGTTGCAATGTCCAAAAAAATTAAAAAATTTATAAAAAAAAGTTTTAAGAAAACTTTTTTACTTGCACACGGGGAAGTAAAAAAATTTTGGTGTTCATCATATCCCTTGATTTGAGGAAAAAATTTAATCATCTAGGGGGGGCCCAAACGGGGTTCTGCACCCTGGCCCTCGGCCTGAGCGACCTCTGTTTAAAAACCACAGCCACAAAAAGATTTCCTTAATAACACCCTAAAGCAGAACAAAAAATTGTCTCCTATGTTTAAAAAGATAAGTGACAAAGCACCCTGGGAATCGTTGCCACTGAAAAGACTATAACAATGCTGCTCAGATGCTGCTACGCTAAAACCGCAAGTCACTTTTACATAGTCAGCCCAATGGGAGTCCCGGGACTGACGGGTTAGAGAAAAAACCCACAACAGACAGAAAAAAAACACTTTTGGTGTTTTTTAAAAATTTCATTTTTTCTGACTACCAACATTATTTTTTTTGGGCGGACTAAAAAGTTAGCAGAACTTTTTTTAGGAAAAGCAGCCTGAATACCCCTTTGTGGCTTAGCGCTTCTTTTTTTTTATAATAATATTTAGAAAGAAGCTAATCGGTCGACAAAACAGTTTTGAGGTTTTGCAGAAATGCTAATTCGTTTAAACAAGAAGTTACTTCCGCTTTTAGCGATTGGGCGGATTAGAAGAACGGGTGCCCCCAAATTCATTCTGTAGTTCTTTGAAATTTTGCTTTATTTGCCCACCTTTGTAGTGTGGGGCTATGTCTGTTGTTTTTAGCGAGTGGGGGATGACCGTGTCCTTTACTCCCTCTCCATAGAATATAAAGGGTTTGGGCTTTTTTTGAAATTTCTTGATGAAAAAAACGGGTTCCAGGGGGTCTGGGCCGGGACATGTTTTTTTATTCCCTTTTCAGATTCTTTTGGTGTTAACTAAAAACAAGATTTTTTAAATTTGCCCAAAAATTTTGGGTCTCATTCCAAAAAATTTCTTTGGATTTGGACCCTAAGTCGGGGGTAATGCTTGATGAACACCGAGTCTTTAATTGGGGACTTTAGTATTTCACCCCATTTTTGGCTGTCATCTAAAAAATTTTCCCATCTCCCCCAAAGCGGGGACCCTCAATACTGGATGTTGTTTTTTTCCCTTAGAAGATAGTGCTCACGAGGGTACTAGTGTTGCCTGGAGGACACTGAAGAAAAGTTTTTCAGTCCACGGGGTTTTAAAAAAAGAGATCCCTGCTGGAAGGAAGCAGGATGTCCATAAAAGGGGAAAAATATATTGAGGAAACGGGAAAAATAAATGCACCAGCAATAAACGCAACTACAAAAAAACCCTAGAAAACAAAAAGTGAAATTTCTTGTAAATCTAGGGCCTTGGGTATTCCCGGGGCACGGTAAATCGGGTTTTAAAAAAAGGTGGACAAAACCTTTGCCCAACCCCAAAAAAAAATGCTCCCAAAAACCACATGAAAAACCAGGAGGGGTGCAATTTTCCTTTTTTTTCCCTTTTATTCACCCAAAAAATGTGTAAATTTCCCTCAACCCATGAAAAAAAAAAATGCTACGGGTAAATACTGCCAGGGCCAAAATCATCAAAGGGGCCCCTAGAAGACCAAAACGGCCGGGATTATAGGAAACAAAAGGGAGGAGCCCAACCTCTCCCGTTGCCGAGGTTTTCTAGGGCCAGAAGGAAAAAAAAAACTGGCAAGAAATGACAACACTTTTGGAGCGAGGCTGCTCCCCGAATGTTTTCAAGTGGCCTCTACCCCAGAAAAAAAAAGATATTAGAGGCCCAAAAATAAAACCCCCCCCAAATTCCCCCAAAAACGACATATGTCTTTGCAAAACATACATGGTCTAAAACCCTTTTAAAAAAAAAAAAACAAAATTTTCCCTTTCATCAAGGGGCTGCTTACGGAAATTTAAAAGGGAATGTTTGCGGAAATTTTCCCGAGACCCACATAAAGGGTCATTAAAGACAAAGAAATATGGATCCCAAGTTTTTAACCTATTCTTATGCAACAGACTAAACAGGAAATGGGGGGTTGGCCCCCTTAAAGCACAGAGTCGCTCATTTGCAAGAACTAATTTAAAAACCCCCAAAAAGATTAATTGAAAATTTTTGGGGGTAAAAATCGAAAAAAACCCGAAAACCCTTTTTCATTGTGGGGTATAAAGCCTCCAGAAAGCAACTTCCCAGCAATTCCAGGAGCAGCAAAGAGAAAAAAATTAAACCCCTGTCTGGAAAATCTCCCAAAATCCTGCCCCAAAAAAATTCTACTAGGAGATTTCAACCTGAGATACCCAAAAAAGAAGGAGTATAGAAAACAATGTTTTTAAATAACAAAAAAATTTCAAAATACCGGACTGGAAAGATAACAAAAATAACCCGCACTTAGAAGAGAGGAGCTTACGAGGCGTTTTTGGTCCCAATTGGACCATTTACAAAATTTTCCAAATTCTCGTTAGGGTGACTTTTTAAATGGTCCAAGTGGACCGAAACGCTGTAAGTCCTCTCTTCTATGTGCTGGTTATTTGTGTAAACAATGTTTTAGCAGAGACATCCTGGGGCAAAACTCAAATGAAAAATTCCCTTCACACACGAAAATATTAAAACTCTGCAAAAAATTCCCCCTTAAAAACCCGCAAATGTACAGCCTAAAAAGACTAGAAAATACGCTGGACCTCATCTTCATGACAATTTAAGATCTTTTATACATAATTTTAAAACCCAAACAAAGACAATTTTATTCAAGGGTCACAACTTTAAAAGAGGTACAGGGGCAGAATTTCACAGGGCTCCGAACCCGCAAAATGTGGCAGCACGGTCTTTTTCACGAAAAATTTAATTTCAATAACAAAAAAATACAATGGGAAACAAGGGGAACCATGTCCAAAATGAAACAAATTGGAAAAAATATCCTAAACAAAAAAAGATCCGAACTTTGCCTTGAAAAAAATGAATTCCCGGGTCTTGAGATCTCAAGACAATTTTCCCTTAAAAAAAAGGGAAAAAAAGATTTTAAAATAGAAAAAGAGAGCATTCCCCATATAGACAAAGGCGAAAAGTCACAGAGCTGCTGAGGGGGATCAATATATCTGAAATACAAAGGGAGGCACTGGTCAATGAAATTTCAAATATCAAACTTAGGTTAAAGGAATCGTATAGGAGACAAGAATCACAGCAAGAACTAAAAGCCATAAAGGAAATTGAAAAAAAAAATACTTATTCTCTTATGCTAAATGTAAGGGAAAAACAACATCCAGTATTGGGCCCCTGCTTAGGCGGGATGGGACATATACAGATGATAGCCAAGAAATGAGTGAGATACTAAAGTCCCAATATGACTCAGTGTTCCGTGAGCCACTGCTCACTCTAAGGGTCGACAATCCAAATGAATTCTTTATGAACAAAACCCAAAATTTGGTCATCTCAAAAATCTCAGATATAATTCTAACTCCACAAGACTTTGAAGAGGCAATTAATGACATGCTCATGCACTCTGCCCCAGGCCCAGACTGGTGGAACTCCATGTTCATCAAGAATTGCAAGAAGCTCCTATTGCGTGCCTTCAGCATTTTATGAAGAGGGAGCATGGACACAGGGGTTATCCCACACACACTAAAAACAGCAGACATAGTCCCACTCCACAAAGCTGGCAACAAAGCAACTGCAAAGAACTACAGATCGATAGCATTAACATCCCATACTATAAAAATCTTTGAGAGGGTTCTAAGAAGCAAGATCGCCAACCGCCTAAATACCCATCAATTACACAACCCAGGGCAACACGGGTTTAGAGCAGGTCGCGCCTACCTGTCCCAGCTACTGGACCACTATGACAAGGTCCTGGATGCTGTAGAGGATAAACAAAATACAGATGTATACACAGACTTTACAAAAGCTTTCGACAAGTGTGACCATGGTGTAATAGCATACAAAATGTGGGATAAAGGAATAACGAGAAAAGTTGGTAGATGGATCTACAACTTCCTGATAAATAGAACACAAAGAGTGATAGTAAACAGAGTAAAGTCCCAGGCAGCCACGGTAAAAAGTTCTGTTCCACAAAAGCACAGTACTCGCTCCCATTCTATTCCTCAGCCTCATTTCGGACATAGACAGAGATGTAAGCCATAGCTCTGTGTCTTCCTTTGTAGATGACACCCGGATCACCATGGCATGACCTCCAACAAAGACACTGTGAGACTCCAAGCAGACATCAACCAAATTAAAAGTTTATTCTCTATAAGGATTACAATGCTGAGTTTACAGAATTTGGTTATTGTGTGGTTTACATGTAGTAAAATAATTACAGAGTGTACCACTAGAACACCTAGCATGGCTAGGCATTTCGGGAAGACTTAGTTTAATTCTTAATTTTAAAATATTACAAATTATGAGGTAAGTAGGTATCATGGCTAAGTGACTAAATACTAGTTTGTGAGTTTAGCAATGTGAATGCTTTTGTTTTGGCACAGTACATAGTTTCAGTATTGGAGTATCACAGTAAATCACTCGACTCACAGCCCCCAACACTTCTGTAAGTACACGTCTGATCATATTCTAGTGGACTTATTGGTTGAAAGCTTCACTTTTGACCAATAATAAACTTAGTCCTTTCAGTCTTGCTCTGTTAAATGTCTTAATAATCACCACGTCTTTTAGGTATTGTACTTATCATGGAGAGTGATTTCTTAAGCAGTAGGTAACCTGTCTTTTAAGCAGTAGGTAACCTGTCTCTCTTTCCAGCTTGAAATGACAGAATGGGTCACCTGCCAACCAACGAGTAGAATTGAAGGAGACGGACTATCCTCCTGAGACGTCACATGTTTTATCTACTTGCCTGTGCTCATGTATGAAGAATCAGGACGTAACCACTCATCATTGCAGTGATAAAGAACCTGATTTCCTGTCATCTGGATCGATTATTTACGGCTATAAGAATGAGCCGGTGGGTTTTCACCAACACCTGCGACCCCTCCCCCCCCCATCATCAGCAACAGCTACGATTTCAACAATACGCAGTGTCACCAACACCAGACACCCAAGTTTTATATATACAGTGGCCCCTCGTTTTTCGTAATTAATCCATTCCTGGAGCCATTACTATAAACGAAATTTACGATTTGCGAATCAATTTTTCCCATAAGAAATAATGTAAATACAATTAATCCGTTCCTGACACCCAGAAGTATTAAAACAAAAAAATTTTTACATGAAATATACATATAGTACATAAACAATACAATGGGAAATGATGAATGAAACATTAACAGCATAACACTTACCTTTATTGGAGATTCTTCTTAGTGTATGGGAGACTGGAGGAGGAGAGAGATTGGATTGTTTACAGTTTGGAAGGGGAATCCCCTTCCAGCAACACTTCAGGTACCAATTGCTTCTCTGGGGTTGCTTCTCTTCTCTGTTTCTTAATTCCACTAGGACCACCTTGAGAGTCACTCTAGTCCTGTCTCGCAAAGTAACTGTGAGAGAGCTCTATTTCTGGCGTCTCATTAACACTTCCCAAAAATGGCCCAAGACTTTGTCACTGTACATATTTCTCACCTTCTTTACCACAGGCTTGGCACTAGGAGCTTTCTTTGGAGCCATGGTAGCTTATTTAGTAATTGCAAGCACTAAAATGAGTGGAATATTATGAAATATTTCGTAGGAGCACTTAAGGGGACCTTCACTCACTGGTAAACAATGCCAGACTGGCTGGGTAGGGAGGCCGCCCCGGCTCACACCGTGGGCACGCGTCCCGGACAAACTACTATTCGCGAGTCAACCTATGTATGATAATTCTATGTAACTGTATTTGTGTATACCTGAATAAACTTACTTACTACTTACCTATGAAAAGCGAGTCCATGTTTATACAAAAATACCCCTATGATTGGCGAAATTTATGATTGCCGAGAACTACGAAAAGCGAGGGACCACTGTATTAGCGTTGAATTCAGATATCATTTATATTTTTCATTTTTCATTTTCTTTATTGTAGGATCAATATTTCATATTAAGTGTTTTATATTTTAAATTTTCTAAATAATAAAGTTTTTATGTTTGTCAGTTTTTGTTCTTTTTCTAGCTTTTAATTTTTTCCTGGGGGGAGGAGCCAGCCTTAGAAATACTGATTAAAGGGTTGTACAGGGTTAAAAGCCTTCACTGGGAAAAAGAGAATGTTTCCAATACAGACGAAGTTAAAGAATCCGAGTGCTTAAGGGGCCAAAATACCTAAAATTACAAAGGGAGGCCGGTCAGTGAAATTCAAATATCAAAATTTAAAGCTGAAGGATTCTTACAGGGAAAAAGAATCACGGAAAAAATAAAACCCTTTAAAAAAAAATTAAAAAAAAAATACTTTTTCTATTTGTTGGATTTTAACTGGGGGTTTTTTGGGGGAAACAACGCCCCCCCCACGGCCCAGCCTGAGCCGGGCCTCATTGGGTAAAGGGTCTGATAAAACCGGCCCTTTACTGCGGGCCGAAATGAAAAGTTTAAATGTAAAAACCCACAGCCTGGTTGGTCAGGAAACTGACTTTGGGGAACCATCCAGTCCCCCTTCTTGAAGACAGCCGGGAGTCTTTTGGGTTTAACCCCCCTTGATGTATGGGGAAAAGGCAATTGAACAGTTTTGGGGCCCGGGACATTATTGTGTTGTATCTCATGAAACTCGTGGCCCCTCCGCTGTGGGGGCACTCCTCCCGAGGTTTTGTTTTTCAAAATGGAGGGGATTTTCGTGTACAGGTTTAGTAGAAAATCCCTCCGGGGCCTTTTAAAGGGGTAAAAACATTATCTCTCTCGCGGCTTTCGGGGGAAACGATCAAGGCCCTTCAACTGTTCCCAGTATTTTTTAGGTCCCTTTAATCACACTTAGTGTGCCTTTAAAAGTTTTTTTGTACACTCTCCAGGTCTGCAATTTTTGCCACCCTTGAAGGGGGCGTTAGTGACACAGTTTTCCACCCTTTAGGGGAAACAAACGTTTTGGGAAAAAGAATCATTGTGGGGGGAGGGATCCCAGTTTTGAAGGTTCTCATTAACCATCCTTTTTATTTTCCTTACAATGGGTAGATACATTGTTTTTGGCTTTGAAGGGGAATCCTCTTACAAATTTTTACTCCCCGGTCCCTTTACTTTTCTTTTCCCCTCTATTGTACAGTTTTGAATTTGTTGCATACCTTGCACATTTTTAATTTTTTTTAAGTTTTCCTATCTGGTAGTTGGGGAAAATTTTTTCTTCGTCGAACTTTTTTTTTGTTTTGAGTGGGCCCCTTCGAAGATTTTTAAAAAATATAGGCCAAAATCAAACTTCCCCTTTCTATCCAAATCTTTGAGAAACTCGGCACCGGAGAAAATTCATTTATAAAGGCACAAAACATAAATCACCCCTGCCAAAAAGGATTCAGGAAAAATTTAAAAGCCCCTAAGGGTCAATCATAAAAAATTAGTCCCGCTTTAAAGAGCATTGGAAAAAAGGAAAAATCCACTAGGAATTTTTTTTTGACCTAAGAAAAACCTTTTTACAAAGTAGGGCCCGACATCCTAAATCCACAAAAATTGGGGCCATTACGGGATAAGAGGCCATACGCTTTGCTTTTTCAAATCTTCCCCTTTCTAATAGGGATCAGTTGTCGCCATTAAAGGGCACAGCATCAACAACCGGCCACTTTATGCTGCATTCTGCAGGGAAATTTTCCCCTTTGGGCCCCCCTCTTCCCCAGGGACCAAAAATCTTCCCAAAAAGGAATTCCCCCAAAACCAAAAACCCCTTCTCTTTTCTGAGACATATTATGGCATCTCTCCCAAAACCCCCCAATTTTTCCCCCCTCAACACCCTTGTTAAAGGGGCTGATCAAAATATCGAAATTGGGTGACAGCCAATTTAAATTATTCTTAACCCTGACAAAACCTACAAAATTTTGTTTTGGGGCAGCAGGAATGCACAAATTAAAAATTAAGATCGACAACCTTTAAAACCCGACTAATGAGGGCAAATTTCCCAGGCCCCATACCTTGACAACAACTAATTTTTTTAGCCAAAATACCGGGAGGGCCCGCTAAATGAAAAACCTAAAACACACGAACTTTAAATCTCTGCAACAAATTCACCCCTTAAACCCCAAATATACAGCCTACAAAACTAGAAAAAACGCTGGACCCCATCTTCACGACAATGAAATCTATAAAGTTTAAAATTTAACCCTATCAAAAACAATTCATTAGAACACCCAAAATTTAAAAGGGTAAAAGACATGAATGCACAGGGCCCCTGAACCTGCCCAAAAGTTAGCAGTCACGGTTCTTCACGAAATTGAAATTTTAAAAACCAAAAAAAAACAAAGGGGTCAAAATGAAACCCTGTCCCAAAAAAGAAACAAATTGGAAAGATATCCAAAAAAACACAGATCCGAACATTTCCCTTGAAAAAATGAATTCTGTGGTTCTTGAGATCTCAAGACACATTCCATTAAGAAAAAGAAAGAGAAGATGTAAACTAGAAAGAGAGAGTCATTCCCTATATAGACAAAGGCGAAGAGTCACAGAGCTGCTGAGTGGGATCAATATATCTGAAATACAAAGGGAGGCACTGGTCAATGAAATTTCAAATATCGAACTTAGGTTAAAGGAATCTTATAGGAGACAAGAATCACAGGAAGAACTAAAAGCCATAAAGGAAATTGAAAAAAAAAATACTTATTCTCTTATGCTAAATGTAAGGGAAAAACAACATCCAGTATTGGGCCCCTGCTTAGGCGGGATGGGACATATACAGATGATAGCCAAGAAATGAGTGAGATACTAAAGTCCCAATATGACTCAGTGTTCCGTGAGCCACTGCTCACTCTAAGGGTCGACAATCCAAATGAATTCTTTATGAACAAAACCCAAAATTTGGTCATCTCAAAAATCTCAGATATAATTCTAACTCCACAAGACTTTGAAGAGGCAATTAATGACATGCCCATGCACTCTGCCCCAGGCCCAGACTGGTGGAACTCCATGTTCATCAAGAATTGCAAGAAGCTCCTATTGCGTGCCTTCAGCATTTTATGAAGAGGGAGCATGGACACAGGGGTTATCCCACACACACTAAAAACAGCAGACATAGTCCCACTCCACAAAGCTGGCAACAAAGCAACTGCAAAGAACTACAGATCGATAGCATTAACATCCCATACCATAAAAATCTTGAGAGGGTTCTAAGAAGCAAGATCGCCAACTGCCTAAATACCCATCAATTACACAACCCAGGGCAACACGGGTTTAGAGCAGGTCGCACTACCTGTCCCAGCTACTGGACCACTATGACAAGGTCCTGGATGCTGTAGAGGATAAACAAAATACAGATGTATACACAGACTTTACAAAAGCTTTCGACAAGTGTGACCATGGTGTAATAGCATACAAAATGTGGGATAAAGGAATAACGAGAAAAGTTGGTAGATGGATCTACAACTTCCTGATAAATAGAACACAAAGAGTGATAGTAAACAGAGTAAAGTCCCAGGCAGCCACGGTAAAAAGTTCTGTTCCACAAAGCACAGTACTCGCTCCCATTCTATTCCTCAGCCTCATTTCGGACATAGACAGAGATGTAAGCTATAGCTCTGTGTCTTCCTTTGTAGATGACACCCGGATCACCATTGCAGTGACCTCCAACAAAGACACTGTGAGACTCCAAGCAGACATCAACCAAATTCAAAGTTTATTCTCTATAAGGATTACAATGCTGAGTTTACAGAACTTGGTTATTGTGTGGTTTACATGTAGTAAAATAATAATTACAGAGTGTACCACTAGAACACCTAGCATGGCTAGGCATTTCGGGAAGACTTAGTTTAATTCTTAATTTTAAAATATTACAAATTATGAGGTAAGTAGGTATCATGGCTAAGTGACTAAATACTAGTTTGTGAGTTTAGCAATGTGAATGCTTTTGTTTTGGCACAGTACATAGTTTCAGTATTGGAGTATCACAGTAAATCACTCGACTCACAGCCCCCAACACTACTGTAAGTACACGTCTGATCATATTCTAGTGGACTTATTGGTTGAAAGCTTCACTTTTGACCAATAATAAACTTAGTCCTTTCAGTCTTGCTCTGTTAAATGTCTTAATAATCACCACGTCTTTTAGGTATTGTACTTATCATGGAGAGTGATTTCTTAAGCAGTAGGTAACCTGTCTCTCTTTCCAGCTTGAAATGACAGAATGGGTCACCTGCCAACCAACGAGTAGAATTGAAGGAGACGGACTATCGTCCTGAGCTCACATGTTTTATCTCCCTTCCCTTGTCCCTCATGTATAAAAATTTTCGGGACGTAACCATCATCATTGCAGTGTTTAAAGCCTGATTTCCTGTCTCGGAAAATCGATTTTTATACGGTATAAAACGACCCGGGGGGTTTAAAACCCAACCCTGCGACCTCCCCCCCCCAAAACCCCCTTCGGGAAAAGTTTCCTTTTTAAACCCAATACCAGTGTCACCAACCCAGACACCCAAGTTTATATAACAGTGGTCCCCGTTTTGGGTAATTAATCCTTTCCCTGGGCCTTTACTAAAAAGGGAAATTTACGATTTGCGAATAAATTTTTTTCCCTAAGAAATTTGAAAATACAATTTATCCGTTCCTGACCCCCAGAATTTTAAAAAAAACAAAAAAAATTTTTACATAAAAAAATACATATTTTAACTTAAAAAAATCCCAATGGGAAATGATGAATAAAACCTTTTCACCATAACACCCCCCTTTTATTGGGATTTTTCTTAGTGTATGGGAGAGGGAGGGGGAGGAAAATTTTTGGTTTTGTTTACATTTTGGAAAGGGGGAAACCCCCCTTCCAGAAACCCCCTTCGGGTCCCAATTGCTTCTCTGGGGTTGCTTTCTTCTGTTTCAAAATTCCACTAGGACCCCCTTTAGAGTCACCTACCCTGTCTCGAAAAGGGAACTGTAGAGGAGTTTCTATTTCTGGCTTTCCAAAATTAAACACTTCCAAAAAGGGCCCCCGGGGATTTTGGGTAAATGTACATATTTTTTCACCTTCTTTACCACAGGCTTGGAAACTAGGAGCTTTTTTTTTTTTGGAGTCAGGTAGCTTTTTTAAAAATTGAAAGCACAAAAAAGAGTGGAAAATTATGAAATTTTTTCGTAGGAGCACTTAAGGGGGACCTTCTCCCCCGGGGAAACCCAATCCCGGGCTGGCTGGGGTTGGGAAAGGGCCCCCCCGGGCTCACACCGGGGGTACGCGCCCCGGGAAAACTACTATTGCGGGGTAAAACCTTTGTTTTTTTTAATTCTTTTAACTGTATTTGTGTATACCTAAAATTAAACTTATTTAAACTTTTTTACCTATGAAAACCCGAGTCCATGTTTTTTACGAAAATACCCTATTGTGGGGCGAAATTTTTGATTGGGGAGAACTACGAAAAGCGAGGGGGCCACTGTATTAGGGTTGAAATTTTTGATTCATTTATATTTTTCATTTTTCATTTTCCTTTAAATGTAGGATCCCAAAAATTTTTATATTTAAGTGTTTTATATTTTAAATTTTCTAAAAAAAATAAATGTTTATGTTTGTCAGTTTTTTTTTCTTTTTCTATGAAAATTTTCCTGAGGGGGGAGCCAGCCTTAGTTTAAAAATGATTGGGGTTGCTACAGGGCCTTGGGTAAGCCTTCACTAGAAAAAGGGGAGTTTCTTCCTATACAGACGAATTGAAAATTCCCCAGAGCTGCTTAGAGGGGCCAATATCCCCGAAAAACAAAAGGGAGGCATGGTCAGTGAAATTTGCAAAAAAATCGAACTTTTAAACTGAAGGTTTTTTACAGGGGGGCAAGAATCACAGGGAAAAACTAAAAGCCCTAAAAAAAAATTGAAAAAAAAAAAAATTTTTTTTTTCTATTATGCTTGGGTTTTTAAATGGAGAGGGGTTTTGGGGGTCAACGCCCCCCACGGCCCAGTCTGAGACCAGGCCTCTTTGTGGATCAGGGTCTCTGATCAACCAGGCTGCTACTGCTGGCTGTATGCAAGCTTATGTATGAACCACAGCCTGGTTGGTCAGGTACTGATTTTAGGTACCTATCCAGTGCCTTCTTGAAGACCAGCCAGGGTCTGTTGGTAATCCCCTTATGTATGCTGGGAGGAAATTGAACAGTCTTGGGCCCTGGACACTTATTGTGTTGTATCTCAGTGTACTCGTGGCTCCCTTTCCGCTCGTGGTGCATCTCCTGCCGAGGCTTTTGTTTTCATATGGAGTGATTTTCGTGTACGGGTTTTTAGTAGCAATCCCTCCAGGGCCTTCCAAGTGTATATTATCATTGTCTCTCTCGCTTGCATTCGAGGGAATACAGATCAAGGACCTTAAATGTTCCCAGTAGTTTAGGTGCCTTATCACACTTATGTGTGCCATGAAAGTTCTTTTTACACTCTCCAGGTCTGCAATGTTGCCAGCCTTGAACGGGGCTGTTAGTGTACAGCAGTATTCCAGCCTAGAGAGAACAAACGATTTGAAAAGAATCATTGTGGGCTTAGCATCCCTAGTTTTGAAGGTTCTCATTATCCATCCTATCATTTTCCTTACAAATGAGGTAGATACATTGTTGTGGTCTTTGAAGGTGAGATCCTCTGACATTTTTACTCCCAGGTCCTTCACATTACTTTTCCACTCTATTGTACAGTTAGAATTTGTTGCATACTGTTGTGATAGAAACACAGGCCTTATCTCTAGGCTTTATTGAACATAGAATCTTCATAGTACTTCTGCAACAACAAAATATAATGACTAGTACATCTAATAATGGCTTCTACAGGGATGGTGATGTCTTGCATATGTCAAGAGAAAAGTTATAACTACAGGCCACATATTTAAACTCACCATGTAATCTGCATCACTGATAAATGGATATAGTAGGAGAGAATCACACGCCATGTGTTGGCGCCCATGACATACACCAAACTGTTGTTGTTGTTAAGGGCCCCAAGAGGTGGTGCAGTATTATCCTGCTGCTGCTCCCCACAGGACCAGTATCACTAACAATCTCCCTTCTAAAATATCAGAGACAGTAATCTCCCAAACGTTAGGTGGGGGGACGTACACGTCCCGACCTTCGTTTGCCCTTGAGCCTCTTCACCAGGTTCGATATTTTCCAGCAGGGTTTGATTAACTGCTGGAGCAGAATCCTCTATTTCCATAGGGGGAGTCTCAAGGGGGTTTCCAGGAGAAAACGAAGCATCTTCACATCTATTGGTGTATCTTG
>NC_069428.1:10567151-10586964 GCF_026875155.1 Cherax quadricarinatus | reverse complement strand
CTGGGAAGAAAGCCCTCCTCCTTCAACTCTCCAACCTCAGTTTTTAAAACACTGCAGAAGCAAGCCAAGCTTTGTAACCGTTCACGCTAATCCCCAAAGCAGCTCAGGGTCTGTGACCTCACGTGACGACTGACCACTGAACACTGACGACTGACCACTGAACACTGCAGGTATTATTCCCTGCAGGTATTATTACCAGAACAACGGCTTCTATAACATAGCTGAACCACTCGCCAAGAAACTTCTTCATCGCTATCCCACATAAGAACATAGAACACTGCAGAAGGTCTACTCACAACTTGTCCAATACCCCTGCCAAGCTACCCAAGACTCTATAACTCCACCCGGTAGATCATCAGATGCAGCTTTCTCCACCTGACCTCAACATTCTGAACACGACTATAAATACTCCCGTACCTTCTACCCCAGGTAGATCTGTGTGTGACTTGAAAAAGCCCACTGTGTGGGTGAAACGTTGTCAATAAAGGATCACATTATACTGCATATGTGTTTATATTTCCACAGGTAGTATTACCTGCTGGTAGTATTGCCTGCAGGTAGTATTACCTACTGGTAGTATTCTACTCAAGATTGATGGACTGAACACATCGACTCAAGGTTGAGGGACTGATTACCTCATTCTCCTCCTGTTCTTCAAGTTTCTCCTACGTGAACATTAAAATGGTATAAAATACCGACAGGTTGTTAGGTAAGACACATATGCAACAGTTAGGTATCTTTATTATGAAACGTTTCGCCTACACAGTAGGCTTCTTCAGTCAAGTACAGAAAAGTTGATAGAAGCAGAAGATACTTGAAGACGATGTAATCAGTCCATCACCCTTAAAAACTTTAAGGGTGATGGACTGATTACATCGTCTTCAAGTATCTTCTGCTTCTATCAACTTTTCTGTACTTGACTGAAGAAGCCTACTGTGTAGGCGAAACGTTTCATAATAAAGATACCTAACTGTTGCATATGTGTCTTACCTAACAACCTGTCGGTATTTTATACCATTTTAATGTTCAATCTGTCAGACACTGCAACACAAGGGTATCTTGGTACAGACCTGCAATCAACTTTGACAACTTCCACTAGTGAGAGCGGCTGGATTTGAGAGGGACCTGACCTCTCAACATCTGAGTTCTTACCTCTCCTAGTGGCCTACGTCTCACCTCTTGGCGCTATAAAAAGCTCCATCCTGTCACTTCATCTCCATATTGACAACCATGTCACAAGATCCCACACTCTTCACGGACTACTCCTGGATTCGTTCGTTTTGTGCTGCTGGGCGGAAGCTGCTGCCTATACAACTACTCCTTGAGAAGAGTTGTGACCTTCCTGTTGCTGGGTACCATCCACCACCTCCCTGGCGCCCAGATCCAGCCGATGTTTGCATCATGCAGCTACCCATCTCTAAGCGTCTCTGCAGTCAAGACACTCTCAGCAATCATGCTGAGACAAGCATGGCACTGGCAGAGGGAGGCACATGTGCAGTGTATTTCACAGATGGTTCTGTCGACCCTGACAGGAAGAGAGCAGCAGCTGGACTGTACCACAATGGTCACACACAAGGCTGGCGACTCCCTGACCACTGCACGATCCTTCAAGCTGAGTTGGTGGCGATTCAGCAGGCATTGTCACATGCCCTACGACATCGACTCCGACCTGTCATACATGTTGATTCCACGTCTGCAATCAATGCCCTCTCCCATCCTCAACCACAGGACAATGTTCACCTCATCACATCGATCCTGAGCATAATGACAGCCTTAGAAGTTCAGGGTAACAGATCGACATGAACTGGATCCCCACCATGCTGGCATCCGGGGAAATGAGGCGGCAGATGATGCAGCCAAGGCAGCAACAGACTATCCACATGTTGGGATTACTGTCCCAATCAGCCTACGACAGACCAAACTGGTGGCTGCCAGAGCCATGAAACTTATGGGGGAGGTCTTAGGTGATACCCCATCTCAACAGTGGTACCGAGCAGCGACTCAGGGAGAACCCCTCCATATGATAGAAGCTGGTCCAGAGCGCAGTGTACCGCCATCCATCGGCTTCGTTTGGGCTTTCCCACAGCCAAGATGATGGTAGACAAGGCTGAGGAGGAGATGTGCCAGTACTGTCAGCACGTTGTCCAGCGGCCCCTAACACACTATCTTCTGGAGTGCAAAGTTACTGAGACGCTCCGTAGGCAACTAGGAGTGATATTCCCTCCCGAAGAGGACCCAGAGATGACTGCGGCCACACTAGTATACCATGGAGTCAACGAACCAGACAAGCTGTTACCTGTGATAACGACATATCCTCCTCCTCGCTAGAGTCCACAGTTAGGAGTACATACGGTGTTGTCGCTTATGAGATGCACCAGTTGAACTGACCAGAAGAGTGCTTGAACAGCATATGTCGCATCATTGTAGAAACCTTTCTCCCTCGGGAGCCAGAGACGGGTCATCGCAAGATTGAGACCCGTGCCAGGACTACGGTCTTGGCGAACATTATACATACATACATACATACTTCATCTCCATATTGTTTCATACTATGGAACAATGCTCTTCTCCAGACTGAGGGACTGACCACCTCAAAACTTTAAGGGTGATGGACTGATTACATCGTCTTCAAGTATCTTCTGCTTCTATCAACTTTTCTGTACTTGACTGAAGAAGCCTACTGTGTAGGCGAAACGTTTCATAATAAAGATACCTAACTGTTGCATATGTGTCTTACCTTTCTCCTACGTATGGACTGATGAAGCCACTGTGTGGCGAAACGTTTCCTCAATAAAGATACCCAAGAGTTGCACATGTGTCTAATTTATCAACATGTCGGTTCTCTGAACCATTCATCTACAAACCTTCAGGTATTATTACCTGCAGGTAGTATTACGTGTTGTTAGTATTGACTGCAGGTAGTATTACCTACTGGTAGTATTCCCAGCATGCATTATTCCCTGCAGGTAGTATTACCTGACACTAGTATTACCTGCAGGTAGTATTCCCTGTAGGTAGTATTACCTGCAGGTATTATTACCTGAAGGTATTATTATCTGCAGGTAGTATTTACCTTCAGGGAAGTATTTCTGGTGCCATGTATTTGCAGACTCTAGTATCGAGGAAACGAAGAAGAAGAAGAAGAAGAAGAAGAAGAAGAAGAAGAAGAAGAAGAAGAAGAAGAAGAAGAAGACGTAGAGGACGAAGAAGCAGAAGACGACGTAGAGGAAGAAGGAAAGAGAAGATGTCAGGTAGATCTTGAATGTTTCATTGGTTAAGTTAGTAATAACAATAAACACTCAAACAGTATACATAAGCACGCCGTGTGTATACCTTGTGTATATCACTCTTTATACCCTGTGTGTCCTTCTCTGTGAATATATACTACGAGTTGTGCATTTCTCAGTTTGCAGTCACACAGAAGCGAGTTTTTTTATTTAATATATACGCAGAGAATTGTGGAAAAAGACACTTATGTACAGTTCAGGACATTTATTAAAGGAAACGTTTCGCCACGAGTGGCTTCTTCAGTCCTAATACAGAGAAAACTAAGAAAACACACATATATATAGTGGCGGGAGTCAGGTGAGGTGATGCGTGGGTAGAGGGATCTCGACATGAGTGATAAGAAGCTTGCAAGTTTTGACGTGACTGCCTTATTCACCAATGTCCCAGTTGATCAAGCCATTGATCTTCTTCGCAGGGTGATTAAAGATGATACAGAGTTACCTGTACCCCGCCAAGATTTTGTGAGCCTTGTCGAACTTTGTGTTCGTTATAACTGTTTTAGGTTCGAGGACAAGAAGTACAAACAACTCTTCGGACTAGCCATGGGATCCCCCCTTAGTGTAGTTCTTGCCAATTTATATATGGAGGACCTGGAATCAAGAAGGATCCTCAATAACATCCCTCGTTCAGTTACTTGGATGCGGTACGTAGATGATATTTTGGTCATTGTACCCAAAAATCTTGACGTACAGGGCATCCTCAACACCATCAACACTCTGGAACCTACTATTAAATTTACTCTAGAGGAGGAGAAGGACAACCAGTTACCTTTTCTCGACGTTCTCTTACGCACAGGGGAAAACAAACTTTCTTTTAAAGTCTACCGGAAGCCTACCTACAAGAATGATCTTCTACATTTCTTCTCTCACCATGACACAAGAACTAAAAGAGGGGTAGTTATTGGCTTCTTTCTGAGAGCCTACAGAATTTCCAGTCCGCAGTTCCTCGAAGAAGAATGTACATACATCACCAACTCTTTTAGTTCACTACACTTTCCCCTACACTTCATACGTGACTGCAGGAAACGTGCAACACGTATCCTCAGCAAGACCAACACCTATCAAATTGAAGAAAAGCCTCCAAGTTACATCGTTTTACCGGTCAGCAACGTTGCCACTAATGTTTCAAAAATGTTTGACAGAAAACTGGCTAAAATATCTACCAGCTCTTCAACTACTATTAGGAACCTGATACAAAAACCCAAGCATGATTCTGGCACAAGTGCAGGAATCTACACTATACCATGTGGGGTGTGTGACAAAGTATATGTAGGGGAAACAGCCAGAACTCTGGACATTAGGATAGCAGAACACAAAAATGCTTGCAGAAATGATGACCCAAAAAACGCATGTGTACAACATAGAGACGATGTTGGACACCTCATGAAATTCAATGAAGCTAAACTAGTTATTAAAGAAGACGACTTAAGACGGAGAAAATGCATTGAAGCCGCACTAATTTCTGTCAGTAACACTATAAAGCAAAAATCCGGTAGTTACAGTATTTCAAAATTACTAAGCAAGAGGATATTACCCATCCTGGGAACTGGTGTTACTTGATGCCAGCAGGTCCCTCTCTTGCCTCACCTCCTTAGTTCCATTACTACTACTACTACTACTACCACCTCTACCCACGCATCACCTCACCTGACTCCCGCCACTATATATATGTGTGTTTTCTTAGTTTTCTCTGTATTAGGACTGAAGAAGCCACTCGTGGCGAAACGTTTCCTTTAATAAATGTCCTGAACTGTACATAAGTGTCTTTTTCCACATCTTGTCGGTATCACCATACCATTTCCTCACGCAGAGAATTGTGTGTCTCATTGTATATACACAGAGAGACGTGCATCTCTTAATGTATAAAATCTTGAGATGGGCAGTGTTCTGCGTATATACTATGACAGTTCACTCTGAGCTGTGTTGGATCCCCGGGATGTGTTGCATGGGTGAAGACGGGAAAGAGTCCGGGAAAGAGCTCTAAGATGTGTTGCGTTGGTGAAGGGGGAAAAGGTCCAGAAAAGGAAAAAGGGAGTCCAGGAAAGGAGACAGAGTCCAAGAAATGGGGATGAGAAAGTCCAGGAAATGCTTTAAACTACAGGGTCTCCCAGCCCAGTACCTCCATAACAGAGAGAACAGTTTGTCTAGAAAAAAAAGTGAGTTATTTTTTTCACAATTAGAGATAAATTATTCCATATTCCATAGCTTTCAGAAATAAACATATGTCAAACATTTTTTAAGATAAAACTTGTATAAATTATCAGTGTAAAACGAGACAAACTAGAAAATAAAAAGTCTCTTCTAAGGTGACCCCTCGAGTAGTTGATAGACTTGCAGCGTCAGTCACCAGTCGTGCATGAAAGGCTGTAGTTATTGTATCACAATGTAAATTAACACTGTGGGTGTCGCAACAACAGTCGACAGACATTAGAGATGCAGAGAGATGGCGGGGGAGGAGGGAGAGAGGGAATGAGTGAAGGCATGAAGGAAGAAGGCAGTTGGTAGAGACATAAGGAAACAACATCCTGGAGGAAAACAGCGCACTCACTCTAGTTTATAACTTAATTTGCATATTAACTTGATGGCAGCGTGGATAAGACAAGTTTGGAATTTACCCGTGACCAGTGTTGAAGGAAGAAGGGTCCTTGAAATTAAACTGCATAACCAAAGCTCAAACGAACAAGGTACTAGATACCCAGTATAAAGGCCGAGGGGTTATCAACATCAGATACAGAGTTTTACTGCTGCTTTGGTGAGAGAGAGAGAGAGAGAGAGAGAGAGAGAGAGAGAGAGAGAGAGAGAGAGAGAGCAGTAATAAGTATGAATGGGAGAGTGTTGGTACCTGGGGAAGAAGTTGATATCCTTGGGGTGAAATTTGACTCCAAACTGACCATGAAGAACCACGTTGTAAATCTTACAAATAAGGCGACCAGAAAGCTTACAGCACTTCGCCGTATCTCGCATCTACTTGACAGTAGGGGTTGCAACATTCTGTATGAGGCACAATTACGCTCACACCTTGAGTATGCTCCACTTTCTTGATTTGTCAGTCGCCTCTCTCATCTGTGACTGCTTGACAGAGTAGAGAACAGAGCAAGACGTTTCATCTCTCGCCTGGACCAATCCTGGATAGATCTTTCATTTCAGCAGAGCCTTCAACACAGGAGGGATGTGGGTGGCCTTACTGTTATGTACAAGGTCAACATTGTCAAAGTACCACACTTGGATCCACTTCGAGGACAGCGAAAAGCAAGCTTCTATACCACAAGACGGGCAGAAAGCAGCAACGTCACTCTGGCTGTACCCTTCTCCAGTGCATCACTTCATCTGAGATCATATATTCCCAGGATGACTCGAGTATGGAACACATTCGTACAGCATTGTGATGTCAACTAGATAAACTCAGCTGATCAAATGAAAATGCTGGCCCACAGATGGCTCCAATTTCATCATGTTCCCTACTTGTATGTTTCATAACAATAAAAATGCTTTCAAATGAGGTGATGTAGGTAACAGCTCTTAGCTTGTCAATAAAGTTAGGAATCATTAACTTGTAAATAGCTTGTCAATAAAGCTGGGATCCTTAACTTAACTTTGTCTAACCCTGTGTAAGAGAGAGAGAGAGAGAGAGAGAGAGAGAGAGAGAGAGAGAGAGAGAGAGAGAGAGAGAGAGAGAGAGAGAGAGAGAGAGAGAGAAGAGACAGAGACAGAGAGAGACAGAGAGAGAGAGAGACAGAGAGACAGAGAGAAGTGTTTACCGTGCACTCCATATCCACTCAGTGACATATATTTTAATAATCTCTTCAATGAATGTTAGACACATGAATGTCTTCAGAACAAAACAACTAAGCCCTACAAAAGTAAAAAATTAATTGTGTTTACAGTCTTTACAATTTGCTATTTTGAATATTTGCTTAATTAAACAAAATCTGGCATAATATTCTCATTAGTAAGCGAACATCGGATAAAATCCTGGCCATGTAATGTTTCTTTACTGTTCATTGCAACACAGAGAACACAGTGCTCAGGATAGTGACCATCAGGCTGACCACAAACTTTACATTTAATCAGACCATCGTCTGCGTGTCTTCCAATATACCAAAAGTACTTGTAGAATTATCCAGCGTCTTTACACTGCAAGTTGCTCTCTAAATCTGTCAATGGCCTTCATGTTTTTATAAGGAATTTTAAATCTTAAGTTCCTTAACTGCAGTTGCAAACTCTCCTTTTAATATACCTTTAATTAATGAGTTAAATGGAAAGTTCAAGGAGAATTTTGACTTGTTATCGTGTGTGAGTCTGATGAAATCACGGGGTCCTTAATTCTGCCTGGCTCAAGCTTCAAGGATTTCCACATATCCAGGTGTCCGTAGCATACCAGCAACATTACTTTAATTTTAGAGGTGTGGGGTAAGAACAGAATACTCCACACACACACCAAAAAAAGGCCTAGTGTCTATTCAAATGTGTTTTTGACAGCTAGTAACTACTACTACTACTACTACTACTTACTACCACAACAACTACAACAATTATTACTAGTACTAAAACTATTACAACTGCTACTAGTAGTAATACTAAAACTTCTAATACAAGTACTATAACTACTACTACAACTTCTACTACTAGTACTACAACAACTACTACTAGTACTACAACTACTACCACTAGTACTACAACTACTACCACTAGTACTACAACTACTGCTACTAGTACTGCAACTACTAGTGTTAGTACTACAAATACTAGTGCTACTACTACAACACCTACTTTAACTACTATTAAAACTATTACTACTAGTACTACAACTACTACTACTAGTACTAAAACTACTACTACAACTACTACTGTTACTACAACTACTACTGCTACTACAACTACTGCTGTTATTATTACTACAGCTATTACTACTAGTATTACTAGAACTACTACTACTAGTACTACAACTACCACTACTAGTACTAAATTACTACTACTACTGCAACAACTACAACTAGTAATAAAACTACCAATACTAGTACTACAACTACTGCTAAGACTACTACAATTTCTACTACTAATAGCATTACTACTAGAACTACAACTACTAGTACTACTATTGCTAGTACACACTGGTGTGATACCTATGAATTTCCCTGTCCAATGTCTTCGTAATTCCAGCAGTCTATTTCTACCTACCATTTAATTAGTCTTAAGATAATGAACATTGTAATGATGTTTGGAGGTCATCACTTGTAAGATCGCAAGTTCATGCTTCTCAACCTATCATTATACGACATTCATTTTAGTAGAATTACATAGTAGCATGAACTTATGCGATGCTACTCACCTGTCTTTAAAATGATGCCTGGATGTTTTGAAGATGATGTCCAGATGTCTTCAAGGTAGTGTCTAGAAGTTTTGAAGATGGTGTCTAGATGTCTTCGTACCGGGAAACACTGAGAGTGTCATGCATAAGGAAGGGTTACAGGGAAAGCTAGGAAAGGGACACCCCACACACACCCCACATACACACAACACACACACACACACACACACACACACCACGCACGCACCGCACAACACACACACACAACACACACACACACACACACACACACACACACAAAACACACGCACACCCCGCACACACACACAAAACACCCCAAACACACACACCACACACACGCGCGCGGGGCCAGGAAAACTCGGACTCAACCCCCGCAACCTCAACTAGGTGAGTACACACACACACACACACACACAACACACACACACAAAACAAAACGCGCCCCACACACACACACACACACACACACACACACCACACAACACACACACACACACAACAAACACAAACACACACCCCACACACACACCCACACACACACACACACACACACACACACACCACACACACACACACACACACACACACGCACACACACACACATACACACACCGCACACGCACACACACACACACACACGCACACACACACGCACGCACACACATACACACACCCCACACACCACACACACACACACCCCACACCCCCACACACACACACGCGCGCAAAACAAAACACACACTACACGCACACACCAACACACACACACATACACAAAACGCCCCCACACGCACACACACACACACACGCACACACACACGCACACACAACACACACACACACACACGCACACACACACACAACTACTCAGGCATGAGGAACTCCCTTCAAGACATTCAGTGGGAGAGGGAACTGACAGGAAAACCAGTACAAGAAATGATGGACTATGTAGCAACAAAATGCAAGGAGGCAGAGGAGAGGTTTGTTCCCAAGGGAAACAGAAATAATGGGAAGAACAGAACGAGTCCTTGGTTCACCCAAAGGTGTAGGGAGGCAAAAACTAGGTGTACTAGAGAATGGAAAAGGTACAGAAGACAGAGAACTCAGGAAAATAAAGAAATCAGCCGAAGAGCCAGAAACGAATATGCACAGATAAGAAGGGAGGCTCAGAGACAATATGAAAATGACATAGCATCAAAAGTAAAGACTGACCCGAAGCTGTTGTACAGCCACATCAGGAGGAAAACAACAGTCAAGGACCAGGTAATCAGACTGAGGAAGGGTGATGGGGAATTCACAAGAAACGACCGAGAGGTATGTCAGGAGCTCAACACAAGATTTAAAGAGGTATTTACAGTGGGAAACCAGTAGGACTCCAAGAAATCAGAAAAAGGGGGGCACACCAGCAAGTGCTGGATGAGGTACATATAACCAAGGAGGAGGTGAAGAAGCTGCTATGCGAACTTGACACCTCAAAGGCGGTGGGGCCAGACAACATCTCTCCATGGGTCCTTAAAGAGGGAGCAGAGATATTGTGTGAGCCATTAACAAAGATCTTCAACACATCATTTGAAACTGGGCAACTCCCTGAGGTATGGAAAATGGCAAATGTAGTCCCAATTTTTAAAAAGGGAGACAGACATGAGGCACTAAACTACAGACCTGTATCACTAACGTGTATAGTATGCAAGGTCATGGAGAAGATCATCAGGAGGAGAGTGGTGGGGCACCTGGAAAAAACAAGTGTATAATTGACAACCAGCACGGTTTCAGGGAAGGAAAATCCTGTGTCACAACCTACTAGAGTTTATGACAAGGTGACAGAAGTTTAAAACAAGAGAGAGAGGGGTGGATCGACTGCGTATTTTTGGACTGCAAGAAGGCTTTCGACACAGTTCCTCACAAGAGGTTACTGCAAAAGCTAAAAGGACCAGGCACACATAACAGGAAAGGCACTGCAATGGATCAGAGAATACCTGACAGGAGGCAACAACGAGTCATGGTACGCGTCGAGGTGTCAGAGTGGGCGCCTGTGACAAGCGGGGTTCCACAGGGGTCAGTCCTAGGACCTGTGCTGTTCTTGGTATACGTGAACGACAAAACGGAAGGGATAGACTCAGAAGTGTCCTTGTTTGCAGACGATGTGAAGTTAATGAGAAGAATCGAATCGGACGAGGATCAGGCAGACTACAAAGAGACCTGGACAGGCTACAAGCCTGGTCCAGCAACTGGCTCCTTGAATTTAACCCTGCCAAATGCAAAGTCATGAAGATTGGGGAAGGGCAAAGAAGACCGCAGACACAATATAGTTTAGATGGCCAAAGACTGCAAACCTCACTCAAGGAAAAAGATCTGGGGGTGAGTATAACACCGAGCATATCTCCTGAGCGCACATCAATCAGATAACTGCTGCAGCATACGGGCGCCTGGCAAACCTACGGATAGCGTTCCGATACCTCAGTAAGGATTCGTTTAAGACTCTATACACCATCTACGTCAGGCCCATACTGGAGTATGCAGCACCAGTTTGGAATCCACACCTAGTCAAGCACGTCAAGAAATTAGAGAAAGTGCAAAGGTTTGCACAAGACTAGTCCCAGAGCTACGGGGATTGTCCTATGAAGAAAGGTTGAGGGAAATCGGCCTGACGACACTGGAGGCCAGGAGGGTCAGGGAGACATGATAACGACATATAAAATACTGCGCAGAATAGACGAGGTGGACAAAGACGGGATGTTCCAGAGATGGGACACAGACACAAGAGTCACAATTGGAAGTTGAAGACTCAGATGAATCAAGGGAAGTTAGGAAGTATTCTTCAGTCATAGAGTAGTCAGGCCATGGAATAGCCTAGAAAGTGATGTGGTGGAGGCAGGAACCATACATAGTTTTAAGGCGAGGTATGATAGAGCTCATGGGGCAGGGAAGAGAGAGGACCTAGTAGCAATCAGCGAAGAGGCGGGGCCAGGAGCTGTGACTCGACCCCTGCAACCACAAATAGGTGAGTACACACACACACACACACACACACACACACACACACACACGCACGGGGCCAGGAGCTCGGACTCGACCCCCGCAACCTCAACTAGGTGAGTACACACACACACACACACACACACACACACACACACACACACACACACACGCACACACACAAACAAACCTACTGGAGTTCTATGACATGGTGACGGCAGTAAGACAAGAGAGAGAGGGGTGGGTGGATTGCATATTCTTGGACTGCAAAGATCTTCAACACATCATTTGAAACTGGGCAACTCCCTGAGGTATGGAGGATGGCGAATGTAGTCCCAATTTTTAAAAAGGGAGACAGACATGAGGCACTAAACTACAGACCTGTATCACTAACGTGTATAGTATGCAAGGTCATGGAGAAGATCATCAGGAGGAGAGTGGTGGAGCACCTGGAAAGAAACAAGTGTATAATTGACAACCAGCACGGTTTCAGGGAAGGAAAATCCTGTGTCACAAACCAACTAGAGTTTCATGACAAGGTGACAGAAGTAAGACAAGAGAGAGAGGGGTGGATCGACTGCATTTTTTTGAACTGCAAGAAGGCCTTCGACACAGTTCCTCAAAAGAGGTTACTGCAAAAGCTAGAGGATCAGGCACACATAACAGGAAAAGCACTGCAATGGATCAGAGAATACCTGACAGGGAGGCAACAACGAGTCATGGTACGTGACGAGGTGTCAGAGTGGGCGCCTGTGACAAGCGGGGTTCCACAGGGGTCAGTCCTAGGACCTGTGCTGTTCTTGATATATGTGAATGACATAACGGAAGGGATAGACTCAGAAGTGTCCTTGTTTGCAGATGATGTGAAGTTAATGAGAAGAATCAAATCGGATGAGGATCAGGCAGGACTACAAAGAGACCTGGACAGGCTACAAGCCTGGTCCAGCAACTGGCTCCTTGAGGTTAACCCTGCCAAATGCAAAGGCATGAAGATTGGGGAAGGGCAAAGAAGACCGCAGACACAATATAGTTTAGATGGCCAAAGACTGCAAACCTCACTCAAGGGAAAAGATCAGGGCGTGGGGTATAACCCCGAGCATAACTCCTGGGGAGCATATAAACAGATAACTGCTGCGGCATACGGGCGCCTGGCAAACGATAGCGTTCCCGTTCCTCAGTAAGGTTTTTTTCAAGTCTCGTAACCATTTCGTCAGGCCCATACTTGGTATGCAGCCCCAGTTTGGAATCCACACCTATTTCAAGCACGTTAAGAAATTAGAGAAAGTGAAAAGTTTGCAACAAGAATAGCCCCAGAGCTACGGGGATTTCCTACAAAGAAAGGTTAGGAAGTCGGCTTGACGAACTGGAGGAAGGGAGGGTAGGGGAGACATGTAACGAATATAAAATACTGCACGGAATAGATAGGTGGAAAAAGAGGGGGATTTTCCAGAGAAGGGACACAGACACAAGAGGTCACAATTGGGAAAGTTGAGCTCAGATGAATCAAAAATGTTAGGAAGTATTTCTTCAGTCATAGAGTGTAGGCCTGGAATACCCCCAAAAGTGCGGGGGGAACCATACATATTAGGGGGGGAGTATATAAAGTCATGGGGCAGGGGAGGGGAGGGGCCCTAGTAGAAATCAGCGAAGAGGGGGGGCCAGGAGCTAGACTCGCCCCTGAACCACAAATAGGGGGTACAAATAGGTGAGTACACACACACAACACACACCCCCACACAACACCACAACAACGCACACACGCACAACACACAACACCTCACACACACACACACACTGGGAGTTAGAGCCAAAAAAGGGGAGAAGAGTGGGGAAAGGGAAGATAGAGAGTTTGGTAAGAAAAGGGAGGAGCGGATGCGGGAGTGCAGGAAGGGGAAAGTACAGGTCTTAGCGCAGAAGTAGGATACAGTGCTTAGAAGAGAAACTGCAAAGCCTAAAACAGTTTAAGAGACAAAACAATTAATGTGACTCGGAAAATTCATTGTCAAGCGCAGACAAGGGACGGAAGCAACAACGGAGACTGCCGTACGCAAAGGCCTTATCGCCCCACGGGGGGCCAGGGAAAAGACGAGGAGTACACTAAATCAAATGACAGGCCCAAGAAATGAAAGGTATGCTATATGCAGAGTTTCTAACAGCCAACTGCAGAGCAAGGGACAGCTGGTCATGAAAGACAGTTCCTGAGAATAAAGTTTCGATATGACAGGGATGAGGCAAGAACATGTAAATGGAAGGAAATAAAATGCCTCAGGGAGGAGGAAAAGGGCGAGGTCAGTTTTTGTGTAGGGGTCCAAGAAGCCAAGGGGGACAACTTTGAAAAAATAAAACAGGAAAAAAAATGTTTTAAAGGCATCAGAAAACAATAGTGAGGGCGATATCCCCAGGGGGAAAAATTTTTCGAAATTGGGTGGTTTGCGAGGGGAAGGATACGGCCGCAAAGTAATTTTAAAGGGAAAAATCAGTTCAAAACCAAAGGATTTGAAAGAGAAAGCAAGACTGAGGGAAAACGGGGGTCCCAGAGATTTATCCCTCGACCGCGACAGAACAAAAGAGAAAGGACTACACTGAAAGAGAGGGTAAGAGTAAGGAGGAACGAGAGGCAATGATAAAGATGAGCGGACCAGACCAGGAGGAAGGGAAAAACACACCCCACAGAATCTCCACCAAAAGACCCCAACCACGACATTCCCAACGAAACTGAGAACCCTTATACAACCCCTCACTGTTCCCTCTCCCACCAACCCCATTCCAAACCTCACCCCAACAGTGCCCCTTATGGGCATTCTGACCCCCCCCCTATCATCAAAAAACCCCACCTACACCACCCCCCATATAGGCCCCCACCAAGGATCTCGTCCCCCAACCCCAATATTCTTGCATGCCCACAATGATAGAAAAGAAACTGAAAGTTTGGTCCCAAAAAAACGCGGATGGAATAACGAATAACATGAGGATGGAAGAAAGATCAGTGAAAAACCCCCAGACATATAGCGTCCAGAAACAAAAAATCATGAGACAATAAAAGACACAATCTTCCCAATGGGATATAAGATCTGGGAAAGATAGAAGGGTAGAGGGGAGGAGGGGGTTTCACTGTCATAAAACACCGTGGGGATTTGAGGAAAAAGGGAAAGGATGGAATGATTGGGGAAAAGAGAAAATACATTGTAGGTCAAACAGTCCGGGGAACATAAAGTAGTCTTTTAGTGATGTATAACTCACCACAGAACTGCGGAGGCCAAGAAAGGAGTACGAAGAAAACAACAGGGGGATGGGGGACACACTGGCTGAGGTGGCAAGAAGAGCTCATCGAGCAGAGCAAAATAATGGGCGATTTCAACCATAGGGGGATCGACTGGGAAAAATGGAGCCACATGGGGGTCCCGAAACATGGAGAGCCAAGATGTGGGGTGGTACTTGAAAAACCCCATGCATCAACATGCAGGGACACAACCAAGAGAGAGGGGAGGATGAGCCAGCAAGACTGGATCTTGTGTTCACCCCGGCAGTTCAGCATTGAGCATCACTTACGGGGGCCCCTTGGAGTGCGATCATGTGGTTTTGAGTTTTGATTATATATGAGTTACAAGTGGAGAAGGGGAACAGGAACTGAAGGGGGTCAGGCAAACTTAAAAGGGGGGGCTCACAGGGTTAGAAACTTTCTGCAGGAGGTTCAGTGGGGCAGAAAATGGTAGGGAAAATCATTAAAAGAGATGATGGAAATTTTTTGGGGAACAAAATGCAAGGAGGCGAGGAAATTTTTTTCCCCAAAGGGAAAAAGAAATAATAGGGAAAACAAAAAAAAGGGCCCTGGTTTACCCCAAGGTGTAGGAGGCAAAAATAAGGCAAAAGAGAATGGAAAAGGGACAGGAGGCTAGGACCCAGGAAAAAGGAGATTAGTAGAAGAGCAGAAACGAGTATGCACAGATAAAGGGGGGAGGCCCCGCGACAATAAAAAGACATAGCATCGAAATCAAATCTGACCCGAAAGCTGTATGCCACTTTGGGGGGGAAAACAACAGTCAAGGACCAGGTGATAAGGCTGAGGAAAGAAGGTGGAGAAATACAAGAAACGATCAAGAGGTATGTGAGGAGCTCAAAACGAATTTTAAGGAAATTTTACAGTAGAGACAGGAGGGCTCTGGGGGGGCAGACCAGATGGGGCACCGCAAGGAAAACACCCCCAAGTAATGGACGAAAACAATGAGGAGGAGGTGAAGAAAATGTAAGGGCATCGATACCTAAACAATAGGGCAACATTCCCCTTTTCCTTAAAAAATATTTTTTTTCCCCACCACAAAAACCCCCAAAAACCCCACCATTAAACCAAATTATTATTTTTAAAAAAAAACAAAAAACCCCCCTATAACCTTTTATTACTTATATATCAAAAAATTTAAATTTCAAAATTTAACCCCTACAACAAAATTTTTAAAATCCAACCCCATTCTAACAAACCTTTTACCCTTCTTTTTTATATAAAATAACAAATAAACCCAAAAATTTTTTCCTTCTTCCCAAAAAAAACCTTTCCATTTCCACTTTAAACAACAAACCAAACAACCCAAAAATAAAAAACCCAAAAACAACTTTTAAAATTTTTATCCCTTTTCCCTTACACCCCCCAAATTCCCCCCCAAACTTTTTAAATTTAAACCCATATGGGGGGTTTAAAAACCCCCTTTTCAAATAAATTAATAAAAAAAATGAAAAAATTTTTCAAAACCTGGACAACTGGACACCTGGTCCAGCAATTGGCTTCTCAAATTTTAACTCCCAATGCAAAGCTGAAGATAGGGGAAGGGCACAGAAGACCACAGACCGAGTATAGGCTAGGTGGCCAAAGACTGCAAACCTCACTCAAGGAGAAAGATCTTGGGGTGAGTAAAACACCGAGCATGTCTCCGGAAGCACACATTTAACCAGATAACTGCTGCAGCATATGGGCGCCTGGCCCAAAACCCGAGAACAGCATTCGGATACCTTAGTAAGGAATCGTTCAAGACACTGTACACCGTGTATGTCAGGCCCATACTGGAGTATGCAGCACCTGTTTGGAAACCCCCACTTGATAAAGCACGTCAAGAAACTAGGAGAAAGTACAAAGGTTTGCGACAAGGTTAGTTCAGAGCTAAGGGGAAGTCCTATGAAGAAAGATTAAGGGAAATCGGCCTGACGGCACTGGAGGACAGGGGGTCAGGGGAGACATGATAACGACATATAAAATACTGCGTGGAATAGACAAGGTGGACAAAGACAGGAGTTCCAGGGAGGGGACACAGATACAAGAGGCCACAATTGGAAGTTGAAGACACAAATGAGTCAGAGGATATTAGGAAGTATTTCTTCAGTCATAGAGTTGTAAGGCAGTGGAATAGCCTAGAAAATGACTTAGTGGAGGCAGGAACCATACACAGTTTTAAGACAGGTTTGATAAAGCTCATGGAGGGGGGAGAGAGGAGGGCCCAGTAGCAACCGGTGAAGAGGCGGGGCCAGGAGCTAAGACTCGACCCCTGAAACCACAAATAGGTGAGTACAAATAGGTGGTACACACACGCACACACACACACACACACACACACACACAGGTGAGTACACACACACACACACGCACACACGCACACACGCACGCACACACACACACGCAACACACGCACACACACACACACACACAACACACACACACCACACACACACACGCACACACGCACACACGCACACACACACACACACGCACACACGCACACACACACGCGCACACACACACGCGCGCGCACACCACACACACACACACACACACACACACACACACACACACACACACACACACACACACACACACACACAAGAGATTGGTGCAAAAACTGGAGGACCAAGCAGGGATAACAGGGAAGGCACTACAATGGATCAGGGAATACTTGTCAGGAAGACAGCAGCGAGTCATGGTACGTGGCGAGGTGTCACAGTGGGCACCTATGACCAGCGGGGTCCAACAGGGGTCAGTCCTAGGACCAGTGCTGTTTCTGGTATTTGTGAAAGACATGACGGAAGGAATAGACTCTGAGGTGTCTCTGTATGCAGATGACGTGAAGTTGATGAGAATTCACTCGATCGAAGACCAGGCAGAACTACAAAGGGATCTGGACAGGCTGCAGACCTGGTCCAGCAATTGGCTCCTGGAGTTCAATCCCAGCAAGTGCAAAGTCATGAAGATTGGGGAAGGGCAAAGAAGACCGCAGACGGAGTACAGTCGAGGGGGCCAGAGACTACAAACCTCACTCAAGGAAAAAGATCTTGGGGTGAGTATAACACCAGGCACATCTCCTGAAGTGCACATCAACCAAATAACTGCTGCAGCATATGGGCGCCTAGCAAACCTCAGAACAGCATTCCGACATCTTAATAAGGAATCATTCAGGACCCTGTACACCGTGTACGTTAGGCCCATATTGGAGTATGCGGCACCAGTTTGGAACCCACACCTAGCCAAGCACGTATAGAAACTAGAGAAAGTGCAAAGGTTTGCAACAAGACTAGTCCCAGAGCTAAGAGGTATGTCCTACGAGGAGAGGTTAAGGGAAATCAACCTGACGACACTGGAGGACAGGAGAGATAGGGGGGACATGATAACGACATACAAAATACTGAGAGGAATTGACAAGGCGGACAAAGACAGGAGGTTCCAGAGATTGGACACAGTAACAAGGGGACACAGTTGGAAGCTGAAGACACAGATGAATCACAGGGATGTTAGGAAGTATTTCTTCAGCCACAGAGTAGTCAGTAAGTGGAATAGTTTGGGAAGCGATGTAGTGGAGGCAGGATCCATACATAGCTTTAAGCAGAGGTATGATAAAGCTCACGGCTAAGGGAGAGTGACCTAGTAGCGATCAGTGAAGAGGCGGGGCCAGGAGCTCGGACTCGAGCCCCGCAACCTCAACTAGGTGAGTACACACACACACACACACACACACGCACGCACACTCAAACACACAGGTGAGTACAATTAGGTGAGTACACACACACACACACACACACACACACACACACACACAACACACACACACACACACACACACACACACACACACACACACACACACACACACACACACACGCACACACACACGCACACACACACTCGCACACACACACACACACACACACACACACACACACACACTCACACACACACACACACAAACAAACCTACTGGAGTTCTATGACATGGTGACAGCAGTAAGACGGGAGAGAGAGGGGTGGGTGGATTGCATTTTCCCTTGGACTGCAAAAAGGGGCTTTGACACATTTTCCCACAAAGAGTTTAGTGCAAAAACTGGGGGGACCAAGAAAGGGATAACGGGAGGGACCCAATGGATCAGGGAATACTTTTTTCGGAAGACAGCAGAGTATGGACGTGGGGGGGGGTGTCAGGGTGAGCCCTGTGACCAGGGGGGTCCTACAGGTTTGAGCCCTGGGCCAGTGCTGTTTCTGGTTTTGTGAACGACTTTGACGGAAGGAATAGACCCCAAGGTGTCCCTTTTTGAAGTGACGTGAAGTTGATAAAGAAAAATCCCTGGGATCAAAGGGACCGGCAAAAACTAAAAGGGGATTGGACAGGCTGCAGACCTGGCCCAGAATTTGGGCCCTACTGGAGTTAAATCCCCCCAAGTCCCAAAGTCATAAAGTTTGGGGGAAAAAGAGCAAAGAATTTCCAGGGGAAATTTCCCCAGTCTGGGGGGCCCAGGACTACAAACCTCACTCAAGGAAAAAAAGATCTTGGGGTGGAGTATAACCCCAAAGCACATCCCTGAAGCGCACATAAACCCAAAAAAAGGGCTGCAGCATTTTGGGTGCCTAGAAAACCTCAAAAACAGCTTCCGACATCTTAATAAGGAATTCATTCAGGACCCTGTACACGTGTACGTTAGGCCCAATTGGAGTATGGGGCAGGTTTGGAAAACCCACACCCTAGCCAAGCACGTAAAGAAACTAGAAAAAGTGCAAAGGTTTGCAACAAGACTAGTCCAGAGCTAAGAGAAAATGTCCTACGAGGAAAATTTTTTTAAAAGGGGAAATAACCTGACGACATGGAGGACAGGAAAGATAGGGGGAATGAAAACGACATCCCAAAAATATGAGAGGAATTGAAAAGGGTGGACAAAAACAGGAGGTTCCAGAGTTTGGGAACACAGTAAAAAGG
>NC_069428.1:10524651-10562151 GCF_026875155.1 Cherax quadricarinatus | reverse complement strand
TGACCATGATGGCCATGATGACCATAATGACCTTGATGACCATGATAACCATGATGGCCATGATAACCATAATGACCTTGATGACCATGATAACCATGATGGCCATGATGACTATGATGGCCATAATGACCATAATGACCTTGATGACCGTGATGATCATGAAGACCATGATGACCATGAAGACCATGATGATCATGAAGACCATGATGACCATGACGACCATGATGATCATGAAGACCATGATGATCATGAAGACCATGACGACCATGATGATCATAATGACCATGATGATCATGAAAGACCATGATGGACCATGAAGACCATGATGATCATGAAGACCATGATGACCATGAAGACCATGATGATCATGAAGACCATGATGACCATGAAGACCATGATGATCATGAAGACCATGATGACCATGAAGACCATGATGATCATGAAGACCATGATGACCATGAAGACCAATGACATGAGACCATGATGATCATGAAGACCATGATGACCATGAAGACCATGATGATATGAAGACCATGATGATCATGAAGACCATGATGACCATGATGATCATGAAGACCATGATGATCATGAAGACCATGATGATCATGAAGACCATGACGACCATGATGATCATGAAGACCATGATGATCATGAAGACCATGATGATCATGAAGACCATGATGACCATGAAGACCATGACCATGAGACCCATGAAGACCATGATGACCATGAGACCATGATGATCATGAAGGACCATGATGATCATGAAGACCATGATGATCATGAAGACCATGATGACCATGATGACATGAAGACCATGAAAGACCATGATGACCATGAAGACCATGATGATCATGAAGACCATGATGATCATGAAGACCATGATGATCATGAAGACCATGATGATCATGAAGACCATGATGATCATGAAGACCATGATGATCATGAAGACCATGATGATCATGAGACCCATGATGATCATGAAGACCATGATGATCATGAAGACCATGATGACCATGAAGACCATGATGACCATGAAGACCATGATGATCATGAAGACCATGATGATCATGAAGACCATGATGATCATGAAGACCATGATGATCATGAAGACCATGATGATCATGAAGACCATGATGATCATGAAGACCATGATGATCATGAAGACCATGATGATCATGAAGACCATGATGATCATGAAGACCATGATGACTATGAAGACCATGATGATCATGAAGACCATGATGATCATGAAGACCATGATGATCATGAAGACCATGATGACCATGAAGACCATGATGACCATGAAGACCATGATGATCATGAAGACCATGATGACCATGAAGACCATGATGATCATGAAGACCATGATGATCATGAAGACCATGATGATCATGAAGACCATGATGATCATGAAGACCATGATGACTATGAAGACCATGATGATCATGAAGACCATGATGACTATGAAGACCATGAATGACATGAAAGACCATGATGACCATGAAGACCATGATGATCATGAAGACCATGATGATCATGAAGACCATGATGATCATGAAGACCATGATGATCATGAAAACCATGATGACCATGAAGACCATGTAGTAGTAGTAGTAGCAGCAGCAGCAGCAGCAGCAGCAGTAGTTGTAGAAGTACTAGTAGTAGTAGTAGTAGTAGTAGTAGTGGTAGCACTATTATTATTATTATTATTATTATCATTATTATTATTATTAGAATTAGTAGTAGTAAATAAAAAAGGCACAATATCGTGACTGGAACGATACACAAATAACCTGCACATAGAAGAGAGGAGCTTACGACGACGTTTCGGTCCGACTTGGACCATTTACAAAGTCACAGTGTGACTTTGTAAATGGTTCAATTCGGATCGAAACGTCGTCGTAAGCTCCTCTCTTCTATGTGCGGGTTATTTGTGTATAGTACTAGTACTAGTAATGGTGGTGATAGAAAGTGTTGAGATTTCTTATTCTCAGCAGCAATAAGAATCAAGAATAACACCAGCAGATGCTCAAAAATTCGTTCATGGACACACCAGCCTTGAGACCTACGAAACACAAGCAAATCATTTCCAGAACTGGTCATTCTCTCTCAAACTTACACCCTGGTTCCTCTTGACAAATTGCTTGCGCCCTTCACCAAAGCCACAAAAACTCGGGCAGTTAGGTTTTGCTCTTCACCACCAGGTTGGACACGCCCACACCACCGAAAAAAATAATGATCTAATCAACGCTGGTGCGTCGCAAAGGGCTACTTAGGGTATGCGTGTATCCACGCGTCCACCTGGTCCTCCAGTGGAGTGAATAATACAAGTTTCGTACCTGTTGTGTTGGGCATGATGCCCCGTGTCTCAAGGGCACAAGTCAGTTACAGAGAAGTTTTGTATAGTTTTTGTATTAACTAAATATGGAACCAAGATTGTAAATGAACTTGAATCATTAAGGGTAGAGTTGTTTACTGCTGACTTACCACTGACTTTCTCTGGCTTACTAATGGCTTACCACTGGCTTACTAATGACTTCGTCTGGCTTACTAATGGCATATCACTGGCTTACTAATGGCCTTACTACTGGCTTACTAATGGCTTACCACTGACTTCCGCTGGTTTACTAATATCTTGCCACTGGCTTACCACTGGCTTCCACTGGCTTCCTGATGGCTTACCACTGGCTTACCAGTCCACATCGTCAAGAACAAACGTCTCAGCCTGCAGCGTGACACTCTGGCTCCTCCAACACAACATAAACAACTCATAAAATATTTCTCACCTGCAAGGACATATAATTGAGGTTGTTTTGTTATTTTTAAAGTCTATCTACTAATATCTACCTACGTAGAGTCTAACTGGAGGGTGTTGCCAGGATCAACGCCCCCGCGGCCCGATCTATGACCAGACCTCACGATGAATCAAGGCCTGATTAACCAGGCTGTTATTGCTAGCCACACCCAGTCCAACGTACGAACCACAGCCCGGCTGGTCAGGTACTTACTTTAGGTATCTGTCCAGCTCCCTCTTCAAGACAGCTAGGAGGGTCTATTGGTAATCCACCTTATGTATGATGGGAGGCCGTTGAACAGCCTTGAGCCCCTGATACTAATTGTGTTTTCTCTCAGTGTAATCACGGCGCCCCTACTTGTCACTGAGTGAATGTTGCTCTGTCTGCTGAATCTTATGCTTTCATACGGAGTGATTTCTGTGTTTAATATTACTTTCTGATCTCTGAGATAGGAAGTTAAACATCCATCTGCTCACTATTCCAGTTATTCCATTTGTATGCATTCTGTGCGCTGTTATACCGTGATGGCACTTGACAAAAGTCTGTGCAAAGTCTGAGTACACAGTGCTGCTATTAAATTCCGACAAAGATCTCTAACAATCTGCTACTCTTTACTTCTGTTTAAGCCTTTCTAATGCTGTCTACTACTATTATTGTCTATCTACTGCTGTCTATTACTATTAAAGTCTTTCTACTGTCTAAATACTGTCTACTAATATTAAATTCTGATTCTGCAGAAACTGGCTTCTCGAATTCAACCCTGCCAAATGCAAAGTCATAAAGATTGGGGAGGGGCAAAGAAGACTGCAGACAGAGTATAGGCTAGGTGGACAAAAACTACAGACCTCACTCAAGGAGAAAGATCTTGGGGTGACCATAACACCGAGCACGTCACCGGAGGAACACATCAACCAAATAACTGCTGCAGCATACGGGCGCCTGGCAAACCTGAGAATAGCATTCCAATACCTTAATAAGTAATCGTTCAGGACACTGTACACTGTGTATGTTAGGCCCATACTTGAGTATGCAGCACCAGTCTGGAACCCACACCTGGTCAAGCACGTCAAGAAGTTAGAGAAAGTACAAAGGTTTGCAACAAGGCTAGTTCCAGAGCTCAGGGGAATGTCGTACGAGAAAAGGTTGAGGGAAATAGGACTGACGACACTGGAGGACAGAAGGGTCAGGGGAGACATGATAACGACATACAAGATACTGCGGGGAATAGACAAGGTGGACAGTGACAGGATGTTCCAGAGAGGGGACACAAAAACAAGGGATCACAATTGGAAGCTGAAGACTCAGACGAGTCACAGGGACGTTAGGAAGTATTTCTTCAGTCATAAGAGTCGTTACCAAGTGCTGGGCACAATACATACAACCCTAGACACCTCAAAGGCAATGGGGCCGAATAACATCTCTCCATGGGTCCTTAGAGAGGGAGCAGAGGCGCTATGTATACCCCTAACAACAATATTCAAAACATTTATCGAATCAGGGGATTACCTGAGGTATGGAAGACAGCAAATGCAGTGCCAATTTTCAAAAAAGGAGACAGACATGAAGCACTAAACTACAGACCAGTGTCACTGACATGTATAGTATGCTAAGTCATGGAGACGATTATCAGGAGAAGTGGTGGAACACCTAGAAAGGAATGAGCCTACTAACAACAGCCAACACGGTTTCAGGGATGGGATATCCTGTGTCACAAACTTACTGGAGTTCTATGACAGAGTGGCAACAGTAAGACAAGAGAGAGAGGGGTGGGTAGACTGCATTTTCTTGGACTGTAAGAAGGAATTTGACACAGTTCCACACAAGAGATAAGTGAGCAAAAACTGGAGGACCAGGCAGGGATAACAGGGAAGGCACTACAATGGATCAGGGAATACTTATCAGGAAGACAGCAGCGAGTCATAGTACGTGGCGAGGTGTCAGAGTGGGAGTCTGTGACGAGTGGGGTTCTATAGGGGTCAGTCCTAGGACCGGTGCTGTTTCTGGTATTTGGGAACTACATGACGGAAGGGATAGACTCCGAAGTGTCTCTGTTTGCAGATGATGTGAAATTGATGACAAGAATTCAACCGGACGAGGACGAGGCAGAGCTACAAAGGGGTCTGGACATGCTGCAGGCCTGGTCCAGCAATTGGCTCCTGGAGTTCAACCCCACCAGGTGCAAAGGCATGAAGATTGGGGAAGGTCAAAGAAGACCGCAGACGGAGTACAGTCTAGGGGGCCAGAGACTACAAACCTCACTCAAGGAAAAAGATCTTGGGGTGAATATAACACCGGGCACATCTCCTGAGGCCCACATCAACCAAATATCTGCTGCAGCATATGGGCGCTAGCAAACCTTAGAACAGCATTCCGACATCTTAATAAGGAATCGTTCAGGACCCTGTACACTGCGTACGTTAGGCCCATATTGGAGTATGCGGCACTAGTTTGGAACCCACACCTGTATTGACTCATGTAGACACACACACCTCGCTGCATATACACTTTTGTCATCAAGAAACCACTCCATCACTGTTAAATCACTCCATCACTGTTAAACCAGTACATCATTGTTAAACCGCTACATCACTAGTTAACCACTACACTATTATTAAACCTCTACACCACTGTTAATCCACTACACCACTATTAAACCACCACACCACTGTTAAACCACTACAATGTTGAACCGCTGCATCATTGGTATTGTCTCTGAAAACAGAGAAACAATAACCTACACGAAATTGTTCAAAGAAATAAATTTCGTGGAGGTTATCAATAACACTGGCAATATTATCATACCAGCACGAACAAACACAAGGTTAAGCAAGCAAACAAAAGAGAAGGAATTGCAAAAGTCCTCAGAGCTCGTCCCTCTTGTTTGAGTTAAGTCTGACAAACATTTTAGTTTAGAAAGCGCGTAGTGTAAGGCAGGGCGTGCTTTTGTGGGGACGTGAAACAAAAGCCTTGCTGACAGTTTTCCAACCATTTGCTGACTAGCGTTGCCCATAACTGAGCAGATTGGCCCATAGCTGAGAAGAGTGGCCCATAGTTGAGCAGAGTGGTACCATGCTTAATTAAAGTGGCCCGTATCTGACTTGAGTGGCCCCTAATCCATGCACGTGACAATTAATATGGTCCAGGTGATAGAGGGAGCAAAAAATTCTCTAGCCATGGATCCCCTCAAGGAAGGTTCCTTGATGTTGGTGAGGGGCTCTTGATTTAGGGAATTGGATCTGTGCTCCAGTTCCCCGAATTAAGCCTGAATGCCTTCCACATCCCCCCTCCCAGGCGCTGTATAATCCTCCGGGTTTAGCGCTTCCCCCTTGATTATAATAATAATAATAATCTAGCCATGGATGATGTAGCTAGTATATAGGCAATATAAGGTCAGCACAGAGGATTTATAGAGGCAATAAGAAAGGGCCCACAGAGGTAATATAAAGCAGTGCAAGGCTAAAGAGGAACATCCGAGGCAGATAGGCCAGCACAGAGGCATCATAGGGGCGTATAAAAACAGCATAAGCGTATAGAGACAGCATAGAGGCAGTGCAGAGGCAGTATAAAGGCAGGATAGAGACAGCACAGGAAGTGTAGAGAGAGCACAGAGGCAGTGTAGAGACATCAGAGAGGCATCATAGAGGTATCATAGAGGCATCAAAGAGGTATCATAGACGCAGCATAAAGGTACTAATGCATCATGTATTGACCCAGTAAACACCTGACTATCGCAACCTTCACTGGATTCCAGGTGTTCTGATTGTTAATGTGTGTGACGCCACTCCCGGATTTGTTTACCTTCATTACGTCATGACCTTGTCCGTGTTGTGGAAGTTACGAATGACTTGATTAACGTTGATGACTCGTGTGTGTTTATATTGTGGGGGGAAGTTGTGGGAATTCCCCTGGTGATCCCGGCTGGAAAGGGGTCAAGCTCCAGCTCTTGGGCTCAGAATGTCTGGGATTACTGAGTGCGTATGGATGGATGTGAAGGCGTCGGGTTGTGTTGAAAATTTTCATCAGTATAATTTTAAGTATAATAATTATTTTAATCGAAATTTATTATTTAAAAATGGGAAAAGCTTCTCCTATTCCCTAACCCTTCCTTACTCCTTCCTATTTCATACTCCCCATTTTTCTTTCCTTATCATTTTCCATTTCCCAAGTCTCCCCTTGTTTTTCTTTCTCAATTTCTCCTAGCTTCCCTTCCCAGAAATCTCCTCTACTTCCTTTCTCTCTCTCGTTTTCCTCTTCCATCCTTCCTTTCCCTACCTCTCCCCATTTCTTTCCCCTCTTCCCTCATTTCTGGTCTACCGCCTCCTCCATTCATATCATCAGCGCCTCGCTCTCTCAACAACACCGCCGCTATTCCCTTCCTGTTGAGTCAGACAACTCGACGACACTGAAAAATTCCTCCATATATCATGGTAGGGGAACACTACAATGTGTCCATCATGGTAGTGGAACATTACAATGTGTCCATCATAGTAGTGGAACACTACAATGTGTCCATCGTGGTAGTGGAACAACACTACAATGTGTCCAACATGTTAGTGGAACACTACAACGTGTCCACCATGGTAGTGAAACACTACAGTGTACCCTTCATCGTGATAGTGGAACACCACAATGTGTCCACTATGCTAGTAGAAAACTACAATGTGTGGACCATGTTAATGAAATATTACAATGTACCCTTCATCATGGTAGTGGAACATTACAATGTACCCTTCATCATGTAGTGGAACACTTCAATTCCCTCATCATGGTAGTGGAACACTACAGTGTCCCTATCTAGTAAAACTACAGGGTGTGGACCAGTTAATGGAAATTTTACAATGTCCCTATCATCAGGTAGTGGAACATTACAATGTACCTCATCATGGTAGTGGAACACTAAATGTACCTTCATCATGGGTAGTGAAAAACACTACAATGTACCCTTTCCCATCATGGTAAGTGGAAAAAATTACAATGGTACCACTTCATCAGGTAGTGGAACACTACAAGGGTACCCTTCATCATGGTAGTGGAACACTACAATGCACCCTTCATCATGGTAGTGGAACATTACAATGTACCCTTCATCATGGTAGTGGAACATTTCAATGTACCCTTCATCATGGTAGGGGAACATTAAAATGTACCCTTCATCACGGTAGTGGAAAAATTACCTTCATGTAGTCACTACATTGTCCTTATCATGGTAAGGGGAACACTAAATGTACCTTCATCATGGTAGTTGAACTTACAATGTACCCTTCATCAAGGTAGTGGACATACAATGTACCCTTCTCATGGTAGTGGAACATTAAAGGTAACCTTCATCATGTATGGAACATTACTCCCCATCATGTATAAATTACATGTGCCTATCATGGTAATGGAACACTACAATGTACCCTTCATCATGGTAGCTGAACATTTACAATGTACCCTTCATCATGGTAGTGGAACTCTACAATTGTACCTTCATCATGGTAGTGAACTTACAATTTACCCTTTCCTCATGGTAGTGGAACACTACAATTACCCTTCTTCATTAGCGGAACACTTACATTACCTTCATCATGTTTAGGTGGAACTTTACATGTACCTTCATCATGGTAGTGAACATTTACAATGTACCCTTCATCATGGTATTTGGAATTTACATGTCTCCTTAAATCATGGTGTGGAACATACACAGTACCCTTCATCATGGCAACTGGAGCATTACAATGTACCCTTCATCACGGTAGGGAACACTACAATGTACCTCATCATGGTAATGGAACACTACAATGTACCCTTCATCATGGCAGTGGAACATTACAATGTACCCTCATCATGGTAGTGGAAACTACAATGTACCCTTATCATGGAGTGGAACATAACAATATCCTTCATCATGGTTAGTTAAACACTACATGTACTCTTCATCAGGTAGTGGAACACAACCATGTACCCTTCATCATGGTAGTGGAACATTACAATGTACCCTTCAACATGGTAGTGGAATATTACAATGTACCTTTCATCATGGTAGTGGAGCATTACAATATACCCTTCATCATGGTAGTTGAACACTACAATGTACCCTTCATCATGGTAGTGGAACATTACAATGTGTCCATCATAGTAGTGGAACATTACAATGTGTCCATCGTGGTAGTGGAACAACACTACAATGTGTCCAACATGTTAGTGGAACACTACAACGTGTCCACCATGGTAGTGAAACACTACAGTGTACCCTTCATCGTGATAGTGGAACACCACAATGTGTCCACTAGCTGTAGAAACACAATGGTGACATGTAAATGAAATATTACAATGTACCCTTCATCATGGTAGTGGAACATTACAATGTACCCTTCATCATGGTAGTGGAACACTACAATGTACCCTTCATCATGGTAGTGGAACACTACAATGCACCCTTCATCATGGTAGTGGAACATTACAATGTACCCTTCATCATGGTAGTGGAACATTTCAATGTACCCTTAATCATGGTAGTGGAACATTACAATGTACCCTTCATCACGGTAGTGGAACACTACAATGTAACCTTCATCATAGTAGTGGAACAATACAATGTACCCTTCATCATGGTAGTGGAACACTACAATGTACCCTTCATCATGGTAGTGGAACATTACAATGTACCCTTCATCATGGTAGTGGAACATTACAATGTACCCTTCATCATGGTAGTGGAACATTACAATGTAACCTTCATCATGGTAGTGGAACATTACAACGTACCCTTCATCATCGTAGTGGAGAATTACAATGTGCCCTTCATCATGGTAATGGAACACTACAATGTACCCTTCATCATGGTAGTTGAACACTACAATGTACCCTTCATCATGGTAGTGGAACACTACAATGTACCCTTCATCATGGTAGTGGAACATTACAATGTACCCTTCCTCATGGTAGTGGAACACTACAATGTACCCTTCATCATGGTAGCGGAACACTACAATGTACCCTTCATCATGGTAGTGGAACATTACAATGTACCCTTCATCATGGTAGTGGAACACTACAATGTACCCTTCATCATGGTAGTGGAACATTTCAATGTACCCTTCATCATGGTAGTGGAACATTACAAAGTACCCTTCATCATGGCACTGGAGCATTACAATGTACCCTTCATCACGGTAGTGGAACACTACAATGTAACCTTCATCATGGTAGTGGAACACTACAATGTACCCTTCATCATGGCAGTGGAACATTACAATGTACCCGTCATCATGGTAGTGGAACACTACAATGTACCCTTCATCATGGAGTGGAACATAACAATATACCCTTCATCATGGAAGTTAAACACTACAATGTACTCTTCATCATGGTAGTTGAACACAACCATGTACCCTTCATCATGGTAGTGGAACATTACAATGTACCCTTCAACATGGTAGTGGAATATTACAATGTACCCTTCATCATGGTAGTGGAGCATTACAATATACCCTTCATCATGGTAGTTGAACACTACAATGTACCCTTCATCATGGTAGTGGAACATTACAATGTACCCTTCATCATGGTAATCGAACATCACAATGTACCCTTCATCATGGTAGTGGAACACTACAATGTGCCCTTCATCATAGTAGTGGAACATTACAATGTACCCTTCATCATGGTAGTGGAACACTACAATGTACCCTTCATCATGGTAGTGGAACAATACAATGTACCCTTCATCATGGTAGTGGAGCATTTCAATGTACCCTTCATCATGGTAGTGGAACACTACAATGTACCCTTCATCATGGTAGTGGAGCATTTCAATGCACCCTTCATCATGGTAGTGGAACATTACAATGTACCCTTCATCATGGTAGTGGAGCATTACAATGTACCCTTCATCACGGTAGTGGAACATTACAATGTAACCTTCATCATGGTAGTGGAACACTACAATGTACCCTTCATCATGGCAGTGGAACATTACAATGTACCGTCATCATGGTAGTGGAACACTACAATGTACCCTTCATCATGGTAGTGGAACATTACAATATACCCTTCATCATGGTAGTGGAACATTACAATGTACCCTTCATCATCGTAGTGGAACATTACAAATATATCCTAGTGTCATGTCCCTTCATCATGGTAGTTGAACACTACAATGTACCCTTCATCATGGTAGTTGAACACTACAATGTACCCTTCATCATGGTAGTTGAATACTACAATGCACCTTCATCATGGTAGTGGAACATTACAATGTACCCTTCATCATGGTAGTGGAACATTACAATGTACCCTTCATCATGGTAGTGGAACATTACAATATACCCTTCATCATGGTAGTTGAAACATACAATGTACCCTTCATCATGGTAGTGAACACTACAATGTACCCTCATCATGGTAGTGGAACATTACAATGTACCCTTCATCATGGTAGTGGAACATTACAATGTACCCTTCATCATGGTAGTGGAACATTACAATGTACCCTTCATCATGGTAGTGGAACATTACAATGTACCCTTCATCATGGTAGTGGAACACTACAATATACCCTTCGCCATGGTAGTTGAACACTACTATGTACCCTTCATCATGGTAGTGGAACATTACAATGTACCCTTCATCATGGTAGTGGAACACTACAATGTACTCTTCATCATGGTAGTGGGACACTACAATGTACTCTTCATCATGGTAGTGGAAACACTACGATGTACTCTTCATCATGGTAGTGGAACACTACAATGTACTCTTCATCATGGCAGTAGAACACTACAATGTACTCTTCATCATGGTAGTGGAACACTACAATGTACTCTTCATCATGGTAGTGGAACACTACAATGTACCCTTCATCATGGTAGTGGAACACTACAATGTACTCTTCATCATGGTAGTGGAACACTACAATTCATCATGGTAGTGGAACACTACAATGTACTCTTCATCATGGTAGTAGAACACTACAATGTACCCTTCATCATGGTAGTGGAACACTACAATGTACCCTTCATCATGGTAGTGGAACACTACAATGTACCCTTCATCATTGGTAGTGGAACACTTAACAATGTACCCTTCATCATGGTAGTGGAGCATTACAATGTACCCTTCATCACGGTAGTGGAACATTACAATGTAACCTTCATCATGGTTGTGGAACACTACAATGTACCCTTCATCATGGTAGTGGAACACTACAATGTACCCTTCATCATGGTAGTGGAACATTACAATGTACCCTTCATCATGGTAGTGGAACACTACAATGTACCCTTCATCATGGTAGTGGAGCACTACAATGTACCCTTCATCATGGTAGTGGAACATTACAATGTACCCTTCATCATGGTAGTGGAGCATTACAATGTACCCTTCATCACGGTAGTGGAACATTACAATGTAACCTTCATCATGGTAGTGGAACACTACAATGTACCCTTCATCATGGAGTGAACATACAATGTACCTCATCATGGTAGTGGAACACTTACAATGTACCCTTCATCATTGTAGTGGAACATTACAATATACCCTTCATCATGGTAGTGGAACATTACAATGTACCCTTCATCATCGTAGTGGAACATTACAATATACCCTTCATCATTGTAGTTGAACACTACAATGTACCCTTCATCATGGTAGTTGAACACTACAATGTACCCTTCATCATGGTAGTTGAATACTACAATGCACCTTCATCATGGTAGTGGAACATTACAATGTACCCTTCATCATGGTAGTGGAACATTACAATGTACCCTTCATCATGGTAGTGGAACATTACAATGTACCCTTCATCATGGTAGTGGAACACTACAATGTACCCTTCATCATGGTAGTTGAACACTACAATGTACCCATCATCATGGTAGTGGAACATTACAATGTACCCTTCATCATGGTAGTGGAACATTACAATGTACCCTTCATCATGGTAGTGGAACATTACAATGTACCCTTCATCATGGTAGTGGAACATTACAATGTACCCTTCATCATGGTAGTGGAACACTACAATGTACCCTTCATCATGGTAGTTGAACACTACAATGTACCCTTCATCATGGTAGTGGAACATTACAATGTACCCTTCATCATGGTAGTGGAACACTACAATGTACTCTTCATCATGGTAGTGGAACACTACAATGTACTCTTCATCATGGTAGTTGAACACTACAATGTACTCTTCATCATGGTAGTGGAACACTACAATGTACTCTTCATCATGGTAGTGGGACACTACAATGTACCCTTCATCATGGTAGTGGAACATTATAATATACCCTTCATTATGGTAGTTGAACACTACAATGTACTCTTCATCATGGTAGTGGAACATTACAATGTACTCTTCATCATGGTAGTGAGAAAGACATCTCACGATGTACTTCTTCATCATGGTTAGTGGAACACTACAATGTACTCTTCATCATGCAGTGGAACACTACAATGTACCTTCATCTTGGTAGTGGACATACAATGTACCTTCATCATGGTAGTGGAACACTACAATGTACCCTTCATCATGGTAGTGGAACTACAATGTACTCCTTCATCATGGTAGTGGAACACTACATTACTTCATCATGGTAGTGGAACACTACAATGTACTCTTCATCATGGTAGTGAACACTACAATGTACCCTTCATCATGGTAGTGGAACACTACAATGTACCCTTCATCATGGTAGTGGAACACTACAATGTACCCTTCATCATGGTAGTGGAACATTACAATGTACCCTTCATCATGGTAGTGTAACATTACAATTACCTTCATCATGGTAGTGGAACATTACAATGTAACCTTCATCATGGTAGTGGAAACATACAATGTACTCTTCATCATGGTAGTTGAACACTTACAATGTACCCTTCATCATGGTAGTGGAACATTACAATGTACCCTTCATCATGGTAGTGGAACACTACAATGTACTCTTAATCATGGTAGTGGAACACTACAATGTACCCTTCATCATGGTAGTGGAACACTACAATGTGACCCTTCATCATGGTAGTGGAACATTACAATGTACCCTTCATCATGGTAGTGGAACACTACAATGTACTCTTCATCATTGTAGTGGGACACTACAATGTACTCTTCATCATGGTAGTTGAACACTACAATGTACTCTTCATCATGGTAGTGGAAACATACAATGTACCTTCATCATGGTAGTGGAACACTACAATGTACCCTTCATCATGGTAGTGGAACATTAAATATACCCTTCATCATGGTAGTGAACACTACAATGTACTCTTCATCATGGTAGTTGAACACTACAATGTACTCTTCATCATGGTAGTGGAAACATACGATGTCTCTTCATCATGGTAGTGGAACACTACAATGTACTCTTCATCATGGTAGTGGAACACTACAATGTACTCTTCATCATGGTAGTGGAACACTACAATGTACTCTTCATCATGGTAGTGGAAACACTACATGTACTCTTCATCATGGTAGTGGAACACTACAATGTACCTCATCATGGTAGTGGAACACTACAAATGTACTCTTCATCATGGTAGTGGAACACTACAATGTACTCTTCATCATGGTAGTGGAACACTACAATGTACCTTCATCATGGTAGTGGAACACTACAATGTACTCTTCATCATGGTAGTGGAACACTACAATTCATCATGGTAGTGGAACATTACAATGTACTCTTCATCATGGTAGTAGAACACTGCAATGTACTCTTTATCATGGTAGTGGAACACTACAATGTACTCTTCATCATGGGTAGTGGAACTACTTACAGATGTGACCCTTCATCATGGTAGTGGAACACTACAATGTACTCTTCATCATGGTAGTGGAACACTACAATGTACCCTTCATCATGGTAGTGGAACACTACAATGTACTCTTCATCATGGTAGTGGAACACTTACAATGTACCCTTCATCATGGTAGTGGAACATTACAATGTACCTCTTCATCATGGTAGTGGAACACTTACAATGTACCCTTCATCATGGTAGTGGAACATACAATGTACCTTCATCATGTGTGGAACACTACAATGTACTCTTCATCATGGTAGTGAAACACTACAATGTACCCTTCACTCATGGTAGTGGACACTACAATGTTACTCTTCATCATGGTAGTGGAACACTACAATGTACTCTTATCATGGTAGTTGAAACACTAACAATGTACTCATCATGGTAGTGGAACACTACAATGTCTCTTCATCATGGTAGTGGAACACTACAATGTACCCTTCATCATGTAGTGGAGACACTACAGTGTACCCTTCATCATGGTAGTGGAACACTACAATGTACCCTTCATCATGGTAGTGGAACACTACAATGTACCCTTCATCATGGTAGTGGAACACTACAATGTACTCTTCATCATGGTAGTGGAACACTACACTGTACCCTTCATCATGGTAGTGGACACTACAATTAACTTCATCATGGTAGTGGAACACTACAATGTACTCTTCATCATGGTAGTGGAACACTTCAATGTACCCTTCATCATGGTAGTGAAATATTACAATGTACCCTTCATCATGGTAGTGGAACACTACAATGTGCTCTTCATCATGGTAGTGGAACATTACAATGTCCTCTTCATCATGGTAGTGGACACTACAATGTACTCTTCATCATGGTAGTGGAAACACTACAATGTACTCTTCATCATGGTAGTGGAACACTACAATGTACTCTTCATCATGGTAGTTGAACACTACAATGTACTCTTCATCATGGTAGTGGAACACTACAATGTACTCTTCATCATGGTAGTGGAACACTACAATGTACTCTTCATCATGGTAGTGGAACACTACAATGTACTCTTCATCATGGTAGTGGAGCACTACAATGTACTCTTCATCATGGTAGTGGAACACTACAATGTACTCTTCATCATGGTAGTGAACACTACAATGTACTCTTCATCATGGTAGTGGAACACTACAATGTACTCTTCATCATGGTAGTGGAAACACTACAATGTACCCTTCATCATGGTAGTGGAACACTACAATGTACTCTTCATCATGGTAGTGAACACTACATGTACCCTTCATCATGGTAGTGGAACACTACAATGTACCCTTCATCATGGTAGTGGAACACTACAATGTACCCTTCATCATGGTAGTGGAACACTACAATGTACTCTTCATCATGGTAGTGGAAACACTACAATGTACCCTTCATCATGTTAGCTGGAACACTACAGTGTATTTTCTTCATCTTGGTAGTGGAACCTACAGTGTACCCTTATCATGGGGATAGTGGGAACACTACAAATGTATCTTCATCCTGGTAGTGGAACTATACAATGTACTCTTCATTCATGGTAGTGGGACACTACAGTGTACCCTTATCCATGGTTAGTGGTAAACACTAACAATTCCTTCATTCATGGTGTGGAAACACTACAGCGTATCCCTTTCCATCATGGGTAGTGGTACACTACAATGTACTCTTATCATGGTAGTGGTAGCAATACAGTGTTACTTCATTCATGGTTGTGGAAACCACTACAGAGTCCCCTTCTCATGGTTGAAATGGAACACTTACAGCGTACCCTTCTCATGGTGTGGAACACTTACAGCGTACCCTTCATCATGGTAGTGGACACTTCAGCTGTACCCTTTCATCATGGTTAGTGGTAGCACTACAGCGTACCTTCATCTGGTAGTGGAAACACTACAGCGTACCTTCATCATGGTAGTGGAACACTACAGCGTACCTTCATCTGGGTATGGAAAAACTTGCAATGTACTCTTCTCATGGTATGTGGAACACTACCTGTAATCTTTCAATTATGGTAGTTGGAACCTACAATGTACTCTTCTCATTCCAAACAGCAAATCCAACAAGCGTCGCTGACTATCCTTGAGAAAAACTGTAGGCATGTTGATCATACAGACTGACAGCGGCACAAGAAGCAGAAAGATATGAGCACAGTCTGTCAACACACTAAACTCATTATACCTCACCGACAAACTGTAAAAAAAGAAAAGACCTTCGAATGTGTAAAGATGGAGAATGTTTGCCAGACAAATTTTCATGCCGTTCAGTCACAGAGGACAGGCAGGAGGAAAGTACTCAAAAAATAATTACGAAAATGCTTTTTAGGGCAATAAAAAAATGAAGTATATGTAAGACAAGGATCACTAAAGATGCTCGGTTGGACGATACGTTAATAAAATCAACGAAAGTCATTCAAATTTTATTGAAGTAATTAAAAGAAACTGTAATAATGGACTGAGGAAAATTAATAAAACACTTCAGAGAGAAGACAAGAAGTGTGAGGTGTATATCTTGGAACTTGAGCTTCCCATGGATATAAACTTTCTTTCACAAAAATTGCTGGACAACACGATACACGACAATAGTAAAGAAATAGTTACATATATATATATATATATTATTTATATATATATATATATATATATATATATTATATATATACTATATATATATATATATATATATATATATATATACGTCGTGCGAATAGGTAAACTAGTCAGTAGGCAAGAACTCGTTTTAAATTAACTGCTTTATAGAATTATCCTCTTACAGTATAAAGATTTTCTTTTTCATTTGTGGTACGCAAAAATTATTAATTTTGTTCCAAAATGAACCTTACAAAATTTACTAACTTATTAATACAAGCGCAGTTTTTCTAGCCTAATCCAACTAAGTATATTTTAGATAGGTTTATAGTTATATATAGTAAACAAACAGAGTGAAATTTATTTTTTGTCGTTAGGTTCAGAAATGATTTTTGCGAATAATTATGCATACACATATTTTCGTTTGTCTTATTCTCTATTTTAAGGCAAAATTTAGTTTTTACTTCTTTAGTGTGTTGTGTGTGTAGCGTGTGTGTGTGTGTGTGTGTGTGTGTGTGTGTGTGTGTGTGTGTGTGTGTGTTTTGTCTGTGTGTGTGTGTGTACTCACCTATTTGTACTCACCTATTTGTGGTTGCAGGGGTCAGGTCATAGCTCCGGGCCCCCCGCCTCTTCACTGATTACTACTAGGTCCTCCCCTCTCCCTGCTACATGAGCTTTTTTCATACCTCGCCTTAAAACTATGTATGGTTCCCGCCTCCACTACTTCACTTTCTGGGCTATTCCATGACTTGACTACTCTATGACTGAAGAAATTACTTCCTAACATCCCTTCGATTCATCTGAGTCTTCAACTTCCAATTGTGACCTCTTGTGTCTTGTGTCCCATCTCTGGAACATCCTGTCTTTGTCCACCTTTGTCTATTCCGCGCAGTATTTTATATGTCGTTATCATGTCTCCCCTGACCCCCCTGGTCTCCAGTGTCGTCAGGCCGATTTCCCTCAACCTTTCTTCGTAGGAAAAACCCCGTAGCTCTGGGACTAGTCTTTTTTGCAAACCTTTGCACTTTCTCTAATTTCTTGACGTGCTTGACTAGGTGTGGATTCCAAACTGGTGCTGCATACTCCAGTATGGGCCTGACGTAAATGGTTATACAGGGTCTTTAACGACTCCTTACTGGGGGTATCGGAACGCTATCCGTAGGTTTGCCAGGCGCCCGTATGCTGCAGCAGTTATCTGATTTATGTGCGCCTCAGGAGATATATTCGGTGTTATACTCACCCCCCGATCTTTTTCCTTGAGTGAGGTTTGCATCTTTGGCCATCTAAACTATATTGTGTCTGCGGTCTTCTTTGCCCTTCCCCAATCTTCATGACTTTGCATTTGGCAGGGTTAAACTCAAGGAGCCAGTTGCTGGGGCCAGGCTTGTAGCCTGTCCAGGTCTCTTTGTAGTCCTGCCTGATCCTCATCCGATTTGATTCTTCTCATTAACTACACATCATCTGCAAAAAAGGACACTTCTGAGTCTATCCCCTTTCCCTTAGTCGTTCACATATACCAAACAGCACAGGTCCTAGGAAATGACCCCTGTGGAACCCCGCTTGTCACAAGCGCCCAAATCTGACACCTCGTCACGTACCATGACTCGTTGTTGCCTCCCTGTCAGGTATTCTCTGATCCATTGCAGTGCCTTTCCTGTTATGTGTGCCTGATCTTCTATCTTTTTCAGTAACCCTTGTGAGGAACTGTGTCGAAGGCCTTTTTGCAGTCCAAAAAAATGCAGTCGATCCACCCCTCCTCTCTTGTCTTACTTCTGTCACCTGTCATAAAACTCTAGTAGATTTGTGACACAGGATTTTCCTTCCTAAAAACCTTTGCTGGTTGTCAATTATACACTTGTTTCTTTCCAGGTGCTCCACCACTCTCCTCCTGATGATCTTCTCCATGACCTTGCATACTATACACGTTTAGTGATACAGGTCTGTAGTTTAGTGCCTCATGTCTGTCTCCCTTTTTAAAAATTGGGACTACATTTGCCATCTTCCATACCTCAGGGAGTTGCCCAGTTTCAAATGATGTGTTGAAGATCTTTTTTAATGGCACACACAATATCTCTGCTCCCTCTTTAAGGAACCCTGGAGAGATGTTGTCTGGTCCCACCGCCTTTGAGGTGTCAAGTTTCGCATAGCAGCTTCTTCACTCCCTCCTTGGTTATATGTACCTCATCCAGCACTTGCTGGTGTACCCCCCTGTTCTGATTTCCTGGAGTCCTACTGGTTTCCACTGTAAATACTTCTTTAAATCTCGTGTTGAGCTCCTGACATCCTCTCGGTCGTTGCTTGTGAATTCCCCATCACCCTTCCTCAGTCTGATTACCTGGTCCTTGACTGTTGTTTTCCTCCTGATGTGGCTGTACAACAGCTTCGGGTTCATCTTGACTTTCGATGCTATGTCATTTTCATATTGTCGCTGAGCCTCCCTTCTTATCTGTGCATATTCATTTCTGGCTCTTCGGCTAATCTCTTTATTTTCCTGAGTTCTCTGTCTTCTGTACCTTTTCCATTCTCTAGTACACCTAGTTTTTGCCTCCCTACACCTTTGGGTGAACAAGGACTCGTTCTGTTCTTCCCATTATTTCTGTTTCCCTGGGAACAAACCTCTCCTCTGCATCCTTGCATTTTGTTGCCACATAGTCCATCATTTCTTGTACTGGTTTTCCTGTCAGTTCCCTCTCCCACTGAATGTTTTGAAGGAAGTTCCTCATGCCTGAGTAGTTTCCCCCTTTTGTAGTTTGGTTTTTCCATCCTATTCCTGCTACTCTCTCCACTTGGAGCTCAACTATGTAGTCGAAGCACAGAACCACATGATCACTAGCTCCCAGGGCCTTTCATACAAGATATCCTCGATGTCTGAATACTCAAGGTGAATACAAGGTCCAGTCTTGCTGGTTCATCTTCTCCTCTCTCTCTGGTAGTGTCTCTAACATGTTGATGCATGAGGTTCTCCAGTACCACATCCATCATCTTGGCTCTCCATGTTTCGAGACCCCCATGGGGCTCCAGGTTTTTCCCAGTCAATCTCCTTGTGATTGAAATCACCCATAACTAGTAACTTTGCTCCCCCCATGTGTGCTCTCCTGGCCACCTCGGCTAGTGTGTCGATCATTGCTCTGTTGCTCTCATCGTATTCTTTCTCTTGGCCTCCTGCAGTTCTGTGGTGGGTTGTACATTACTGCAATTATCACCTTATGTCCCTCAGACTGGATTGTTCCTACTAAGTAGTCTCTTTCGCCCATGCCATCCATTCCTTCCATTTTCTCAACCCCCACTGGTTTTTAATGAGCAGTGCAACTCCTCCTCCCCTCCCTCCCTCTGTCTTTCCTGAGGATTTGATATCCGGATGGAAAGATTGAATCTGTTATTATTCTGGTGAGTTTTGTTTTCTGTGAGTGCTATTATGTCTGGGGATGTCTCTTTGATTCTTTCGTGCCACTCCTCATACTTGTTTGTTATTCCATCTGCATTTGTATCCCACCCCTTAAACTTCTTTTCAAAGACTGTGGTTGGGAAGTTATTGGGGTTTGGGAAAAAGGGGAGCTGGTAAGGAACTATGGGTTTTTTGTTGGGGGTGGAGTTTGAAAAGTATGGGTGGGGGATTGGATGTGGCAGGGTGTTTTTGTTTTAGATGTTTGGTTGCACTGGGGTTGACCTGGGGGGGAGGTTCTATAGGAATTTGAGGGAGGTTATTTGATTTCTTTGGGTCTGGGACTCCTGTCTGTTTCTCCATACCTCTCTTTCCCCCTTTCGTTTGTACCATCTCTCTCGTTTTTTTCCTTTCTTTTGTTTTTTGTCGCGGTCGAGATACACCTTCTGTATCCCGTTGCCCCTTAATTTGTTTTTCCTGCGGTCCTGGTCCGAGTCGCTTTCCCTTTGACGGTCCCCTTCATGCCGGGTTTTTTTTTTTAAAAAACCCCCCCTTTTCCCAAAAATTTTCCAGCTGGGTCATATCGTCTTTCCTATTGCTTTCTGATGCTTTCAATTGTTTTTTTTCCCCTTTTTTTTCTTGCTTTAGTTTCCCCCTTCGACCGGGGCCCTACCAAAGATGCCTACCCTTTCGTTTCCCACGCTTTCCCCTGTGTACCCCCTCATTTAATTTGGGTTTTCCCCACTGCAGTCTCCTTTACATTTTCACTGGTAATGTACTTGGGTCAGTGGCCTTCTTTTTCCCCCTTCTCGGTTTCCCTTGGGCTCTGTTGTTGTTGTTGGCCTTTCCACAAAAAGCTTAGCTTTTATTTGCTACAGTCTCCCTATAGGCATCCCCATGCAGTTGTCCCCCTTCTTTCCTACGCCCCCTTATTTTGGGGGTTTTGCAGTTCTGTTGTCAACCCCCAAATGTTCTTAGTTCTTTAGGCTTTTTTGTTTTTTCAATTCCCTCTTCTAAACTCTGTATCTAGCTTCTGCTGCTTTGAATGCACCCCACTTCCTGTTTTCCCATATTATCCTTTTCCTTCTCATGCTAATTTCTTCTAGTTTCTTTTCCCTTTCATGACCCCTTTTTTAGGCTTGCTGCCCATCTTCCTTTGCGTTTTCCTCCCCCTGTCCCTTGGTTTTTCTTTTTGCTCTCTGGAAAACCTTTTTGTTTATCCTGATGCTCAGAGGGGGAAACCTATGTAGTTCTGATGTTGGTTAGTAGTGTGTATGTCAGAGTGTGGGGGGGGGGAAAATAGTGGGAATGGGCTAGTTGGAGCTGAGTGGGGGGGGGGGGGGAGGGGGATCGAGGGAGGGGAGGGATCGGGGAAGTAGTGAGTTCGGTGGTGAGGGGGGGGGTGTGGTCTGGATATGTGTGGGTGTGTGTGTGTGTGTTTTGTGTGGTGTGTGTGTGTGTGTGGTGTGTGTGTGGTGGTGTGTGTTGTGTGGGGTGTGTGTGTTGTGTGTGTGTGTGTGTGTGTTTGTGTAATTTTGGTGTAGTTGTGTGGGAATTATGTGTGGGTTATTATGTACTGAAAGGTAGGTGGTTGTGCGTTTTAAGGGAAAAATTTTCAGTGGTCCCTTGGCTGCCCCCACCTTCTTGTGACCCGACCCCCAACCCCCTGGGGTTACCGGCGTTACTTTCAGGTGGTGGTTGGTGTATTTTGTGTGTGTGTGTGGTGTGTGTGTGTGTGTGTGTGTGTTGTGTGTATGTGGGTGTGTGGGGTGTGTGTGGGTGTGTGGTGTGTGTGTGTGTGTGGTGTTGTGTGTGTGTGTGTGTGGTGTGTGTGGTGTGGGTTTGTGTGGTTTGTTTGTGTATGTGTGGTATTGTGTGGTTTTTTGCGTGTGTGTGTTTGGGTGTGTGTGGTGTGTGTGTGCGTGGTAATTTTGGGGAATTAGTGTGGGTTTATTTTTGTGTCGGAAAAGTAGGTGTGTGTGTGTGTGTGTGTGGGGGTGTGTGTGTGTGTGGTGTTGTGTGTGGGGTGTGTGTGTGTTGTTTTTTGTGTGTGTTTTTGTGTTTGTGTGTGTGTGGTGTGTGTGTGTGTGTAAAAGGAGAGAGAGGTATTATAGTTTTTTGGAGTCGGGGTAACCCCCTCATTTTTCCTGGCTATGGTGGTAAAGGTTTATGGCAGTCACTATAAACCCCCAGCGTAGCGCAACTTTTTTGCTTGTAGTATCGCGCCGTCTTAACCATGATTGTGTGTGGTTTTGGTGGTTGTGTTGTATACTCCTATTTGTATAAATTTTTTTGGGTTTCAGGGGCGGTCATAGCTCCCGGCCCCCGGCTCTTTATGATTGTACTAGGCCTCTTATCCCTGTCATGAGCTTTATCATACCTCGCCTTTTAAAATTGTATGGTTCCCCCCTCCATATTCACTTTTTAGGCTATCCCGGTTTTATATCTATGACGAAGAAATATTCCAACATCCCTTTGATTCATTGAGTCTTCAACTTCCAATTTTCCCCTTTTTGTCTGTGTCCCACTTGGAACTCCCCTCTTGTCCCCTGTTATTCCGCGCAGTATTTTTTAATGTCGTTTTATGTTCCCCCACCCTCTGGCCTCCAGTGTAGTCAGGCCGATTTCCCTCAACCTTTCTTCGTAGGACAATCCCCGTAGCTCTGGGACTAGTCTTGTTGCAAACCTTTGCGCTTTTCTCTAATTTCTTGAAGTGCTTGACTAGGTGTGGATTCCAAACTGGTGCTGCATACTCCAGTATGGGCCTGACGTAAATGGTATACAGAGTCTTAAACGACTCCTTACTGAGGTATCGGAACGCTATCCGTAGGTTTGCCAGGCGCCCGTATGCTGCAGCAGTTATCTGATTGATGTGCGCCTCAGGAGATATGCTCGGTGTTATACTCACCCCCAGATCTTTTTCCTTGAGTGATGTTTGCAGACTTTGGCAATCTAAACTATATTGTGTCTGCGGTCTTCTTTGCCCTTCCTCAATCTTCATGACTTTGCATTTGGCGGGGTTAAACTCAAGGAGAAAGTTGCTGGACCAGGCTTGTAGCCTGTCCAGGTCTCTTTGTAGTCCTGCCTGATCCTCATCCGATTTGATTCTTCTCATTAACTACACATCGTCCGCAAACAAGGACACTTCTGAGTCTATCCCTTCCGTTATGTCATTCACATATACCAAGAACAGCACAGGTCCTAGGACTGACCCCTGTGGAACCCCGCTTGTCACAGGCGCCCACTTTAACACCTCATCACGTACCATGACTCGTTGTTGCCTCCCTGTAAGGTATTCTCTTATCCATTGCAGTGCCTTTCCAGTTATGTGTGCCTGATCCTCTAGCTTTTGCAGTAACCTCTTGTGAGGAACTGTGTCGAAGGCCTTCTTGCAGTCCAAAAAAATGCAGTCGATCCACCCCTCTCTCACTTGTCTTACTTCTGTCACCTTGTCATAAAACTCTAATAGGTTTGTGGCACAGGATTTTCCCTCCCTGAAACCATGCTGGTTGTCAATTATATACTTGTTTCTTTCCAGGTGCTCCACCACTCTCCTTCTGATGATCTTTTCCATGACCTTGCATACTATACACGTTAGTAATACAGGTCTGTAGTTTAGTGCCTCATGTCTGTCTCCCTTTTTAAAAATTGGGACTACATTTGCCATCTTCCATACCTCGGGGAGTTGCCCAGTTTCAAATGATATGTTGAAGATCTTCATTAATGGTACACACAATGTCTCTGCTCCCTCTTTAAGGACCCACGGAGAGATGTTGTCTGGTCCCACCGCCTTTGAGGTGTCAAGTTCGCATAGCAGCTTCTTCACCTCCTCCTTGGTTATATGTACCTCATCCAGCACTTGCTGGTGCACCCCCCTGCTCTGATTTCCTGGAGTCCTACTGGTTTCCACTGTAAATACTTCTTTAAATCTTGTGTTGAGCTCCTGACATACCTCCCGGTCGTTTCTTGTGAATTCCCCATCACCCTTCCTCAGTTTGATTACCTGGTCCTTGACTGTTGTTTTCCTCCTGATGTGGCTGTACAACAGCTTCGGGTCAGTCTTGACTTTCGATGCTATGTCATTTTCATATTGCCGCTGAGCCTCCCTTCTTATCTGTGCATATTCGTTTCTGGCTCTTCGGCTAATCTCTTTATTTTCCTGAGTTCTCTGTCTTCTGTACCTTTTCCATTTTCTAGTACACCTAATTTTTGCCTCCCTACACCTTTGGGTGAAACAAGGACTCATTCTGTTCTTTCCATTATTTCTGTTTCCCTTGGGAACAAACCTCTCCTCTGCCTCCTTGCATTTTGTTCCCACATAGTCCATCATTTCTTATACTGGTTTTCCTGTCAGTTCCCTCTCGCACTGAATGTTTTGAAAGAAGTTCCTCAATCCTGAGTAGTTCCCCCTTTTGTAGTTTGGTTTTTCCCACCCTATTCCTGCTGCTCTCTCCACTTGGAGCTCAACTATGTAGTCGAAGCACAGAACCACATGATCACTAGCTCCCAGGGGCCTTTCATACATGATATCCTCGATGTCAGAACTACTCAAGGTGAATACAAGGTCCAGTCTTGCTGGTTCATCCTCTCCTCTCTCTCTGGTAGTGTCTCTAACATGTTGATGCATGAGGTTTTCCAGTACCACATCCATCATCTTGGCTCTCCATGTTTCGGGACCCCCATGGGGCTCCAGGTTTTCCCAGTCAATCTCCTTGTGATTGAAATCACCCATAACTAGTAACTTTGCTCCCCCCATGTGTGCTCTCCTGGCCACCTCGGCTAGTGTGTCGACCATTGCTCTGTTGCTCTCATCGTATTCTTCTCTTGGCCTCCTGCAGTTCTGTGGTGGGTTATACATTACTGTAATTATCACTTTATGTCCCTCAGACTGGATTGTTCCTACTTAGTAGTCCCTTTCGCCCGTGCCATCCATTCCTTCCATTTTCTCAAACCCCCACTGGTTTTTAATGAGCAGTGCAACTCCTCCTCCCCCTCTCCTCCCTCTGTCTTTCCTGAGGATTTGATATCCGGATGGAAAGATTGAATCTGTTATTATTCTGGTGAGTTTTGTTTCTGTGAGTGCTATTATGTCTGGGGATGTCTCCTTGATTCTTTCGTGCCACTCCTAATACTTATTTGTTATTCCATCTGCATTTGTATACCACACCTTCAACTTCTTTTCTAAGATTGTGGTCTGGGAGGTGTATTGGGGTTGGGGAAGTGGGAGACCTGATAAGGAACTATGGGTGGTTGCTGTGGGGGTGGAGTTTGTAATGCAGTGGGTGGGGGCATTGGATGTGGCATGGGCGTTTTGGTTTAGAGTATTTGGTTGCACTGGGGTTGACCTGGTTGAGAGGCTTCTATAGGAAGTTGTGAGGGAGGCTGTATTTGATCTTCCTGTGTCTGGGATTGTTGCGAATAAGAATTTTTTTTAAAAACTTCAGAATGTGGCCTGTTACCATTTATTTCTTATGCAACAAGATTTTTGGATCCGAGTTATAGGTATTTTAAAGTCTAGGGGAAATAATTTCAACTGGGAAACTCCATAGAATAATATTCAAATTTATTAAAGTATTTAAATACAATACTTTATCTTCTCTTTGTAGTTAATTTAACTTAATACTTTGTACAATAAAATTACCATATACATTTAGTTCCAAATCATGGAAATGTCATATTAATAAGGAAGTTTAATTATTCTTCCTGTATCTAAGTCCTCATTAATATTTACGTCTCTTTCTTAACAAGACTGTAGACTCAAAATACAAAAGGTACAAGATTTAACAAGACCTTTGAATCTGGCCGTAAAGTATCTATGGATTACTGAACTGACCAAGAATATAAATATCAAAAGAGTCCTTCAAAGTAATGAGGAACAAAGTGAGCCAGCTCTAGAATCCAATTCTCAAAACCATTCAACTGCACACCATAAGAGCCATATATGATCAGTTGTCAGGGCTAGAGCTGGGAGCAGACTGACTACTTGCCAGTCTGTTGACGTGTCGTCAGGTTGGATCAGCTGAGCCACGTCAGCCAGCCGGACATAAACAACTGAACAATTCACCGGATGGTTCCGAGACTTAAACTCTATATACACAAGAAATCCTACCTAACCATAATAATAAAATAATAGTGATAATTACAAAATAGTGATAATAACGATAATAGTGATAATAACAATAATAGTGATAATAACAATAATAGTGATAATACCATGGTATTTTTCATATATTAACAGATAATAATATAACGCTGAAAGTCCCTATTTTAGCTATAAACGGGGACTTTCGCACTATAATATTAAGTGATGAACACATGCTCTTACAATATTTAAATAACACAGGATGACCAATTTCAAAGATATAACACCCCCTCGTACGACAATAGGTCGCAGTAGGGAGTTTGCAAGCGTCCTTGGTAATATCTCCTATATAGTAAGCGTCCTCTTGGTAAATAAGGCAAGTAGTACGACGGAAGAATGGAGAAGCAAGAACTCGAACAGCATGGTTATTTGCCAGAGGATGAGCTTTTGGAACAATGGCCAGAAGAACTATCTGGAGTGGCTTCCATCACAATTCGAGAATAGGTGTCTCGGACATGACTGTCAGGGTCATCCATGTGTACTTAATACTTCGTCCCATCAACGAAACGGCTTTCACAGTCATACTGTCAATATAAAAGAAAATTATTAACAAAAATATATAATATATAAATTAGGCTCTGAGAGTACTCATTACTTTACTTTACATTTTAAGGTATACATTTTTTTTTCAGGGGCGAGAAAGGGCATCAGCAATTATGTTAAGGGATCCACTTAAGTGTTGAATACTAATCAGATAAGGTTGGATCCTCAGAGCCCACCTGAGGATTCGGGTGTTCTTTGATTTCATAGAATTAATATAAATTAAAGGGTTGTGATCAGAAAATACCATAATTTTATGGGGGAGGTTCCCAGATAAATGTCAAAATGTTCCAAAGATATTACTAGGGCAAGAGCTTCTTTCTCTAAAGTGGTGTAATTCTTTTGGTGACATTTCAACTTTGAAGAAAAATAAGATATAGGATGCAAAATATCAGTAGAGGGGGATTTCTGAAGTAACACCGCCCCCACAGCATAACCGCTGGCATCGATGTGTAAATAGAAGGGTTGATTAAAGTCAGTACTTTTCAATACGGGTGACGAAGAAAGCAACCGCTTCAACCGATTAAAAGCTATCTCACAATCTTTCCTCCAGCAAAACTTCATCTTACTACTGGTTAACTCAGTAAGAGGAGATGCAACCTGAGAAAAATTAGGACAGAAACGTCGATAATAACCAGTCATTCCAATGAACCTCTGTATAGACTTTCTATCTTGAGGGATAGGAAACTCGGCAATGACTCAAACTTTTACATCAACAGGACGTACCTCACCTTGACCTATACAAAAACCGAGGTATTTAATCTTGGCTTGTCCAAACTGACACTTGGCTAAATTTATGGTGAAGTTGTACTTTTCTAACTTCTTAAATAAGGTTTCCAGGCGAATTAAATGTTGCTCCCACTCATTGCTATATATAACAAGATCATCTAGATAAGCATCCACTCCTCTAAATTATTGGTCAGCAGGTTCATCAGGCGCTGAAAGGTAGAGGCTGCATTACACAACCCGAAGGGCATAACACGATAATTGAATAATCCGCCTTGTATAGTAAATGCGGATATTTCTTGGGCTCCCTGGGTAAGCAGCACTTGGTAATAGCCCCTTAATAAATCCAGGCGGGTGACATAGGCAGCTCCTGATACTCTGTCTATTAAGATCATCTATTACGGGGTAGTGGGAAACCATCTGGTACCATGAGAGCATTAACCTTATGATAATCAGTGCACATTCTAGAAGTTCCATCAGGCTTGGGAACTAATATACAGGGCGAGGCCCACGGACTTTTACTCTGTTCTATGAGTCCATGGGTCAACAAAAATTCTACTTCTTTGTTTAATGTTTCTTGTTTGAGTGGACTTGCCCTATAAGGTGACTGTTTGCAAGGCTTTGCTCCTTGTACATCTATGTCGTGAATTCCCAATGTACAACACCTAGGGACGTCATCGAATAAAACCTCAAAACGTAATATCAAGTCTTTGATATCTTTGGCTTTCTTCAAATCAAGGTCCATAAGAAAGGTATCAAGAGATTGCAATGTCTCTGAATTTTTTAAACGTACTTCTATCGCTTTAGAGATGCTGGGCAGACTTACATTTTCAGTTTCAGCTAAAGGAAGAACTGTCGAAACTGGTACGATACTAGGGTGGTAAGCCTTAAGTTGGTTTATGTGATAAGTTACGTTTTGCTTTTCTCTTTCCTGGAGTTTGTAGTACATAATTTATCTCATTGAGCCGCTCAGTCACTTCCAAAGGACCTTCGTATCTAGGTTGCAGAGCGTGTCCAGGTAAGAATTTCTGTGCCATCACAATGTCACCTGTTTGAAGAAACAGAGCGTGTGTGTTTGTCATAACAATGCTTCATCTTGGATTGGGCCTTAGCTAAGTTTTTTGAGGCTAATTCCCTCAGTTGTGACAAACGCTTTTGCATTAGAGTTGGAGTTGTTTTAAGCGAGGGTTCGGATTTTCCGGTCCATGAATCTTTTAGTACGGCGAGGGGGCCGCGTACTTGGTGTCCGTAAATTAATTCAAATGGACTGAACCCAGTGCTTTCTTGTTCGTTTTCCCTTAAGGCGAACAAGAGGAATGGTATTCCTTCGTCCCAATCTCTGGAAAACTGCTCGCGGTATGCTCTCATCATTGATTTTAATGTTTGATGAAATCGTTCGAGGGCTCCTTGCGACTGAGGGTGATAAGCAACAGAAAATACAGACTTAATTCCGAGGCGAGATAAGGCATCGTGAAACATCTTAGAGGTAAAGTTTGAACCTTGATCGGATTGAATTATTCGGGGAATCCCCACCTGTGAGAAAATTTTTTGCAAAGCTCGAACAATGATGCGAGAATTAATTTTTCTCATAGGGATAGCCTCTGGATATCGAGTAACGACATCCATAATGGTAAACAAATATTGATTCCCTTGTTTAGTCCTGGGTAACCGACCAACACAATCTATTATCAGGCGTGAGAAGGGCTCACCACTGACGGGAATCGGAATGAGGGGAACTGGTGGAGGTGTGTGCAAAGGTTTGCCGGTCACTTGGCAGACATGACAACCTTTTAGAAAGCTTTCCACAGTCTCCTTCATTCTGGGCCAATGAAAATGCTTGGCTATTTTGCCCAGCGTTTTCTTTACTTCCAAATGTCCTCCCATGGGACTATGGTGGGCGAAACTAATAGCCAATTCTCTAAAGGTGCTAGGTAGCACTACTAGGTGTTTGCTGGTAGCCAGATGATCGTCGGAAGACAAAAGAGACTTTTCCTTTATCATTAATATACCATTAGCAAGATAGTAACAATTGTCCAGGTCTTGGGCGTCGTCTTCTGTAATAGCTATCTCTCGTAATTTCTCTAGGGATGGATCAAGGAACTGATCCCTTATTAAATTTTCTTTTGACAGCATATTAATATCAGAATCTTGAAAAGGGCCGATCATAGGATATTTCAGATTTGAAGATCCGGGTTGTAAGGATCGGCTGAACAATAAATCGAGACCTAAATCTTCGCCTTCACTTAGGACTTCAGTTGATAAAGGATTTTGAGGCGCTCTAGACATTGCTCTAGTTATAACATTGAGAGGAAATAAGGTAGGAGCCTCTTTTCGAGCTTCTATGGCATAGGGAAATAAGGTAGAAGCCTCTTTTCGAGCTTCTATGGCATAGTTAATGTCAGTAGAATTGTCAATAACTAGAGGCTCTCGGCTTATACCCTGATAGTCTAAATCATTGCCTATGAGTAAGTCAACGCCCTGAATAGGAAAATTTTCACTGGATATACCTACAGACACAAAGCCAGTATAGGTTGGTGTTTGGATGTATATCCTGTGAAGAGGCCTCTTATAATGGCGCCTCCATAGGCTTCTAATAAGACATCTAGCTTTGTGCGAGTCATATCACTTACGGGAAGTATGTCCTGCTTCAACAATGTTAAATAACTTCCAGTATCATGGAAGGAATTAATTTCAACTAACTGAGTCTCGTCTATTCCAACTTTCACTTTAGCAAAGTAGGGACTCATAGCTGAGTGAATATCTTTGTCTGAAACAGCTCTAGTATTGAGTCATCTAGAATGACTACTGATTCGTTCTTGTGAACCTTGTTCGGTACTAGGGTTCAGTTTCTTTTTAGTTGTCGATGAAGATATTACCTGAGTTGGGAAACGAAGTCGCTCGTTCCTGGTATCCCTCTCTAGCCAATAACAGTATTATTTCCTTACATGCCCTTTCTTATTACAGTAAGTGCAGTTCAACTCACTGTTATGCCTTAGTGGTTTTGAACTTTTCCTAGAGGCATCATAGGAGGTCTGGCAAGGATTCTGTATGCGACGCATCTCTGTAAGATTGGATCGTCCTTTCTTAGGGGCATATTTAGTCACTGTTTCCTTACTTTTTGTTTCGCCAATCAATTGTTGGGATATTTCATAATTATCGGCGAGTGAGGCTGTTTCTAGTATATTTACTATGGGACAACTAATCAAATACCTATGCAAGTCTTCTGGTAAATTATTATAGAAATCCTCATGCAGGATCAATTGGGAAAGACTTGCCATAGATTTACAGTTAGAGGCTCTACACCATCTCTCAAAAGCGATTTTCTTTTCACGAGCAAAATCTACATACGATTGAGTTGGCTGGCGTTTTAATGCTCTAAATGTTTTTTGATAACTTACTGGGAGGAGATCATAAGCCTTTAGGATAGCCTTCTTAACGGAATCATAATCCACATATTTCTCAAAAGGTAACATAGCCGTACAACTTTGAGCTTTACCAGACAATGAAGTATGCAATAAGGTTGCCCAGTGTTGTCAGGGCCAGCACATAGCACGTGCTTGATTCTCAAAGACTTCAAAATAAGTATCTAAATCTCCGTCATTAAACCTTGGAACCATAGATGCAGCTTTTTGTATATTGAAAGAATCATTTGAGGATTCAGTACATCTTTCACTCACATTATCTTGTTGTTGTTGCCTTATATAGCGGAGCGTTTCCCTTTGAAAGTCTTCTTCATTTAATTTACGCTGAGCCTCAATTTGAGCAGTCTGTAAAATAAATAGTCTCTCTAATTTCTCAAACTGACTTTGAGAAATATGCCCCGATGGTATCGAAAATGAGGGAATTGAACTGGCGGTATGTGGATATTCCTTTGGACGTGCACCTTGGTGAGGGCCAGGCTGACCATTAATAGGAATTCCTTCAGTAACGGGCGAATGCCGAACAGCGGCTGCACCCTGCAATACTTCATCTACTTTACTAGAGGCCAAAGCGGGACCTAATCTGTCTGATTCAATTTCAATATCAACTCTTTGAAATTGTTCTTCTAATACTTCGATTCTCGACTGGTAGCTTACTTGAGAAACTAAACTTTCAGAGTCAGAATCTCCTGCTACATGGTTAGAGGCCCCTGGAAACAATTTGTTTCTAATTATTGCCCTTACGGTATTGGCTCTGTAATATCTATCGTATGGTACTCCCAATTTATGGGCTATCTGCGAGCACGTTTGAAGTTTCAAGAAGTCCAGCTTTGACAATGTTAAATCTTCAAATAACTCTTTAATGTGATCTTCCATGATCAATATTTTGAAATTAACTAAAGATAAATTCCCAGTATATAACTTTAATATTGTTCTTTTGATCAATGTCTTAGAACAACAGAGATCCTGGACAGGCCCCATTTGTTGCGAATGAGAAATTTTTTTAAAAACTTCAGAATGTGGCCTGTTACCATTTATTTCTTATGCAACAAGATTTTTGGATCCGAGATATAGGTATTTTAAAGTCTAGGGGAAATAATTTCAACTGGGAAACTCCATAGAATAATATTCAAATTTATTAAAGTATTTAAATACAATACTTTATCTTCTCTTTGTAGTTAATTTAACTTAATACTTTGTACAATAAAATTACCATATACATTTAGTTCCAAATCATGGAAATGTCATATTAATAAGGAAGTTTAATTATTCTTCCTGTATCTAATTATTCTTCCTGTATCTAAGTCCTCATTAATATTTACGTCTCTTTCTTAACAAGACTGTAGACTCAAAATACAAAAGGTACAAGATTTAACAAGACCTTTGAATCTGGCCGTAAAGTATCTATGGATTACTGAACTGACCAAGAATATAAATATCAAAAGAGTCTTTCAAAGTAATGAGGAACAAAGTGAGTCAGCTCTAGAGTCCAATTCTCAAAACCATTCAACTGTACACCGTAAGAGCCAATATATGATCAGTTGTCAGGGCTAGAGCTGGGAGCAGACTGACTACTTGCTATCTGTTGACGTGTTGTCAGGTGGATCAGCTGAGCAACGTCAGCCAGCCGACATAAACAACTGAACAATTTCACCGGATGGTTCCGAGACTTAAACTCTATATACACAAGAAATCCTACCTAACCATAATAGTAAAATAATAGTGATAATTACAAAATAGTGATAATAACGATAATAGTGATAATAACAATAATAGTGATAATAACAATAATAGTGATAATACCATGGTATTTTTCATATATTAACAGATAATAATATAACGCCGAAAGTCTCTATTTTAGCTATAAACGGGGACTTTCGCACTATAATATTAAGTGATGAACACATGCTCTTACAATATTTAAATAACACAGGATGACCAATTTCAAAGATATAACAGGGATCTCCTGTCTGTCTTCTCCATTCCCTCTCTTTCCTCCTTTCGCCTTTGTACCATCTCTCTCTGTTTCTGCCTTTCTGCTTGTGTTCTGTCGCAGTCGAGATACACCTTCCTGTATGCTGGCATGTCCCTTAATCGTATTTTCTCCAGCAGGATCCTGTTTCGAGTAGATTCTGCCTTGAAGGTCACTTTCACTGGCCGGGTTCTTTTTTTTTACAAACCCCCCTATTCTCCGAAAATTTTCCAGCTGGTTCATGTCATCTTCTCCTATTGCTTTCATGATGCTTTCAATTGCTTTTTTTCCCTTGTTTTCTTGCTTCATATGTTTCCCCTTCAACTTCCTGGAGCCCATACACAAAGACTGACCTCACCCTTTCATGCTCCCACTGCATATCCCTTTGTATCACCTCATTCAATTTGATTTCCTCCATTTCAGCTTTCCTTTCTTCAGTTTCACTAGCTAATGTACTTGGGCTCAGTGGCCTGTCATTTTCCCTTCTCGGCTTTCCCTGGGCTCTGCTGTGGTCTGTTAGGGCCTCCACATATAGCTTAGCTCTTTCATTTACTACAGTCTCCACTGATTGAGCTTCTACATGCAGTTTTCCTCCTTTCCCTACAGTCCCCTTATTTGTGACTGAGGTAGCAGTCTCTGTTGTCAATCCCAAAATGTTCTTTAGTTCTTTAGGCTGTTTCAGATTTTTCAGTTCCTCTTCTAAACTCTGTATCCTGGCCTCTGCTGCTTTGACTTGCACCTCCCACTTCCTGCTTTCCATGTCTATCCTCTCTTCCATTCTCATGCTAAGTTCTTCTAGTTTCTTTTCCCATTCATGTTCCCTTTTTGTGAGCTCTGCTGCCCAATCTTCCTTTGCAGTTTCCTCCTCCTGTCCCTTGGTTTTTCTTGTTGCTCTCTGCAACCCATTTTTGTTTTATCCTGATTGCCTCAGAGTGGGAAACCTATGTAATTCTGTATGTTAGGTTAGTATTGTGTATGTCAGAGTGTGGGGGGGAGGTAGAGGAGGAACTGTGGCTATGTGGGAGAGTAGTGAGGAGGGGGAGTGGGAAGGAGAGTGAAGCAAGTGGGTGAGTGGGAGAGGGAGAGGGGGAAGGAGGGAGAGGTGGGGAGGGGGAGGGTGAAAGAGGGAGGGGAGGGATCAGGTGAAGGAGTGAGATGTCGGTGGGGGAGGGGGGAGTGTATGTGTGAGTCTGGCAATGTGTGTGTGTGTGTGTGTGTGTGTGTGGGTGGGTGGTGTGGGTGTGTGGGTGTGTGGGTGTGTGTGGGTGTGTGGGTGTGTGGGTGTGTGTGTGGGTGTGTTGTGTGTGGGTGTGTGTGGGTGTGTGTGGGTGTGTGTGGGTGTGTGTGGGTGTGTGTGGGTGTGTGTGCGTGTGTGTGGGTGTGTGGGTGTGCGTGCGCACACTAGGCTACGCTACTCTTTTGAAGATTATAAAAAAAAATTTCACAATCAATTCCTTATTAATATACACTAATATATACTATATAATATTAATTGTGTACACTTGTGTTTGTGTGTACACTTGTGTTTGTCTGTGTGTGTTTACTAGCTTGTCATTCTTTGAAAAAGAGGGGGGTTACGTTAACACTATTTGTTATTGTTGTTGGTTCACCGGTACTCTCCCGGCCCAGATCTTTATTGTTCTTGGTTCACCGGTACTCTCCCGGCCCAGATCTTTGTTGTTCTTGGTTCACCGGTACTCTCCCGGCCCAGATCTTTATTGTTGTTGGTTCACCGGTACTCTCCCGGCCCAGATCTTTATTGTTGTTGGTTCACCGGTACTCTCCCGGCCCAGATCTTTGTTGTTGTTGGTTCACCGGTACTCTCCCGGCCCAGATCTTTGTTGTTGTTGGTTCACCGGTACTCTCCCGCCCAGATCTTTGTTGTTGTTGGTTCACCGGTACTCTCCCGGCCCAGATCTTTATTGTTGTTGGTTCACCGGTACTCTCCCGGCCCAGATCTTTATTGTTGTTGGTTCACCGGTACTCTCCCGGCCCAGATCTTTGTTGTTCTTGGTTCACCGGTACTCTCCCGGCCCAGATCTTTGTTGTTCTTGGTTCACCGGTACTCTCCCGGCCCAGATCTTTATTGTTGTTGGTTCACCGGTACTCTCCCGGCCCAGATCTTTATTGTTGTTGGTTCACCGGTACTCTCCCGGCCCAGATCTTTGTTGTTGTTGGTTCACCGGTACTCTCCCGGCCCAGATCTCCGCACACTAGGCTACTTTACTTTTTGAAGATTATAGGATTATTTTTTCTCACTCAATTCCTTATTAATATATACTAATGTTTATTATAATAATAATTACTGGTGCACACATGTGTTTGTATGTGCATACTTGTTTACTGGTGCACACGTGTGTTTGTATGTGCGTATTTGTTTACTAGCTTGTCGCTGTCGGGGGGGGGTTCACTAGGCTACACAACTCTTCTGGAGTTTACCTGGAGATATTTAGATAATTTACTAAACATTATCAGGGTTACCACTATCTATCTCCTGGTACTGAAATAGGGAGAGAGTGATGGTATAGCATACAGCCAGCAGGGCAAGACACTGAGACTTTAGATACTAACCAAAATTAACCACAAATAGGCAAGTGATGTCGTCTGCACAACAATGGAGGTTCCTGCTGGTCGGCTGCTATCAACTCCTTCAATTTTGTAACTCCTTCAGGAACTTTATCATGCATTCAAGTTTTTATTTTCTTTTTCTTTTAAGACTTGGTATCCCCTCTTTTTTCTTTAGTACAGTATTATGGTCATAACAAGTCTGATGATGTTAGCTACATTCACAACACCAACAGCTGGGGATTGACTAATTTTTTCTTACTTTCAGTATTTACTTAATCACTCTTTTATGACCTTATCACTACACTGCTGCTATAACCAACTAACGTATGTATTTGTTAATATTTCAGAGTACACCGTTAACCCAATTAACTGTTTGGATATTTTGTGTCAACACTGCGGCCAGTAGCCTGATCAGCTGACTGCTACCCTCCCTCACTCACAATTCATTCAAATTTAAATTGTAAAATTCTTGATCTTATCACATTATTCGCACTCTTGAAAGCTATTACACTCTTGTAGGTATGTTCACTGACTCACTCATGTACGATGACCGCTAATAATATCTTAGGACAGCCACTAGAACGCTAAATCCTGGGAGCACTATTCAGCGATACTATACACAAATAACCCGCACATAAAAGAGAGAAGCTTACGACGACGTTTCGGTCCGACTTGGACCATTGACAAAGTCACACTAACCAGAGGTGGAGTAGGACGGCTATATATAGGCAGGAAGAGGTGATGGAAGTAGTAGTAGTAGTAGTAGTAGTAATAGTAGTAGTAGTAGTAGTAGTAGTAGTAGTAGTAGTAGTAGTAGTAGTAGTAGTAGTAGTAGTAGTAGTAGTAGTACAAGAATGGTATATAGTACCGACAAGATGAAATTAAGACACATGCACAACACCTGGGGCTGGGATGGAGGATATTGTTAGCCGTCTGGATGACATCATGAGAGGTAATGGGAGCAATCCTATTATCTGTCTCAGTGCTGGAGGCAACGATGTTGGCAGACGTAGGAGTGAAGACCTGATTAGCAGGTATAGGTCAGCAATAGAAATAATTAGGAGGAAGGGTGGGAACCCTGTCATATGTGGTATTTTGCCAAGGAGAGGAGTTGGAAATGAATGGTTGTCCAGGGCAATTGGTGTCAATTGCTGGCTGGACAAATACTGTAAAGAAAATGCGGTAACATTCATTGACAACTGGGACCTCTTCTATGGCAGAAATGACATGTATGCCAGGATGGGGTTCACTTATCTAGGTCTGGGGTGGGAGCACTGGCAAACGCAGTGGAGGGAGCTGTTAGGACTTTAAACTAGGAATAGTTAGTGGTATGGGTTTTGGCAGGAAAACAGTGAAGTCCCAATGTAGTAATATTATGAGTTGTAGGGAACTAGTAATAAGCAGAATGAGGTAGATATTGAAAAGCCAGTGACACTGGGTGATAAGGACAGTAATAGGTTTAGTAAAAAACAGAAATGAGCAGGAAGGGTAAACAGAAAGGAGAGTCTTTCAATGTTTATTATGCTAATAGCCGAGTGCTAGAATAAGATGGGC
>NC_069428.1:10481186-10524151 GCF_026875155.1 Cherax quadricarinatus | reverse complement strand
TGGAGTTATTTCCCCTATTGCAGATAAGACTGCCGAACAGTAGCTAAAGCGTTTAAAGAACGCATACTGCGGGCATCCCCCAAGTTCCTAGTAACAATAAGGGTAAATTTCTTAAGAGATTCTTAAAAATTTTTGTGTACCTTGACAAGATCTCTAAACCACCATTGTTCCTCACACCTGCCAGCAATGGGTTAGCGGAACTCCCAAAACAAAGACTTGATGTCTGAGAGCCACTACAATCCCAACAGTGAAACTTGGATGAAGTTATACCGAGTGGCATGTGCTATAAATTCTGCTTAAAATGTTTCTATAGGTGACCCCCAATTTCATTAATTGGAAAACTTTCCTTATGAGTTTTTTCCCCCTTTTTTTCTAATCCGAACCAAAATTAAAACCCGATGATTTCATAAAACTCGTACCAGCTTAGCCAAACTGTTTTAAAAGAATCCGGGAAAACGCTTCAAAATCAACAGCAAATTTACAAAGTCCAAACACTCGACAAAGCCATCCAAAACCCCAAAGTAGGTTACCGGAAGGAGTTCCGGGGGCAACCCCCCGCGGCCCGGTCTGTGACCGGGCCCCTGGGGGATCAGAGCCTGATCAACCCAGGCTGTTGCTGCGGCTGCACGCAAACCAACGTACGACCACGCCCGGCTATCAGGAACGATTTTGGGTGCTTGTCCAGTGCCACTTGAAGACGCCAGGTCGTTGGTAATCCCCCTTATGTGTGCTGGGAGGCAGTTGAACATCTGGGCCCCCTGACCCCTTAATGTATGGTCTCTTAACGTCAGGACCCCCCCCTGTTTTTCATTGGGGGATGGTGCATCGTCCCCAAATTTTTTGCTTTCGTAGTGAGTATTTTCGTGTGCAAGTTCGGTATTTCCCCTCTAAAAAATTTCCGGGTGTATATAATCATTATCTCTCCCCTCCTGCTTTTCCCGGGGAAACAGGTTTAGAAAACCCAACGCTCCCATAAATTTAGGGGTTTATCCCGTTTTGCGCGCCGTGAAATTTCTGTACATTTTCTAGGGCGGGGAATTTACCCGCCTGAAAGGTGCGTAGTGGCAGCAATATTCCAGCCTAGATGAACAGTGACCTAAGAGTGTCATCATGGGGTTGGCCTCCCTTTTTTGAAGGTTCTCATTATCCATCCTTCATTTTTTTAGCAGATGCGATTTATACAAGTTAGGCCTTGAAGGTGAATCCTCCGACATACACCCCAGTCTTTAACTTGGTGTTTTGCTCTATTTTGTGCCAGAATTTGTTTTTTACTCTGATGAAGATTTAATTTCCTCATGTTTTCCATATCGATAATTGAAATTTCTCATCGTTGAACTTCAAATTGTTTTCTCAGCCCACTGAAAAATTTTGGTTTATTCCGCCTGGACTTTGCAGTTCGCAATGGAAGACACGCACGATTCGGGGGGTCACTGAAAGGAAACACGGTGCTGTGGGGACACCTTGTCATGTCGGATAGGATGAGGAACAAGATGGGAGCGAGTACGTGCCTTGGGAACAGAGCTTTTTTACCGAGCTCCTCGGGCTTTTCTCGTTGACGACTCTCTCTGTGTTCTTTAGTGAGGAAAATTTAAAAATCCACGACCGACTTTTCCTGTTATTCCTTTGCTGCATTTTTGCGCTATTTCCCATGGTCACACTTTTCGAAGGCTTTTGCAAAGTCGATAAAAACATCGCATTCTTTTTGTCTTCTAGTATTTAGGACCTTGCGTAGGATCCAAAGTTGAGACAACAGGAGCGACCTGTTCTAAACCCATTTTTCCCTGGGTTGTGTAACTGATGGTTTTTAGATGGGTGGGGATCTTGCTTCTTAGCCCCCTTTTCAAGATTTTTTGAATGGTTTAGTGCTATTGGCGTAGTTTTTTGTTTTTCTTTACTGCCCCCCTTTGGGGAGGGGCTTGCCCCTGTTGTTTTTATAATTTGGGGGACGACCCCCGGTCCAGCTCCCCTCCATGGAGGGAAAGCTCGTGATGGGGGCTTCTTGCATTTTCTTGATGAACACAGAGTTCCATGATCTGGCCCGGGGGCAAGGGAAAGGGCATTTTCATTTATCCCTTTCGAAAATCATTTTGGCGTCAGATACATCGGATGGGTTTTGTGTTAATCAAATTTTGTGGTCTCTCAAAAAAAATTCTTTTTTGATCTTCGACTCTCATCTGGTTAGGGGCTTGCTAAAAACGAGTCATATTGGGCTTGAAAGCTCACCTTTTCCCTTGCTGTAAACTGTGGGACCCACTTGTTAATGGGGGCTAAATACGGGCGTTGTTCTCTTTTTGATTTGGCATAGGAGAAGAAATATTTGGGGTTTCTTTCGATTTCATTTATGGCTTTAGTTTTTCCCGCGATTCCTGACTCCAAAAGGATTTTTTTAGTTAATTTCGTTTTCTTGCTATTTCTCTGACCATGCCCCCTACGCTTTTTCAGATATAGACCTCTTTAGCCCTCTGTTTTCTTTTCCCGTCGCCTGAAAAGGGAGCGCCTGTCTCTTTCTATTTTACTTCACTCCCCCTTTTTTTCTTAGAGGAATAAGCCTTGTCATACATCGAGTGCCACCAGTTAACTTTTCTAGGCAAAAGTGGGGTCTTTGTTGCTTAGAACTTCCCACTTATTCGGTTAGGACTTGGTTTACTTGGTCCATTTTATGTTTTTTTTTATTGAATTTTAAATTTTGGGTGAATGCTCCCTCTGACAAAAAACTCATTATGTCGGTCGGGGGCTCCGCGCATACATGACTAACCTAAATATTTTGATCAAGTATATTGTTTTTGATATGTGACATTTCTTACAGATCATCTTTTTAGTGAAGATAGGTCTAGTGTATTTCCCAGTCTAGTAGGCCTATTTTTTGCGGGTTTTAAATTTAATTTTGTGCAAGATTTAAAAGCTCGCGTGAGTTGAGTTTTTATCAGGGGTGCGTCCTGGTTATTTCTGCAACAATATTATTTTGCATATTTCCCCCATTTTTGGTGCCTTAAGTTGAAATCCCCCAGAGCAAGAGTTGGGGGCAGGAGCTGAAGATTTTCCAGACAGTGGTCAATTTTTAACAGCTGTTTCCCGGGAAATTTCGGGATGTTGCATCCGGGGGCTTGTAGACTACCACAACGCTAGGTTTTTTGGGTTCTCGACCTTTACGCTAAAACTTCCACACATCATTTGAGGCATTTAGCAGTTCTGTGCAAACAAGGACTCTGCAATGTACAGGCCAACCCCCCTTCCTTTTTTCCTGTTCATCTGTCACACTTTAAAATTGTAACCCCGGGATCCAATTTCGTTGTCCAAGTGCCTTATGCGGGTCCATGAAAGCCGCGAAAATTTTCCCCTTTTCCTCTGCAAACAGTCCAGGATGAAAAGGGTTTTTGTTGTTTTTTGCTGGCTTTAAACCCCTGTATATTTGCCAAGAAGAATTTTTTCGGGCTGGTGGTATTTTTGGTACTGGGGGGGGATTTTTTTTTCCGGGATTAGTATCTTATCGTTGGTTTGGGGTGGAGGCCATCGACTGTGGGTTTCCCCTCCAGGGAAAACTGGTTTGGTGACGATTTTTTGCCATTTCCGCAGTTTTTTTTCCTTCCTGGCAAAAAAAACCTCTCCCCCTTGGTGGGTGGCTACCCCGGTTTTCCCCCTGGGCCCGGATGTTTTGTTCTTTTTTTCCCCTTTAATTTTAAAGCCTGGAAAAAAAAGGGTTTTAAAACCCCAGGGCTTTTTCCCGTACGAAGAGGTACCAGGTTTAGGGGGAAAAGCTTACGGAAGGGAGTTTTTCATTTTCCTTTGTCCCTATTTGGGCCCTTGGCATTTTTTTAAAGGGGGGTCATAGTTTTCACGTCCCCCTGTTTTTTTTCCCCCTTTCCCATGCCACAGAACCAAATTTCATAGTATGTGCACAGGCTTGGGTTTCCGTTTGCCTTTGGTTTTCCCGTGACTGTTTTCCCTTTTTGCATTTTTTTCCCGCTTCGTTTTGAGAGGTTTTGCTGACTAAATTTAACAAAACGTCTGCAATGCCAAGGGTTGATCAAAAGTTTGGGTTGGGCCTTATTTGAGTAAATTTTTTCATATCACTGGTAATAAGTATAAGGGTTTTTGAAATTAAATTTCGGGCAGTATAAAGAAAACGCATTTAGATCAAAAAGAAGTTAGTATGTGATGATAAGATGTTCCCCAAACCCCCCTAATGTGGGCAGACCTGACCTCCTCCTGGGAACCGTTAAAACCCCTACCTCTGAAACTCAGTCAGACGATCAACCTGAATGGCGTTTTTTCCCAAAGTACACGACAGGTATTTAGAAATCCCAAATATCATTGTTACTTCCCCAAAACAGATTTTTCCTCAAAAACAACATGAGTTAGCCCGTGCAACCCAAGTTTGTTTCCCCCCAGAGATTACACCCATTCTGCATATTCAAACCACCCCCAGAGAGTTGGGTTTTAAAAGCAAAAAAACCCGGGAAGATGAATAATTAAAATTTTCAACTTATCAGTATTTTAAGAATTTTTTTTTTTTTTCACGTTTTCTTTCCCAATTTTGAGAATTTTAAAACTCTAGAATTTTAGTGCTTTCCCAAAACTGCCCCTTTTTGTTAAAAAACTTCCCTTTTTTTGTATATATTCCTTTCCTCAGAATCCGTAGATCACAAAGAAAACAGATCGATCGTCAAATTTTTTTTTTTTCCCTTCTTATTTTTGTAAATCCCAAAAGTTAATTTCATTTGATGATTGTTCTATAAATTAAAACCTTTTTAAAGCGTTACAGTTTTTATACAGTTTTTAGTTTTCGTAAACTTTCCCTTCCAATATTCTACTTATGTTGTTTTTAAAGTTTTAATTTTTGTTTTAATTTGACATTGTATAGAAAACAGCCCCAACCCAAAACCCCCTGCCATCTCTAAATTTGTATTGTTTTTTGTCGGGACGACATACGTTAGCGTCGCCGAGCTCTCAGTATAGTACCTTCCCAAATAACCAATTACCATAACCAATGACCAGTAATTAAAACCCCTACCAAAATGTCTGCATGAATCACTGGGCTGATTATTCATATTCTGCGGGCCATAGCAGGATTTCAAACACCCCCCCCTAGGCACTGTGGTTTATCGAAGATAGAGAGCAGAGAAAAGGCAGGGCGGCTGTTGGGGCTTTTTCCCCTACTTTCCGTTAAAATTTAAACGAACCCACCCGCCTACGTTATTTTTCTTAACCCCAACCCGTTTTCGAAAACCCACTTGACAAGGGGACACAGGGACAAGGGGTCACAACTGGAAGGTGAAGACTCAGACGAGTCACAGGGACGTTGGGAAGTATTTCTTCAGTCATAGAGTTGTCAGGAAGTGGAATAGCCTAGCAAGTGAAGCAGTGGAGGCAGGAACCATACATAGTTTTAAGAAGAGGTATGATACAGCTCAGGAAGCAGAGAGAGAGAGGACCTAGGTAATGCACTTATGGTGTACTTAGATGACGTAATCGTCATGTCTAAAGACGTGGATACACACTTGAAAAGACTTGATGTAGTACTTGGTAAGCTTGAAGAAGCCAATTTAAAGATCAAACTGTCTAAATGTCAATTTTTCAGATCAGAAATTAAGTTTCTTGGTCACGTAGTCACTCCTAGAGGGGTTACGACTGACCAAAGTAAAGTAACTGCAGTACTAAATTTTCCAACTCCCAAAACTGCTGATGCCGTAAGATCCTTTGTGGGCTTAGCAGGTTTTTATAGGTCTTTCATTGCCAATTGTTCTTCCATAGCTGCTCCTCTAACTGAGTTGCTTAAGAAAGATGCTCCTTTTGTTTGGACCTTCCATCAAGAAAGAGCATTCCAAACTCTAAAAGAAAAGCTAACATCTGCTCCAATTTTTAAATTTCCAGATTTTTCTAACCCCTTCTATCTGACAACTGATGCTAGTTCTATTGGCATAGGTGCCGTACTAGCTCAGAAGACTGATGGCAAGTACAACGCAGTTGCATTTGCTAGTCGAGTCCTTACGAAGGCTGAACGTAATTATACAGTACCTGAGCAAGAAGCTTTAGCAATAGTATGGTCTTTAAAGCACTTCCGAGACATTATTTATCAGTACTCTGTTCATGTCTTGGCAGACCATGCTCCACTGAAACCTTTATTCCAGAACAAACAACCTACTGGAAGGTTAGCCAGATGGACCTTGACTATCCAAGAGTTCAATCCCACCTTTGAACACTTACCTGGCAAGTCAAATGTAGTCGCAGATGCCTTATCGCGACATGTTAGTATAGTAACTGCAGACCCTCCATTTAGTGCTATATTTATGTTGTTTTAAACTCAGTTCAAGACTTTTACCAGTTTGATAGTAATTAACTTTATCGCAAATTTTACAAAGAATCTTAAAGACTCATCTGTCAGCATTTGGTGGAAAATCTTTATCAAAAGTTTTTTTTTACTGTATCAAGATTTTTAAATACAACTTTGATATTAAAAGTCTTAATAAAAGAAGGGAGAAAAAAAACTACTTTTTCTTTCTTTTAAATCATTTATTAAAATTAGACATCCATTTATCGCTGAAATATTTAGTCATCATCAAGATCCTGAAATTAAATAGAAAAAGTAAGAAATAATTTGTAGGTCAAATGTAAAAAAAATAAACTGCAGACTGAGAAACAAAGATACAAATAATAAAAAAACATAGAAGAAGAGTATGTAACAACTATAAGAGCAAAATAGGTAATAAATGGGAATTATCTCCAAGAAATGCTACGTTGGAATTATATCTCAGTAGGTCAGTATGAAGAGAAACTTCTAAAAGCAAAAACAAAAAAAATGTGTACAGACCTGAAGCCAATTTTCTTCAAAATATCATGTGAATAGACTAGACAAAGTTGTTCTTGAAGATTTCATTGAAACTATACCTGGTGTTATGTATATTTTATTATAAAATGTAAAAATGTGTGTGTGTGTGTGTGTGTGTGTGTGTGTGTGTGTGTGTGTGTGTGTGTGTGTGTGTGTGTGTGACGATGTGTGTGTTTCCGTGAGGGTGTTAGTGCATGTGTATGTTTGTGTGTGGTGAGAGAGAGAGAGAGAAAGAGAGAGAAAAAAGAGAGAGAACACTTCACCTGTCTAGGAATAGCTGTGATCACTAACGCAACTGTTGGTATCATGGATGGTCTGGCAACATCTTTTCAGTTGACAGAGTGTTGCTTCCCGGGTTTGGGTTCCCTGTAGGTCTGATATAATCAATATCAAAGGTATGTATTCACACACACACATCGCCTATATATATAATATATATATATATATTTATATATATATATTATATATATATTAAATATATATTTATATATATATATATATAATATATATATATATTATTAATACATATATATATATATATATATATATATAAATATATATATATATATATATATATATATATATATATATACATATATATATATATATAATATATATATATATATATATATATATATATATATATAGCATATATATATATATATATATATATATATATAATATATATATATATATATATATATATATATATATATATATATATATATATATATATATATAGATAGATAGATAGATAGTATCAATAACAACACTGCCCGTCTCATGGTGAGCGACAATCACATGATGCTCTCACCCACAGGACCACCAAATCCTACAAGAATCACGTGCCTAATAGGTAAAATTGGTCGATTAGCAATATCTCATTTAAAATTAAGTCCTTTCTAATATTTTTTCTTATACTTTCAGAGATATATTTTTTAGCATTTGTGTTAATGTAAAAATTAATAATTTTGTACCAAAAGAATCTTCGAAAAGTTACCTAACCTTATTATAACAAGCGCAATTTAATTCAGCCTACTCCAACTAAATATGTTTTAGATAAGTTTACAATAATTTAATAATAAACAAACACAGTGAAATATATTATTTTTCGTTAGGTTCAGAATGATTTTTGCGAAATTATTGCAAACACAAATTATCACTTGCCTTAATCAGCAAGAAGAGCGTTGCTATTTATGCCAAAATCACAGTCCTACATCCAAATAAACAAAACTTGAGATAACCTACGACTTTGTTTTGGAGATCCAGCAACACTGGATTTAACTTTGGAGCCCATCATTCCAGTGTTGACCAGGGCACTGCGCACATCTGCAGTAAAACAAATGAGAAGCAAAGATTTTTCATGTATCATTTCTACACCTTATTTTCCGATGTTCATGGTATTGCCTCGCGACTGTTGACTAAGTATTTGCATATTTGTAGTTACATGAATCAAATCTCAGATCTTTGTTTTGGCTTACAAACTGAGCAAAATGCAGGCTCCTGTCTTCATGAGCTCTTTTGTGCTCATTCTTAAAGCATTATAATCCTGCTTTTACGATTTAGCTGTCTAAATCGTTCCTCTTTGTGATGATTCTAATGTAAAGAAGTATTAACTAATATCCCTTCATTTCCCCTGTTTTTAACTTTAAGATTTACCCTAATGAACTAGTTTCCTGTATGTTGAACATCCTGTCCATGTGTGAGTGTGTGTACTCACCTAATTGTGGTTACAGGGGTCGAGACTCATTTACTGGCCCAGCCTCTTCATTGACAGCTACTAGGTCCTCTCTCTGCTCCCTGAGCTTTGTCATACCTCGTCTTAAAGCTATGTATGGTTCTTGCCTCCACTACATCACTTGCTAGACTATTCCACTTCCTGACAACTCTATGACTGAAGAAATACTTTCTAACATCCCTTTGACTAATCTGAGTCTTCAACTTCCAAGAGTGACCCCTTGTTTCTGTGTTCCCTCTCTGGAACATCCTGTCTCTGTCCACCTTGTCTATTCACGCAGAATTTTGTATGTCGTTATCATGTCTCCCCTAACCCTCCTGTCCTCCAGTTTCGTCAGACCGATTTCCCTTAACTTTTCTTCGTAGGAAATTCCCCTTATCTCTGGAACCAGCCTTGTTGCAAACCTTTGCACTTTCTCTAATTTCTTTACCTGCTTGACTAGGTATGGGTTTCAAACTGGTGCTGCATACTCCAGGATGTTCCTGACGTGCACTGAGTATAGAGTCATGAACGATTCCTCACTGAGGTATCGGAACGCTATTCTCAGGTTTGCCAGGAGCCCATATGCCACAGCAGTTATTTGGTTAATGTGGGCTTCCGGCAACGTGCTCGGTATTATACTCACCCCCAGATCTTTCTCCTTGAGTGAGGTTTGCAGTCTTAGGCCACCTAGCCTATACTTTGTCTGCGGTCTTCTTTGCCCTTCCCCGATCTTCATGACTTTGCATTTGGCGGGGTTAAATTTTAGGAGCCAGTTGCTGGACCACGCGCCCACCCTTTCCAGGTCTCTTTGTAGACCTGTTTGGTCCTCATCTGATTTAATTCTCCTCATTAATTTCACATCATCTGCAAATAAGGACACTTCTGAGTCTATCCCTTCCATCAGTCATTTACATATACCAAGAATAGCACTGGTCCTTTCACTGACTCCTGTGGGACCCCGCTCGTCACTGGCGCCCACTTTGATACATCATCACGTACCATGACTCATTGTTGCCTCCTTGTCATGTATTCTCTGATTCACTGCAGTGCCTTTCCTGTTATACTCATCTGATCCTCTAGCTTCTGCACTAATCTCTTGTGAGAAACTGTATCGAAGGCCTTTTTGCAGTCCAAGAAAATGCTATCGACCCACCCCTGGTGTGTGTGTGTATGTGTGTGTGTGTGTGTGTGTGTGTGTGTGTGTGTGTGTGTGTGTGTGTGTGTGTGTGTGTGTGTGTGTGTGTGTGTGTGTGTGTGCGTGTGTGTGTGTGTGTGTGTGTGTGTGAAGTCGTATTTGTGTGTAGGCATTGAAAATATGCAGACTTTTATAGTATAACTATGTCTAACTGTCTTTTAATTCAGTGTTTTCAGAAACTATTCAACTATTCAGTTGATCCTAATTAATTATAATTAATTAAGTTGCTGCATCGTTGATGCTTGTTAACATATATCATAATTTTTTTTGTACTTCCCGTATTAAGTATTTTAAACGTTTTGTGGTCGTCCTTACGTTCAGTACCTTCACAGTTACAGCGGCTTCTACTCACGTGACTCGCTGTGAGCTGTTGAGTCTCCTGTCATTTGAGACTTCAGCGAACTGTCGAGTGTGGTGTCGCCAACACCGTAACCACCGAATTCTGTGGGTAATTAGTTTTATCTGAGCACCTGTACATATATATACATATACATATATATATATATATATATATATATATATATATATATATATATATATATATAATATATATATATATATATATATATATATATATATAAAGAGAGAGAGAGAGAGAGAGAGAGGAGAGAGAGAGAGAGAGAGAGAGAGAGAGAGAGAGAGAGAGAGAGAAGAGAGAGAGAGAGAGAGAGAGAGAGAGAGAGAGAGAGAAGAGAGGAGAGAGAGAGAGAGAGAGAGAGAGAGAGAAGAAAATAAAATAGCCAGCCCCAAGCTTCTTCTAGTCGCCTAGAACAGGTCATGTGACTTGAGAAAATACGCTTCACAGTGGATAAAATACATATAGATTCCTATTATTCTCTGTAACCCCTTAATTGATAAAAGAAAAGAAACGAATGTACTGTTTGCTCTCTGGGATTCTGGAAGGCTCCCTGGGGTACTCAGAAGTGTCTCTTCATATATTCCTAAATATATTCCTAAATATTCCTATATACGGTGTGGATGTGGGTGCCCCTAAACTAATTTCATTCTACTTCCCGTTTGGTGAACTAGCCTCCACGAGCAGTATTTTATGTTACTGTAACTACAAACGAGTGGTACTGAATGAATAACAACACTGCGACTGCTCGGAAGCACCCACACCAACGTATGTCCTCAGATCAAAATAAAACACCTAGCTCTTCCAAGTGCTTGGTTATTGTAGGATTGCATGGTCCTGTGAGTTAGAGCTTCATGTGTGATTTTCGCTCACTATGAGGGGGGCCAAAACGACGTGGGTTCGAATCCTCGGCTAGTCGCAGTATTGTTATATACAGTGGTCTCCGCTTTTCGTAGTTCCCGGCAATCGTAAAATTCGCCAATCATAGAGGTATTTTCGTATAAACATGGACTCGCTTTTCATAGGTTGACTCGCGAGTCGTAGTTCGTCCAGGATGCGTACCCACGGCGTGAGCCAGGGCGGCAGCCAGTCTGGCATTGTTCACCAGTGAGCGAAGGTCCCCTCACGTGCTCCAGCGAAATATTTCATAATATTCCATTTATTTTAGTGCTTGCAAGTACTAAATAATCTACCATGGCTCCAAAGAAAGCTCCTAGTGCCAAGCCTGTGGTAAAGAAGGTGAGAAATACGATTGAATTTAAGAAAACCATCATTGAACAATATGAAAGTGGTACAAGTGTGGCCGAACTGTCCAGGATGTATAAGAAACCCTACACAACCTTAAGTTCCATAGTGGCCAAGAAAAATTAAATAAAGGATGCTGTTGTTGCAAAGGGAGTAACTATGCTGACAAAAATGAGATCACCAGTACTGGAAGAGGTTGAGAAGTTATTATTGGTGTGGATAAATGAGAAACAATTAGCAGGAGATACTCTTATGACTTCGTTTATTTGTGAAAAGGCTAGGCAGTTGCATGAAGATTTGGTAAAGAAATTGCCTGCAAACAGTGGTGAAGTGAGTGAATTTAAGGCCAGCAAAGGCTGGTTTGAGAGATTTAAGAACCGTACTGGCATACACAGTGTGGTAAGGCATGGTGAGGCTGCCAGTTCGGACCACAAGGCGGCTGAAAAATATGTGCATGAATTCCAGGAGTACATAGAGGCTGAAGGACTGAAACCTGAACAAGTGTTCAATTGTGACGAAACAGGCCTCTTTTGGAAGAAAATGCCAAAGAGGACCTTCATTACACACGAGGAAAAGGCAATGCCAGGACACAAGCCTATGAAAGACAGGCTGACGCTAATGTTCTGTGCTAATGCTAGTGGGGATTTCAAAGTGAAGCCATTACTAGTGTACCATTCTGAAAATCCCAGAGTGTTCAGGAAAAACAATGTTATGAAGAGTAAATTGTGTGTGTTTTGGAAATCTAATAGTAAGGCATGGGTCACGAGGGAAATTTTCGTCGAGTGGTTCAATGAAGTGTTTGGCCCTAGTGTGAAGGAGTATCTCCTGGAAAAGAAATTGGATCTCAAGTGCCTGCTAGTAATGGACAATGCACCTGCTCATCCTCCAAACTTGATGACCTAATTTTCGAGGAGTTTGGGTTCATCACAGTAAAGTTCTTGCCCCCGAATACCACTCCTCTCCTCCAATCCATGGACCAGCAGGTTATTGCAAACTTTAAAAAACTCTACACAAAAGCAATGTTTCACAGGTGCTTGACTGTGACCACAGACACTCACTTGACCGTAAGGGAATTTTGGAGAGAACACTTCAGCATCCTCCACTGCATAACCCTTATAGGTATGGCTTGGGAGGGAGTGACCACCAGGACTTTGAACTCTGCCTGGAGAAAATTGTGGCCAGATTGTGTCGACAAGAGGGATTTTGAAGAATTTGGGTCTGACCCTAATGAGCCTATGTCTGTTGTAAAATCTATTGTGGCACTGGGGAGTTCCATGGGGTTGGATGTGAGTTTGGAGGATGTGGAAGAATTGGTGGAAGACCACAATGAAGAGCTCACCACTGAGGAGCTGCAAGAGCTTCAGCAGGAAGAGCAACACATCGCAGCTCAGAATCTTGCTGCAGAGGAGGAGGAAGAGAGATGGAAGAAGGTGCCTTCTTCAGAAATTAAAGAGACTTTTCACTAGTGGGGTAAGATGGAAAGCTTTATGGAGAAACATCACCCTAACAAGGTTGTTGCAAGCCAGGTTGGCAACATGTACAGTGACAAAGTCTTGGGCCATTTTAGGGAAGTGTTAAAGAGACGCCAGTAACAGAGCTCTCTCCACAGTTATTTTGTGAGACAGGACTCCAGTGACTCTCAAGGTGGTCCTAGTGGCATTAAGAAACAGAGAAGAGAAGCAACCCCAGAAAAGCAAATGGTACCTGAGGTGTTAATGGAAGGGGATTCCCCTTCCAAACTATAAACAATCCACTCTCTCTCCTCCTCCAGTCTCCCATACACTAAGAAGAATCTCCAATAAAGGTAAGTGTTATGCTGTTAATGTTTCATTCATCATTTCCCATTGTATTGTTTATGTACTACATGCATATTTCATGTTAAATTTTTTTTGTTTTAATACTTCTGGGTGTCAGGAACGGATTAATTGTATTTACATTATTTCTTATGGGGAAAATTGATTCGTAAATCGTAAATTTCGTTTATAGTAACGGCTCCAAGAACGGATTAATTACGAACAACGAGGGACTGCTGTATATATATGATATATATATATATATATATATATATATATATAGGATGGATAAGCCACGGGAGGGTGGAAATCTTTAGTTCAAGTACTTTCACACTTCTCAGTGCGTCATCAGGAGCTGATATTGCAAGGGAGCAACCAAAGCAGGGAAAGAGATCTCAGAGTAGTGTCTAAGGGTAACCGTGGCTGGTGACACCTACTCTGAGACCTCTCTCCCTGCTTTGGTTGCTCCCTTGCAACATTGCACAGCTCCTGATGACTCACTGACAAGTGTGAAAGTGCTTGGGCTGAAGATTTCCACCCCCCTCCCGTGGCTTGTCCTGCATAGTTATGCTCGCCCGTGTGCGATTGTTTGCACACACACACACACACACACACACACACACACACACACACACACACACACACATATATATATATATATATATTATATATAAATATATATATATATATATATATATTATATAATATGTATGTATGTATGCATGTATGTATGCATGTATGTCACATATGTATGTATAAGAACACATATCAATGAAAGGTGAGTACCCACATAAAGACAAAAAAAAACACCAATGATAGAGTGATTGTATATGTCTTCCTCCATCTGAGATAACCCTCAGTAGATAAATGTAAGTGAAGTTGAAGTATTTAATATGGGAAGGTCAGTACACATCTAATTTAGAATGAGTTTAAAATGCTGAAAGACTATCACAGTACTTGTGTATAGGAATAATAAAAGCAAATAAAGAGGTATAATAAAATATTTAAATTTATGTTAACATAAGCACGTTCAGAAAATAATTATAGAGGACTAATTTAAAAACTTCAGTCAGAACTGATGATTTAATTTATACGGTATTAGACGTTATACGATGTATACTGAAAACAGAAGACAGCTGAAATGCACAAAGCAGAGTTGAACACAGAAATGGGTGAATTGTGTGCAGCAAACAGACAGAAATGATTGACAATTAAAAAAAATTTTAACACCTTGAACAGTAAGTCACAAATCATTAGGTTAAAAACTAGTGAATTTGATGGGGCATACTACAGATGGTTGTTCTCACCGGAATGTGCAGGCTGAGACATGCCATGTAACTGATCCTTGGCAGGAGAGGCAGCGGGCAGCATGAAGACACCAGCAATAAACACCACACTGAGCTGTGCCAGCATGACACATATAAGTCAAGACTTAACGAGGCTCTCAGAAAATATACATAGGGTTGTTTTGTCATACTTTTTTTTATTTAAGAGATATTTCATGCTTGCAAGTGTATTCATGTATCGCATTAAACTTTTTTTCAGCGTATGCTTCTTCTCTTTGGAACTTAAAAAAGAGGAGCCTTGATGTCGGTGAAATGTACTTGATCTAAACAATGGGAGTAAACCTACCATTCCTCGGCTCAAACATGATTGCCAGACATTTCCGAAAGCTTTATTACCGTCCAAGAAGATGCAATCTACCCATCCCTCCCCCCCCCTCTCTCTCTCTCTCTCTCTCTCTCTCTCTCTCTCTCTCTCTCTCTCTCTCTCTCTCTCTCTCTCTCTCTCTCTCTCTCTCTCTCTCTCTCTCTCTCCTCTCCTTTCTTTCTCTGTCTCTCTCTCTGTCTGTGTCTCTGTCTCTCTGTATGTCTGTTTGTCTGTCTCTCTGTCTCTGCCTCTGTCTCTGTCTCTCTCTCTCTCTCTCTCTCTATCTATCTATCTATCTATTTATCTATCTATCTATCTATCTATCTATCTCTATCTCCTGTTTTACTTCTGTTACCTACTCATAGAACTCCAATAGGTTTGTAACGCAGGATTTCCTTTCCCTGAAGCCTTGCTGGTTGTCATGAATTAGTTCATTACTTTCTAGGGGATCCTCCGCTATTTTCCTGATAATCTTCTTCATAACTTTACATACAATACATGTCAGCGACACTAGTTTATAATTTAGTAGAGCCTGTCTCTCTCCTTTCTTAAAAATCAGGACAACATTTGTTGTCTTCCACACCTCAGGCAGTTGCCCTGCTTAGATAGATTTATTGAAGATTGTTGTTAGTGGCACACAGAGTGCATCAACTCCCTCTTTCATGAACCCAAGGAGAGATGTTACATGGGCCTACCGCCTTCGAGGTATCTAGTTGCCCTAGCAGTTACCTCACCTTCTCCTCGGTTGTGTGCAGTGTGTCCAGCACTTGCAGGTGCACCCTACCACGTCGGTTTGCTGGGAGCTTCTCAGTCTCCACTGTGAATACTTCCTTGAATCATGAGCTGAGCTCTTCATATTTCCTGATCGTTCCCTGTGTCATATTTGGCTTTTGATGCTATGTCATTCTCGTATTGACACTGGGGTTTTCTCCTTGTTCATGCATATTCATTTCTGGCTCTTCGGCTCAACTCCTTGTTTTCCTATATCTGCCTTCTATACTTTTCCCATACTTTTACTTGGTTTTGGCCTCTCCACACCCGGTAAACCATGAGCTCAATCTGGTCTTCCTTTTTATATCTGTTTCACCTTGGTACGAACTTTTCCACCGCCTCCCTGTACTTTGTGGTGTACTCACCTATTTGTGGTTGCAGGGGTCGAGTCCTAGCTCCTGGCCCCGCCTCTTCACCGGTTGCTACTAGGCCCTCTCTCTCCCCGCTCCATGAGCTTTATCAAACCTCGTCTTAAAACTGTGTATGGTTCCTGCCTCCACTACGTCATTTTCTAGGCTATTCCACTGCCTTACAACTCTACGACTGAAGAAATACTTCCTACTATCTCTCTGACTCATTTGTGTCTTCAACTTCCAATTGTGGCCTCTTGTTTCTGTGTCCCCTCCCTGGAACATCCTGTCTTTGTCCACCTTGTCTATTCCACGCAGTATTTTATATGTCGTTATCATGTCTCCCCTGACCCTCCTGTCCTCCAGTGTCGTCAGGCCGATTTCCCTTAATCTTTCTTCATAGGACATTTCCCTTAGCTCTGGAACTAACCTTGTCGCAAACCTTTGTACTTTCTCTAGTTTCTTGACGTGCTTTATCAAGTGCGGGTTCCAAACAGGTGCTGCATACTCCAGTATGGGCCTGACATACACGGTGTACAGTGTCTTGAATGATTCCTTACTAAGGTATCGGAATGCTGTTCTCAGGTTTGCCAGGCGCCCATATGCTGCAGCAGTTATCTGATTGATGTGTGCTTCCGGAGACATGCTCGGTGTTATACTCACCCCAGATCTTTCTCCTTGAGTGAGGTTTGCAGTCTTTGGCCACTAGCCTATACTCTGTCTGTGGTCTTCTGTGCCCTTCCCCTATCTTCATGACTTTGCATTTGGCAGGATTAAATTCGAGAAGCCATTTGCTGGACCAGGTGTCCAGTCTGTCCAGGTCTCTTTGAAGTCCTGCCTGGTCCTCATCAGATTTAATTTCTCCTCATTAACTTCACATCATCTGCAAACAGGGACACTTCTGAGTCTAACCCTTCCGTCATGTCGTTCACATTATACCAAAAATAGCACTGGTCCTAGGACCGACCCCTGTGGGACCCCGCTCGTCACAGGTGCCCACTGTGATACATCATTACGTACCATGACTCGTTGTTGCCTCCCTGTCAGGTATTCTCTGATCCATTGCAGTGCCCTTCCTGTTATATGCGCCTGATGCTCTAGCTTCTGCACTAATCTCCTGTGAGGAACTGTGTCAAAGGCCTTCTTGCAGTCCAAGAAGATGCAATCAACCCACCCTCTCTCTCTTGTCTTACTTCTGTTATTTTATCATAAAACTCCAGAAGGTTTGTGACACAGGATTTGCCTTCCGTGAATCTGTGCTGGTTGGCATTTATACTCCTGTTCCGTTCCAGGTGCTCCACCACTCTCCTCCTGATAATCTTCTCCATAATTTTGCATACTATACACGTCAATGACACAGTCTATGTTTAGTGCCTCTTTTCTGTCTCCTTTTTGAAAATGGGAACTACATTTGCTGTCTTCCATACCTCAGGTAGTTGCCCAGTTTCCAGGGATGTGTTGAAGATTGTGGTAAGTGGCACGCACAACATATCTGCTCCCTCTCTAAGGACCCACGGAGAGATGTTGTCCGGTCCCATTGCCTTTGAGGTATCGATGTCCCTTAGCAGTTTCTTCACCTCCTCCTCATCTGTATGTATGTCGTCCAACACTTGTGTGTATTCCTTGCTGGTGTCCCCATCTGGTCTGTCCCCCCAGAGTCCTTCCTGTCTCTACTGTAAATACTTCCTTAAATCTCGTGTTGAGCTCTCACATACCTCTTGATCGTTTCTTGTGAGTTCTCCACCTTCTTTCCTCAGCCTTATCACCTGGTCCTTGACTGTTGTCTTCCTCCTAATGTGGCTATACAGCAGTTTCGGGTCAGATTTGATTTTCGATGCTATGTCGTTTTCATACTGTCGCTGGGCCTCCCTCCTTATTGCGCATACTCGTTTCTGGCTCTTCTACTAATCTCCTTGTTTTCCTGGGTCCTATGCCTCCTGTACCTTTTCCATTCTCTGTTGCACTTAGTTTTTGCCTCCCTACACCTTCGGGTAAACCAAGGACTCGTTTTGGTCTTCCTATTATTTCTGTTTCCCTTGGGAACAAAACTTTCCTCTGCCTCCTTGCACTTTGTTGCCACATATTCCATCATCTCGTTTACTGATTTTCCTACCATTTCTCTGTCCCACTGAACCTCCTGCAGGAAGTTTCTCATACCTGTGTAGTCCCCCCTTTTATAGTTTGGCCTGTCCCCTTCAGTTCCTGTTACCTTCTCCACTTGTAACTCTACTATATAGTCAAAACTCAGAACCACATGATCGCTAGCTCCAAGGGGCTCTCGTAAGTGATGTCCTCAATGTCTGAACTGCTCAGGGTGAACACAAGATCCAGTCTTGCTGGTCATCCTCCCCTCTCTCTCTGGTTGTGTCCCTGACATGTTGATGCATGAGGTTTAAGTACCACTCCTCATCTTGGCTCCATGTTTCGGGACCCCGTGTGGCTCCAGGTTTTCCAGTCGATCTCCCTGTGGTTGAAATCGCCCATTACCAGTAACTTTGCTCTGCTCGAGTGAGCTCTTCTTGCCACCTCAGCCAGTGTGTCCACCATCACCCTGTTGTTTTCTTCGTACTCCTCTCTTGGCCTCCTGCAGTTCTGTGGTGGGTTATACATCACTCAAATGACTACTTTATGTTCTCCGGACTGAATTGTACCTACAATGTAGTCTCTTTCTCCAATCATGTCCATGCCTTCCATTTCCTCAAATCCCCATTGGTGTTTTATGAGCAGTGCAACCCCTCCTCCCCCTCTACTCCTTCTATCTTTCCTCAGGATCTGATATCCTGCTGGAAAGATTGTGTCTGTTATTGTCTCAGCGAGTTTTGTTTCTGTGACTGCTATGATGTCTGGGGATTTTTCACTGATTCTTTCATTCCACTCCTCATGTTTATTCGTTATTCCATCCGCGTTTGTGTACCAAACCTTTAGTTTCTTTTCTATCATTGTGGTCATGCAAGAATATTGGGGTTGGGGAGCGAGAGCCTTGGTGGGGGCCTATATGGGGCTGTGGTGTAGGTGGGGTTTGTGTTGATGGGGGTGGGGTCAGAATGCCATAAGGGACAGCTGTTGGGGTGAGGTTTGTGATATGGGGGTTGGTGGCAGAGGGAACAGTGAGTGGGTTGTAGTATAGGTTGCTCAGTTGCGTTGGGAATGTCGCGGGTGGAGTCTTTTGGTGGGAGATTCTGTGGGGTGTGTTTGCCACCATTTTGTGGTGTGTGTGTGTGTGTGTGTGTGTGTGTGTGTGTGTGTGTGTGTGTGTGTGTGTACTCACCTAGTTGTACTCACCTAGTTGAGGTTGCGGGGATCGAGTCCGAGCTCCTGGCCCCGCCTCTTCACTGATCGCTACTAGGTCACTCTCCCTGAACCGTGAGCTTTATCATACCTCTGCTTAAAGCTATGTATGGATCCTGCCTCCACTACATCGCTTCCCAAACTATTCCACTTACTGACTACTCTGTGGCTGAAGAAATACTTCCTAACATCCCTGTGATTCATCTGTGTCTTCAACTTCCAACTGTGTCCCCTTGTTACTGTGTCCAATCTCTGGAAGTGTGTGTGTGTGTGTACTCACCTATTTGTTCTCACCTATTTGTGGTTGCAGGGGTCGATTCACAGCTCCTGGCCCCGCCTCTTCGCTGATTGCTACTAGGTCCTCTCTCTCCCTGCCCCATGAGCTCTATCATACCTCGCCTTAAAACTATGTATGGTTCCTGCCTCCACCACATCACTTTCTAGGCTATTCCACGGCCTGACTACTCTATGACTGAAGAAATACTTCCTAACATCCCTTTGATTCATCTGAGTCTTCAACTTCCAATTGTGACCTCTTGTGTCTGTGTCCCATCTCTGGAACATCCCGTCTTTGTCCACCTCGTCTATTCCGCGCAGTATTTTATATGTCGTTATCATGTCTCCCCTGACCCTCCTGGCCTCCAGTGTCGTCAGGCCGATTTCCCTCAACCTTTCTTCATAGGACAATCCCCGTAGCTCTGGGACTATTTTTTGTTGCAAACCTTTGCACTTTCTCTAATTTCTTGACGTGCTTGACTAGGTGTGGATTCCAAACTGGTGCTGCATACTCCAGTATGGGCCTGACGTAGATGGTTGTACAGAGTCTTAAACGAATCCTTACTGAGGTATCGGAACGCTATCCGTGGTTTCCCAGGCGCCGTATGCTGCAGCAGTTATCTGATTGATGTGCGCCTCAAGAGATATGCTCGGTGTTATACTAACCCCCAGATCTTTTTCCTTGGTGAGGTTTGCAGTCTTTGGCCTTTCTAAACTATACTGTGTCTGCGGTCTTCTTTGCCCTTCCCCAATCTTCATGACTTTGCATTTGGCAGGGTTAAATTCAAGGAGCCAGTTGCTGGACCAGGCTTGTAGCCTGTCCAGATTCTTTGTAGTCCTGCCTGATCCTCGGCCGTTTCGATTCTTCTCATTAACTTCACATCGTCTGCAAACAAGGACACTTCTGAGTCTATCCCTTCCGTTTGTCGTTCACGTATACCAAGAACAGCACAGGTCCTAGGACTGACCCCTGTGGAACCCCGCTTGTCACAGGCCCCCACTCTGACACCTCGTCGGTACCATGACTCGTTGTTGCCTCCTTGTCAGATATTCTTGATCCATTGCAGTGCCTTTCTGTTAGTGTGCCGGGTTTCCTCTAGCTTTTGCAGTAACCTCTTGTGAGGAACTGTGTCGAAAGCTTCTTGCAGTCCAAAAATACGCAGCGATCCACCCTTTCTCTCTTGTCTTACTTCTGTCACCTTGTCATAAAACTCTAGTAGGTTTGTGACCGGGATTTTCCTTCCCTGAAAACCGTGCTGGTTGTGAAATATACACTTGTTTCTTTCCAGGTGCCCACCACTCTCATCCTGATGATCTTCTCCAGGGACTTGCATACTATACACGTTAGTGATACAGGTCTGTAGTTTAGTGCCTCATGTCTGTTTCCCTTTTTAAAAATTGGGACTACATTTGCCATTTTCCATACCTCAGGGAGTTGCCCAGTTTCAAATGATGTGTTAAAGATCTTTTTTAATGGCTCACACATATCTCTGCTCCCTCTTTAAGGACCATGGAGGATGTTGTCTGGTCCCACCGCCTTTGAGGTGTCAAGTTCGCATAGCAGCTTCTTCACCTCCTCCTTGGTTTATATGTACCCCATCCAGCACTTGCTGGTGTGCCCCCCTGTTCTGATTTCTTGGAGTCCTATGGTTTCCCCTGTAAATACCTCTTTTAAATCTTGTGTTGAGCTCCTGACATACCTCTCGGTTTGTTTCTTGTGAATTTCCCCATCACCCCTTTCCCCAGTCTGATTACCTGGTCCTTGGGCTGTTGTTTTCCTCCTGATGTGGCTGTAAACAGCTTCGGGTCAGTCTTTACTTTTTATGCTATGTCATTTTCATATTGTCTCTGAGCCTTCCTTCTTATCTGTGCATATTCGTTTCTGGCTCTTCGGTGATTTCTTTATTTTCCTGAGTTCTCTGTCTTCTGTACCTTTTCATTCTCTAGTACACCTGTTTTTGCCTCCCTACACCTTTGGGTGAACCAAGGGGCTCGTTTGTTCTTCCCTTATTTCTGTTTCCCTTGGGGAACAAACCTCTCCTCTGCCTCCTTGCATTTTGTTGCTACATTAGTCCATCATTTCTTGTACTGGTTTTCCCGTCAGTTCCCTCTCCACTGATGTCTTGAAGGAATTTCCTCATGCCTGAGTAGTTCCCCCTTTTGTTTGTTTGGTTTTTCCCAGCCTATTCCTGCTACTTCTCCATTGGAGCTCAACTATGTAGTCGAAGCACAGAACCACATGATCACTAGCTCCCAGGGGCCTTTCTTTCATGATTTCCCCCGATGTCCGAACTATCATGGTGAATACAAGGCCACACCTTGCTGGTTCATCCTCTCCTCTCTCTCTGGGAGTGTTCTAACATGTTGATGATGAGGTTCTCCAGTACCAATCCATCATCTTGGCTCTCCATGTTTCGGGACCCCCATGGGGCTCCAGGTTTTCCCAGTCAATCTCCTGTGATTGAAATCACCATAACTATAACTTTGCTCCCCCCATGTGTGCTCTCCTGGCCACCTCGGCTAGTGTGTTGATCATTGCTCTGTTTCTTCATCGTATTCTTCTCTTGGCTTCCTGAGTTCTGTGGTGGTTGTACATTACTGCAATTTCACCTTATGTCCCTCGGGACTGGATTGTTCCTACTAAGTAGTCCCCTTTCGCCCATGCCTTTCCCTTCCTTCCATTTTCTCAAAACCCCACTGGTTTTTAATGAGCAGTGCAACTCCTCCTCCCCCTCTCTCCCTCTGTCTTTCCCGAAGATTTTATATCCGGATGGAAAGATTGAATCTGTTATTATTCTGGTGAGTTTTGTTTCTGTGAGTGCTATTATGTCTGGGGATGTCTCTTTGATTCTTTCGTGCCACTCCTCATACTTGTTTGTGTGTGTGTGGTGTGTGTGTGTGTGTGTGTGTGTGTGTGTGTGTGTGTGTGTGTGTGTGCGTGTGTGTCTGTGTGTGTGTGTGTGTGTGTGTGTGTGTGTGTGTGTACTCACCTAGTAAGGTGAGTACACACACACACACACACACACACACACACACACACACACACACACACACACGCACGCACACACACACACACAGTTCCAGAGATTGGACACAGTAACAAGGGGACACAGTTGGAAGTTGTGGTGTGTGTGTGTGTGTGTGCGTGTGTGTGTGGTGTGTGTGTGTGTGTGGTGAGTGTGTGTGTGTGTGTGTGTGTGTGTGTGTGTGTGTGTGTGTGTGTGTGTGTGTGTGTGTGTGTGTGTGTGTGTGTGTGTGTGTGTGTGTGTGTGTGTGTGTGTGTACTCACCTAATTGTACTCACCTAATTTAGGTTGCAGGGGTCGAGACTCAGCTCTTGGCCCCGCCTCTTCACTGATCGCTACTAGGTTCTCTCCCTCTCTGCTTCCTGAGTTTTGTCATACCTCTTCTTAAAACTATGTATAGTTCCTGCCTCCACTACTTCACTTGCTAGGCTATTCCACTTCCTGACGACTCTATGACTGAAGAAATACTTCCTAACATCCCTCTGACTCGTCTGAGTCTTCAGCTTCCAATTGTGACCCCTCGTTTCTGTGTTCCCTCTCTGGAACAACCTGTCTCTGTCCACCTTATCTATTCCAAGCAGTATTTTGCATGTCGTTATCATATCTCCCCTGACCCTCCTCTCCTCCAATGTCGTCAGTTCGATGTCCCTCAACCTTTCTTCGTAGGACATACCCCTGAGCTCCGGAACTAGCCTTGTTGCAAACCATTACACTTTCTATAATTTCTTGACGTGCTTGACCATTTGTGGGCTCCAAACTGGTGCTGCATACTCCAGTATGGGTCTGATGTACAGAGTGTACAGTGTCTTGAACGATTCCTTGCTAAGGTATCGGAACGCTATTCTCAGGTTTGCCAGGCGCCCATATGCTGCAACAGTTATCTGGTTGAGGTGTACCTCCGAAGACATGCTCGGTGTTATGGTCACCCCAAGATCTTTCTCCTTAAGAGAGGCTTGCAGTCTTTGGCCACCTAGCTTATACTGTGTCTGCGGTCTTCTTTGCCCTTCTCCGATCTTCGTGACTTTGCACTTGGCAGGGTTGAATTCAAGAAGCCAATTGCTGGACCGCGTGTCCAGCCTGTTCATGTCTCTTTGAAGTCCTTCCTGGTCCTCATCTGATTTAATTCTCCTCATTAACTTCACATCAACTGCGAACAGGGACATCTCTGAGTCTATCCCGTCCATCATGTCATTCACATACACCAAAAATAGCACTGGTCCTAGGACCGACCGCTGTGGGACCCCGCTCGTCACAGGTGCCCAGTGTGATACCTCATCCGTACCATGATTCGTTGTTGCCTCTCTGTCAGGTATTCTCTGATCCAATGCAGTGCCCTTCCTGTTATATGAGCCTGATCCTCTAGTTTCTGCACTAGTCTCTTGTGAGGAACTGTGTTGAAGCCCTTCTTGCAGTCCAAGAAAATGCAATCAACCCACCCCTCTCTCTCGTGTCTTACTTCTGTAACTTTGTCATAAAACTCCAGAAGGTTTGTGACACAGGATTTGCCTTCCATGAATCCGTGCTGGATGTCGTTTATACTCTTGTTCCTCTCCAGGTGCTCCACCACTCTCCTCCTGATAATCTTCTCCATGACTTTGTATACTATACACGTCAGTGACACTGGTCTGTAATTTAGTGCCTCTTTTCTGTCTCTTTTTTTAAAAATGGAACTACATTTGCGGTCTTCCATACTTCCTTTAGTTACCCAGTTTCAAGGGATGTGTTGAAGATTGTGGTTAATGGCACATAGTATATCTGCTCCCTCCCTGAGGACCCACGGGGAGATGTTGTCCGGTCCCATTGCCTTTGAGGTATCAAGGTCACTTAGCAGCTTCTTCACATTCTCCTCAGTTGTGTGCATATCATCCAGCACTTGTTGGTCTATTCCCTGTTGGTGTCCCCCTCTGTCCTGTCTTCCCAGAGTCCTTCCTGTCTCCACAGTGAATACTTCCTTAAATCTCGTGTTGAGCTCCTCGTATACCTCTTGATCGTTTCTTGTGAGTTCCCCACCTTCTTTCCTCAGCCTGATCACCTGGTCTTTGACTGTTGTCTTTCTCCTAATGTTGCTAAACAGCAGTTTCGGGTCAGACTTGACTTTCGATGCTATGTCATTTTCGTACTGTCACTGGACCTCCCTACTTATTTGTGCATTTTCGTTTCTATCTCTTCGACTGATCTCCTTGTGTTCCTGGATCCTTTGCCTTCTATTCCTCTTCCATTCTCTAATGCACTTAGTTTTTGCCTCCCTGCACCTTCGGGTAAACCAAGGACTCGCCTCCATGCATTTTGTTGTTACATATTCCATCATTTCATTTACTGACTTTCCTACCATCTTTCTGTCCCACTGCACCTCCCGCAGGAAGTTCCTCATACCAGTGTAGTCCCCCCTTTTATAGTTTGGCTTTTCCCCTTCGACTCCTGTTACCCTCTCTACTTGTAACTCTACTATGTAATCAAAACTCAGGACTACGTGGTCACTAGCTCCGAGGGGCCTCTCATATGTGATGTCATCAATGTCTGAGCTACTCAGGGGTGAACACAAGGTCCAGTCCTGCTGGTTCATCCTCCCCTCTCTCTCTGGTAGTGTCCCTGATGTGTTGATGCATGAGGTTTTCCAGTACCACATCCATCATCTTGGTTCTCCATGCTTCGAGGCCCCCATGAGGCTTCAAGTTTTCCCAATCGATCTCCCTGTGGTTGAAATCACCCATAACCAGTAACTTTGCTCTGTACGATTGAGCTCTTCGTGCCACCTCAGCCAGTGTGTCCACCATCGCTCTGTTGTTCTCATCATATTCCTCTCTTGGCCTCCTGCAGTTCTGTTGTGTGTGTGTGTGTGTGTGTGTGTGTGTGTGTGTGTGTGTGTGTGTGTGTAAGTTTTAAGAGTCAGTCATATAATAAAAAGTAAGAACAAAGAATTAGTTACCCATGCATTGTTAAACATGTATGGACGACTTATAGGTCGTCACCTCATACTTTTATTTCCCCCATAAAGTGAGGTACCTGGGTGCTGGTGAAGGTTTTTTGATATTAGGAATAAAAGCTGCCTTCCTACTCTTAGGATCAAAGCTGATTACCTTTACTTTTCCATGAATTTTGTCACCTATGCTAGTTTAGCGCTGCATCCTACATAATTTGTGTGCAATATGTTTATTTACCAGAATTCACAGTGTTACGTTCCTGCAATACTCAAGCTCATCATCCCCATATGCTGTACTGTATATAAGCATGCAAGTAAACAAATTTGACTACTAAAACATACGCGCGGTTATATATTGTTTTTATGGACACAATAAAGTGATTTATTAAAATATATTCATGTGATTTCTCATGACAAAGTAAAATGTAAACACTTCAAAAGCTTACCATCATAACTGTTTTAATTCTGATTAACTTCTGTGCTACGAATTAGAGATGAGAACAGCAGGGGAAGTGAACAGAGTGTGTGCACAGTAATAAAGACTGCTACAATACCTGACGTCCAGGATATATACTTCAGGCGTTTATAAACAGCTGCGTGATGTTATTGGCAAACTGGAGAACTTTAAATTATTATTTTATGTTTCATATTTTACATATGGGACGTCTCTCTTATTTCCATATTTCTGTTTCCCTCTGGGTTACTGATCAGCATCGGAAAGTGTTCATTTCTCGTTTATTGTTAATGTACACCTTAGACAGGGAAGTGTAATGTCACAATGGCTGTTTAACATATTTATAGATGGGGCTGTAAAAGAAGTAAATGCTAGGTTGTTGGGGAGAGGGATAGGATTAAATTATGGGGAATCGAATACAAGATGGGAGTTGATACTGATGATACTGTGCTTTTGAGAGATTCAGAAGAGAAGTTGTATAGGTTAGTGAACGAGTTTGGGAGGGTGTGTAAAGGAAGAAAGTTGAAAGTGATCATAAATAAGAGTAAGGTGATGAGGGTATCAAACGAGTTAGGTAAAGAAAAATAGATATTACATTTAAGGGAGGGATTATGGAAGAAGTAAATGTGTTCAGAGATTTTGGAGTAGACTTGTCAGCAGATGGGTTTATGAAGGACGATATTAACAATAGCACTGATGAAGATAAAAAGGTGAGTGGTGCGTTGAGACATCTGTAGAGACAAAGAACGTTATCCGTGGAGGCAAAGAAGGTAATGTAAGAGAGCATAGTGGTACCAACACTCTTATATGGGTGTGAAGCTTGAGCAGTGGAGATGTCGTGTCTAAGGGCAATGTGTAGTGTAAATATTATTAGGAGAATTCGTAGTGTATAAACTAAGAAGAAGTATAGAGTTACTAAAAGTATTATACAGAGGGAGGAAGAGAGATTGTTGAGGTGAATTGGTCATTTAGAGAGGATGGAGCAAGATGACTTGGAGTGTGTATAAATCAGTAGTGGAGGGAAGAAGGGGTAGGGGTCGTCCTAGGAAAGGATGGATGGAGGTGGTAAAAAAGGGTTTTGTGTGCAAGGGGCTTGGACATGCAGCAGGCATGTGTGAGCGTGTTAAACAGGAGTCAATAGAGACATATGGCATTTAGGACATGGCGAGCTGTTTTATGAAGGGATTCAGGGAAACCGGTTCGCCGAACTTGAGTCCTGGAGGTGGGAGGTACAATGCCTGCACTTTAAGGAAGGTGCAGTTGTAATTTTCATGTAGAGTCAATTTGTTAATTAAAAGATTAACAAGCTTGGCTTGTATTTTTGGAATGAGTTTATGGTAAAGTTATCTAAAAGATGGGTGTCAGATGTCTGGACAGGGGAGAAATTTCATCTCTTGCCATAGGCGCTGTTTTACGTAGATACACCCCTGTGGTGGAACCATTAACATTATTTCACGTTGTTTAGCAACTTTATTGTTTGCCTTTGTCGGTCACATTCAGCTTTATAAAACTCCAAACTTGATATTCTTGTATTGCTGTTGTCTTCACGTAAACAACTCTAAGGAATGATTTCAATGAAAGACACTACGTTAGCAGGGAAACCGTTATGAGAAGATCTTGTATATATATATATATATATATATATATATATATATATATATATATATATATATATATATATATAATATATATATTGATGACACTGTGCTCTTGGGAGATTCTGAAGAGAAGTTGCGAGATTGGTGGATGAATTTGGTAGGGTGTGCAAAAGAAGAAAATTAAAGGTGAATACAGGAAAGAGTAAGGTTATGAGGATAACAAAAAGATTAGGTGATGAAAGATTGAATATCAGATTGGAGGGAGAGAGTATGGAGGAGGTGAATGTATTCAGATATTTGGGAGTGGACGTGTCAGCGGATGGGTCTATGAAAGATGAGGTGAATCATAGAATTGATGAGGGGAAAAGAGTGAGTGGTGCACTTAGGAGTCTGTGGAGACAAAGAACTTTGTCCTTGGAGGCAAAGAGGGGAATGTATGAGAGTATAGTTTTACCAACGCTCTTATATGGGTGTGAAGCATGGGTGATGAATGTTGCAGCGAGGAGAAGGCTGGAGGCAGTGGAGATGTCATGTCTGAGGGCAATGTGTGGTGTGAATATAATGCAGAGAATTCGTAGTTTGGAAGTTAGGAGGAGGTGCGGGATTACCAAAACTGTTGTCCAGAGGGCTGAGGAAGGGTTGTTGAGGTGGTTCGGACATGTAGAGAGAATGGAGCGAAACAGAATGACTTCAAGAGTGTATCAGTCTGTAGTGGAAGGAAGGCGGGGTAGGGGTCGGCCTAGGAAAAGTTGGAGAGAGGGGGTAAAGGAGGTTTTGTGTGCGAGGGGCTTGGACTTCCAGCAGGCATGCGTGAGCGTGTTTGATAGGAGTGAATGGAGACAAATGGTTTTTAATACTTGACGTGCTGTTGGAGTGTGAGCAAAGTAACATTTATGAAGGGGTTCAGGGAAACCGGCAGGCCGGACTTGAGTCCTGGAGATGGGAAGTACAGTGCCTGCACTCTGAAGGAGGGGTGTTAATGTTGCAGTTTAAAAATTGTAGTGTAAAGCACCCTTCTGGCAAGACAGTGATGGAGTGAATGATGGTGAAAGTTTTTCTTTTTCGGGCCACCCTGCCTTGGTGGGAATCGGCCAGTGTGATAATAAATATATATATATATATATATATATATATATATATATAATATTATATATATATATATATTATATATATATATATATATATATATATATATATACATATATATATATATAATATATATATATATATATATATATATATATATATATATATATATATATATATATATATATATATATATATATACATGTCCTCAGTAGTAGTTTCGAATTTTGCTGACTGCGATCTTTCTTTGTACATTCCCGCTTGTTTCTGCGTGGTGCGTTGATATAAAAATCGCTCGAGAGGTCAGAACATACAGAACATGATTGAAATAGCTTGAATCCATGCTTGAGGCTCACTGACGTGCGTGGGCTGGGAAAGAAACATGACTTGTGAACCAGGCTGCCCAGTCTATGTGGCATTTGTGTGGCAGAGCGGACTAGAGCGCTCTCTGGGAATCTTGACCGTCCCCAGTAATAGTTTCGAATCCTGCTAACTGTGATCTTTCTTTATATGTATTTTTATATTCTTTTTTTCAATACGTCGGCCGTCTCCCACAGAGGCAGTGTGACCCAAAAAGAGAAGCAATACTTTCACCCTCATTCACACATAATCACTATCATAGCAGAATTGCTCATATACGATAGTTTAGATATCATTCCACTCTTCCAGTATCCCAAACCTCTCCTTTAATGTCACTGTTGCAAATTGGTCTATGATGTGCTCAGATTCAGTTTCTTCTCTTTCTACACTCAGCATAGATAATCACAGAGTCTTGACCCACAGACGATCTCAAATACGAAATTATTAGTTTTAACTTGCTGCATGATCTCTCACAGCTGGTGTTGGAAACTGCGGCGGTTAGCATGATCTGAATAGCAATGTTATGATTGGGAAAGATGCTCTCATCTCCATACTGAACAATAAATTCGAGAAACTCTTCAGCTCTTGATATTTTCATGTTGGCCCGACTTTATAGCAACCTTCCGCAATCAAAAATTTCTTCATATAGCTGCTATCCATCAACATCAGAACTACAATTCCCCCAAATTTTTGCACGTCAGTGCGAAAATTTGGTGTCAGTGCCATGCAAACGAGTGAATCTTTCATCCATTTCTCTGTAAAGACGGTCGAGTATTCCCTTCATGATTCTTTTAATTTCCTCCTTGGTTGTTAACCCACCGTCTCTCGAGTTCTAATCAGCCATTCGTTTCTCTCGTCTCAGCTTCAATATTCCATTCTTGACAGAGACCGAGTCCTTCTTCGAGTGATTTACTGCCCAACACCTCTCTTTCATCATCAAAATGATCTCGGGTAGCTTCAAATCCAGGGTAGCATCGTGAAAGTTCATGATTGGTTCCTGCAGCCTCTAATGAATACGGTCAATGCGAGCGTACATGCAGCGAATGGCTGCATGTACATGCAGCGAATGGCTGCATGTACATCCACTAAGTGTTAAACCGACAATCTAGTAGTTCCATTTCGTTCTTCTCTAGCTGTTTCACAATGTCTTCAATTATGCCCTCAGAATCCTTCTGGCTTAACTGGATAAAACCAAGGAAGAACTCTCTAAAACGGACTATTTTTCCTCTCAAAATCATCTTCCACCTACCTCACTACATCTGACATCTGTTCACGGTATGCCTGATCAGGATTTGATTTGAACATGAGACCAAAGTACTTGATTTTAGGAATGATTCTCAGTAAAATCTGGCGAACAGTGGAAGCCATTATGTGGATGAATTCGTTCTGGACACCCGGTGAAAGATAAGACCTGGCTAGTAGTTTTAGTAAGCCAAGGAAATTTCCCACATTGGAGTCATCGTCCAGCTGAAATGACTTCCTGTGTCCTCGCAAAGCCAGGTTCTCTGTCGCAAGGAATTTTATGCACTGAAGGATTCTCTTCAGTATATCACGCCACTTCTACTTTTCCTTCTCTATCTGTGACTGAAGTTCCGCGTCAATAACTACTCTGTTTTCGATTAAATTTCCATTCAGGTGCTATCCAATGGTTCAATCCACATTCCTGGCACTTTCAATAAGAACATTAAATTTCACAGATTATGCACAAAATTCTAGACTACCTCTCTAGTTTGCGCAGGAGAATGGTCTTATTGCCAAATGTCACTGAACAGTGGTACTGTGAGGTATGTGGTCATGTTGCTCCCAGCACTGTATTTTTACCTAATAATTTATGTAAGTGGTTTAACACTCTAGCCATCTTAGTGCTTCTCACCCCTGATAATCAGAAACAAATCATTCATTTGAAGAAAAAAAAAATTTCACTGTACATGAATGGTTTGTCTGTTACAGCAACAACTTCATATGTAGAGGAAAGGATCTTTGCTGCGAATAGAATTTAAACCTTCCCAAGAAAACATCAAGGTAAAGAAAGATTGCACAACTTTGCTCTCCTAACATTTCAGACAGAATTATTGCAAAAGCTTTACGGCAAGCAGAGCTAATGATCGTTTTGCTCTAATCTAAAATTAAGAAGAATACCATTGAATTATATTAAAAATGACAACATAAAGAGTATTTTATTATTACTGCTTCCTGTTTTATTTATTAAATGAATCATTAAAACAAATATTAATATACTTACTTTATTATTAATATTAAAACGCCTTTAATGTCAATTTTTCACCACATGCCACCTACTGTACGTTTGTAAACTATTTTAAACAAATGTGTCAAGAAATTATAACCTTATAATGAGATACTTAACATGAGCAATACGTCGAAAAACAAAAGCATAATTAAAATATTGCAATTACCCTGTGTTGCCAATAATATCACGGAGATACGTAGGCGTTTATAAACGTCTGAAGGATAAGACCTTGGCGATAATTAGCCTGTCAGCCTTTATAACGGGTCACTCTTTGTTCCCAGGTCATCCGGTGTTCTCTTCTCCTGGTCTTAACATCGAGTTCCACTCGATCGAAGGCAACTATCATGGTAAAGTTGTGAGGTGTTTAAACTTGTTCTTTTTTAATGTTAATTCAGTTTCGAAAATTTTACTAAAATTTATACATCACATTATGTTATAATTATTATTATTATTATAATAAAAAAGAAGCTCTAAACCACAAGGGCTATACAGCTTGTTATAATTATGTCTTAAGTTTCATTACTGAATTTATTTAACATTTTGATCCTTTATTATTATTATTATTATTATTATTATTATATGTGAAAACATGTGTTAAATTCATGTGGATCATACAAAAACATACTTACTGATATAGGAAGTAGAGTAGAGTAGGAAGTGAACATTTTCGATAATTATCTCAGTGACGTTGTTACACACCATTAAACTACTTGTGTAGCTCATTAAACTACTTGTGTAGCTCATTAATAATTTTCCACTATTATATTAATGATATGTAATTCTGCTAAATTGGTGGCTAAGACACCTGGAGGTTACTCCGGGGATCAACGCCCCCGCGGCCCGGTCCATGACCAGGCCTCCCGATGGATCAGGGCCTGATCAACTAGGCTGTTACTGCTGGCCGCACGCAGTCCAACGTACGAGCCACAGCCTGGCTGATCCGGCACTGACTTTAGGTATCTGTCCAGCTCTCTCTTGAAGGCAGCCAGGGGTTTATTGGCAATTCCCTAATGCTTGATGGGAGGCTGTTGAACAGTTTTGGGCCCCGGACACTTATGGTGTTTTCCCTTAGTGTACCAATGGCGCCCCTACTTTTTATTGGGGGCATTTTGCATCGCCTGCCCAGTCTTTTACTTTCGTAGGGAGTGATTTCTGTGTGCAGATTTGGGACCATTCCTTTCAAGATTTTCCAAGTGTAGATTATGATATATCTCTCTCTCCTGGGTTCCAACGAGTACAAGTCAAGTGCTTCCAAGAGTTCCCAGTAGTTAAGGTGCTTGACAGAACTTATACATGCAGTAAAGGATCTCTGTACACTCTCTAGATCTGCGATTTCACCTGCTTTGAGTGGAGATGTTAATGTACAGCAGTATTCCAGCCTAGAGAGAACAAGTGATTTGAGAAGGATCATCATTGGCTTGGCATCTCTCGTTTTGAAAGTTCTCATGATCCATCCTATCATTTTCTTTGCACGTGCGATCGTGGCACTGTTGTGATCCTTGAAAGTGAGATCCTCAGACATTACTACTCCCAGGTCCCTTACATTATTTTTCCGCTCTATTGTATGGCCGGAGTCAGTAGTATACTCTGTTCTAGTTATTATCTCCTCCAGTTTTCCATAACGGAGTAGTTGGAATTTGTCCTCATTGAACATCATATTATTTACCGTTGCCCACTGGAAAACTTTGTTTATATCTTCTTGGAGGTTAACCGCGTCCTCAGCAGATGACAGCCTCATGCAGATCCTAGTATCATCCGCGATTCTCGTGTATCTTTATTGCCGCAATGTTTCTCCTGCGTAGCAGAATTCTTTAGTTGAATAAGGATTCGAATTTCATCCTGGCGATAGTGAAAGATTTGAAGTGTTCAGTTCCTACGTCTGCGGCTGAGGGATAAACACCGAAAAATTTCCTCTTCATTCCATCCATTGTTTCCAGTGAAAGTTTTCGGCGACATAGATAATCAAGAGTTGCATTCGTGTCTTCTTTTTCATCTACCTACCTACCTACCAGGAGTCTACCTGGAGGGTATTTCGAGGATCAACGCCCCCGCGGCCTGGTCCATGCTCAGGCCTCCCGGTGGATCAGGGCCTGATCAACTAGGCTGTTACTGCTGATCGCACGTAGTCCAACGTATGAACCACAGCCCGACTGATCTGGCACTGACTTTAGGTATCTGTCCAGCTCCCTCTTGAAGACAACCTGGTGGGAGGCTGTTGAACAGTCTTGGGCCCCGGGCACTTGTTGTGTTTTCTCTTAGTGTACTAATGGCGCCCCTGCTTTTCACTGGGGGTATGTTGCCTGCCTCTTTTATGGAGTGGGGCTATATCCGTTTTTTTAATGACTCTGAAATCTCACCTGTATCTATGCTCCTTCTCCATAGCATACTTTGGGTCCGCGAAAGGGATTTCTTGCGGTTCTTATTGAAGACAGAGTTCCACGAGTCTGGGCCTAGGGCTGAGTGCATGGGCATGTTAGCTAATTTTACATCCATTCACTTAATGCAAAGACAGTTCTTTTATTTAGTCTTTTACCATTTGATTTAATTCTAGGAGCTATTCCAAATCACATGGGTATAGTAACATAGCTGGTACAATATCTTTCAGTTACATGAAAGCAGTCAGAATTATATAAATTATATTTCTGTATTGGTATATCAATGATTATGTATTGAAAGTGCACTACGAAAGAAAATGAACACACTGGCATCGCATAAGAGATCAACAAATGTTGAATGAACAGGCGAAGAATTAATTGTATAAGTTCCAGCTATGAAACTGTTAAGATAATTGGCTTCAGTGAAATATGTTACCAAGAACCAGATGACGGGAAACAAGAAACTTTTAAAATGTAAGTATAAAGCATTGCCTTAAAACGGCATAAAAAAAAATTATGACCTAAAACACTAATAACTGGTTTCTAAGAGAGAATTCTCCTAAACATATCACATAAACATATCTTGAATAATTTATGTTGTATCGTCACAGCTGAAACTGACATTTATGATGGCGGTGTGCGGTCTGGCTGCTGCCTTACCAACCCCAGACATCGTAGTTGTCCCTCAACCTGTTCGCTCTGGTAAGAATAACCATACATAACATGCTCAATTAGGTTCAGAAGTTTCAACTTAATGAAATATGAAAAACTACTCTTGGAGGACAAATTACTTTTGTTTAGAGGGAATGTATGGATGGCAAGGAAAGATTTACTACAAAAATTTTCTTTGGACTGGTTGTTACAAAAACGGTTTCCATAAGCAGCTCCCTTGTTAGTGTAGGAAAAGAAACCGTAAACGGGATTTTGCTAATTTATTTTTTTCTATTAACATTGTTTACCTTATTCTTACGGAGAAAAAAATGACAGTTTTTATACATTTTAACCTCATTCTTATTTGGAGCTTGTTATTCATAGATTTCATCGGCTATGGAACTGGCGACACCTTCCTGGACAGCGCACTGCACTCCAAGATGGAGGAGGGAGCACCAGCTCAGAGTGACGCACGTAAGTTGTTGTTACGATAGACGTAAGTCTTCACGATAGACGTAAGAAGTTGTTGTAGTGATAATTTTAGTGACAATACTGAAATTGATGGTCATCCTGTGATTATATGCGTATTATTTAGCATTTTAGTTAGCATTACAGGGTTATTTGATAACACTATAATCTAGACCATTAAAATATGTAGTTGAAGCCTCTTGAAAAAACGAGATTTTTACTAAAAAAAACTTTTATTCTCGTTTACGACACTTTGGGGTCCTAATACGACTGCTCGTCCAAAGGCTACCTAACACACACACACACACACACACACACACACACACACACACACACACACACACACACACACACACACACACACAACTTGGCACAATTGGGTAAGAAAGTAGTTATGTAGTTATTTATTTGCAACCCAAGATTTATGGCATCGTAAGGGTACTTTACAATCAGGGAAATTCTAGTGTTCAACATGCTGCCTATTTCTTTATACCTAAAGCGATACTGCCTACATCTTTCAGAGGTTCTTGGCGTCTTGGTTGGCGAAGGAACTATTGGCTCTAAGGGTGAAGCCTCTCTCGACCTTCCAGGGGGAAAAGGTTTAGGAAGCGGAGGTAAGATATTAATATTTTTGTGTGTTGGTGTGAAGAATTTTGTGCAACAGTCTAATTGTACTAATAACCAAGTTGTTGAAGTTCCTTAATAAGGAAGGAAGAAGAAGAAGGAGGAGGAGGGAGAGCAAGCACAGTGCATACTCTGAATTACCTGATCAGCGAGGGATAAGCAAATATCCATTTTAATAGTTATACAAGGATACATTTAGAAATATAAATTCTCTTAAGAATTTTATATCCATATCACTTCTTAACTAAAGTATTTACCAGGCTGTGGGGTGAGATGAATCCTCTGTGAAAACTTGCACTGAGTTGCAGATGGTGGCTATGCTAAATTTGCAAAGCTTACAGTTGGTGGCTTGTTTCAGATGTCATTATTGTTACCCCACGGTGTGGTGGTGAGACCTGCTGGCTTGCACTTTACCTTTACTCATTTGAACCCTCTCCATTATCTTTCGAGAAAGGTACGACCTATTGTAACTGTTATTTCAGATTTTCATATAAATATAAATAAATAAATAATATATATATATATATATATATATATATATATATATATATATATATATATATATATATATATATATATATATATATATATATATATATATATATATATATATATATATATATATATATATATATATATATATATATATATATATAATATGCAAAACAACCACAGGGTGAGTTGAATAATAGCTATAGGCCTTTTGTGTTGTAATCAGTACATCATCAGGAGCTTGCAAAGTTGCGGAAATGAGTAAGAAATCTCAGCAGATTCATTCCAAGGGACTCTTGTAAGACTGAGGGTAGGAGGAGAGGCGAGAAGCATACAGTGCCAAGGCATACGAGTGCTGAGTGCCAGACACTTTCAGTATTTTAAGAATAGAGAATAGTCAGCCAACAAGCAAAGGTAATGGAGTGGTTAGCTAGGAAATTATCATTGGTAACATAACGGTTATCAAAATTATCAACTGGACTTCAGGGCAATATAAATGACTTAACTTTCTGAATATGGATGTGTTGTCGTATGTCTGAGAGAAATTCCACACCTTTAAGGAAAACAGGCAAGCCACCTAAAGGGTAGACTAATGGTCGAGCCTCAAAAGGGAACACTAACCTCATGCCCTATTTCCTAAGAGTAGAACCCAGGCAGCTAAGGCAATCCATAGCATTCACATAAGAATCTGGTTTAAGACTGTGCACGATAGCCTCGATAATAAACGAATCCTGCTTGAACAACCCACTACTGCCATTATATAAAGAATGTTTATCATGTTTAATATTTGTAGACTCGAGAATATTTCTTTCTAGCTATGAAGTGTATGGAACCACTTCAGACCACTTTATTACAGACCAGATTATTACAGACTCGTGTGTGGTTGAATTCTTGAGCAGACCTTACAGAGTAGTGATGCTGTGTAGTTCTAACATTTAGAGATTTGCCAGTTTGCCCCACATACGACAAGCTGCAGCCTTAGCACTCAGCCCTGTACACACCACCTACACCTAGGGGACTTCTTGATCAACATACTCTTAACAGTCTGTGAATTCTTAAAAACAACTTTTATATTGTGTCTCTTCAGGGCACTAATAAATTCTTTATGTTTGGCAGCACAAACACATTCTTGTTACTAGAGGTTATTCTAGGTTCAGTTCTATGATAAGTCTTCCTAGCTGTCAACATAGCAGGCTCTACAAACTTCTTAGGATAACATAGTTTTTTAGTGATATCGAAGATATAGTATAGTTTTAAAATACGTGTAGACACAATTTTGTGTTTAAGGGGAGTTGCAATAAAGTGTGAAGAGATAATGTTAACATAGGTATAAATGTCTTATCCTGTTTGTTAAATGTTATGTTTCATTCCTGTGCCGAGTACTCAGTCATACATGATGTGTCTGTTTTAGTATTCACGTAAATTACCTGTTTTTAAGTCAGTGTTTCTTTGTAACCTTATCAATGTTAAGGTTGAGACACCATAGTTGGGAGGTAAATGATATGTGAAATCAGTTTAGGTAACATCCATTGTTTATAGTATGTTAGGTAAATAGTGGGGTGGTTGGATAACCACGGGGGGGGGGGGTATAATATGTCTGTGTGTAATATGTTCAGTGCAATGAATTGCATGGTCTGTAATGGTTTTCTAGTGGTCGCTTACATCATCAATGTGGGGTGAAAATGGATGCATCTGAGGGTACAAGTTATGTATCATTTCGAGGAATGTGTAGATAAGTGTTGTTCACTGTGTAATTCTGTTGGGTAGCTCCAACAGGTTTGGGTTAAGTGATAGGATGAGGAAACAAGGGGGGGGGGTTGTGCACCCACACGGAGTTGTAAGTGTGAAGTGTAATGTTAGCTTTAGGTAGGATGGTGTTACAGTTATAGCACAATATGTGTTTTATATATTATATTTTTGTACTGTCATGTTCTAAATAAAATATAAAAAAAAATTAGGCCAAAGACGGATGATGTCATCCACATATGTGAACTACTTAGCTTCACAGGGTAGGATATCTTTCAACAGCTTAGTCTGAAAAAACTCCATTTAAAATTGATTAATAGTGGAGACAATGGATATCCAATAGCATTTTCCTGACTTTGAGAGTAATATTTCTCTTCAAATTCAAACTTGCAGTCAACCACACACAACTTAATCAACCCAATAATAAGGTTCTTATCAAATGTCAGGGGTAACACATGTAATTCTTCCTGCAGATAAGTTAACAAATCAGGGACAGGTACACGGGTGAACAAAGCTGTGACGTCGAAACTTACTAGCGTGAAATCAATTGCCAAACACATCCATATTCAGAATGTTAACTCCTTTATATTGCCCTGAAGTCCTATTGGTAATTTTGATAACCGTTATGTCACCACTGTTAATTTGCTTGTTAACCATTCCAATACCTTTACTTGTGGGCTGACAATCCTCAGTTCATGTTGATGCTTATAATATAATATATATATATATATATATATATTATATATATATATATATATATATATATATATATATATATATTATATATATATTATATATATATATATATAAATTTATATAATAATAATATAAATGAATGGTTAGATTTGTTTGAATAGCAACAGCAAAACTGAGCTCTTTGTCTTATTCGCAGAATTTAGTGGAGCCAGCAAAGGCTTATCTGGAGGATTCCAAGGCAGTCTGAAGGCTGTGAGTCTTGAGGACCGCGGCTCAAGTGGTGTCTCAGGTAAGTCTCGGTGTTGCAGTATCTGAAAAAAATATTACTGGGAAATAATAAGAAGTAATTCACGTCTTGGACGTGAATTCAGTTGACTCTAGATATATTCCGATTGCTGTGCAAGCTATCCACCTATTCCATAAGCACAACTTCCTCTACTACAATACTCGCAAAACGAATAGTGTAGAGTGGAGATAAAATTCAATAGCAAAATGAAAAAAATATGTTTACGTTTGTGTGTATTTATGTAGGCATATATGCATGTACAATTTTGTATATGTATGATTGTGTGCATATACGAGTGGAAATACTGTTGTTGGCATGTGTGTTCTTATGTACACAATTGTTCATATATGCATATTTAGATGTGCACTTGTGCATAAGTATACATGCGTACAGTAAAGTTTGCATATATTTGCATGCATATTTATGTGTGCATGTATATACGTATGTACATTTGCTTGTGTATATATATTTTGCCTGCATAAAGGAATGTGTGTGCGTACATATTCATACCTGTATGCATCGTATTCATGTATTTATGTAAACTTTTGCATATGCGTCTATGTGATTGTACCTACGTATGTCGTATGTATACTTCAGTGTTCAGAGCGTGACAATCAGACGAGGGTTCTAAGATTATAAACTTAAGTTCCGAGACAGACAAAAGATTACGCAGCCACTTAGGGGATACCTTATTAACTTGCAGATCAGGTCACCGACATGATAATGCTCTTTTATAACCAGGTATTATGTGAGTTCATCTCTTTTTCGAAGATCTTCGTGGACGCCACAGAGGAACCGGAGGCATCGTAGGTGGAAGTACTGGTGTTACTGGTCAGAGGAAGGACGCCCTCTTAATTGTCCCAGTCTCTGCCTAAACAGGTAAGTAGATCAATAGATATATATATAATATATAATATATATATATATATATATATATATATATATATTATATATATATATATATATATATATATATATATATATCGTGCCGAATAGGTAAAATTGGTCAATTACCAAGAACTCATTCAAAATTTAAGTCCTTTCTAAAATTTTCTCTTATACGCTTAAGGATATATTTTTCCATTAATGTTACTGTAAAAGTTAATGACAGTGAATGTAAAAATTTATGATAGTGAATCTTCTTTTTTGTTCGATCAACCAGTCTCTGTGGGAGATCTTCAGTGTCAAAAAAAGTATATATATGACGTTTGTACATTTCTAGCGAGACAGCAGTTGACTGCATGATGGTGAATGTTTTTATGGGATATTATGTGGCCATCTTAGCTTGTACATAAGTCAAAGAGTCAGGAATGAAACTGGTTTGTAACTTTTGTCTTACTGTGCATAAAATCACAACAGCATGTAATGTGAAATATGCTAACTTATCACTATGGAAAAGTATCATCAACAGAACGTAACAAATACCTGATTATAGACAGAGTAAAAATCATACATTAAAAGTTGCCAGAACTTATCTAAATTATGAAATGTATAATATATTTTTATGTCTCACAGCCCAAATTTTATACCATTCTATTTATGTACTCATATTACTTTATTTTCAGTGACGACTCACAGTTCTCAGAGCATTAGGGGCCCCAGTCATCCAACACACCAGTACCAGAACTGTCGTATGTCACGAACCTGGAGAGATTACACATCGAAACTTCGAATTATGGAGAACCATTGGAGACCTTTACATCAAAATTATAAAAACAAGAAGAAATCCGCATTAAAGATATCCTGATGTCAGCACTCTATGATGGACCAGACCTTCATAAACTCTTAGACACCGGAAAAAGTTAATTACGAGACTTGTGAACACCAACGTACCAAAAGAAAGAAACTTTTGAGGCCTTCATAACAGGACTCTACAAAATACATCATACTGAACTGTACATGTAGATGAATGACTTGGATTTTTAAACATACACATAAACTTTCTAAACATTAAATAAATGACCTACTGTAGATGTTTCGCACACTTCATGAATAAATCAACAAATGCTTAACCACTTGCTAACATCTTTTCTATTTCCTGGACACAGAGAACTTTTCAGCGATGATTGTGTATGTCTTGTAAATTCAGAGATTCTTATGAGGATCATGTTGGACAATACATAATGAAATATATAATTTCAGAAAGCTTTATTGTAAAAATAAATAAGATTATTAATGAATAATATCAGACAGCATCAGAGAGGTCTAGAAAACGATTGGTTGGTTGGTTGATTTTGTTTGAAGCCTTTCGAACCACAAGGGTCATTAATGCAGCGTGACATTGTTCACCACCAGTCAAGAATATCGTAATCCCAAATAAAGGCCTATTGGGACTAAAGTAAACGATAAGTGTATTTAATTGTAAGAGAAGACTTAAGGAAATTCAATGCATACATACTTAAAAATTCGCAAACAGGCGAGATCATCTACAAAAATTATCTCTGTGTCCACAACAGAACTCGGCATCAGAGTACCGAGTACTTAATCCACAACACCAGTCTGGCATTGTGGAATATATATATATATATATATATATATATATATATATATATATTATATATATATATATATATATATATATATATATATATATATATATATTATATATATATATATATATATATATATATATATATATATATATATATATATATATATATATATATATATATATATATTATATATATATATATATATATATATATATTATATATATATATATATATATATATATATATATATATATATATATATTATATATATATATATATATATATATATATATATATATATATATATATATATAATATATATATTATATATATATATATAATATATATATATATATATTTTATTATAATATTATAATATATATATAATATTATAATAAATATTTTCTAAATATATTATATTATAATATAATATATATTGTGTGTGTTGTCCTGCCGAATTTATGTAAAACTGGTTCAATTAGCAAGAACTCATTTAAAATTAAGTCCTTTCTACAAAATTTTTTCCTATACATTTAAAGATATATTTTTTTTTCATTAATGTTAATGTAAACATTTTTTTAATTTTGCTCAAAAAATCTTAGAAACTTAACCTAACCTTATTTAACAAGAGCAATTTTTCGCCTAACCCAACTAAATATATTTTAGATTTGTTTACAATAATTTAATGCTAAACAAACACAATGAAATATACTTTCTTCGTTAGGTTCAGAATGATTTTGGCGAAATTATTGTATACACAAATTTTCACTTGTCTTATAAGGCAAGATGAACGTTGCTATTTAAGCCAAGATCGCAAGTTCTGCCTATTCGGCACGACATATATATATACATATATACATGCCAAACGCTTTCGTGATTTCTCACATTATCAATGAATTAAAAAAATAAAAGATTAACAGGAACTCATATCTTTTTATGATAATGTATCTTAAATTTTCCCAAAATTTTATTAATTATAAGTGAATCCAATTTATTTTCAAAACTATTTCTTATAAGACTTGATTCTTGACTATGGACTTAAATATAAAAATATGATTATAAATGACCATAATTTTTAAAGGGATGGACCGGTAAGCCAGAGGAAGGCCTCGGTCAGATGGCCAAAGCTCCAAAGGCGGGTCATCATCTGACTTAGGCCCGCGTCAGGAAACATTTATTCTGTTTCCTGACGAACCTTACCTAACCTAACCTAACCATGGACTTACTAGATACAACTTTCTCAGCCTTTTGTAATTCAGTTGGATGGTTAAAATATCTAACATGAATAAACAGAGCATCAGAATGTTGTCCTCTTCTATATTTATATTGTTTTAATCTTAGTTCAAGACTTTTACAAGTTTGACCGTAATAAACGTTATCACACACTTTACAAGGAATCTTGTAGACACAGCCGTCAACATTTCTGGGGTATTTTTTTTTATCATTTTTTTTTTACTTTATCAAGATTTTTAAATACAACTTTGATATTAAAATTCTTAAGTAGAAAAGGCATATCAACAACGTTTTCATTGTAAGAGAGAACCAACATATTTATAGTTGAATAAGGTCGTGATAAGGAATTAGGACAACCAATCTTTCAACAAAAAATATGTTGGTTCTCCCATACCATGAAAACTTGGTTGATATGCCTTCTGTTTTAAGAATTTTAATATCGAAGTTGCATTTAAAAATCTTGATACAGTGAAAAAAAATGGATAAAAATTTCCCCCAGAATTGCTGACGGTTGTGTCTGAAAGATTCATTGTAAAATATGTGATACAGTTTATTACGGTCACACTTGTAAAAGTCTTGAACTAAGATTACGACACCATAAATATAGCATTACAAATGGACAAGATTATAATGATCTGTTTATTCATGTGAGAAATTTTAACCATCCATTTGTTTTTTTAAAAGGCTGAGAAAGTTATATCTAGTAAAATGATACTTATACAGTTCAGTTCAGGACATTTAT
>NC_069428.1:10468686-10476186 GCF_026875155.1 Cherax quadricarinatus | reverse complement strand
ATCTATAAATATATTAAACAACCACGGTGACATCACACATCCTTGTCTAAGGCCTACTTTTACTGGGAAATAATTTCCCTCTTTCCTACATACTCTAACTTGAGCCTCACTATCCTCGTAAAAACTCTTCATTGCTTTCAGTAACCTACCTCCTACACCATACACTTGCAACATCTGCCACATTGCCCCCCTATCCACCCTGTCATACGCCTTTTCCAAATCCATAAATGCCACAAAGACCTCTTTAGCCTTATCTAAATACTGTTCACTCATTATATATATATATATATATATATATATATATATATATATATATATATATATATATATATATATATATATATATAATATATATATATATATATGTCGTGCCGAATATGTAAAACTGGTCAATTAGCAAGAACTCATTTAAAAATTAGTCATTTCTGAAATTTTCTTTTATACGCTTAAAGATGTATTTTTTTCATTAATGTTAATGTAAAAATTTTTAATTTTGCACCAAAAGAATTTTAGAAAACTTACCTAACCTTATTATAACAAGAACAATTTATTTTAGCCTAAACCAACTAAATATATTTTAGATTTGTTTACAGTAATTTAATACTAAACAAACACAGTGAAATATATTTTTTTCGTTAGGTTCAGAATGATTTTGTCGAAATTATTGCATACACAAATTTTCACTTGTACTATATGGCAAGGTGAGCGTTGCTATTTAAGCCAAGATCGCAAGTTCTGCGTATTCGGCACGACATATATATAAACATATATATGTGAATATATATATATATATTTTTTTTTTTTTTTATATATATAGGGAAGTACCACCTCTATAGCTGGAATGGGGACCCTCATCCTCAGAGAAGACAATAAACGTACCTCAGGGAAAACTCAAGGTTCTCCCCGGAGCTGTTTGAATATTTTCTTCTCCTACCAACCCCTATATTTATATTCTATGTGAACATTTATTAATAAACAAAATACATTTACAGAAAAAAACATAAACATGAATACAATGGCACAATGTATCAAAGATGATGAATTTCCTCCAGCTCCTCCGAGGCTGGACGTGAACCAAGTATGCAGCGAGCATTTCCCCTCTGGATGGCGACGCTGAGGCGCTGGAACATTATTATTATATAATATATATATTATATATAATATATATATATATATATATATATATATATATATATATATATATATATATATATATATATATATATATATATATATATATATATATATATATATTATATATAAATATATATAGTTAAAATAGGAGAGGAGAGTTATTAAATGGAGAGTTAGAGGTATTGGGAAGATGGAGGGAATATTTTGAGGAATTGTTAAATGTTGATGAAGATAGGGAAGCTGTGATTTCGTGTATAGGGCAAGGAGGAATAACATCTTGTAGGAGTGAGGAAGAGCCAGTTGGGAGTGTGGGGGAAGTTCGTGAGGCAGTAGGTAAAATGAAAGGGGGTAAGGCAGCCGGGATTGATGGGATAAAGATAGAAATTTTAAAAGCATGTGGTGATATAGTTTTGGAGTGGTTGGTGCAGTTATTTAATAAATGTATGGAAGAGGGTAAGGTACCTAGGGATTGGCAGAGAGCATGCATAGTTCCTTTGTATAAAGGCAAAGGGGACAAAAGAGAGTGCAAAAATTATAGGGGGATAAGTCTGTTGAGTATACCTGGTGAAGTGTATGGTAGAGTTATTATTGAAAGAATTAAGAGTAAGACGGAGAATAGGATAGCAGATGAACAAGTAGGCTTTAGGAAAGGTAGGGGGTGTGTGGACCAGGTGTTTACAGTGAAACATGTAAGTGAACAGTATTTAGATAAGGCTAAAGAGGTCTTTGTGGCATTTATGGATTTGGAAAATGCGTATGACAGCGTGGATAGGGGGGGGGCAATGTGGAAGATGTTGCAGGTGTATCGTGTAGGTGGTAGGTTACTGAAAGCAGTGAAGAGTTTTTACGAGGATAGTGAGGCTCAAGTTAGAGTATGTAGGAAAGAGGGAAATTATTTCCCAGTAAAAGTAGGCCTTAGACAAGGATGCGTGATGTCATCGTGGTTGTTTAATATATTTATAGATGGGGTTGTAAGAGAAGTAAATGCGAGAGTCTTGGCAAGAGGCGTGGAGTTAAAAGATAAAGTATCACACATAAAGTGGGAGTTGTCACAGTTGCCCTTTGCTGATGACACCGTGCTCTTGGGAGATTCTGAAGAGAAGTTGCAGAGATTGGTGGATGAATTTGGTAGGGTGTGCAAAAGAAGAAAATTAAAAGTGAATACAGGAAAGAGTAAGGTTATGAGGATAACAAAAAGATTAGGTGATGAAAGATTGGATATCAGATTGGAGGGAGAGAGTATGGAGGAGGTGAATGTATTCAGATATTTGGGAGTGGACGTGTCAGCGGATGGGTCTATGAAAGATGAGGTGAATCATAGAATTGATGAGGGGAAAAGGGTTAGTGGTGCACTTAGGAGTCTGTTGGGACAAAGAACTTTGTCCTTGGAGGCAAAGAGGGGAATGTATGAGAGTATAGTTTTACCAACGCTCTTATATGGGCGTGAAGCATGGGTGATGAATGTTGCAGCGAGGAGAAGGCTGGAGGCAGTGTGAATATAATGCAGAGAATTCGTAGTTTGGAAGTTAGGAGGAGGTGCGGAATTACCAAAACTGTTGTCCAGAGGGCTGAGGAAGGGTTGTTGAGGTGGTTCGGAAATGTAGAGAGAATGGAGCGAAACAGAGTGACTTCAAGAGTGTATCAGTCTGTAGTGGAAGGAAGGCGGGGTAGGGGTCGGCCTATGAAAGGTTGGAGGGAGGGGGTAAAGGACGTTTTGTGTGCGAGGGGCTTGGACTTCCAGCAGGCATGCGTGAGCGTGTTTGATAGGAGTGAATGGAGACAAATGGTTTTTAATACTTGACGTGCTGTTGGAGTGTGAGCAAAGTAACATTTATGAAGGGATTCAGGGAAACCGGCAGGCCGGACTTGAGTCCTGGAGATGGGAAGTACAGTGCCTGCACTCTGAAGGAGGGGTGTTAATGTTGCAGTTTAAAAACTGTAGTGTAAAGCACCCTTCTGGCAAGACAGTGATGGAGTGAATGATGGTGAAAGTTTTTCTTTTTCGGCCACCCTGCCTTGGCGGGAATCGGCCAGTGTGATAATATATATATATATATATATATATATATATATAATAAATTATATATATATATATATATATATATATATATATATATATATATATATATATAATATATTATATAATATACCAAAAAAAAACGCCCAGAGGAAATATTACTTAACGAGTTCAAGTTCTCTATGTTTAAAGTATTATCATGGAAGTGTAAATGTTTTTACAAACGACTCCAAAGTCCTTGGTATTAATTGTCCCAAAAGGTTTCATAACGGGATGTAATCTTTGTCGCCCAGGGCTTGGTGACTGCTACAGCCATCACACACTCCCTCACTAGAACATCTGCTGTTAGCTTCTTCAGTCTGAGGTCCACCATTTACAGCAACCATGATACAGGTAAGGAGTTAAGAGTTCATTCTGTCAAAATGCACTATTACATAAGTATTGTGGTGATACATGTCGAGATTAATAAGGGCTTTGAGAAAATAACCGCAATTAGGAAACTGAAACATTATGACGACGTTTCTTTCCGACTTGGACCATTAACTAGTAACACAGAAGCGCGAAGGGAAGGGATATATTGTAAGTGATGAACAAGACTACAGAGATGAATTAAAGTGAGAACTTGATATGTCAAGTATCTAGAGACAAATTTTTGTCTGAATTAGAAACGAAAATTATCAGAGACAACATTTAAACTCATCTTAGAAATATGAAAAAAAAAAATGTTTTGATATAGTGCAAATCATATGACCATACATAAGCTAATCTTCAGTTTCTACAGCCCTTGGATAAACATTTCACGTATAAATATTTTGAATTTACAGCTAAGCAACAATATGGAAATGAAAATTGGATGACGTGATAATATTCTAGTTCGGACTGAAACGTCATGAAGTTTCCATTTTCATTTTGTTTATTAGATGACACTGTTTTTTCCAGCCGTAGTGATATTTATTCCTGCATTATCCTGCAGCTGAATGTTGTATGTGTTGTAGTGGTTTGCATGCTGTCCACTGCTTCCCCGACTCTGAACAACCCTAGAGCTCCTGAACTCAACTTAGATCCAGTATATGCTGGTAAGAACAAACTTTCCTAATATTTCTTGTCATTTTATCAGATTTCTACATATAAGCATTCATAGGTAATTAAAAAGTCTTATTAAAGAAAATCCAAAGCCTGTTTATTTATTTATTTATTTATTTCATATTAATTAAATGTGAATGTAAGTGTTCCCTCTGGTACATTCTCTTCATTGTGTGACTTCTGCAACGTCAGGGCCATAAACTCGCTTCAAAGAGAAAATTAAACAAAAATTTTGAATGCAAAATTTAAAACAAAGCATATGTATACCGAGAGATGTTGCCTCTCTGTGTATATATATTGACGGTTTAATTCTTGTTTCAGGGATTAAAGTATTCTTGACTGGTAGTGAACAGGTTGCACACTTTAATGGCCATTCATGTAGTCGGTAGGCTTAAAATCTAATTAACCAATACAGTTCGAAAAAAAAAAAAAAAGAATATCTGTCTTCTCTTCATAATAAATCTCTTCCTTTATTCACCTATGCATTGTACCTCCTATATATTATGTTAAAGGTGCATCGACAAATAGTAATAATGATAATAATTTAATTCTTGGTTATTAACCATATCGGATCTCTCACGGTGAGATCCGATATGGAATAATTCAAGAGTTACAATATACCAATTTCTAAGTAATGTGATTTTCAGCTTCAGTGACCCTCATGCGCTGATAGATTTTCATCACAACTAAACAACTAATGAATAATTGTGGATTTTAAATACAAATGGCTATTAGCCCTTTTATAAAATAATGTATGTTGACTATACATTTTATATTTATACAATTATTTGCTAATATTTTTTTATTAAATTATGTACTTTATTTATTGTCATAGAAAACCTTGAAGTATTCTATAACAGATGGGAAAATAAAAAGTCTGGGCTGGATGGTGCTATTGCCCTTAGTGCGGATGCTGTCCTGGCCGATAAGTAACTGTATGACTGGAGGTGCTGGCCATGTAGTCAGAAACTGTAAGGCTGGAGGTGCTGTCCTGGTAGACAGTAACTGTATGCATGGAGGAATGCATATAGTGGCCTCGAGGGAGACAGGAGCTGTAGTGGGGAAACAAGTGTAGTCAAGGACAAGATAAAACCAATATTACAAACTAGTAATACCACAGAAGATAGCAAATAAAGAGACTCCACTAGTAATAGTGAGGATATATTACCAGATATATTACTGGTGAGAGTTCCATTGTTAGTACAAGTGAGGATAGGAATGAGACAGGAAAACATGCACCAACAGGGAATACAGTCACAAAAACCCAAGGCAAACAGAAACCAAGCCTGTGCACATATTATGCACTTGGTATCTGCAGACATGGGATATCTGGAAAAACAGATGGGACGTGCAACTTTGACCACCCTGGAAAATGCCGTGCCCATATGACAACAGGACAATGCAAACTACCTTCCTGTAAGCTTTTTCACCTTGAAATGTGTCCCTCTTCAGTACAGGAAAGACAGTGCTATAACTTAAATTGCCAGGCACACCATCTAAAGGGGACAAAAAGATACAAAACATCCAGACCATGGGAAAACCTGGGTAGCCACAGCCACTCAAGAGGGAGAGGTTTTTTTAGTGCCAGGAAGGAAAAAAACTGGCAGGAATTGGCAGAAATCGTACACCAAATCCAGTCATTTCTGGAGTGGAATCACAGTCGATGGCCTCCACTCCAAACCAACAGATACAGATATTAGTGCCGGAAAAAAGTCCCCTACCCCTGTACCACCGATACCACCAATCCGACGACATTCTTCTTTGCAAATATACAAGGTCTAAAACCAGCAACGAACAACAAAATACCTTTCATCCGTGGACTGCTTGCAGAGGCAAATGCAATGTTCGCAGAGTCACTTATTTGCACAGAACTGCTTATTGCTTCAAATGATGTAGTTGAAGTTTTAGCAGTAAAGATCGAGAACCAAAATCTAGTCATTGTGGTAGTCTACAAGCCTCCGGATGCAACGTCCCAACAATTCCAGGAACAGCTGTTGAAAATTGACCACTGTCTGGAAAATCTTCCAGCTCCTGCCCCCGACATCTTGCTCCTATAGGACTTCAACTTAAGGCATCTAAAATGAAGGAATATAACAAATAATGTTGTTGCAGTGATAACACCAGGAGGTAGCTCAGACGAGAACTCACACACACACACGAGCATTAAAATCTCTGCACAAAATTCAACTTAAACCAGCAAATAATAGAGCCTACTAGATTAGAGAATACACTGGACCTCATCTTCACTAACAATGATGATCTGATACGATATGTCACAATATCAAAAACAATATACTCGGATCACAACATAATCGAGGTTCAGGCATGTATGCGCGGAGCCCCAGACCGACAAAAGGGGATCAGTCACTAGGGAGCCTTCACCAAATTCAACTTTAATAACAAGAACATAATGTGGTACCAAGCAAACCAAGTCCTAAATGACATAAGCTAAGAAGATAGACTAAGCAACACAGACCCCAACTTATGCCTAGAATAGATTAACTCTGTGGCACTCGATGTATGCTCAAGGCATATTCCTTTAAGAAAAAGGAGGAGTAAATGTAAAATAGAAAAAGACATGCGCTCCCTTTACAGGCGACGGAAAACAATAACAGAGCGACTAAAAGGGGCCAATATATCTGCAATGCGTAGGGAGACACTGGTCAGAAAAATAGCAAACATCGAACTAAAGCTAAAGGAATCTTATAGGAGTCAGGAATCGCGGGAAGAACTAAAAGCCATAAATAAAATCGAAAAAAAACAAAAGCATTTCTTTTCTTATGCCAAATCAAAGTTGAGAACAACATCCAGTATTGGGCCCTTCCTTAAACAAGATGGGTCTTATACAGATGACAGCAAGGAAATGAGTGAGCTACTCAAGTCCCAATATGACTTAGTTCTTAGCAAGTCGCTAACCAGACTGAGAGTCGAAGATCTAAATAATTTTTTTATTAGAGAGCCACAGAATTTGGTAATCACAAGCCTATCTGATGTTATCCTGACGCCAGATGATTTCGAACAGGCGCTAAATGACATGCCCATGCACTCTGCCCCAGGGCCAGACTCATGGAACTCCGTGTTCATCAGGAACTGCAAGAAGCCCCTATCACGTGCTTTTAACATCCTACGGATGCAATACCAAAGAACTACAGACCGATAGCGCTAGCATCCATATCGAAAAAACTTTTAAAGGGCCCCAAGAAACAAGATCCCCCTCATCAATACCCATCAATTACACAACCCCGGGGAAAAAGGTTTAGAAGGGC
>NC_069428.1:10427493-10468186 GCF_026875155.1 Cherax quadricarinatus | reverse complement strand
ACAAAGGTGAATTTGTTCAAAGAAATATGAAAAATATGAAAAAAAAAAAACAAGAAACAAAACTGAAATGTAACACTTACAAGTGGGGGGGCACACAACACTTACAAGGGGCGGGCACCAAACAATTCCTTATTTTTTTTTTTTAGAATTTTTTCTTACAAAAAAATCTTGCGTGACGATTCGAAAAAAAATTGCTGGAAAAAATAAGGTACACAAGTTTGCGAAAAGATCGGGGAATGAGACACTGCGGCAAAAACAAAAAAAACAAATAGAAATAAATGGTAATTTGGTATACGACAAATACTGGAAATAAAATGCTAAAAGATTACAAAAAAAAATGAATGAATTACTTCGCAGGGGAGCGAGCCTGGTACACACACAAAATATTACTACAGACAGAGAGACATAAAAAAAAAAACAAGTAAAAATTTGAAAAAAAAACCAAAGAAAGAATAACACGAAAAATTTTGCAAAAATAAGAGTCAAAGAAACCTATCTACACGAAAACACAAGGCTTAGATAACAAGAAATTTCACTGTAAATTCCCCAAAACATGCAAATGTCTTTAAAGCGGGAAAATGCTCTAAACAGAAAATTATACTGAATCTGAGTAGTAGACGAGTGACTATGATGAGGGGAAGGTCGTCCTTGCGGGGATTACCCTCCTACACCACACTGTTCTCGTAAAATCCTTTCTATGAACTAAATAACTGGTTTATCGTTGGTGCTCACACAAATTCTTACCAATTATGTGAGCCAAAACAGAAACTAGGACCCGGTACAAGGGGGAAAAAGAAAAACCCCACGGGTAGTGGGGGGGGGGTGGGGGTGGGGGTTTGGTGGTGGTGGGGGTTGTGGTGGTAGGGCAGCAAACAAGCGGGCCCTGTGTGCTCTCACTCCACACACTTCCACCCCACGGGGGGTGGTTAACAAAATCAAATGCCACAGGTGAAGACCACCTACCCATCCCCCACAAGCGATATATAAACAATACTTCAAGAAACTTGCGTGGGTTACTTCTCCCTCACTGGGTTAGAAGCTGGGTTTACAACTGCTTTAACCCCACGAGAAGGGTGACTGAAGACGTGTAACAATGCACACAGCATGAAGGAGCACTGGATACAGGGGACAGGTGGATGGTAAGGCTAGGGGGAGGGTACTAGCGTTCACTTTCACAGTCTGGCTTATTGATGGTTAATTGCAAATCCGGGGCAACCCCTCGGAGATTGAAGACGAACTAAGCCAGGAAGCTTGAAAAACGGCTGCAAAGGGGCAGCTGGAGTACAAAAAGGTGGGGGTAGGGTAACTGCTAGCTGGAGGGGCTTAGCAGTTCACCCGATATGCCGGGACCCCCCAAACTCTTTAACTCTGAATACCCTTTAAAACCACCCCACACTGGTGCCAAACCCTTTGTCAATGGGGTTTTTGATAACGTGGATGGGTAAGAATACTCACGTAGGGTAGTAGACATATAATATAACGGAAAGTAAGGAAAGCACCACAGCCGACCTTGCACTCTCTCTGCTCCCTATCTCGACTTGACCAGACAGGCCTACGGGTGAGGGTGTTTGAAAATCCTGCTATGGTCACAGTAATAATAAAATCAGCAGTGATTCACGCAGACGGTTGGTAGTGAGTCATCTACTGATACACTGGTTACTGGTAACTGGTTACTAGGAACCGGTTCTACTACTGAGACCCTCTCTGGAACATCCTATCTCTGTCCACCTTGTCTATTCCCCGCAGTATCTTGTATAGTTCGTATCATGTCTCCTCCCCCGATTCTTCCTGTCCTCCAGTGTCATCAGTCCGATCTCCCTCAACCTTTCCTCGTACGACATTCCCCTGAGCTCTGGGACTAGCCTTGTTGCAAACCTTTGTACTTCCTCTAACTTCTTGATGTGCTTGACCAGGTGTGGGTTCCAGACTGGTGCTGCATACTCCAGTATGGGCCTAACATACACAGTGTACAGTTGTTAGGTAAGACACATATGCAACAGTTAGGTATCTTTATTTCGAAACGTTTTGCCTACACAGTAGGCTTCTTCAGTCGAGTACAGAAAAGTTGATAGAAGCAGAAAATACTTGAAGACGATGTAATCAGTCCATCACCCTTAAAGTTTTGAGGTGGTCAGTCCCTCAGTCTGGAGAAGAGCATTGTTCCATATTGTTTCATACTATGGAACAATGCTCTTCTCCAGACTGAGGGACTGACCTCAAAACTTTAAGGGTGATGGACTGATTACATCGTCTTCAAGTATTTTCTGCTTCTATCAACTTTTCTGTACTCGACTGAAGAAGCCTACTGTGTAGGCGAAACGTTTCGAAATAAAGATACCTAACTGTTGCATATGTATCTTACCTAACAACCTGTCGGTATTTTATACCATTTTAATGTTCACAGTGTACAGTGTCTTGAACGATTCCTTATTAAGGTATCAGAACGCTATTCTCAGGTTTGCCAGGCGCCCGTATGCTGCAGCAGTTATTTGGTTCATGTGTGCCTCCGGTGATGTGCTCGGTGTTATGGTCACCCCAAGGTCTTTCTCCCTGAGTGAGGTCTGTAGTCTTTGACTTTGTAGTCATGACTTTGCATTTGGCTGGATTGAATTCGGAAGCTTTACGGGACCACATGTCCACCTCCCCGTCCTTTGCAGTCCGCCTCATCCCATCTGCTTTAATTCTTCCTCAACTTCACTCATCTGCGAATAGGGAATTTTCAGAGTCAACCCTTTCCATCATGCCCTTTTCACAAAAATTTAAAAAAAGACTGGTCCTAGAACTGACCCTGGGGGACCCTTCCGCACAAGCCCCCACTGTGATACCTTTTCACGAATGCTCGTTGCGCCTCCCTTCAGGTATTCCCGATCCATTGCAGTGCCCTCCCTGTTCATGCGCCGATCCCCCACTTCTCACTAATCCTTGTGGGGAACGTGCCCAAAGGCCTTCCTGCAGTCTAGAAAAACGCAATCACCCACCCCCTCTCTCGTGTCTTACCCTGTTACCTTGTCAAAAAACTCCAAAAGGTTTGAATACAAGTTTTGTTTTCCTGAACCATGCGGGTTTTTTAAAATCTTGTTCCTCTCCAGGTTTTCGACCACTCTCCCCTGATAATTTTCTCCAGACTTTGCACACAATCATTCAAGACACAGGTCGTTTTTTACCCCCGTTACTGTTTCCTTTTTTAAATAGGGGGACTACTTTTCTGCCCTTCCTTTCTCGGGTATTGCCCAGTTTAAAGGGGATTGTTGAAAATTGTGGTTAGGGGAAAGCACAGCATCTCTGCTCCACTCAAGGGACCCAGGGGGAGATGTTGTCCGCCATCCCCTTTTGAGGGTCAAGGTCACTTAGGAGCTTTTTCACCCCTCCTCAGTTGTTCGATGTCATCCAACACCGTTGGTATATTCCCTCTTGATTTTCCCCTTTCTGTGCTGTTTTCCCACAGCCCTTCCTTCTCACTGAAAAAACTTCCTTAAAAAACTCCTTTTTCAGCTCCTCACATCCCTCCTGATCATTCTTTGATTCCCCCCTTTCTGTCCTTAATCTGATACCTGGTCTTTGACTGTTTCTTCCCCGTTGGCTATACAACATTTTTCGGGTCATCTTGTTTCTCGATCTAGTTTTTTCATACTGTCGCTGGCCTCCCTCCTTCCCTTGCATACTCTTTCCCGGCTTGCAATGATCCCCCTTTTTTCGGTTTTTTCTCCCCTTCTTATTTTTTTCCTTTCTCTTTTGCACTTTTTTTTTGCCCCTTTACACCTCGGGTAAACCGGGGCTCGTTCTGGTTTTCCCCGTTGTTACTGTTGCCCTTGGGGAATAAACCTTCCACTGCCTCCTTGCATTTTGTTGTTACATTTTTTCCATCTTTCTTTACTGGTTTTCCCCCCAGTTCTCGTCCCACGGGACCTCCCACAGGAAGTTCTTCAACCCTATGTAGTCCCCCTTTTACAGCAGGTTTTTCCCATTCAACTCCTGTTTTTCCTCCACTTGCAGCCTACTAGTATTCAAAACACAGAACCACGTGGGCGCTAGCTCCTGGGGACCCTCTACTTGAAGTCCTCAATGTCTGAGCTGCCCCCGGTGAACACAAGGTCTAACTTGCTTTCATCCTTCCCTCTCACTCTGGAGTGTCCTTAAAAAAGTTGGGGCATGAGGTTTTTCCACACCACTCCCAAAATTTTGGCTCTCCATGTTTCGGACCCCCCCTGTGGCTCCAGGTTTTTCCCCAAATCAAACCCCTGTGGTTGAAATCCACCATAACCGCAACTTTTTCTCTCTGGGGTGACTCTTCTTGCCCCCTCACAAGTGTGTCCACCATTTCTCGTTGCTCTCTCAATTCCTCTCTTGGGCCCCCTGCAGCTCTGTGGGGGATTATACATCCCTGCAATGCCACTTTGTGTTCCCCCGACTGAAGTGTACCCAAATGTAGTCTTTTTTTTCCCCCCCGGTTTTCCCTTAGCCTTCCTTGTCTCGAATTTCCATCTGTTTTTTTTACGACAGAGCAACCCCACCTCCCCCCCGCCCCTTGTTCTTCCTCATACTGGGATCCTGGGGGGAAGATTGCATCGATTGTCTCCGTGATTTTTGTTTCTTTAACGCTATATGTTGGGGACTTCTCATTTATTCTTTCTTGCCATTCCCCAGTTTATTTGTTAATCCCTCTGCATTTGTTACCAAACCTTCAACTTCTTTCAATATGTAACTGTGGGCAGGGGGGGGGAACAGAGGGATCGGGGTGTGATGTTGGTTTGGATTGTTCAGTTGCCTTGGGGGTGTGGCTGGGGCCTTCGCAGGGTTTCTGGGGGTGTGCTTGTCCTTCCATTAGATCCGGTTTTTCTGCTCTCCTTTTTCATTTCCCCCCCCTTTCCCTTTTTTTTTGTTTTTAACCTCTCTTTCATCGTCTTCCCTTTTCGCCCTGTGTTCTGTCTCGATCGAGGTACACACCTGGAACCCTGTTTTGCCTCTCAGCCGTGCTTTCTCCTCGGGTCATGGTTCGGTTGATTCCCCTTTGAAATTACTTTAGGGGCCGTTTCCTTTTCTTTTGAACCACCCAAATTTCCCGAAAATTTCCCACCGGGGTCATGCCCCCCCCTCGCCTATCCCCTTTCATGATATCTTCAATTGCTTTTTTCTCCTCCTGCTTTTTTTCATCATTATTTTCCCCCCCTTTAGCTTCGTCACCCATAACAAACATGGTCCCCCTTTCCACCTCCCACGTGACCCCATTGCATCCTCTGATGTTTTTTTAGTGCCTTCCCGTGAGTTTTTTCATTCCTTCTTCCCTTCCCTATTTATGGCCCCTATGCTTTTTGTTTCCCCTTTCCCTGCTCACCTGTTCCTGGCCCCCACAGGATCGATATGATCCCTGCCATGTCCAGTTCCTTAAATGTTTTCCCAAAACTCTCATTCTGTCCTAGTGTGCCCCCTGCTTTTTTTTTGGCCCCAGTGGGTTTGACGGGACCTCTGCAACAGTTTATTTCCATGCTCCTTCAACCGTTTGTCTGTGTCTGAGTACCTTTCCGTGCTATTTCTGTAAATCTTTGTCTCTGTGCTGTTTCAGTGTCTCAGCTCCTCTTCTAATCTCCTATCTTTATTTCGCTGTTGTGGCCTGTTGCTTTCCACCTTTTTGCATTTTTCTCTAACCTCCTTCCCTCTTCCTTTTCCCGCTCTCTAGCCCCTTCCCCACTCTTCCTCCCTTTTTTTTTAGCTCGCCTCCCCTTCCTCCCCCCAATTCGCCTTGGGGCCCCTTGCCTCATCCTGGTTCTAATTACCCCTTGCTCCACAGAAGGGGGATGGTGGTTAGGGGAGGGGGAAAAATGGTTTGGAGGAGAGGGGATGGGTGGGTTTTGGGGGGGGGGGAGGATGGTTTTTGGAGGGGGAAGATAGTTGGGGGGGGGGGTTAATGGGTTTTGGGGGGGGTAGGGCTAAGTGAGGGGTTAGGAAAGGGGGGGGGTGGTTGGGGAGGGGGGGGACGTGTTTGTGTTAAGGTTTGGTCAAGTGGTGGAGGTGTGTGTGTGTGTGTGTGTGTGTGTGTGGGGTGTGTTTGGGTGTGTGTGTTTTTTAATGTGTATGTGTGTGTGTGTGTGTGTGTGTTGTGTGTGTTGTGTGTTGGTGTGTGTTGTGTGTGTGTGTGTGTTGTGTGTTGGGTGTGTGTTGTGTGTGTGTGTGTGAGGTGTGTGTTTGGGGTCTACCCTTGTGTTGTGTGTGCTTGAGTGCGAGGGGGGGTGGTTAGGGGTTGGTAGGTGGTGTGGTTGAAAGATCCTTCGTGTAGGCACAAATTTAGTCTCATTTATCTTTCCCAATTATGCTACACTCTCCACTTACTGCCCTTTCTGGATTTACGTATTAATTATTGCTGGTTATTATCATTTTCCTTGTTCACATTGAGAGAGGACTTCCTAGCTTCCTAAGTATTCTTACTGCTAATAGCTACCGGTATTAACACTGCCCTACTCCTGTGTGCGTGTGTGCGTGTGTGCATGTGTGTACTCACCTAATTGTACTCACCTAATTGTGGTTGCAGGGGTCGAGACTCAGCTCCTGGCCTCGCCTCTTCACTGATCGCTACTGGATCCTCTCTCTCTCTGCTTCCTGAGCTTTGTCATACCTCTTCTTAAAACTATGTATGGTTTCCCCCTGCCTCCACTACTTCACTTGCTAGGCTATTCCCTTGCTGACAACTCTAAAGACTGAAGAAATACTTCCTAACGTCCCTGTGACTCGTCCCGAGTCTTCAGCTTCCATTGTGACCCTTGTCCCTGTGTCCCTCTCTGGAACATCCTATCTCTGTCCACCTTTTCTATTCCCCGCAGTATCTTGTATGTCGTTATCATGTCTCCCCTGACCCTTCTGTCCTCCAATGTCGTCAGTCCCGATTTCCCTTAACCTTTCCTCGTACGACATTCCCTTGAGCTCTGGACTAGACTTGTTGCAAACCTTTGTACTTTCTCTAACTTCTTGACGTGCTTGACCAGGTGTGGGTTCCAGACTGGTGCGCATACTCCAGTATGGGCCTAACATACACAGTGTACAGTGTCTTGAAACATTCCTTATTAAGGGGATCGGAACGCTATTCTCAGGTTTGCCAGGCGCCCGTATGCTACAGCGGTTATTTGGTTAAAGTGTGCCTCCGGTGATGTGCTCGGTGTTATGGTCACCCCAAAGGTCTTTCTCCCTGAGTGAGGTCTGTAGTCTGTCCACCTAGCCTATACTCTGTCTGCGGTCTTCTTTGCCCCTCCCAATCTTCATGACTTTTGCATTTGGCTGGTTTTAAAATTTCGAAAAGGGCCAGTTGCTGGACCCATGTCCAGCCTGTCCGGGTCTCTTTGCAGTCCTGCCTCATCTCGTCCAATTTAATTCTTCTCATCAACTTCACTTTCATCTGCGAACAGGGACACTTCAGAGTCTTTTCCCTTCCATCATGTCTTTTCACATATATCAAAAATAGCACTGGTCCTAGAACTGACAACCTGTGGGAAACCCCGCTCGTAACAGGCGCCCACTGTGAAAACCTCTTCACGTACCATGACTCGTTGCTGCCTCCCTGTCGGGTATTCCCTTATCCATTGCAGTGCCCCCCCTTTTTAAACGTGCGCCTGATCCTCCAGCTTCTGCACTAATCTCTTGTGGGGAACTGTGTCAAAGGCCTTCCTGCAGTCTAGAAAAACGCAATCTACCCACCCCCCCTCTCTCTCGTGTCTTACTTCTTTTACCTTGTCAAAAAACTCCCAGGAGGTTTGTGATACAAGATTTGCCTTCCATGAACCCATGCGGGTTTTTCATTTATAATCTTGTTCCTTTCCGGGTGTTCGACCACTCTCCTCCTGTTTAATCTTCTCCATGACTTTTGCACACAATACATGTCAAGACACAGGTCTGTAGTTTAGTGCCTCTCTCTGTTTCCTTTCTTAAATATGGGGACTACATTAGCTGTCTTCCATTTCTCAAGGAAAGTTGCCATTTTTCAAGGGATGTTTTTGAAGATTGTGGTTAGAGGCACGCACAGCATCTCTGCTCCTTCTCTAAGGACCCATGGGGGAATGTTGTCCGGTCCCATCGCCTTTGAGGTGTCAAGGTCACTTAAGAGCTTCTTCACCTCCTCCCCCAGTTGTTCGTATGTCATCCAACATTTGTTGGTATATTCCCTCTTGATTTTTCCCTTCTGTGCTGTCTTCCCACAGCCCTTCCTGTCTCTACTGTAAAAACTTCCAAAAAATCTCCTGTTCAGCTCCTCACATACCTCCTGATCATTTCTTGTGAGTTTTTCCACCTTCTGTCCTTAATCTGATCACCTGGTCTTTGACTGTTGTCTTCCTCCTGATGGGGCTATACAAACAGTTTTCGGGTTAGCCCTTGATTCTCGATGCTATGTCTTTTTCATACTGTCGCTGGCCTTCCTCCTTACCTTTTGCGTACTCATTCCTGGCTCTGCGACTGATCTCCCTATTTTCGTGTGTTCTCTGCCTTCTGTACTTTTCCATTCTCTATTTCATTTGTTTTTGCCTCTTTACAACGTCGGGTAAACCAGGGCTCGTTCTGGTCTTCCCGTTGTTACTGTTGCCCTTGGGAATAAACCTTTCCACTGCCTCCTTGCATTTTGTTTTTTACATATTCCATCATTTCATTTTTCTGGGCTTTCCTGCCAGTTCTCTGCCCACTGGACCTCCCGCAGGAATTCTTCAACCCTATGTAGTCCCCTCTTTTATAGTCAGGCTTTTCCCATTCAACTCCTGTTATTCTCTCCACTTGCAGCTCTACTATGTATTCCAAAGCACAGAAAACCCCGTGGTCGCTAGCTCCTAGGGACTCTCATACTTGATGTCCTCAATATCTGAGCTGCCCAGGGTGAACACAAGGTCCAATCTTGCTGGTTCATCCTCCCCTCTCACTCTGGTAGTGTCCTTAACATGTTGGTGCATGAGGTTTTCCAGCACCACGTCCAACATCCTGGCTCTCCATGTTTCGGGACCCCCATGTGGCTCCAGGTTTTCCCAGTCAATCTCCCCGTGGTTGAAATCCCCCATAAAACCAAACAACTTTTTCTCTGCTGGAGTGAGCTCTTCTTGCCACCTCAGCAAGTGTGTCCCCCCATTGCTCTGTTGCTCTCTTCAATTCCCCCTCTTGGCCTCCTGCAGTTCTGTGGTGGATTATACATCACTGCAATGACCACTTTGTGTTCCCCAGACTGAAGTGTACCTGCTATGTAGTCTCTTTCTCCCGTCCTCATCTATTCCTTCCATTTTTTTCGAATTTCCATCTGTTTTTTACGAGCAGAGCAACCCCACCTCCCCCCCTGCCCCTTCTATCTTTCCTCATGATCTGGTATCCTGGTGGGAAGATTGCATCTGTTATTGTCTCCATGAGTTTTGTTTCTGTAACTGCTATGATGTCTGGGGACTTCTCATTGATTCTTTCTTGCCATTCCTCATGTTTATTCGTTAATCCATCTGCATTTGTGTACCAAACCTTCAACTTCTGTTCTAATACTGTAACTGTGGTGTGCGTGTGTGTGTGTGTGTGTGTGTGAGTGTGTGTGTGTGTGAGAGTGTCTTGTGCGGTGTAATGACTGGCCGCAACTTCTTGTGACCTGACACAACCCTCCTGGGACTTGACCAACCCTTGCACCGTCTTACAATGTTGCCCTTTAAAAGCTTGTCCCACCTAGCTTATATTAAGTTATTCGCCTTGTGTGTGTCTGGATTTAAGTATCAATTGTTGCTGGTTATTATCCTGTTCCATGTCCACATTGTGTGTGTGTGTGTGTGTGTGTGTGTACTCACCTATTTGTACTCACCTATTTGTGGTTGCAGGGGTCGAGTCCTAGCTCCTGGCCCCGCCTCTTCACCGGTTGCTACTAGGCCCTCTCTCTCCCCGCTCCATGAGCTTTATCAAACCTCGTCTTAAAACTGTGTATGGTTCCTGCCTCCACTACGTCATTTTCTAGGCTATTCCACTGCCTTACAACTCTATGACTCTATGACCGCGGGTTCAATCCCGGCCGGGGGTATGGTTCCTACTATCTCTCTGACTCATTTGTGTCTTCAACTTCCAATTGTGGCCTCTTGTTTCTGTGTCCCCTCCCTGGAACATCCTGTCCTTGTCCACCTTGTCTATTCCACGCAGTATTTTATATGTCGTTATCATGTCTCCCCTGACCCTCCTGTCCTCCAGTGTCGTCAGGCCGATTTCCCTTAATCTTTCTTCATAGGACATTCCCCTTAGCTCGGGAACTAACCTTGTTGCAAACCTTTGTACTTTCTCTAGTTTCTTGACGGCTTTATCAAGTGCGGGTTCCAAACAGGTGCTGCATACTCCAGTATGGGCCTGACATACACGGTGTACAGTGTCTTTGAATGATTCCTTACTAAGGTGTGGGAATGCTGTTCTCGGGTTTACAAGGCGCCCATATGCTGCAGCAGTTATCTGATTAAATGTGTGCTTCCCGGAGACATGCACGGAGTTATACTCACCCCAAGATCTTTCTCCTTGAGTGAGGTTTGCAGTCTTTGGCCACCTACCTATACTCTGTCTGGGGTCTTCTGTGCCCTTCCCCTATCTTCATGACTTTGCATTTGGCAGGATTAAATTCGAGAAGCCATTTGCTGGACCAGGTGTCCGTCTGTCCAGGTCTCTTTGAAGTCTCCTGGTCCTCATCAGATTTAATTCTCCTCATTAACTTCACATCATCTGCAAACAGGGACACTTCTGAGTCTAACCCTTCCGTCATGTCGTTCACATATACCAAAAATAGCACTGGTCCTAGGACCGACCCCTGTGGGACCCCGCACGTCACAGGTGCCCACTGTGATACATCATTACGTACCATGACTCGTTGTTGCCTCACTGTCAGGTATTCTCTGATCCATTGCAGTGCCCTTCCTGTTATATGCGCCTGATGCTCTACTTCTGCACTAATCTCTTGTGGGGAAAACTGTGTCAAAGGCCTTCTTGCAGTCCAAGAAGATGCAATCAACCCACCCCTCTCTCTCTTGTCTTACTTCTTTATTTTATCATAAAACTCCAGAAGGTTTGTGACACAGGATTTGCCTTCCGTGAATCCGTGCTGGTTGGCATTTATACTCCTGTTCCGTTCCAGGTGCTCCACCACTCTCCTCCTGATAATCTTTTCCATAATTTTGCATACTATACACGTCAATGACACAGGTCAAAGTTTATGCCTCTTTTCTGTCCCCTTTTTTTTGAAAAGGGGAAACTACTTTTGCCGTCTTCCATACCTTTCAGGTAGTTGCCCAGTTTCCAGGGGAGTTTTGAAGATTGTGGTAAGTGGTACGCACAACATATCTGCTCCCTCTCTAAGGACCCACGGAGAGATGTTGTCCGGTCACATTGCCTTTGAGTATCGATGTCCCTTAGCAGTTTCTTCACCTCCTCCTGATCTGTATGTATGTCGTCCAACACTTGTTGGTGTATTCCTTGTTGTGTCCCCATCTGGTCTGTCCCCCCAGAGTCCTTCCTGTCTCTACTGTAAATACTTCCTTAAATCTCGTGTTGAGCTCCTCACATACCTCTTGATCGTTTTCTTGTGAGTTCTCCCCCCCTTCTTTCCTCAGCCTTATCACCTGGTCCTTGACTGTTTTTCTTCCTCCTAATGTGGCTATACAGCAGTTTCGGGTCAGATTTGACTTTCGATGCTATGTCGTTTTCATACTGTCGCTGGCCTCCCTCCTTATCTGCGCATACTCGTTTCTGGGTCTTCTACTAAATCCTTGTTTTCCTGGGTCCTATGCCTCCTGTACCTTTTTCCCTTCTCTGTTGCACTTAGTTTTGCCCCCCTACACCTTCGGGTAAACCAAGGACTCGTTTTGGTCTTCCTATTATTTCTGTTTCCCTTTGGGGAAAAAAACTTTCCTCTGCCTCCTTGCACTTTTTTGCACATATTCCATCATCTCGTTTACTGATTTTCCTACCATTTCTCTGTCCCACTGAACCTCCTGCAGGAAGTTTCTCATACCTGTGTAGTCCCCCCTTTTATAGTTTGGCCTGTCCCCTTCAGTTCCTGTTACCTTCTCCACTTGTAACTCTACTATATAGTCCCAAAAATCAGAAAACCCCATGATCGCTAGCTCCAAGGGCCCTCTCGTAAGTGATGTCCTCAATGTATGAACTGCTCAGGGTAACACAAGATCCAGTCTTGCTGGCTCATCCTCCCCTCTCTCTCTGGTTGTGTCCCTGACATGTTGATGCATGAGGTTTTCAAGTACCACATCCATCATCTTGGCTCTCCATGTTTCGGGACCCCCATGTGGCTCCAGGTTTTCCCAGTCGATCTCCCTGTGGTTGAAATCGCCCATTACCAGTAACTTTGCTCTGCTCGAGTGAGCTCTTGTGTGTGTGTGTGTGTGTGTGTGTGTGTGTGTGTGTGTGTGTTGAGTATCATTTATGGATGAAGGTCTCATAAACAACTTAAAGAGGATTTTTTGCTAAAAAGAAGCCTAATATAATCTCCAAACTTTACGAAAAATGTTTTATATTATTATTTTTTTGTATGAAATTCATTAATACTTTATGTCTTCCTTCCATGAATACTAAAACTTCAGCTCTATGAAAACTATTTTTTTGCAGATTAATATTTTAAAATCGTTATTTTGCACACTGTAAAATATGGAGATTTAACGTACTAGGTTATGAATCCTCAATGTCTTTACACTCGGAATTCTTCCTATTAAGAATATGTTATTATTACTTTCCTTCTGAAGCGTTCAACCCTTAGTGGTCATACAGCACCTGGGAGAGGTTATCAGGTCTGACCAAAGAATGAGTAGCTCCCGTGACTTTAATTCAAATGAAATGAGGTTATTGCCTGTTCCTTTAACCAAGAGCTCTTGACCAGCATCAAGGCACCCTACCTTACATGAAGGATCTCTGAGAGAACAGTTGGCTTCTTATCCTTTTTTTATTTATAGCCCAAAGCTCAATTCTGCTAATTGTTGTATAAATTAATTCCTACATCTGGTCATAAACTCAGTAACTTCTCTGTCCTCTAAATAACACAGAATCTCTCTTGAATGCTTTTATACAGATTGAATAAATTTCTTAACTTATACAATGAACTGCTCATATAATATTTAGTTGTGATACATTTGGGAGTAAATAATCATTAAGTTTTGTGAGTTGTTTACTTTTTGTGATAGAGACGAGGCTTTCCACAGCACTTTACTTACCTGTCTCTGGTCTCTGTTGTCAGCCTCTCAGAAGATATTTCATCATTCTTATTCATAAATATGTCACTGATGACTCATATGTCAGCAGAAATCTTTCTTCACCATTTTCAACAATAAATGACTCTTTCAGTCAATGCAAATATCATGGCAATTTCTTCTTATCGAACTTGCCATTTGTTCATCTTTCTTATTTTGTTTTTGTCTGAGGATCTTTGTTAGTATTACTATCAGCAAAAACACTTTCATTGTGTAATTGAAGGCCTTAGATTCCTCAACATTAGGCTCCTGAACATTAGGATCTTCAACATTAGGATCTTCAACATTAGGATACTCATCATTTGGATCTTCAACATTAGAATCCTCAATATTAGCGTGGAAAATTAAATTTACATGGATGTAACTCATAAGGTACATACCAGTAAATGGTAACAAAGATAATTATTCTTTATCAAGGTTACAGAGTTAGTTAGTTTAATATGTTTATTATGCACCCCATACCCATCCAGTGGGCGGTAGTTAAAAGATTACAGAGGTACATAATGGGTCCAGGGACTGGGCCTCAAAGTTTTGATAGCTGAGCAAGTTACAGAGGTAATGAATTCACAATTTACAAAGGTAATGAACTCACAATTTACAAAGGTTACAGAGACATGTAGGAATTTTAGGACACCTAAGTCACTCTGGACCTATATTAATTTCAAATGAAATATACATCACCAGGAATTGTGGTAAACATTAATATAAATATGTGGACAGTATATTAAATTTAAAATGTGAATACATATGCATTGAAGGAGAATTTATAATAATAAGACTCACCAATTAGTCTGGAGATTATGGTGTGTCATACCAACCCCCCTGCCTAAATTTATGAAGAAAATACTGGCCAGAATCTCAGCATGAACAGACAACGACTTAGCTGGGGTTCCTAAGCTGTCCTGTCCATCTGCTTAATGCTCACATTATGCAGGACTGCAAATCCAACAATTTTGGCTCCTATTTGGGAAGTTTCAAACACAATTTAACTTCCAGAGTGACGAAATTTATGCACATTTCATTAGCGTGCTGGTACCACATTCAAAACAATGAATGGCATCTCTTCTCCTGCTCGTCAGCGCAGGTGCAGAGCTTCTCTGTCGGTTCACTTCTTTAAAATACACTTTTAGAGCAACAGTAATGTATTAATAAGGTATATTTACATTATAAAAAATATTCAGCATAATTTTGGGAAATTATTTTCCACACTGCGGCCGGGCGGAGGTCGTTGCTAAACTACTCAAATTACTCCTTCCTTTAGGAGACGATTCCAGCCGGTTCTGGCTTGAGTGGCTGTTCTCCTAGTAGGTCTTACTACAATTTCATCTTCCTGCATCACTTGGTCAGCATTACCTTCAATATCACTCGTGTCACTTTCCCTTAAATTTTCATTTACGTTTGATTGAATATCATCTAATTCCAAGGGAATCAATTTATTAATTGTGCGTAAACTTTCCTGGCCACGACACAACACTTTGACATTCCGGACAACACCTTGTGCATCTGGGTACAATGTCAATACTTTACCCAGAAGCCACAATGTTCGATGTTGTTCAGTATCAATTAACACAATGTCACCTGGTGTGGGAACTCCAACATTGGAATTTTTTCATAATCACCAATTAATTCATCCCACCTGTTAATGAATTCCTCAGGCAGAGTTTCGCCCCAAGCACATTAAGCTTCCATGCTTCTTGTATTAATAATTTCCCTCTTATAGTAAGGGGTAACACTAAGCCTAGTGGATCAAAACATTTGGAAACTTCAGCAAGCAAAACTCTCTTAGTTAATTTATTGGGCATACCGTAATTATTAGGTTTTAACATTAACAAATCTCTCTCAATATCCCAAGTTAATCCCAATACATTACTATATTTTGGTACTTCATCTCCAGGGTAATCTTTATTTATTTTGTCCTTTAATTTGGACGAATTACTATTCCATTCCCTCAGAGGCATATTTGCACTTTGCATTATTTTATTAGCCTCTCCATAAGTCATTAACAGTTCCTCTTCAGTTGACGTCACTCCCAGGAAATTTTCCACATAAAACTGTTTGCTAATTACTTTACTCAATGGACTTCCCATACGTTTAAGGTGTGCATTTATCGTCGCTTGAAGTAGGAACGGGCTGGATGTAGCACCAAATAATACGCTCCTAAAGCGAAAGGTTTTCAGAGAGCTAAGTGGGTCATTAGGATTCTCACGCCATAAGAAGCTGATACAATCCCGGTCAGCCTCTTGTAAACCCACTCTTAGGAAAGCTTTACTTATGTCAGCCGTAAAGGCATAATTCTTCATCCTGAAATTTAATAAGATATCTCCTAATTTTTCCGTCAACGACGGACCTGTCTTCAAACAGTCATTTAAACTAGGTACATTTTTGTTATTCCTGGCACTACAATTAAACACAATCCTCAGAGGAGTGGTCTTAGAATCCTTCTTCACTCCGTGATGTGGCAAATAGTGACCATAAATTTTGGCTTGCTTAGGAGGTACCTCTTCTATAAATTTATTAATTAATTGTTCAGTAATTATATCATTATAGGCAGTCAACAATTCTGGTGTCTTACTCAGTTCAGGGAGCTGAGTCTTTAATTGTCTATATGCCATTCTGTAATTAGTGGGCAATTCTGGATGGTTCAGTCTCCACGGAAGTCGTACCCAGTATTGTCCAGATTCAAATTTTACATCTCTCAGGTACTGTTCCTGAGTAAAAGAATCGTCTGGACTTTCTTCATTTACATTTATTCCAATGCTGCCTTTCCCACAATTTATGCACTGGCTCAACACCATCCTCTATGGGAGAATTATACTGGGGCACGACTTCATGAGTAAGACACACATTTATAGTATTTACAGTTTCCTCTAGTCATGTATTATTATTACGAGGAATCCTACCATACATTACATGGCCTCCTGCAGTCTTTAAAAGGGTGACACCACATTTCTTTACCATACCCTTTACATAGGAGGCATAATAGTCACTACCTAACAAAATATTTATTGGGCCTACAGAATCATCATTTACACCAGAAGGTGCTAAATTTACATTATGTGAAAGTCTTTCTGTAGTTTTACTAAGCCCTATTGTAGATATTTTCTCTGGGAGTCTATCTACAATTACTGCATTAACACGTTTTTTCCTCATTGCCCAAACTGACATTTACAGTAACAGCGCCATACAATTGAGCCCTTTTATCTGAGAGAAAACCAGATAATTTTAGATTTGTAGGAGCTCCCATCTGTACTTTCATCCCATCAAGACATTTACGTTTTATGAAAGTACGTTGTGATCCCTGGTCTAATAATGCAAATTACATTTTTTGATTTATGCCTTTTATCATCAATTTTTTACCTGTAACACAGGTAAGGCTACTTCAGCAAAACCATCATTATTAACATTAGCAGCAAATTTTTACATTAGCCACTGTTGTGTCAGGATTGTCAACATTATCATTATTATCAACATTATCATATAGACCCTTACACATGACTATATGGTGTCTTCCTTTGTGACATTGATAAAAGTTGTTTAATTTGGCATGACAATCCTTTACATTGTGATTACCTAGACATCTGATACATCAGTCAAGTTCTTCCAATCTTTCAACTTTATCATTCCATGAATTGTATTCATTGCAATTCTTGGAAAAATGAGTACCCTTGCAGAAAAGACAATCTCTCTTTTCTTTGACTGGTTTCTTATTAACTGGGCTACTCTTAGGAGGGTACTTATTCTTCTTACCTTGTAGAGAATCATTATTTCTGATTCTGCTAATTGATATGTACCTATGCAACTCTTTTTAGAAAATGAATTTTGATTATTAATATTGAGATAATTTTTCCCCTTGTGAAACTTGACAGATATCTCAGAGTTATTATGTGTTGTATCTTTAAAATGAGTTGGTTGGCTTGTCTGCAACTGAACAATTAATTCTTGTAGACCTAGTCTTATTTCCTCCAGACCAAAATAACCTTTGTGATACTTGTTCGAGAGTCATTCAAGTGTTTTACAGATTAATTTGTTCTGTACAATGGCACTCAATAACCAGTCCGATTCCTTCAGATTATATTTATTACTTAAAGTTTTGAGAGTGCTCTCCAGTTTAACTCTAAACTGCTGTAAACCTTTGTAAGTGTGATCTGGAGTTTTTAAATTGACAATGATATTCACTAGATCCAACCTACTTTGTTCTATATTACCATAAGTGACATTCAACAAGTCAACTGCTTCTTTGTAAGAATCATCTACATTGGGAAAGGCTTGTATGAGAATGCGAGCATCTCCTCTTATCTGCCCTTTGAGGTAAAATAATTTATTTACACATGCTAGGTCACTCCTATCATGCACAGTTGCTTTAAAAATAGATCTAAACTCCTCCCAATTTTCTCCAGGATTAAATACAGGTAAACATAATTCTGGAAGTTTTGGCAAAGACATCTCATTTGTTGGAATAGATTGATTAACTGCCTGGTTTACACCTTTTAATTTATTCAAAGCCTGACTTTTACAAGAAAGAATCTTTTCTAATTCATAATACTGGTTAATCGTAAGATTTATTTCTGTCTCATCTCCACAGTTTACAAACAAATCTCCTTCATATTTTTTATAATATAATTTGTATGAATCATATCTATTCCCAAAAGCATCTAAATACAATTTTAAATAATCAGTATTCACAGTTTCTTGATTCATTAATTCCAAACATCTATTGTATGCCTCTGTTGCATGACCCTTTCTAGCCTGCAATGATTTTTTTTCCTCTAAATTCCATATGTTTGTCATCTACATTAATTTCCTCATTTTCACCCATGGCGTAATGTATTAAATTCATCTTAATTAATAACACTGATTATGTACTTAATTATGCACTTTATAAAGGTAAATATTACAACTTACACACACAAAAAACCCGCACATAAAAGACAGAAGCTTACGACGACGTTTCGGTCCGACTTGGACCATTGACAAAGTCACACTAACAGAGGAGGAGCAGGACGGCTATATATAGGCAGGAAGAGGTGGAGGTAGTAGTAGTGGTAGTAGTAGTGGTGGTAGTAGTACAAGAATTGTATATAATACCGACAGGATGAAATGACACATGCACAACACCCGGGCATCCCCACCGTAGACGTTTCGCCATCCAGCCAGCCACTGGATGGCGAAACGTCCACAACAAAGACAACCAGACGCCGGTATGTCGGTATTATATACAATTCTTGTACTACTACCACCACTACTACTACCACTACTACTACCTCCACCTCTTCCTGCCTATATATAGCCGTCCTGCTCCTCCTCTGTTAGTGTGACTTTGTCAATGGTCCAAGTCGGACCGAAACGTCGTCGTAAGCTTCTGTCTTTTATGTGCGGGTTTTTTGTGTATCGTTCCAGTCACGGTATTGTGCCTTTTTGTTATTTATTACAACTTACCTTGAATAAATCCTAGTTACTTGAGCTTAGCAATTACATGTAAGGAAATTATAATATAAATTTTAAATATACATTAATAATTTTAGCTACGCTTGAGCTTAGCAATTACACATGCAAGGAAATTATAATATAAATTTTAAATGCATTAATATGAATCCTAGCTACACATAAGCATAGCAATTACACAAGTAAGGAAATTATAATATAAATTTTAAATACACATTAATATAAATCTTAGCCAGACTTGGCTTATCCTTGCCAGACTTGGCTTAGCAAATTTAGTATTGTAATAATTATAATCCACTACACATTAAGTAAATTTGTAGACCTAACATCCACCTCCTTCTGTCATTTCACATATAATTATTAAGTAATTAATTCACTAATTAATGACTTCACTAATTACATCCAGTTCGATCAAGGACCAACGGGCAACTATTGTGGAAAATTAAATTTACCTGGATGTAACTCATAAGATACATACCAGTAAATGGTAACAAAGATAATTATTCTTTATCATCAAGGTTACAGAGACAAGTAGGAATTTTAGGACACCTAGGTCGCAAAAAAAATGTCCCCCTTCGATACTTACCATAATCTATCTCTCCACAAGTCACTCTGGACCTATATTAATTTCAAATGAAATATACGTCACCAGGAATTGTGGTAAACATTAATATAAATATGTGGACTGTATATTAAATTTAAAATGTGAATACATATACATTGAAGTAGAATTTATAATAATAAGACTCACCAATTAGTCTGGAGATTACTGTGTGTCATACCAACCCCTCGGCCTAAATTTATGAAGAAAATACTGGCCAGAATCTCAACATAAATAGACAACGACTTAGGTGGGGTTCCTAAGCTGTCCTGTCCATCTGCTTAATGCTCACGTTATGCAGGACTGCAAATCCAACAATTTCGGCTCCTATTTGGGACGTTTAAAACACAATTTAACTTCCAGAGTGACGAAATTTATGCACATTTCATTAGCGGGCCTGTACCACATTCAAAACAATGGCGTCTCTTTTCCTGTTCGTCAGCGTAGGCGCAGAGCTTCCCTGTCGGTTCACCTTTTCAAAATACACTTTGGAGCAATAGTAATATATTAATCAGGTATATTTACATTATAAAAAATATACAGCATAATTTTGGGAAATTATTTTCCACAATTAGCACCCTCAGCATTAGAATCTTCAATATTAGAATCCTCAATATTAGGATCCTCAATATTAGGATCTTCATTATTAGAATCCCCATTATTAGGGTCCTCAGACTTAGGATCCTCATAATTACTGTTCCATTGAAGGAAGTAAGAACTCATAACCGGAAAAATTAGATAATTTATCAAAAAATCTCGACTCATCATTGGAAAGTTTTGTCTCATTACCGAAAAGTTTGGACTCATTATTGAAAAGTTAGAACTCATTATTGGTAAATCTGGACTCATTATTGGAAAGTTTGAATTCATTATTGGAAAGTTTGGACTCATTACTGGAAAGTTTGGACTTGCTTTTAGAAAATTTGGACTCACTGGAAAGTTCATGATCCTCAATGGAAAGTTTAGACTCCTCACTGGAAAGTCTGGACTCATAATTGGAAAGCTTGGACTCATCATTGGAAAGTTTGGGCTCCTCACTGGAAAGTTTGGACTCCTCATTGGAAAGTTTGGACTTATCACTGGGCAGTTTGGACTCAACACTTAGAAATTTGTACTCATCACCAGAAAGTTTGTGCTCATCACTGGAAAGTTCGGACTCCTCTTCTAAAACTTCAGACAGGTCATCATTGCCAGATGTTTCTCCTCCACCAGGCACCTTAGATTCATCATCACTAAAGTCCTCAGAATCATTGTCAACAGACGCTTCAGAGTCATCATCAGCAGAGACATCCGGCTCATCGCTTGAAAAGACAATTTGTTCTGACTCTTTAGACTTACCGTGCCTAGAAACAATGCCTTCAGAGATAAAAGACTCGCCATCCTTATTTTCAGACATAAGAGACTCACCATCCTTATCTTCAGAGATAAGAGACTCGCCATCCTTATCTTCGGGGAAAAGAGGGTCACCATCCTTTCCTTCATCAGAGACAAGAAGTTCATGCATGGGAGACTTTCTCTGTCTATCCTGGTTCTATTTTTTTAACGACCTCACTTGTTTTCATGCCATCATCAACAACAGAATCCACTGATTTTTTGTCAACAATGGAATTGGAATTCTTAGATATAGTGAAATCGTCTCCAACTTCACCAATGTCGTCTACATCATTACCAGTGAATTTTGGGCTACCAAGTCGAGTAGCAGGTGATACAATCTCATCAGTATCATTGAATTTTTTGCTTTCTTGCATCTTTATATAATTTTCTCTTGAGTTATAAGCAATACGACCGTTCCACTGTTTACTGTGTGAGACCTCAGGATCAGAACCATTGCCTTTGGTGTTAGCATAGGCACTGGAACCAGAAATCCGTTGCCCATTAAAAACTACTTCATCTCTGACTTGTTGCACATCATCATTATAGGATGTAAAATCAGTATCCATTGCTTCATTATCTTGGTGTAAAACCATTGAATCTATTATTTCAACAGCATCATAGTCATCAGCACCTTGGATCTCTAATTCAACACTTTTATTTGTCTCTAAGCTATTGTTAATGTTGACCTGTGAGTCATTTACGTGAAAAGCTTTTGTACTATCGCCAAAAGATATATTGGAAAAATATGTTTTACCTGTGTATGCACTTGTTTGTTTCCTAACATCGCCACTGAAATCTGGGCTATTTTTGTTTGTAATTCCTAATTTGTGACTATCAGACAACTCAGCGTCTTGAAACTTCGGGCGAACACTTCCAGTTTCTTTTGAAACAAAAGAATCATTCACACCGTAACTGTTACTGGCCTCCGAATCATTAATATTGTTAGATACTGTTCCATCACTACCAGTTTGTTGCGCTGCTTTAGTTACAAGGGCCGTTATATCATAATTTTCAGGAGCCACTGAACTGTTAACATTGGAAAACTTCACACTCTCATTGTTATCGACGTCTTCGTTTAGTTTGAGCTTCGTTCCGGAAAAAATTTCACTTTTGCTCCCATAGTTACTATATTGTTCAGTAATTGGAATAAATGAAGGAATATCTTTCATTTTCTCTGAATATATATATTTTCGATTATCATCAACTTGTAAAATGTTTGGAACAGAATTTACTATATTATAACTTTCGTCGGTTATGTAGCGGGCTGCACTCTTGCCATTATCAAGACTCCCTATATTTTTAACATTTTGGTAGCCTCTGGAGAGGTCGTCAGAATACTTCACTGAGTCTTGACCTTCAGTATTGTTTCCAGTTTGGTTTTGATTGAAACCATTTGTCGAAATAGCTTCGGTATTTCCTTCAGTTGTTACCTCACCGCTGTTGAGTTGATATATATCACTGTCTTCAAAAACTTTTCGATTAGTTTGTGAAACTAAGCCCTCATTAGACTGGCTTCTTCTAGGTATGAATTTCATGGAATGTTGAGTTAATGAATTGCTTTTCTCATTCGGTTTATCGCTGAGAGAAGTATAATTTTTTGACATGGCACTGCTGCTAGTTTCTTGAAGAGGGGAGTCACACTCACCAGAAATAGCAGTACCGAGGCCAACTTGGCTTCTGTACTCCTCGGGTTGTAGGTCACTTCTACCTTGAAGAACAAGTTCGTTCGTCGGGAGATTCTCCGCGTGCGAATCATCAGTGTTCTCTCCATCCTTGTCGGCTAAAGCTGCGGTTACAGAAGGATAATATTCCGTATACCGAGGAGTTCCATTACCTTTAAGGTGTTGCCCTGTACCTCCTCCATGCTCTGAATGTATGTCTGTTACATCCATGTTAACAGAGCCCTCCTCCACAGTCGATTTTCCTCTGTGTTGGGTAGTCGCCTTCCCGTTGCCTTCAGCATGTACTCTACCTGCAAATATAAAATATAAAAGGACATTTAAAGAAAAACTAAAACAGGAAATACTTACTGATCTGTAATTTAACGTTTTTAATATTTTCTTAAAATTTGTAATTTTCACACTGCAATTATCTTATTTTAGACCTAATGAAAATAAATGCTTCACGAAATGTTCTCATAATTGCCATGCTCACCCTCACACTGTGTGTGTGTGTGTGTGTGTGTGTGTGTGTGTGTACTCACCTAGTTGTACTCACCTAGTTGAGGTTGCAGGGGTCGAGTCCAAGCTCTTGGCCCCTCCTCTTCATTGGTCGCTACTAGGTTACTCTCCTTGAACCTTGAGCTTTATCATACCTCTGCTTAAAGCTATGTATGGATCCTGCCTCCACTTCATCGCTTCCTAAACTATTCCACTTCCTGACTACTCTGTGTGTGTGTGTGTGTGTGTGTTTGTGTGTGTGTGTGTGTGTGTGTGTGTGTGGTGTGTGTGTTGTGTGTGTGTGTGTGGTGTGTGTGTGTGTGTGTGATTGCTAATAAAATGTTTTGATTAAATTTTTTTACGTAAAATGTGAATAGACCTACCATACAGATCGAACTGTTTGGGTTGTGGGTAGTGGGGATGAGTATGTTCTATCCCTTCAGTTGTTGGATGGTGCGATTCCTCTTGAAGCCCAATGGAACCCTGGACTGACTCGCCTGGATGACTGGAGTTCTGGTGGTACATGCTAACTGAGTCTGTTTTATGTTCGTTCTCTGTAGGAATAAATTTTATTTCTCTTGATTCTATTGCTTTCTTGCCATGTTCAGGAACCCCGTAAGTAAGATTCTCAAAAAAGTTCTCATCATGCTGATGTCGTTTTCCTATCTCATTGTTGTGAGTTTTTAATTCTTGAATTTGAGGTTCTGGAACGGATGTCTCATGTAAATGATGTACGAGTTTATTCTGGACTATTGACAATTTAGCTTTATGCTCTGGGAATATACCTTCCTGATGCTGAGGCTCTTGTAATTTGCCTGGCAGGTTGGTGCCCTTTCTCTGATGCGAATGAATCAAATTGACATCTTGTCCCTGAAGTGGATGTAGAAAAGTGACATCTTCCCTCCTTTGTGGTTGCTGCATGCTATCTTGCAACTGATATCTCTCGTCATGAAGTGTTTGCTGCAAACTAGCATGTTGCCTTCGACGTGGCTGAAGAATGCTGATATTTTGTCCCTGAAGTGGTTGTTGAAAGCTGACATATTGTTCATTATTTTTCTGTAGAAAGCTGACATCTTGCGTCTGATATGGCTGTAGAAGGCTGATATCTCGCCCCTGATGAGATTGAAGCAAGCTGGCATCTTGCCTCTGATATGGCTGATAAGAGTTGATATCTTGCTCTTGATGAGACTGGTGCTGCAGGCTGACATCTTGCCCCTGTCGAGGCTGTAACAAACTGATATCTTGCTTCTTACGAAACTGCTGCAAGTTGACGTCTTGGCCCTTATGTGGTTGTAACAAGATGGCGTTTTGCCCCTGATGTGGCTGTAACAAGGCGACATCTTGCCCGTGATGTGGTTGTAACAAGGTGACATCTTGCCCCTGATGTGGTTGTAACAAGGTGACATCTTGCCCCTGATGTGGTTGTAACAAGGTGACATCTTGCCCCTGATGTGGTTGTAACAAAGTGACATCTTGCCCCTGATGTGGTTGTAACAAGGTGACATCTTGCCCCTGATGTGGTTGTAACAAGGCGACATCTTGCCCACGGAGAATATTCCCTCTAAGTTGCTGCTGAGAATCTACTGTGTTTCGCAGCCAAACATCTTCATCTTTAAGTCTTGCTTGATTAAATGGAGGATTTTTAAGTTCTCTTCTATAATGAGACTGAATTTCAATTTTTTGTATATCTGGAAGCCTATTATGTGAACGGTGCTGTCTTTCGTGATGCATAATGTCTGGTGTTGTCCAGTTCAAAGTTTGTCTCATTTCATTTCCAGCTTCAAGATTTCTTCTAGTATCTCGTCTCACAATGTTCTTATCCTTGTGGGCACTTACTTCCAAAAGTTGGTCTTGATAACTAATCTCTGGTGATTCCTTATTTGCATATTTCGAGTCATAATCCCTAACCTGTGGCAGCTGGCCCTCAGGTTGGACTGGAAGAGAATCGGTTGTATCGTTAGAAATTTGACTTTCCTCTCGCTGACAACTGGTCTTCATTAACAGCGCCTTGTTATGCGTAGATGTAACGTGAGAGAGTTCAGTGAAGTTGTACAGTAGTTTTTGATCAGTATCTTCTTTATGACTCCCATATCCCTGACGACTAAAGCTCATCCCTTAACTTCTCCAAGAGAGAACAGCACCAGGAAAACCAGATGTATCCTGGCGGTATCCTGAAAAAATATCAATTGCGTGGTCAGTGAAACGAAAGGAAAAGTTTTTGAAAAATCTTAACCAAGTCGATGTAATTTTTAACGTAGTTTAGTCATACTATAAATTATATTATGGTTACATTACATATTTACATAAAAAATAAGTGACATTTATCACGAAGTTATGAAGATAAATTATTAAAAGAAAATTAATATTATTGCAAACGCAATCAAGGTTTTATCACTCAGAGAGTTGTGTCTCTCAGTGTATGTAGACTACGATTAATCCATATTTCAGGGATTAAAGTATTCTTTCATGGTAGTGAATAGGTTATATGCACCTTGAATGGCCCTTGTGTAGTCGATAGGCTTTCAATGCAAATATCCAGCCAACCAATTATATAACGATATTACTCAGTGGAGGACTCGTTTTCATTCCACTGAAACTAATCTTCGTGGTTATATTTCATAGCATGAACATATTGGGCAATTGACATTAAAAAAAAAAAAGCTATTTGAATTATTTACATGTAACTCACAGAAATATTTGAAAATATTACGGAAGCAATAATAATAACGAAAGCAAATATTATTCACTATTGAAATATATAATAATTATAATAATACAGTATAATAATTAAAATATTTTTATTAATTGTAGTTAGAATAATAACTAACCTACTGTAATATATACAGCGGGAGGTGTATGTCTCTCAGTATATATAAACAGAGAGTTTTCTTTAATTCCACATTCATGAGATAAAATGTTCCTAACTTTCGGTGAGCAGGTTGGATGCAGGCTTAATGGCCCTCAGGGAGTCGAAAGTTTTTAAATCAACTAATCAGCTAACCGATTAACCGAGTAACTGAACTTTAAGAACAGTATTACTTGTGTAGTATACATCTCCTACATTTCTTATATTTACTAGCAACATTTATAGCAGTTAAGATGTCTTTATTGTGCAGCCCATACCATCCTGTGGACGGTAGTCAAAAGATTACAGAGGTACATAATGGGTCCATGGACTGAACCGCAGACTGATAGCTGAACGAGTTACAATGGTACTGAACTATTTACATGTTTATATCTAGTCACAATCGTCATGTGTTATTTATGAAAACATACACACACACAAACACACACACACACACACACACACACACACACACACACACACACACACACACACACACACACACACACACACACACACACACACACACAACACACACACACACAACACACACACACACACACACACACACACACACACACACACACACACACACACACACACACAAACACACACACCACATCACACACACACACACACACACACACACACACACACACACACCACACAAATTACACACACACACATCACACACACACACACACACACACACACACACACACACACACACACACACACACACACACACACACACACACACACACACACACACATAAATGGTAATGTTTTATTTACAGTGAGCAAAGTCAGGGTATTTTTCCGGAATCTTTTGTAATATACCATTGTGGATAAAATACTTTGACATATCTTGAACATTTCTGAGTGAGTTGTCTCTGAAGGAGGTGTGGGATTTCTAAAAGTATTATCCATAAGGCAGAGGAAGGATTGTTGAAGTGGTTTGGGAATTTAGACAGGATGGAAGGAAATAGAATGACTTCGAGGGCGTATAAACCTGTAATTAAAGGAAGGAGGGGTGGGGGTCGTCCTAGGAATTGGTGGAGGGAGGGGTAAAGGAGGTTTTGTGTGCAAGGGATTTGGAATTCCAGAAATTGTGTTAGACAGGAGCGAGTGGAGACAAATGTTTTTTTTTATGACTTGACGTGCTGTTGGAGTGTCAGCAAGGTAACATTTATGAAGGGATTCAGGGAAACCGGTAGGCCGGACTTGAGTCCAGGAGATGGGAAGTACCATGCCTCCACTCTGATGGATACCTAGAGTATACCTGGAGAGGGTTTTGGGGGTCAAGGCTCCTGCGGTCTAGTCTGTGACCAGTCCTCGTGGTGGATCATTGCCTGATCAACCAGGCTGTTACTGCTGGCCGCACACTAGCTGACGTACGAACCACAGCCCGGCTGGTCAGGCACTGACACTTATTGTGTTTTCTCTTAGAGTACTCGTGGCGAGCCTGATTTTCATTGGGGGGATGTTGCATCACCTGCCTAGTCTTTTGGTTTCGTAGGGTGTTGTTATGTTTACTAAGGCAGGCAGTTTTGTGTGCGTGAGTGTGCAAGCCATAAGCAGCGCGCCTAGCCACCATGTGCTTATTCCCATCACAACACCGCATTCAGCCGCCTCTTATACCACGTGGGCCAGCCACATATCTGCCTTCATCATCCTTATCTACCTCGCCCACACACCAGGTCAAGAACCGATTGATTTGTGTGTCAACGATGAAGCCGAGTGTCTGTGGGTCATCGTGTGAATGTGCAAATTCATTCAGATTCAGTGACTTTGTGAGAAGCTGCAAGGTGTCGCGCCGTCACCAGGGAAGCTGTCACCCTATGTATCTCTCCACCACCTCCCATACCTTCAGTCAATATCCTACGTCGTTTATAAAGACATTTGCGTGTGTTAGAACATTCTTAATAACCTAAAGTAAATTTTTGCTGATGGCTAGTGATTCATGAACATTGTGTCAGAGACTCTTATGTCTCAGTGTAAAATTCTTTGTTAATTCCCTTGTTAATACCGACTTAAGTGTTCCCTGGTGTTGTGTTATAATTTTCTGTTATTTTTTGTCCTATTTTTCTCTCTACAAACTGAAGTAACTTTTCCTTATTGAGTACAGTTATATTACAATCATAATTACACAATTATATTAAGGGTTCTCGTAGCTCGATTGCTAGCGCACTGAGGTTCGAGGGGTTGATCCCCGGTACGGGTGGAACATTAGGACGTGTTTCCTTAAGACACCTGTCCATGCTCACCTATCAGTACATTAGGACGTGTTTCCTTAAGACACCTGTCCATGCTCACCTATCAGTAACATAGGTACCTGGGTGTTAGTCGACTGGTGTGGATCTCATTCTGGAACAAAATTGACGCAATTTACCCGAAATGCTCTGCATAATGCGGGGCTCTCTATATAGTAGTATGTCATTGATGTCAGCTAGGCCGATCATATCCCTATTCCTTTCTGATTCATGTTCCATTCTTTGTGAATTAGTGGATGCAATGCCTATTGCAGGTGAACTATTAGGTAATTTCTCAACTCGCCTAAGTTGTCTGTATACAGTACGTCAGTGAAAGCTTAACTTTAATACCTGATATCGCTAAACCCTGTACCCTATATTCTGGCAAACGAGCGGCCTTTGGTTATATTAGGAATTTGATACTGCTCTCTTCTTTATACGTGTGTACAGCTACTGCTCCTCCGACTGTAGAAATGGAACCTCTAGCAGTCCTGCTGGAAGCATGTGCATTTTCTGCTCCAGGTACTTTCCCTTATATCAACCCTACTTTAAGCAGTTCTGCAACACCTTCTGAACAACCTTCTGTTTGCATAGCAACACAAGATCCTGTAAATGTCCAGTCGTCGAGGGTTAGTGTAACAAGTTGTCATTCTGCTCGTAGTGCAAGAAGTGCATACAGCAGCCGTAGTATGAGAACTTGTTACAATTGTGGAAACAAGGGACACATTGCTGTAAACTGTACCGTCCCGTTGTATTCCACTTGAACCTAGGGCTAGGCCTATTTATGTACCTGCATACAGAATGCCTCATTCACAAGTTTCTGTTGCAGGAGAATTAGTCATTAAGATGCTTGATGATAGCATCATCCCACATACTGATTCACCATGGAATGCACCCTTGATCCTAGTACCTAAGTATGATGGTACTTGCCACCTGGTGATTTGCTTTAGGAAGTTAAATTCTAAAACGATAGCAGATCATTTCCCACTTCTTACACTTGGTGACTTTTTGTGTAATACTGGAGATAACAAAGTCTTTTCTACCCCTAGAAAAGGGTTTTGGCAAGTCCCTCTTCACGTGGACATCCAAGAGCTAATCACGTTTTCCACTCCTACAGGTTATTACCATTTCCTCAAAATGGCCTTAGGTTTATTCTTATCACCTATCACATTTTTGAGACTCATGATGAAGTTATTTAGAGACCTCTAGAGTAACGTACCAATGGTGTACCTAGATAAAGTAACTGTCATGTCCGAAGATTTGGAAACACATCTCAAAAGTCTTGATTTGGTAATTGCTAAGCTTCAAGAAGGCAATTTAAAGATCAAACTATCTGAATGTCAATTTTTTTGGATCATGTAGTCACTCCTAGAGGGGTAGTGATTGACTAAAGTAACTGCTGTACAAAATTTTTCATCACTAAAATCTGATGATGCCATAAGATCCTTTGTGGGCTTAGAAGGTTTTTATTGATCATTTACTGCCAATTTCTCTTCTTTCTCAGCTCCTCTGACTGAGTTGCTGAAGAAAAATGCTTCTTTCATTTGGACCTTCCATCAAGACATTCCAAACTCTAAAAGAAATGTAAACTTCTGCTCCTGTTTTGAAATTTCCAAAATTTTCCAAGCCGTTTTAACTAACAGCAGACGCTGGTTCCATTGGCATAGGTGCCACTCTAGCTCGACAGACCTATAGGCAGGACAACCCAGTTGCATTTACTAGTCATGTCCTTACTAAGGCTGAACGGAATTATACAGTAACTGAGCAAGAAGCGTTAGCAATAGTCTGGTCTTTAAAACACTTCCAAGACATCATATATCATTACCCTCTTCATGTCTTAATAGATCACGTTCCACTGAGACTTCTATTCTACAATAAGCAACCAGCTGGAAGATTAGCCAGATGGTCCTTTACCTGAATATTCGAGAGTTCAATCCACCCTCTGAACTCTTGCCTGGCAAATCAAATGTAGCTGCAGATGCTTTATTTCGACATATCAGTACAGTAGTAACAGATTCTCCATTCAGTTTGGAGGATGTAAAGAATGTCCAAAGATTAGATCCTATACAGTCTGGCGTGATGTGATTTCTTCTGCAGGAAGATCAGACACTCTCTGGGAAACCACCAGCACCTATCAATGACTTTGTTATGAACCAAGAAATATTATATCGCAAAGCAGAATTACTAACGTCAGTTAGTAATTCCAAAGACGCTAGTTAACGTAGCCCTCGAGCTAGCTCACTAGTTCTATGAAACAAGCCAGATTAAATAACTTTTGGCCTCTCATTGAAACTGAGGTTTCTGAATATTTTAAGAAATGTAATGTTTGCCTGCAGCATAAAGGAAATGTTAGTTGGCAAATCCAATCCAAGTATATCCCACTACCAGCGAACCTTGGGAAAGGGTAGCACTAGATTTGTTAAAAAAATGCAATGTTCCCTCTAGGGCAACAAGCATCTGTGTGCAATGGTAGACCATTTCAACAGATACTGTGAGTTAGTACCTATAGGGATAAGACTACCGAGACAGTAGCCAAAGCGTTTAAGGAACGTATAATACGCAAGCATAATACTCCTAAATCCATCGTAAAGATAATGGAGGTGAATTCTGCAATAAGATTCTTGAAAAGTTGTGTACTTTGTACAAGATCTCTAAGTCAGCCATTGTTCCACATCATCCTGCCAGCCGAAAAAAAAAATAAGAAAGTAGTGGATGTCTTAAGAACGACTAAGAAGAAGAGACTCACAGGTAAGGACCCACTAGGGATGAGGGGGACGTGAGGATAGTTGAAGAATAGATGGGGGGGGGGGGGAGGAAAAGAAGTGCAGAGAAAGGAGAAGAGTCGGGGTTAGCTTACCTCAAAGAGTTTTCAGAAGAATTCGAGCAGAATTTACAAACGTCATTAACACTAGCGCAAAGCTAACCAAAATTAAAGCAGGCTCGGGAGTTATGTTAACTAATTTCAATAAAATATCCGCAGTGCCAAACTTGACCAAAAGTTTGTTGGTCCCTGCCGAGAAGTTGAATATATATGTGGTAACAAGTATAAAGTTAGAGATATTAGTAGTGGTCAGCATAAAGAATCGCATTTATGTCATACGAAGTTTGTATGTGAAGATGTTGATGAGTTACCTGGTAATCCTACTCAGTCACGTCATGTTTTAGCCATTATCACAGAATTTGCTTCCCCTTGAAAGTTGGGATTAATGTAAGTAACTTGTATAGATGATTAGAATAGTTTAGTCAATACTCAACTGAGTGTAACAAGTCTTATAACATGTCAGTCTATGTGTGGATCAAATTTTTTATTTCTTCTTAATGTTCACGTTTTTTCCGAATTCTGAGATTTAACAGTAAAAAACATGAGTGTACCAAGTATGCCTTTTCTGTTAAACACTTTCTTCGTTGTAAATAATCTTCCTCAGAATGCATAGATACATGAATAATGATGTCTCAATATCATTTGATCTTATTTAATCTCGTTTGTTCCCATGACCCAGAATTATTTGTTATGCATTAGGTTGTAGTATAGAATCAGCCCAGAGCCTGAAACGTCTGCTGTCTACCTTATGTATTAGTTTTTAGCTGTATGTCAAAGACATCATACGTTAGTATTGCCGATATGTCGACAATATTACTGGTGTAATATACATCTATATTTCTTAACAGCATTTATAGGTAGGATCCCTGGGCAAGCCTGATGTCACGTGACCACCATGTGTGCCTCATACATAGGCCAAGAGGCCTCCCTCTCAGATATGACTAGGCATAGCAGTGAGCAAACGAGAAGGCTAGACTTCTCAACGAATACCAATTATATGGCTCAATAACTCCGTCAACGAACCGTACTAACAGCTGGTCATGGCAAAGGAACTTCTAAAGTGTCCCTCTTATCCTCATGTCTCTGTTGAGGTCAAGAAATGTTACTGTAATAGGGAAAAGTTAAAACACGTAAGGATAATGTAAATAAGCAACTTAATGCGGTATATGCATTTTATTGCGAAGACATTTCTTCCGCCAAGGACTTGATAAAGTCCTTGATGGACGAAACGTCTTCACAGTAAAATGCCATAACCAGCATTACGTACCGGAAAGGGCCAATACTTAGCCTGGGAAATGGGAGGCAATCTAGTTTGATCCAAGGAAGGAGAAAGTAGCACCAGTTCCTTGGATCAAGAACCCTTCATCTGTATAGAGGCAATTCCTTTTCCCCCACCCTTTCCCTCCTCGAAGGGCCACGATCACATGATTCTAGCATCTTCCAGCAACATGTGGGCATGTGTGATCACCTGAGACTACAAGATAACTTCATTATTCAACGTGCAAAAGTATTTCTCACTCTGTGTCTATCAATACTATTACACGCTCATTAACACAAGGCGCAAGACAAAATAATTTGTGCAGTATAATATATGCGTGAGACTGCTAATTGGGAAGAGCTTACCATGGTGGTGGGTGTCGACGAGTGGACTAGTGAGAAGAGTTGAGTCTGCAGCGTGCAGGAGAATGCAGGTATGACAACACAGTTGGACGTATTATTGCTGCCCACACGCACTTCATGGCCAACAAGGCTCTAGTACGAATCAATATTGAACCTTTAAGAATGAATAATTGTTTCATCCAGTCAGCATACTTCTTACGAAACTAAACACAGTGTTGTGAAATTTTGAAAGCTTGTTATAGATATTTTTTTATGTTATTGCTTAGGGAAAGAAAAATGCACTGGAATTTATCTTCAGTGGTTTCAGCAAATCATTCCGTATTAATTAAATATCTTTTAAAAAATATAAAATTCAGAATCAAGAAATTATCCTTATACACTGTATGTTCTATTTTTGTTAACAAAATAAAAGAGTGTAACTTAGAAGTCAGAGTTAATGAAAGACCTCCACTCAGAGAGTAAAACTTTGGCGCTTCAATCCACCCAGTCACTGATACCACATATGATAGGAAGACACCATTACCAATAGATCCCTGGCTGTCTTCAGGAAGGCGCTGGACAGCAACCTAAAGTCAGTACCTGATCAGCCGGGCTGTGGTTCTTACGTTGGTTTACGTGCAGCCAGCAGTAACAGCCTGGGTGATCAGAGCCTGATCCACCACTAGGCCTGATCTTAGAACTGGCCGTGGGGGGCGTTGACCCCGAAATCCTCTCCAGGTATACCAATTCTGTAAATTCCCAACAACACAATGTAGAGGAGAATTCTTCATCAAAATGCTTTTAACAGTCCGTGAACTCTTAAAAACTACCTGTCTGTTAGATCTTTTAAGGATATTCGGTAGGACAGATAAATTCTTATTGTACGGGAGAACCAGCATATTCTTGATCTAAGGCGTTATCCTACGTTCAGCCTTATGAAAGTTATCCTAGCTGCCAGCAACTACGACTCCACAAATTCCTTAGGGTACCGCATTTTCGTGGCAATTTCAGATATTTTCCTAATTTCTTCATTAAGGAACTGAGAACTGAATACTCGGTAAGCTCTCAGAAACACAGAAAGACACTTCTTTTTACTCGTGTCTCATGACTAAAGTAATAGTGAATGTATGAGCACACATTAATGGCCTTCCAATATACAGTAAATTCGAACTTTCTGTCAACTAGGTGTGTCAATACATCTAAGAATGGAAATTTAGATTACACTTCTTTATGCATGGTGAATTTAACAGACAGAAACCAGAGCGTTAAGTCTCGGTAAAAATGTTTCCAGAGCCAAAGATACAAGATGTCAAGCACATGTCTGAACCATTTAGTTTTACAGGAAAGGATATCTTTCAAAAGCAAAGCCTCGAGAAACTCCACAGACAATAGATTTCCCATAGCTATTTCCAACCTATGAGCTTAGGTTTCCCTTTCAATCTCAAACTTGCAATCAACTACATACAACTTAATCAGCTCAATAATGGTTTTCTTATCGAAAGCCATGGAAAACTCATCCAATGTCTCTTTCAGATAAGATCGGGAACAAGCGCAATTTGTCACTGAGATCAAAACTGTTTTTTATGTGGGCTTCAGAAATTTTGCGAAGTATTGGTGTCAATATAATTTTGCACCAAAAGAATCTTAGAAAACTTACCTAACCATATTATAACAAGCGAAATTTATTTTAGCCTAATCCAACTAAATATATTTTAGATACGTTTACAGTAATTTAAATCTAAACAAACACAATGAAATATAATTTTTTCGTTAGGTTCTAAATGTTTTTTGCGAAATTATTGCATACACAAATTTTCGCTTGTCTTATATGGCAGGATGAGCGTTGATATTTAATTAAGCCAAGATCGCAAGTTTTACATATTCGGCACGACACATACATACACACACACACACACACACACACATACACACAACACACACACACACACACACACACACACACACACACACACACACACACACCCCAACACACACACACACACACACACACACACACACACACACACACACACACACACACACACACACAACACACACACACACACACACACACACCACACACACACACACACACACACACACACACACACACACACCACACACACACACAACACACACACATCAACACACACACACACACACACACACAAACAATATATATATATATATATATATATATATATATATATAAATATATATATATATATATATATATATATATATATATATATATATATATATATATATATATATATATATATATATATATATATATATATATATATATATATAATATGCAATAAGATCACAGTAAACAGGTGATTTCAAAATATGCAAAACAACCACTCTGAAAGAATAGAGAAATTCCAAGCGCTTCGTGACTACTCACATTATCAAGGAACTATGAAAGTGAAGCATCCAAGGAAGCTATAAAAGGGGTCCGGCCAGCACCTCACTATCAGATCCCACAACGGTTAAACACGTGACACGCGGCGAGCCAACTTGGATAGGTCCTTTGCACAACTCACCCCCAAGCTATTTATTTGTCCAGTGTATTATTAAATTCTTCCCAAATTCTATTAATTATAAATGGATCTAATTTATATAAACCAAAGGAAACATTCATATTATTGTCAAAACTGCTTTCTATGAAACAAGATTCAATTATATTCATGTCGACCATGGACTTGCTTGATACTACTTTCTCAACTTTTTGAAAATCAATTGGATGGTTAAAATCTCTTACATGAATAAATAGATAAGTTTCTTATCTGAAGAACTCGTTAACTATGATTTACCATTGCCAGTTCCTACTATCATTAAACTTATTAAACTTTGCATTGTTGATGCAAAATTTGTATTTAATGATAAGTTTTACACTCAGAAGTTTGGTATGGCAATGGGAAATCCTCTTTCACCTGTTCTTAGTAACCTATACATGGAATTTTTTGAAACAAGGTTGCTTAACACAATCCTCCCTAATAGAGCTAAATGGTTCAGATATGTTGATGATATTTTGTGTCTTATGCCCAAAAATGTAGATATACACCATTTTCTTGGAAAATTAAATAGCTTAGCCCATCTATAAACTTTACTATTGAGTTTGAAGAAAATAACTCATTGCCTTTTCTAGATGTTTTAATTATTAAGGGTAATAATGAATTCAAATTTAAAATTTACAGAAAACCTACAAATAACTGTTCCTATGTCCACTATTATTCCTCACATCAAGATAGAGTCAAACTGTCTGTTTTCTCATCAATGTTTTTGAGAGCTTTACGAATTTTTAGTCCTGAGTTCATAGATGAGGAAATATCCAAAATTTATGAAATAGGTAATGATTTAAAATACCCAAGAAATGTAATTGATAAATCTTTTAAAGTTGCTAGAAACACTTTTTATAATCCAAAAAGGGGCAACCAGCCTTATTCAACTAAAAATATGTTGGTTCTCCCTTACCATGAAAACTTGGTTGATATGCCTTCTCTTCTTAAGACTTTTAATATTAAAGTTGTATTCAAAAATCTTGATACAGTAAAAAAACTTTTGATAAAGAATTCCCCCCAAAATGCTGATGGATGTGTCTATAAGATTCCTTGTAAAATTTGCGATAAAGTTTATTACGGTCAAACTGGTAAAAATCTCGAACTAAGATTAAAACAACATAAATGTAGCATTAGAACTGGACAAGATTCCAATGCTCTATTTATTCATGTAAGAGATTTTAACCATCCAATTGATTTTCAAAAAGTTGAGAAAGTAGTATCAAGCAAGTCCATGGTCGACAGGAATATAATTGAATCTTGTTTCATAAAAAGCAGTTTTGACAATAATATGAATGTTTCCTTTGGTTTATATAAATTAGATCCATTTATAATTAATAGAATTTGGAAGAATTTAATAATACACTGGACAAATAAATAGCTTGGGGGTGAGTTGTGCAAAGGACCTATCCAAGTTGGCTCGCCGCGTGTCACGTGTTTAATCGTTGTGGGATCTGATAGTGAGGTGCTGGCCGGACCCCTTATATAGTTTCCCTTTGGATGCTTCACTTTCATATTTTCCTTGATAATGTGAGTAGTCACGAAAGCGCTTGGAATTTCTCTATTCTTTCAGAGTGGTTGTTTTGCATATATATATATATATATATATATATATATTATATATATTTATATATATATATATATATATATATATATATATATATAATTATAAATATATATATATATATATATATATATATATATATATATATATATATATATATATATAATTATATATATATATGTCGTGCCGAATAGGCAGAACTTGCGATCTTGGCTTAAATAGCAACGCTCACCTTGCCATATAGGACAAGTGAAAATTTGTGTATGCAATAATTTCGCCAAAATCATTCTGAACCTAACGAAAAAAATATATTTCACTGTGTTTGCTTAGTATTAAATTATTGTAAACAAATCTAAAATATATTTAGTTGGGTTAGGCTAAAATAAACTGTTCTTGTTATAATAAGGTTAGGTAAGTTTTCTAAGATTCTTTTGGTGCAAAATTAAATATTTTTACATTAACATTAATGAAAAAAATATATCTTTAAACGTACAAGAGAAAATTTTAGAAAGGATTTAATTTTAAATGAGTTCATGCTAATTGACCAGTTTTACATATTCGGCCCAGGCTTTCTCCCATGTCTTTAATTTTACTGATGTCCTCTAGGAGAGATTCTGTTGTGCTAGCTAGGGTGCCATCGTCCATATATATTATATGTATATATATATATAAATATATATATATATATATATATATAATATATATATATATATATATATATATATATATATATATATATATACATATACATATATATATATGGACGATGGCACCCTAGCTAGCACAACAGAATCTCTCCTAGAGGACATCAGTAAAATTAAAGACATGGGAGAAAGCCTGGGCCTTTCTTTAAACGCCACCAAATGTGAAATACTTTCTACCAATCAACAGATGATCCAGAATATTAGCGCCGTTTTAACAGGAGCACGAACCATTGATCCAGCCAATAGCACTCTCCTTGGTGCTCCTCTTGGGTCCAATGCCATCGATCTGATACTAGAAAATAAAGTCTCAGACCTCCGGACGATGGAATGCAGGATTAAAGACATTGACACACACGATACCTTCTACCTACTCACCAGGTGCCTGTCAATCCCAAAACTTACCTACTTTCTGAGATGCTCCCCAGCCTTCAGCAGTCTAAAACTCAAGGAATATGATTCTCTCCTTAAGACCATGCTAGAGAGTGTATTGAATCTTTCCCTTGAAGATGGACAGTGGTTGCAAGCCTCACTTCCGGTCAGGCTTGGAGGGCTAGGAGTACGCAGATCCTCCTAGATTGCCCTACCTCTTCTATCCTCTTCCATAGCAACAAACGAGTTGATAACACAAATTTAGTGCCATCACTGAATGGGAGACTCTTGCTGCTCCAGCACCAAACCCTAGTGCAGCACTGGCTCACAAACAGTCAAGCTGGAATGGCCCGATCGCTGAAAAGGTGCTTGGCAACATGCTCAGGGCTGCAACATCAGATAGGGAGATTGCCCGTCTCCAGGCTGTGAGTGCACCTCACTCCAGGGACTTCCTCCAAACAGTTCCCATATCGGCAATGGGAACGCAACTCGACCCTAAGACCCTCCGTATTGCAGTGGCTCTGCGCCTTGCTGCCAAAATTCACACAGAATATACGTGTATTTGCGGCGAAGCGCAAGCAGACCAATACGGTCTACATGGTCTTAACTGTACCAAAACCAAGGGCTGGCATGCAAGACACAATGAGGTCAACGACATCATTAAGAGAACCCTTGCTACAGCTGGATGCCCAACCGAGAGGGAGCCCCGATCAATAGCAGCCAACAATATCCACAACCCAGCAAACCGCCCCGATGGGATCACCATCTATCCTTGGAAGAATGACAAGCTCTTAACATGGGACTATACCTGTGTGTCCACACTGGCTGACACCTAATATCCATCACAGTGTGGGGCGACAGGGAGGAGCTCCTGACCACAGGGAGGAGTACAAGATCAGCAAGTACAGGGTCATAAGCCAACAATATCAATTTGTCCCAGTGGGATCAGAGACCTTGGGATCATGGGAAAAAATGCCACACGTTTCCTTAAAGAATTGGGTTCCAGACTCATCGACACCACCAGGGACCCAAGGGCAGCCACTTTCATGTTCCAGCGCCTCAGCATAGCCATCCATGGGGGAAATACTTGCTGCATACTTGGCTCGCGTCCGGCCTCGGAGGAGCTGGAGGAAATTCATGATCTTTGATACATTGTGCCATTGTATTCATGTTTATGTTTTCTGTAAATGTATTCTGTTTATTAATAAATGTTGACATAGAATATCAAATATAGGGGGTGGTAGGAGAAGAAAATATTCAAACAGCTCCGGTGAGAACCTTGAGTTTTCCCTGAGGTACGTTTATTGTCTTCTCTGAGGACGAGGGTCCCCAGTCCAGCCATAGAGGTGGTACTATTTACCTATAATATCGTTAATAATATATATATATTATATATATATATTATATATATATATATATATATATATATATATATATATTATATATATATATATATATATATATATATATATATATATATATATATATATATATATATATATGGGATACGGCTGGTATGTGAAAGAAAGAATATATATATATATATATATATATTATTATATAATATATATATATATATATATATATATATATATATATATTAATATATATATATTATATATTATATATTATATATATATATATATATATATATATATATATATAATATATATATATATATATATATATATATATATATATATATGTCGTGCCGAATATGTAAAACTGGTCAATTAGCAAGAAGTCATTAAAATTAAGTCCTTCTAATTTTATGTTATACGTTAAAAGATATATTTTTTTCATTAATGCTGACGTAAAAATTTATAGTTTTGGACCAAAAGAATCTTAGAAAACTTACCTAACCTTATTATAACAATAACAATTTATTTTCGCCTAACCCAACTAAATATATTTTAGATTCGTTTACAACAATTTAATACTTACTAAACAAACACAGTGAAACATATTTTTTTCGTTAGGCTCAGAATGATTTTGGCGAAATTATTGCATACACAAATTTTCGCTTGTCCTATATGGCAAGGTGAGCGTTCCTATTTAAGCCAAGATGGCAAGTTCTGCCTATTCGGCACGACATAATATATAATATATATTTTATATATATATATATATATATATATATATATATATATATATATATTATATATATAATATATATATTATATATATATACATATTATATATATATATATATATATATATATATATATATATATATATATATATATATATATATATATTATATATAATATATGATATAATATACATATATACATGGTGAAGCAATGTAAAAAGAGAGCAAATGAGAGAGTGGGTGAGATGTTATCAACAAATTTTGTTGAAAATAAGAAAAAGTTTTGGAGTGAGATTAACAAGTTAAGAAAGCTTTGAGAACAAATGGATTTGTCAGTTAAAATAGGAGAGGAGAGTTATTAAATGGATAGTTAGAGGTATTGGGAAGATGGAGGGAATATTTTGAGGAATTGTTAAATGTTGATGAAGATAGGGAAGCTGTGATTTCGTGTATAGGACAAGGAGGAAAAACCCATCTTGTAGGAGTGAGGAAGAGCTAGTTGTGAGTGTGGGGGAAGTTCGTGAGGCAGTAGGTAAAATGAAAGGGAGTAAGGCAGCCGGGATTGATGGGATAAAGATGGAAATGTTAAAAGCAGGTGGGGATATAGTTTTGGAGTGGTTGGTGCAATTATTTTAATAAATGTATGGAAGAGGGTAAGGTACCTAGGGATTGGCAGAGAGCATGCATAGTTCCTTTGTATAAAGGCAAAGGGGATAAAAGAGAGTGCAAAAATTATAGGGGGATAAGTCTGCTGAGTATACCTGGTAAAGTGTATGGTAGAGTTATTATTGAAAGAATTAAGAGTAAGACGGAGAATAGGATAGCAGATGAACAAGGAGGCTTTAGGAAAGGTAGGGGTGTGTGGACCAGGTGTTTACAGTGAAACATATAAGTGAACAGTATTTAGATAAGGCTAAAGAGGTCTTTGTGGCATTTATGGATTTGGAAAAGGCGTATGACAGGGTGGATATGGGGGCATATGTGGCAGATGTGCAAGTGTATGGTGTAGGAGGTAGGTTACTGAAAGCAGTGAAGAGTTTTTACGAGGATAGTGAGGCTCAAGTTAGAGTATGTAGGAAAGAGGGAAATT
>NC_069428.1:10382493-10422493 GCF_026875155.1 Cherax quadricarinatus | reverse complement strand
AAGATTGTTGTTAGTGGCACATACAATGCTTCTGTTCCCTGTCTCAAGTCCCATGGAGAGATGGTGTCAGGTCTCACCGCCTTTGAGGTATCTAGTTAACTTAAAAATACTTTCTTAAATCTCGTACTGAGCTGCTTTACATACATCTTGGCTATTTCCTCCTTCCTCCTTCCTCAGCCTGATTACCTGGTAATTGACTGTTGTTTCCCTATTGATGTGGCTGAACAACGACTTTGGGGTCGTATTTGGCTTTCGATTCCATGTCATTTCCGTATTGCCACTGGGCCTCTCCTCTTATCCATGCATATTCGTTTCTGGCTCTTCGACATATCTCCTTGTTTTCCTGGTTCCTTTGTCTCTATACATTTACCATTCTCTAGTGTACTTAGTTTTGGCCTCTCCACACCCTTGGGTGAACTAAGGGCACGTCTGGTGTTCCCATTGTTTTTGTTGCCCTTGGATACGAACTTCTCCTCTGCCTCCTGGTATTTTGTGGTCACATATTCAATCATTTCATTTGTTTTTCCCACAAGTTTTCACACCAGTCTGTGTGTGTGTGTGTGTGTGTGTGTGTGTGTGTGTGTGTGTGTGTGTGTTGTGTGTGTGTGTGTGTGTATTTCTTGTTTTACGGTCTAGTTGAATTCTAAAATCGAAATAATCGTAAGCTATTATCAAATAAATAAATAAGGAAAAGCTCTTCAGGTTTCACACATCGTCTGCAGCACTAATGTAAAACAAAATAAAACAAAATAAAGGTTATTTTTCTGAACAGAGTTTTACAGTGCATACCGTTCTATCATATACGGAAAAGCACATTGTTATGCAATGAATTTTGCGCAAAGGTAAAAACTAGCTGCCTCATCATCTAGAAACTCGAGTATCAAAAACAAATTGAACAGAAACATTTTCCTCTTAGCCGATGTTACCAAGTCCCAACCTCAACATTTAGGTTAAATGTTTTCTACAGAGGAGACTACCTTCAACTTTAAACATCTAGGAGTTCAAGTAGGAAGTGCGAACTTTGTCATTGTAACGGAATAACTAAATATCACTTCTGAATTCTATATCCAGTGCCATTATCAACATAATTCAAGCCACTGGTGATGAGTCATCAATGTGTACACAAACACACACACACACACACACACACACACACACACACACACACACACACACACACACACACACACACACATACAGATGAGGAGGAGGTGAAGAAACTGCTAAGGGACATCGATACCTCAAAGGCAATGGGACTGGACAACATCTCCCCGTGGGTCCTTAGAGAGGGAGTGGATATGTTGTGTGTGTCACTTACCACAATCTAAACACGTCCCTGGAAACTGGGCAACTACCTGAGGTATGGAAGACGGCAAATGTAGTTCCCATTTTTAAAAAAGGAGACAGAAAAGAGGCACTAAACTATAGACCTGTGTCACTGACGTGTATAGTATGCAAAGTTATGGAGAAGATTATCAGGAGGAGAGTGGTGGAGCACCTGGAACGGAACAAGAGTATAAACGCCAACCAGCATGGATTCATGGAAGGAAAATCATGTGTCACAAACCTGGAGTTTTATGATAAAGTAACAGAAGTAAAACACGAGAGAGAGAGGTGGGTTGATTGCATCTTCTTGGACTGCAAGAAGGCCTTTGACACAGTTCCTCACAAGAGATTAGTGCAGAAGCTAGAGAATCAGGCTCATATAACAGGAAGGGCACTGCAATGGATCAGAGAATACCTGACAGGGAGGCAACAACGAGTCATGGTACGTAATGATGTACCACAGTGGGCACCTGTGACGAGCGGGGTCCCACAGGGGTCGGTCCTAGGACCAGTGCTATTTTTGGTATATGTGAACGACATGATGGAAGGGTTAGGACTCAGAAGTGTCCCTGTTCGCAGACGATGTGAAGTTAATGAGGAGAATTAAATCAGATGAGGACCGGGCAGGACTTCAAAGAGACCTGGGGAGACTGGACACCTGGTCCAGCAACTGGCTTCTCGAATTTAATCCCGCCAAATGCGAAGTCATGAAGATAGGGGAAGGGCACAAAAGACCGCAGACAGAGTATAAGCTAGGTGGCCAAAGACTGCAAGCCTCGCTCAAGGAGAAAGATCTTGGAGTGAGCATAACACCGAGCATGTCTCCGAAAGCACACACTAACCATGTAACTGCTGCAGCATATGGGCGCCTGGCAAACTTGAGAACAGCGTTCCGATACCTTAATAAGGAATCGTTCAAGACACTGTACAACCGTGTACGTCAGGCCCATACTGGAGTATGCAGCACCTGTTTGGAACCCGCACTTGATAAAGCACGTCAAGAAGCTAGAGAAAGTGCAAAGGTTTGCGACAAGGTTAGTTCGAGAGCTAAAGGGAATCTCTTATGAAGAAAGGTTAAGGGAAATCGGCCTGACGATACTAGAGGACAGGAGGGTCAGGGGAGACATGATAACGACATATAAAATACTGCTCGGAATAGACAAGGTGGACAAAGACAGGATGTTACAGGGAGGGGACACAGAAACAAGAGGTCACAATTGGAAGTTGAAGCCACAGATGAGTCAGAGAGATATTAGGAAGTATTTCTTCAGTCCTAGAGTTGTCAGGCAGTGGAATAGCCTAGAAAGTGACGTAGTGGAGGCAGGAACCATACATAGTTTTAAGACGAGTTTTGATAAAGCTCATGGAGCGGGGAGAGAGAGGACCCAGTAGCAACCGGTGAAGAGGCGGGGCCAGGAGCTAAGACTCGACCCCTGCAACCACAAATAGGTTAGTACACACACACACACACACACACTAACACATACACACACACTAACACATACACACACTAACAATACACACACACTCACACACACACCAACACACAACACACACACACTCACACACACACACCACACACAACACACACACACACGCCCACGCACACACACACACACACACACACACACACACACACACACACACACACACACACACACACACACACACAACACACACACACACACACACACACTTATCTGACACCAGGTGCGCCATTAACAGTAAATATATGTAATCGAAACCCGTCAATTGCATTTATCTGCGAAAGAAAGTCTTAAACACTGAAATACTTTAACATACATCCCACTCTGTTTTTTTTATTTTTTTCTATCTCCACATAGGTGTTAATGGTGTCATTAATGGTTGTCTTGGTGGTGGTGATAGGGATGATGTAGATGATGGTGTTAGTAGTGATCGCAATTATTTTGGTGGTGGTGACAATATGTGCTGATTGTGTTGGTAGTAGTAGTGTTATTGTTGGTGAGAATGGAGGTGATGGTGGTGGGATCGTGTAGTGATGAAATTAAATGGTATAAAATGCCTACACAATGGAAACATAAACACATATGCAGTTTAATGTGATCCTTTATTGACAACGTTTCGCCCACACAGTGGGCTTTTTCAAGTCACAAACAGATCTACCTGGGGTGTTGTTAAAGATTCGCCGGTATTCTCCCGGCCTGGGCCCTTCCAAGTGGTGGCCCGGCACTGGCTCCCTGTCTAGGGAGTGTCTGAGACCTAAGTCTCCCATGGGAGGAGGCACAAGTACCCCCCTCATCTTGTGAACTACAAACATCGACACCATCGACACGATGACGATCATCTTTTTTCTTCTTTCTTGGCCCTCCGGTTGGAGGGTGTCGTCATCTTCTATCTTGCACTGACTTCCCCGAAGAGAAGCGCAGTCGGGCAGAGGCAGCAGTTACAGGGTCGATTGGAGCCACACCCCAGCTTTAGAGGACAGCAAAGTGCTGGGGAAACTTATCTTCATGGTGAATGGTCATGGATAGTCGTGCTAGAGGAGGGTACCATCTTCAAGGTCCCCATTCTGAAGCATCATGAATTTCCTCTTTGAGGTGTACTCGACTTCCACAAGGTGTCGGGTGTTGGCAGTGAGTAGTCTGGTTATGTCTGCAGTGGTGTATGTAACAGTTTGGTCGTAGGTATACTTGACTGTTCCGTCCTGGAGGTGCTGATGGATTTCTGAAGACAGCATTCTGTTCTTATACCTGGGGTGGAAGGTACGTGAGTATTTATAGTCAGGTTCAGAATGTTTAGGTCAGGTGGAGAATGCTGCATCTGATGATCTACCGGGTGGGGTTATAGAGTCTAAAATCTTGGGTAGCTTGGAAGGGATATTGGATAAGTTGTGAGCAGACCTTCTGCAGTGTTCTATGTTCTTATGTGGGATAGCAATGAAGAAGTTTCTTGGCAAGTGGTTCAGCTTCCATCCTCTGCAGGGGTATACATAATCCCTTGTAATGACTGCAACAAATTATACATGGGCGAAACATCAAGAGACCTCCAAACACGCATTTCAGAACACCAACACGCAAGCAGGTCTGACGATACAAGGAATGCCTGTGTACAACATCGCAATTCACACAACCATTTAATTAACTACAGAAACTCAAGACTTATCGCCACAGAAGACAACACTCAATACCGAAGAATCCTGGAATCATCGCTTATCTCTATAACTAACAATTTCAACCAGGACAATGGCTTCTATAACATAGCTGAACCACTTGCCAAGAAACTTCTTCATCGCTATCCCACATAAGAACATAGAGCACTGCAGAAGGTCTGCTCACAACTTATCCAATACCCCTTGAAAGCTACCCAAGATTTTAGACTCTATAACCCCACCTGGTAGATCATCAGATGCAGCATTCTCCACCTGACCTCAACATTCTGAACCTGACTATAAAGGGCGCCCTGATCCATGTTTCTGCACGCGCTCAAAAAAAGAAATCGAAAAATTATGGAAATTGAGTTATTTATACCGAAAAATAGCTTAACTCTTTGGCAACCCAATGGTACCAGAATGAATGTTCTACGACGTTTCTACAAGAAATTATAGTCATTTATAACAGGTATGGTGACGGCGATGTGGGTAGCGAGTCTGCTCACAGCCCATATATTTTTTTGGGAATTTTTTCCTTGTTTTTAACTCTTTTTCTTGCATTATTCTTTCTAATATAATAACTGACTATTTGGCATCATAAAACAGTAGGCGGAGCTTATCCGTAGATCATACCCCCGGCCGGGATTGAACCCGCGGTCATAGAGTCTCAAAACTCCAGTCCGTCGCGTTAGCCACTAGTGGCTAACGCGACGGACTGGAGTTTTGAGACTCTATGACCGCGGGTTCAATCCCGGCCGGGGGTATGATTTGTTTGCAATCGTGTCATTACGATTTCTTAAGTCTTATCCATAGACTTAGAGCCAACCAGCACCATATGGGAACGCTCGGCAGTGTTCCCGCTCCAGAGAGTGCCAGTAGAAATCACTTCATTATTACGGTTATAAGATAAGATAAGATAAGATTTCGTTCGGATTTTTAACCCCGGAGGGCTAGCCACCCAGGATAACCCAAGAAAGTCAGTGCGTCATCGAGGACTGTCTAACTTATTTCCATTGGGGTCCTTAATCTTGTCCCCCAGGATGCGACCCACACTAGTCGACTAACACCCAGGTACCTATTTGCTGCTAGGTGAACAGGACAACAAGTGTAAGGAAACGTGTCGAAATGTTTCCACCCACCGGGAATCGAACCCGGGCCCTCCGTGTGTGAAGCGGGAGCTTTAGCCACCAGGCCACCGGGCCAGCTTATATATCAACTCTACGGCTTATTTATCTATCAGAATTGATGTAATATGATATAATAAACACTATAAATAACATACAAACATGTTATATACTCTAGACTGAATAAAATAAGCCGTAATATGGCGAGAGACCATCGGTAATATTTCGATATAAATGAGTGAATCCTCTCTTGTCGTATTCTTTGGTCTCTGAGTAAGAGAAAACGGCATTTTGAAGAGGATAACTGCGCTAGAACATCAGTTTACTAAGCAATACACCCAAACAAACGCGATTTTCGCGATTTTTTTTTTTTTTTTTTTTGAGACGGGGGGCCGGCCGGCGCTCCCGGCCAATATCTCGGAAGTAACTTATTCACTTAATGTAAATGATTCTTCCTTTATTACTTAATTAAATGGAATACTGTTCACAGAAATTGTAAAATAATAATTTCTCTATTCTCTGGCGGAATATTTTGGGAAATATTCCAATTATTTTGGGGTTTATGTGGGAGTAAAGGGCCGATATTTTGCAACATTCCAAGAACTAACAAACTTTATTTTTTTGTGAAATAAAGATAAGATTTTTAGAGGAACTAATCCACCAGAAATTCGTATAAGCATTGTTCTCTCGGCACCAAGTGTCCAAACAACCTTACGTCGTCCCATATAGGAATAAATTTTGACACAAGGGCATTTTCAGTAAATCAGCCCTTTTTCAGTCTTTTCTCAGTTGTTGTTTGAGGTATATTTTTGATAAATATTTTCAAGAAAGAGTGAAAACACTTTGTCTTGTGCACCAGAACTGGATGAAATCGGACGGTAAACAAAAAAGCTACATTTTTTTGAAACAGGGCCCCCTAAATACTCACGTACCTTCCACCCCAGGTAGATCTATTTGTGACTTGAAAAAGCCCACTGTGTGGGGGAAACGTTGTCAATAAAGGATCACATTAAACTGCATATGTGTTTGTTTCCATCGTGTAGTGATGGTAGTAGTGGTGGTGGTGGAGATGATATCGGTGGGTGGTAGTGGTTATGGTGGAGTTAATGGTAGTGATCATGGCGGTGACAGTAATAGTGATGCTTTTTTAATCGCAGAGGTAGCTGTAGTCATCCTTATTTTTTTGTTATAGAAATTTTTTTATTATCACACTGGCCGATTCCCACCAAGGCAGGGTGGCCCGAAAAAGAAAAACTTTCACCATCATTCACTCCATCACTGTCTTGCCAGAAGGGTGCTTTACACTACAGTTTTTAAACTGCAACATTAACACCCCTCCTTCAGAGTGCAGGCACTGTACTTCCCATCTCCAGGACTCAAGTCCGGCCTGCCTGTTTCCCTGAATCCCTTCATAAATGTTACTTTGCTCACACTCCAACAGCACGTCAAGTATTAAAAACCATTTGTCTCCATTCACTCCTATCAAACACGCTCACGCATGCCTGCTGGAAGTCCAAGCCCCTCGCACACAAAACCTCCTTTACCCCTCCCTCCAACCCTTCCTAGGCCGACCCCTACCCCGCCTTCCTTCCACTACAGACTGATACACTCTTGAAGTTATTCTGTTTCGCTCCATTCTCTCTACATGTCCGAACCACCTCAACAACCCTTCCTCAGCCCTCTGGACAACAGTTTTGGTAATCCCGCACCTCCTCCTAACTTCCAAACTACGAATTCTCTGCATTATATTCACACCACACATTGCCCTCAGACATGACATCTCCACTGCCTCCAGCCTTCTCCTCGCTGCAACATTCATCACCCATGCTTCACACCCATATAAGAGCGTTGGTAAAACTATACTCTCATACATTCCCCTCTTTGCCTCCAAGGACAAAGTTCTCTGTCTCCACAGACTCCTAAGTGCACCACTCACTCTTTTTCCCTCATCAATTCTATGATTCACCTCATCTTTCATAGACCCATCCGCTGACACGTCCACTCCCAAATATCTGAATACGTTCACCTCCTCCATACTCTCTCCCTCCAATCTGATATTCAATCTTTCATCACCTAATCTTTTTGTTATCCTCATAACCTTACTCTTTCCTGTATTCACCTTTAATTTTCTTCTTTTGCACACCCTACCAAATTCATCCACCAATCTCTGCAGCTTCTCTTCAGAATCTCCCAAGAGCACAGTGTCATCAGCAAAGAGCAGCTGTGACAACTCCCACCCTGTGTGTGATTCTTTATCTTTTAACTCCACGCCTCTTGCCAAGACCCTCGCATTTACTTCTCTTACAACCCCATCTATAAATATATTAAACAACCACGGTGACATCACACATCCTTGTGTAAGGCCTACTTTTACTGGGAAAAAATTTCCCTCTTTTCTACATACTCTAACTTGAGCCTCACTATCCTCGTAAAAACTCTTCACTGCTTTCAGTAACCTACCTCCTACACCATACACTTGCAACATCTGCCACATTGCCCCCCTATCCACCCTGTCATACGCCTTTTCCAAATCCATAAATGCCACAAAGACCTCTTTAGCCTTATCTAAATACTGTTCACTTATATGTTTCACTGTAAACACCTGGTCCACACACCCCCTACCTTTCCTAAAGCCTCCTTGTTCATCTGCTATCCTATTCTCCGTCTTACTCTTAATTCTTTCAATTATAACTCTACCATACACTTTACCAGGTACACTCAACAGACTTATCCCCCTATAATTTTTGCACTCTCTTTTATCCCCTTTGCCTTTATACAAAGGAACTATGCATGCTCTCTGCCAATCCCTAGGTACCTTACCCTCTTCCATACATTTATTAAATAAATGTCTATATATATATCTATATATAATCAGTGACCACTTTATCAGGTACATCCTTCTAGTGGTAGGTAGGGCCTCCCGTTCTTTCCAGGACAGCTTGAATTCTTCGTGGCACGGATTCTCCAAGGAGTTGGAAAAATCCCTGAGAGATCCTGGTCAATGTTGACATGATAGAATCACAAAATTGTTGCAGATTTGTCGCTTGCACATTCATGCTTCATCGCGTTCCGAAGGTTTACTCCAAATTCTATCCCTGCCATCTGCATGTCACAACAGACATCGCGAATCATTTGACCCGGCGACGTTTCTCTCTAGCTTCATCTGTGAGCTTGTGCTTACTGTAGCCTCGGTTTCTTGTCTTAGCTAACAGAATCCTTGGCTTCATAGCAAGATGAATAAAAAATAAAAGTCCTCAGATTGTTCTTCAACTCTATATATCTTTGGTTAGGCCTCATTTAGATTATACTGCTCAGTTCTGGTCACTCTATTACAGAATGGATATAAATGCTCTGGAAAACGTACAAAGGAGGATGACAAAGTTAATCCCATGTATCAGAAATCTTCCCTACGAGGATAGACTGAGGGCCTGAATCTGCATTCTCTAGAAAGGCGTAGAATTAGGGGGGATATAATTGAGGTGAATAAATGGAAAACAGGAATTAATAAAGGGGATGTAAATAGCGTGCTAAAAATATCTAACATAGACAGGACTCGCATCAATGGCTTTAAATTGGAAAAAAATAGATTTAGGAAGGACATAGGAAAGCACTGGTTTGGTAACAGAGTTGTGGATGAGAGGAACAAATTCCCGAGTACCGTCATGGACGCTAAGACGTTGTGTACTTTTAAAAATAGATTGGATAAATACATGAATGGGTGCGGGTGGGTATGAGTTGGACCTGACTAGCTTGTGCTACTAGGTCGGATGCACTGCTCCTCCCTTAGGTGACGTGTCTGACCTCACTGACATGTCTGACCTCAATTCTCCCACCGGCTTAAGCCGGTGGGAGAATTGGAGCTGCCTCGCAATGGCCAGTAGGCCTGTTGCAGTGTTCCTTCTTTCTTATGTTCTTATGTTCTTCTCCTGTTTGAACGCACAATACTTCAAAGTTTGAAGTGTTGTGCGTTCAGAGATGCCCTTCTGCATGCCACTGTTGTAACTCGTGGTTATTTGAGTTACTCACACTTTCCAGTCATCTTGAACCAGTCTGGCCACTCTCTCCTGGCCTTTCTCATTAACAAGGCGTTGTCGCTCACAGAACTGCCTCTCACTGGAAGTTCTGCGCTTTTCATAAGCTTCTCTGTAAACTCGAGAAACTATCTTGCGCGAAATTCCCTGGAGATCAGCATTTTCTGAAATATTGAAACCACTCCATCTGGCACAAACAATAATTCCATGATCAAAGACACTTAGATCACATTTTTTTCCCATTTTGTTGTTCGGTCTGATGAGCAACCGAACCTCTTAACCATGTCTTCGTGCTTTTAAGCAGTGAAGTGCTACCACTATGACTGGATTATTAGATATTTTCATTATCGAACAGGTGCTCAGGTGTACCTAAAAAAGTGGCCACTGGGTCAATGTCTTGGAGAAGTACTTACACATTACACATAAATAAAATACTTTGTTATTAACTGAATTAATTTACTAAAGTAGTAGCAAGTTAAAGTATATATATATATATATATATATATATATATATTAATATATATATATATATTATTATATATATATATTATATATATATTATATATATATATATATAATATATATATATATATATATATATATATATATATATGACTGTGTGTGGGTGCGTTTGAGTACGTGTGAGTGCGATTGGGTGCATATGAGTGCGTGTGGGGTTCACTTGCTCTCCTCGTCTACCATCCACACTCACCTTGGACCCAAGTTTAAAAAAAAAAACATCTGGGTTTTCCCCTTAATGGCATATCTACAGCAAGGTAGGCGAGCTAAACTACATCGTCGCCACAAACTGCACACTCATGCTTCCTCAGATAGATGAACGTAGGAGAACCAAAAAATAAAACAAAAAAAAGTTGCTCTGACTAATTTGGATGCTTAATTCTACTACGTATTATTGTATATATTTCTGATGCGGTCTAAATCCATAAAGGTGAACTACGTACATTATTGTCAGTTGCTGCTAAATTACGTCCTTCTATTCGGTGACTTGTTTTGAAAAAAATTTCACTGCTGCTCCTCGGAAATAAATGATCAAGAAACGATTTGTCTCAAACGGTTTTCGCTTTAATTGCCCTAGATTATGATACTTAGATCTAATCATCGCTCTCCAGCCTTGTGTTATTATTAGACCCTAGCGGGAACATAGTTATTCATATCTGTCAATGTTAATTAATTGAGGTAATCATTATATTATAATCACTTCAAATAGTAGGCAATTTATTTTGATGGGAAATGTGGTTACAATCTAAAGGATCCAAAGATCTTACCACTAAATACTGAGCTCAGTTTACCTGGAGTTTACCTGGAGTTTACCTGGAGAGAGTTTCGGGGGTCAACGCCCCCGCGGCCCGGTCTGAGACCAGGCCTCATGGTGGATCTTAAAAGGTGTCTTGGACAACGACAGGCCCCTGTCATACTGATTTGGTGCCTGCAGTGACGTCGAGACAGCCAGGTTGTCGGAAACTCCCTTTAGTTGCTGTCCAGGGGGCCTCGGACACTAGGGTCTCTCAGTACTCACCCCTTTTTCTCGGGAGGAATGTTACATCTGGGCTCCGATCCTTTTGTTTTGTATTTCGTTTGCCAGTTTGGCACCCCGGCTTTTCAAGTGTATATTTACATCTCCTGCCCCCAGGATTCCCTTATACCGTTTCATAGGTGATGTATTATGTGTGCGTGGTTTTTGTACCAATCCTCCAGATCTTTCCAAGTGTAGATTATCACTATCTCGGTTCGCTGCCTCTGAGGAAATACAGATTCAAGGACCTTTCAACTTCCCATAATTAAGGTAATTATCGTAGTTAATAGTGCTAAATTTGAGTGCAAGAGTTAGCATATAAGTCTGTGACTATGTTTGGGTAGACTGTGCCATGTTTGGAAAAACTGTGCCATTTATGTATGAAGCTGCTAGTTTGTGATACAACGTGGCTAGTTTTATCGGGAGGTTATAAACTTCCTAGTATGCTAAAGTGTGAAATAGATTGTGAATGAAGGCCAGTTTGTGTATAAGTTGTGCCTATGTTTGTGTATGAACGTGTGCCTATGTATGTGTGAATATTTATGTGTAGATATTCTTACATATGATTTGTATACATACGTACTTTGCAAATGTGCACCTGTGCCTATGTATGTGTTTGTGTATGTATTCGTATGTATATGTATGCTTATGCCTATGTATGTGAGCGCATGTATGTTACCATTTGTCAATGGCATTTTTCGATAAATATTTTTGCCTTTTTTTCTGTGTGCGTATTCACCTACATGTGGTTGCAGGGGTCGATTCACAGCTCCTTTGTGTAGGTATGTATGTACTCACCTAACTGAGATTGCAGGAGTTGATTCATAGCTCCTGGCCCCGCCTCTTCACTGGTCGCTACTAGATCACTCAATCCCTGCTCCGTGAGCTTTATCGTGCCTCTTCTTAAAGCTATGTATGAATCCTGTCTCCACCACCTCCCTTTTACAGACTATTCCACTTCCTGACAACTCTGTGACTGAAGAAATAATTCATAATATCCCTGTGATTCATCTGAATCTTCAACTTCCAACTGTGACCCCTTGTTTCTGTGTCCAATCTTTGAAACATCGTGTCCCTGTTATTATGTGTCCCCTGTCCCTCCTGTACTCCAGTGTCGTCAGGTCGATTTCCCTTAACCTCTCCTGGTAGAACATGCCCCTTAACTCCGGAACTAGTCTCGATGCAAACCTTTGCACTTTTTCTAATTTCCTGACGTGCTCGGCCAGGTGTGGGTTAGAAACTAGTGCTGTATACTCCAATATTTGCCCGATGTACACGGTGTACAGAATCCTGAATGACTTTTTACTGAGATATCGGAATGCTATTGTTACGTTTGCTAGTCGCCCATATGCTGCAGCAGTTATTTGGTTGATGTGAGCCTCAGGAGATGTGTTCGGTGTTATACTCAACCCAAGATCCTTTACCTTGAGTGAGGTTTGTAGTCTTTGGCCCCCTAGACTGTACTCCGTCTGCGATCGTCTTTTCCCTTCCCGATCTTCAAGGCTGCATTTGGCGGAGTTGAACTCCAGGAGCCATTTGCTGGATTCGGCCTGTAGCCTGTCCAGATCACTTTGTAGTCCTGTCTGGTCCTCCTCAGATTGAATTCTTCCCATTAACTTGACATTGTCTGCAAACAGAGACGCTCTGAGTCTATTCCTTCCGTCAAGTCATTCACATATACCAGAAACAGCACCGGCCCTAGGACTGACCCCTGGGGAACCCCCCTCGTCACAGGCGCCCACTCCGACACCTCGTCGCGTACCATGACTCGCTACTGTCTTCCTGTCAGGTATTCTCTGATCCATCTGCCTGTCCACTAGCTTTTACACTAATCTCTTGTGTGGAACAGTGTCAAAAGCCTGTGTGTGTATGTACTCACCTATTTGTGGTTGCAGGGGTCGAGACTGGCTCCTGTGTGTGTGTGAGTGTGTGTGTTTGTTTGTTTGTGTGGGTCGAGACATGGCTAGTGTGTGTGTGTGAGTGTGTTTGTTTGTTTGTTTGTACTCACCTAGTTGTACTCACCTAGTTGAGGTTGCAGGGGTCGAGTCCGAGCTCCTGGCCCCGCCTCTTCACTGATCGCTACTAGGTCACTCTCCCTGAGCCGTGAGCTTTATCATACCTCTGCTTAAAGCTATGTATGGATCCTGCCTCCACTACATCACTTCCCAAACTATTCCACTTACTGACTACTCTGTGGCTGAAGAAATACTTCCTAACATCCCTGTGATTCATCTGTGTCTTCAGCTTCCAACTGTGTCCCCTTGTTACTGTGTCCAATCTCTGGAACATCCTGTCTTTGTCCACCTTGTCAATTCCTCTCAGTATTTTGTATGTCGTTATCATGTCCCCCCTATCTCTCCTGTCCTCCAGTGTCGTCAGGTTGATTTCCCTTAACCTCTCCTCGTAGGACATACCTCTTAGCTCTGGGACTAGTCTTGTTGCAAACCTTTGCACTTTCTCTAGTTTCTTTACGTGCTTGGCTAGGTGTGGGTTCCAAACTGGTGCCGCATACTCCAATATGGGCCTAACGTACACGGTGTACAGGGTCCTGAATGATTCCTAATTAAGATGTCGGAATGCTGTTCTGAGGTTTGCTAGGCGCCCATATGCTGCAGCAGTTATTTGGTTGATGTGCGCTTCAGGAGATGTGCCTGGTGTTATACTCACCCCAAGATCTTTTTCCTTGAGTGAGGTTTGTAGTCTCTGGCCCCCTAGACTGTACTCCGTCTGCGGTCTTCTTTGCCCTTCCCAATCTTCATGACTTTGCACTTGGTGGGATTGAACTCCAGGAGCCAATTGCTGGACCAGGTCTGCAGCCTGTCCAGATCCCTTTGTAGTTCTGCCTGGTCTTCGATCGAGTGAATTCTTCTCATCAACTTCACGTCATCTGCAAACAGGGACACCTCAGAGTCTATTCCTTCGTCATGTCGTTCACAAATACCAGAAACAGCACTGGTCCTAGGACTGACCCCTGTGGGACCCGCTGGTCACAGGTGCCCACTCTGACACCTCGCCACGTACATGACTCGCTGCTGTCTTCCTGTCAAGTATTCCCTGATCATTGTAGTGCCTTCCCTGTTATCCCTGCTTGGTCCTCCAGTTTTTGCACCAATCTCTTGTGTGGAACTGTGTCAAACGCCTTCTTGCAGTCCAAGAAAAATGCAATCCACCCACCCCTCTCTCTCTTGTCTTACTGCTGTCACCATGTCATAGAACTCCAGTAGGTTGTGACACGGATTTCCGTCCCTGAAACCATGTTGGCTGCTGTTGATGAGATCGTTCCTTTCTAGGTGTTCCACCACTCTTCTCCTGATAATCTTCTCCATGATTTTGCATACTATACATGTCAGTGACACTGGTCTGTAGTTTAATGCTTCATGTCTGTCTCCTTTTTTGAAAGATTGGGACTACATTTGCTGTCTTCCATGCCTCAGGCAATCTCCCTGTTTCGATAGATGTATTGAATATTGTTGTTAGGGGTACACATAGTGCCTTGCTCCCTCTCTCAATACCCATGGGGAGATGTTATCTGGCCCCATTGCCTTTGAGTATCTAGCTCACTCAGAAGCCTCTTCACTTCTTCCTCGGTTGTGTGCACTGTGTCCAGCACATGGTGTGTGCCCCACCTCTCCGTCTTTCTGGAGCCCTTCTGTCTCCTCTGTGAACACTTCTTTGAATCTCTTGTTGAGTTCCTCACATACTTCACGGTCATTTCTTGTTGTCTCTCCTCCTTCCTTCCTTAGCCTGATTACCTGGTCCTTGACTGTTGTTTTCCTCCTGATGTGGCTGTACAACAGTTTCGGGTCAGATTTGGCTTTCGCTGCTATGTCATTTTCATATTGTCTTTGGGCCTCCCTTCTTATCTGTGCATATTCGTTTCTGGCTCTACGACTGCTCTCCTTATTCTCCTGAGTCCTTTGCCTTCTATATTTCTTCCATTCCCTAGCACACTTGGTTTTTGCCTCCCTGCACCTTTGGGTAAACATGGGCTCATCCTAGCTTTTTCATTATTCCTGTTACCTTGGGTACAAACCTCTCCTCAGCCTCCTTTCATTTTGTTGCTACATATTCCATCATCTCATTAACTGGCTTCCTGCCAGTTCTCTGTCCCACTGAACCCCGTTCAGGAAGTTCCTCATTCCTATGTAGTCCCCTTTCTTGTAGTTTGGCTTCATTCGTCCTGGCCTTCCTGCTTCTCCCTCCACTTGTAGCTCTACTGTGTATTCGAAGCTTAAAACCACATGGTCACTGGCCCCAAGGGGTCTTTCATATGTGATGTCCTCGATATCTGCACTATCAAGGTGAATACTAAGTCCAGCCTTGCTGGTTCATCCTCTCCTCTCTCTCTTGTACTGTCCCTTACGTGTTGGTACATGAAGTTTTCCAGTACCACCTCCATCATCTTAGCCCTCCATGTATCTTGGCCCCCATGTGGGTCCAAGTTCTCCCAATCGATCTCCTTGTGGTTAAAGTCACCCATGATCAGGAGCTTTGCCCTGCATGCATGAGCTCTTCTAGCCACTCTAGCCAGTGTGTCAATCGTCGCTCTATTGCTCTCGTCGTACTCTTGCCTTGGCCTCCTGCTGTTCTGCGGTGGGTTATACATCACTGCTATTACCACCTTGGGACCTCCAGAGTGTGTGTGTGTGTGTGTGTGTACTCACCTATTTGTGGTTGCAGGGGTTGAGTCCTAGCTCCTGGCCCCGCCTCTTCACCGGTTCCTACTATGCCCTTTCTCTCCCCGCTCCATGAGCTTTATCAAACCTCGTCTTAAAACTGTGTATGGTTCCTGCCTCCACTACGTCATTTTCTAGGCTATTCCACTGCCTTACAACTCTATGACTGAAGAAATACTTCCTACTATCTCTCTGACTCATTTGTGTCTTCAACTTCCAATTGTGGCCTCTTGTTTCTGTGTCCCCTCCCTGGAACATCCTGTCTTTGTCCACCTTGTCTATTCCACGCAGTATTTTATATGTCGTTATCATGTCTCCCCTGACCCTCCTGTCCTCCAGTGTGGTCAGGCCGATTTCCCTTAATCTTTCTTCATAGGACATTTCCCTTAGCTCTGGAACTAACCTTGTCGCAAAACCTTTGTACTTTCTTTTAGTTTCTTGACGTGCTTTATCAAGTGCGGGTTCCAAACAGGTGCTGCATACTCCAGTATGGGCCTGACATACACGGTGTACAGTGTCTTGAATGATTCCTTACTAAGGTATCGGAATGCTGTTCTCAGGTTTGCCAGGCGCCCATATGCTGCAGCAGTTATCTGATTGATGTGTGCTTCCGGAGACATGCTCGGTGTTATACTCACCCCAAGATCTTTCTCCCTTTAGTGAGGTTTGCAGTCTTTGGCCACCTAGCCTATACTCTGTCTGTGGTCTTCTGTGCCCTTCCCTATCTTCATGACTTTGCATTTGGCAGGATTAAATTCGAGAAGCCATTTGCTGGACCAGGTGTCCAGTCTGTCCAGGTCTCTTTGAAGTCCTGCCTGGTCCTCATCAGATTTAATTCTCCTCATTAACTTCACATCATCTGCAAACAGGGACACTTCCGAGTCTAACCCTTCCGTCATGTCGTTCACATATACCAAAAATAGCACTGGTCCTAGGACCGACCCCTGTGGGACCCCGCTTGTCACAGGTGCCCACTGTGATACATCATTACGTACCATGACTCGCTGTTGCCTCCCTGGCAGGTATTCTCTGATCCATTGCAGTGCCCTTCCTGTTTATGCGCCCGATGCTCTAGCTTCTGCACTAATCTCTTGTGAGGAACTGTGTCAAAGGCCTTCTTGCAGTCCAAGAAGATGCAATCAACCCACCCTCTCTCTCTTGTCTTACTTCTGTTATTTTATCATAAAACTCCAGAAGGTTTGTGACACAGGATTTGCCTTCCGTGAATCCGTGCTGGTTGGCATTTATACTCCTGTTCCGTTCCAGGTGCTCCACCACTCTCCTCCTGATAATCTTCTCCATAATTTTGCATCTTTACACGTCAATGACACAGGTCTATAGTTTAGTGCCTCTTTTCTGTCTCCTTTTTTAAAAATTGGGAACTAATTGCCGTCTTCCATACTCAGGTAGTTGCCAGTTTCCAGGGATGTGTTGAAGTTTGTGGTAAGTGGAACACACAACCATATCTGCTCCCTCTTAAAGGGACCACGGGGAGAGGAGATGTTGTATGGTCCATTGCCTTTGAGGGTTTATCGTGTCCTATTAGCAGTTTCTTCACCTCCTCCTCATCTGTATGTATGTCGTCCAACACTTGTTGGTGTATTCCTGCTGGTGTCCCATCTGGTCTGTGTCCCCAGAGTCTTCCTGTCACTATAGTAATTACTTCCTCTTAATCTCGTGTTTGAGCTCCTCACATACCTCTTGATCGTTTATTTGAGTTCTCCACACTTCTTTCTCAGCCTTATCACCTGAGTCCTGGACTGTTGTCATTCCTCCTAATGTTAGCTTTAACAGCAGTTTCGGGTCAGGATTTGACTTTCGATGCTATTGTCGTTTTCTTACTGTCGCTGGGCCTCCTCCTTATCTGTGCTACTCGTTCTGGCTCTTCTACTAAATCTCCTTGTTTTCCTGGGTTCACTATGCCTCCTGTACCTTTTCCATCTCTGTTGCACTTAGTTTTTGCCTCCCTACACCTTCGGGTAAACCAAGGAACTCGTTTTGTCTTCCTATTATTGTCCGTTTCCCTTGGAGAACAAAAACTTTCTCTGCCTCCTTGCCACTTTGTTGCCACATATTTCCATCATCTCGTTTAATGATCTTCCTACCATTTCTCTGTCCCACTCGAACCTCATGCGAAAGTTTCTCCTAAACCTGTGTAGTCCTCCCCCCTTCATATAGTTCTGGCATGTCCCCTTCAGTTTGTTACCTTCTCCACTTGTAAACTCTACTATATAGTCAAAACTCAGAACTCCACATGATCGCTAGCATCCAAGTGGGCTCTCATAAGTGATGTCCTAAGTCAGAACTGCCTCAGGGTGAACACAAGATCCAGTCTTGCTGGCTCATCCTCCCCTCTCTCTTGGTTGTGTCCCTGACATGTTGATGCATGAGGTTTTCAAGTACACATCCATCATCTTGGCTATCCATGTTTCGGGACCCCATGTGGCTCCAGGTTGTCCCAGTCGATCTCCCTGTGGTTGAAATCGCCTATTACAGTAACTTTGGCTCTGCTCGAGAGTGAGCTCTTCCTTGCCAACCTCAGCCAGTGTTTCACCATCACCTTTGTTTTCTTCGTTCTCCTCACTTTTGTTTTCCTGTTTCTTGGCCGTCCTGGCAGATCTGTGGTGGGTTTTACATCACTCCAAATGACTACTCTATGTTCTCTGGACTGTGTGTACTACAATGTAGGTCTCTTTATCATTCATGTCCTGCCTTCCATTTCCTCAAATCTCCATCGGTGTTTTACGAGCAAGTGCAACCCCTCTCCCCTTACTCCTTCTATCTTTCTCCTCAGGATCTGATATCCTGTTGGGAGATTGTGTCTGTTATTGTACTCAGCGAGTTTTTGTTTTGTGGACTGCTATGATGTCTGGGATTTTTTCCTGCTGATTCTTTCATTCCACTTCTCATGTTTATTCATTATTCCATCGGCTTGTTTGTGTACCAAACCTTTAGTTTCTTTTTCTATCATTGTGGTCATGCCAGAATATTGGGGTTGGGGGGAGACTACGTGAGCCTTGGTGGGGGCCTGATATGGGCTTGTGGTTTAGGTTGGGGTTTGTGTTGATGGGGGTGGGGTCGATGCCATAGGGACAGCTGTTTGGGGTGAGGTTGTGATATGGGGTTTGGTGGCAGAGGGAAACTGTGAGTGGGTGTAAGTATAGGTTGCTCTGTTGGTTGGGAATGTCGCGGGTGTGGAGTCTTTTGGTGGGAGATTCTGTGGGGTGTGTTTTGCCCTTCCTCCTGGGCTCTGGGGTCATGCTCATTTTTCATTGCTTCTCGTTACTCCTTGGTCTCTGATACCCTCTGTTTCTGTGTAGCCTTTCTCTTGTGTTCTTCGCGTGTCGAGGTATACTCTCTTGTCCCCTCTTTTGTCCCTCAAGTCTTGCTTTCTCTTGCAGAATCCTGGTTGAACTGATTCTTCCTTGAAGGGTACTCGGACAGGCCGTTTTACCCTTCCAATCGCAAACCACCCAATTCTCTGAAAATTTTGTCACCTGGGTTCATATTGCCCTACCCTATGGTTTTCATGATGCCTTCAATCATTTTTTTCTCCTCCTGTTTTATTTCTTCAAAATTTGGATCCCATTGGGCTTCTTGGAAGCCACCGTACACCAAAAATGACCTCGCCCTTTCCTCCTCCCTTTGAGTTTCCCCCTCCATCTGCGTCCTCTGTGAGGCATTTTATTTCCTTTCCAATTGACTGTTCTTGCATTCAGTCCTGTCATATCTGAAATTCTATTTCACAGTGGACTGTCTTTCCTGTCCAGCGGTCCCTTGCTACTGAGTTGGCTGTTAGATTCTGCATATAGCATACCTTCATTGTCGTCGGACCGTCGTTTGATCTTCGGTGTGCTCGTCGTCTTTTCCCTGGCCCTCGTGTCTGATAGGGCCTTCATGTACGGCATGTTCCGTGTTGTTACCATCCCTTGTCTGCGCTGCTTGAATTTCATGATGTCCACACCTGTATTGTCATTTGTCTCTCTAATCTGTTTCAGGCTTTGCGAGTTCTCTTCTAAGCACTGTATCCTAGCTTCTGCTGCTAAGACCTGTACTTCCCCACTTCTGCACTCTTCAGCTTCCGCTCCTCCATTTTCTTACCAAGCTCTATATTCGCCTTACCCCAATCTTCTCCCTTTTTGGAGCTCTAGCTCCCAGTCTTTCTCCCTGGTTCGTCCACCAGATTCTCTGGGTTTCGTCCTATAAGGCCACCTTTTTTTTCTATTACTTTTTTTTTACCACAGGCAGATGGACTTAGAGGAGGGTGAGAGGGGTGGGGAGAGAGAGGTGGTTTGAATGAGGGAGAGAGGGGAAGATGAGAAAGGGTAGAAAGAGGGAGAGCGAGAGCGAGAGTATGGGGGTGGGGATAAGGTCCAAGGGGGGAGAGAGGAGAAATGTGTGGGGGTGGAGAGAAAGGGTAGAGGAGGGAGAAAGAGAGGGAGAGAGAGGGAGAGAGAGAAAGAGTGAGAGAGGGAGAAAGGAGGGAAGGAATGATGGCTATGAGAGAGAGAAACGCGAGGGTGGGAAAAGGCAAGAGGTCTGTGGGGGAGGCGGTCTAATTCCAAGGATCAGCTGTGTGTACTCACCTGTTGTGGTTTCAGGGGTCGAGACCAGCTCCTGGCCCGAGTGTGTATGTGTGTGCACGCGTGTGTGTGTGTGTGTAGTGAGCACGGCAGTTGTTTATATGTCCCAGAAATACAATTCACTTCTGTGTATCCGTAATACTAATGAGTTACCATTAACACTGAGAGTAGTTCTTAACAATTATAATCTAGCGTGTGTTAACAAAGTCATTCTTTCACCCTGTTTTTGTACCTACCTTTTACTACATGTGTAGTGGAGGGAGAGGGTGTGGGGGTGAGAGAGAGAAAGGGTAGAAAGAGGGAGAGAGAGGAGAGAGAAAGGGTAGAAAGAGGGAGAGGAGGAGGAGAGTATGGGGTGTGAGGGATAAGACCAAGGGGGAGGGGAGGAGAGAGAAATGTGAGGGGGAGAGAAAGAGTAGAGAGAGGGAGGAATTGAGGAGAGGGAGTAAGAGGGAGGGGAGAGAAAGAGAGAGAGTGGGGAGGTAAGGAGGGGAAGTGGCTATGAGAGTGAGAATCGCGTGGAGGGAATGGTAGGAAGGTCTGTGGGGGAGGCGTCAAATTCCAAGGATCAGCTGTGTGTACTCACCTAGTTGTGATTTCAGGGGTCGATGACCAGCTCCTGGCCCCCGAGTGTGTATGTGTTGGTGCGCGCGTGTGTGTGTGTGTGGCACGTCAGTTGTTATTTGTCCCAGAATTGTGGTGTGTGTGGTGGGTGTGTTGTGTGTGTTGTGTGGGGGGTGTGTGTGTGATTGTGTGTGTTACCTCAGCTTATTTGAACTCAGCTATTTGTGGTTGCAGGTGTCGCGTCATAGCTCCTGGTCCTGCCTCTTCACTGATCGCTACAAGGTCCTCTCTCTCTGCTTCATGATCTTAATCAAACCTCGTCTTAAAATTATGTATGGTTCCTGCCTCCACTATGTCACTTTCTGCGGTATTCCAATTCCTGACAAGTCTGTGACTGAAGGAATACTTCCTAACATCTCTTTGACTTATCGGAGTTTTTAACTTTGGAACATCCTTTCTTTGTCCACCTTGTCAATTCCTCGCAGTATATTATGTCATTATCATGTCTTTCCTAATCCTCCTGTCCTCCAGAGTCGCCAGGTCGATTTTCCATAACCTTTCTTCGTAGTCCCTTTAGTGTGTGTGTGTGTGTGTGTGTGTGTGTGTGTGTGTGTGTTGTGTGTGTGTCGTGTGGTGTGTGTGTGTGTGTGTGTATGTTGTATGTGTGTGTGGGTGTGTGTGTGTGTGTGTGTGTGTGTGTGCATACTCACCGAGTTGTGCTTCGCCGGGGTGAGACTCAGAATCTGGCCTCTCTCCTAGCACTTAGTTCGGCATACACTAAATTCTGACTTCCTCCGAGCTGTGTATATTGAGTTTGTATCACCACTGCTTCATTCAGGTGAATCCACTAAAAAAAATACTTCCTTACATCCGTATGATTCTTTATTATTTTCAGCTCCCACTTATGCGATTTCTTGAGCCTTAATCTCTTAATTCAAGTAATCTTTCCTTTTCTGCATTGTATATCCCTCGTATTATTTTGTATGTTGCAATCATATCTTGCCCTCCCCTCTCCCTGTTCTTCTCTCCTGTAAAATCGCCAGTTTCAGTTCTTTCCACCTCGCCTCAAAGTGCAACTCTCTCTCAGTTCAGGTACTAGCCTGGCTTTAAATCTTTGGAACTTAACTAGCCTCTTCCCATGTTTTATCAATGTGCTTGCAGGTTATCTTTTCCAATTTTAAATCGCTTAAAAGGATCTCAGTTTTTTCGTTCCCGGAGCACACACCTAGAAGACACCCTGGTAGATTATCTCAACGAACCGACCTTGCTAGCGCTTCAACATAATAGAGAAAATTGACCAAAAAAATAAGACGGTAGTGCGTAATCCTCCTTCTACGGAATTGCGTTCTCACGTTAATCATTTTTTCTGTCCCCATGCACACGAGACAGCTGCCAAGGGATTTTTTTTTTGAATATTATAATTGATATTACAGCTAACGGAACAATTCAACACATAACCAAAAGGTTAGAGAGGGGAAATTTTAAAGGCGTTTCGATGCAATCCTCAACCAATACAAAGATGGTTTCTCCATTTTTCCTTTATATTTTTGGTATACTTTTCCTTATAGCGCTCTCTTCCATATATATATATATATATATATATATTATTATATATATTATATATATATATATTATATATACCATATATATATATATATATATTTATATATATATATATATATATATATATATAATATATATATATATATATATATATATATTATATATACGAATATATATATATATATTTATTATATATATATATATATATATATATATATATAATATAATATATTATATATATATATATATATATTATATATATATATATAGATATATATGCTATAATTATCCAGTAAACAGGTGATTTCAGAATTTGGTAGTTGGCCATTCTGAAATCACCTGTTTTACTGTGATCTTATTGCATTAATGGATACCACACGACTCTTCAGAAAGTTCTCGATAAGCTTTCCTAATCATATTTCTTTTGTTTCCAGTTTTTTAGGCACTAATAAGTCCCACATTGTTAAAAATTCTACTTAAATTTTTTAAAAAAAATGTTGTATGAAAGGAATGTCTAGTTGGGCCAGCGGGCATGCTGCAGTGTTCCCTTTCTTATGAGTCGCGTGTGAGGTGTTGCTTTGTTTTGGGATGTGATAGTGAGGTGTGGTCTAGACTCTTTATTTGCCTCTTTGAGCATTTACTTTTATTGTTCTGATAATGTGAGGAGTCACGAAAGCGCTTCTTGGAATTTCTCTATTCTTTCACAGTGGTTGTTGTGATGCTCCAGCACCAAACCTAGTGTCGCACTGGCTCTCAAACAGTCATAGCTGGTGGGATGGCCCGATCGCTGAAAGGTGTTGGAACATGCTCAGGGCTGCAACCTAGTTAGGGAGATTGCCCGTTTTTAGGCTGTGAGCGAACCGGGTCCGGGGACTTCCTCCCAAAAACAGTTCCCATACGGCACATGGGAACCGTGGACTAGTCCCCAAGACCTCCCGTATTGCAGTGGCTCTGAGCTTGCTGCCCCAAGTCACTCAGAATATACGTGTATTTGGGCGAAGCACAAGCGGACCAATACGGTCTACATGTGGTCTTACTGTTCCAAACCAAGGGCTGGATGCAAGAACAATGAGGTCAACGACATCATTAAGAGAACCACTTGCTATCAGCTGGATGCCATCGGAGGGAGCCCCGATCACTAGCAGCCAACAATACTTTTTTTCACAACCCAGCAAAACGCCCTGACGGGATCACCATCTATCCTTGAAGAGTATGGCAAGCTCTTAGCATGGGGCGACTTTACCTGTGGTCCACACTGGCTGACACCTATATCCATCACAGTGTCGGGCGAGAGGGAGGAGCTGCTGATCACAGGTGGAGTACAATATCAGCAATACAGGGACATAAGCAACAGTATCAATTTGTCCCAGTGGGATCAGAAGACCTTGGGATCATGGGGAAAACATGCACACATTTCCTTAAAGTATTGGGTTCCGCTTCATGGCAACAACCCAGGGACCCTAGGGTAGCAATTTCATGTTCCAGTGCCTCAGCATAGCCATCCTGAGGGGGAAATGCTTGCTGCATGATTGGTCGCGTCCGGCCTCGGGAGGAGATGGAGGAAATTCTATGTTCTTTTTTGTTACGTGTTGTGCCATTGTATTCATGTCTTATGTTTTTCTGTAAATGTATTGCTGTTTATTATTAAATGTTCACATAGAATATAAACATATAAAGAGATAAGAGGATTTGATAAGATTTTCGTTCGGATTTTTAACCCCGGAGGGTTAGGCCACCCAGGGATAACCCAAGAATAGTCAGGGGCGTCATCGAGGGACTGTCTAACTTTTTTCCATTGGGGTCCTTTAATCATTGTTCCCCAGGGATGCGACCCACACCAGTCGACTAACCACCCAGGTACTAATTGCTGCTAGGTGAACAGGACAAACAGGTTGTAAGGAAACGTGTCGAATGTTTCCACCCGCCGGGAATCGAACCCGGGGCCCTCCGTGTGTGAAGCGGGAGCTTTAGCCACCAGGCCCACGGGAGAAGAAAAAAACTATTCAAACAGCTACGGGGAGAACTTGAGTTTTCCCAGAGTTACGTTATTGTCTTCTCTGAGGATGAGGGTCCCCATTCCAGCCTTAGATGTGGGTACTTCCTATAGATATATATTATATTTTATATGTTATATAAATTTTATTATATATATATATATCTATATATATATATATATTTATTTATTATATATTATATATATTATTTATTTATATATATATATTATATTATATATATATATATAAAGATGAAGTGTTCAGGCGACACTTCAGTTTTAGTTATAGCTGTTACTTCATTCTTAAAAAAACTGTAGATAGCAATAAACAAACCTTTGATGTTTATATTTCTATTACTATTTAAGGGATGGAAAATTTAAGCTATTGCAGTTGATGGGACAGCAGAATGACCAGCTATTCTTATTTCCTGATAAGGAATATCTACGCATCTTGCAGTTCCCAAACCTGCTTCAGGATCTTCTGAGCAAATAGCAATGGTTGTAAATGATGGCGTGAATGGCTGGGAACTTTTGTGATCGAGTACTAACAAAGTGGTTTGATTCCACTGTTAGCAATTAGGGAAGTAAACAAGGAGCTTGTATAATAATTGAAAACAAGGTAGAAGGAAAGACAACTCCTTACACTCGCTTGCCGCCACTTTAATAACAAATCTTCGTAACACTTCTTCCATAGGTATTACAGTGCTACCACCGGACCTGTCTTTCAGATTTAAAGTGCCTGGGAAATAGTATACAGATAAAGATCGCTTAAAGATTACTGAAGTTGAAATGCCTCAAAAAAGGGACTTATTCTTCACTTTTGCGAACTTCATTCATGTACGAGATGACTGGAGGAAAGTTTTTGAGTTAACAGTAATTTATTTAGGTATTTCACCAGCGGTGAGCACTTTCACATCCAAGGAACTTTTCACTGTGTAAGATATATCTTTAAGATACACACACACACACACACACCACACCACACACACACACACACACACACACACACAACTCAAACTTACACACACACAAACACAAACACACACACACACACCACACACACACACATACACACACACACACACACACACTCACACACACACACACCACACACACCACACACACACACACACACACACACACACACACACACAACATACACACACAATACACACACACACTCCACAACACCACACACACCCACACAACACACACACACCACACCACAATACCACACATACACACCCACACACAGGGGGGTCAGTCTAGAGCCAGTGCTGTTTTCTGGTATTTGTGACGAAGCGGAAGGAATATGACTTGAGGTCTGTCCTTGTTTTCAGATGGACGTGAATTTGATGAAGAGATTTCACTCGATCGAAGCCAGGCAGAACTACAAAATGGGATTGAATATTGATTAGGAATTGAAGATCTGGACAGGCTGCAGACCTCCTGGTCCAGCAATTGGCTCCTGGAGTTCTATCCACACCCAAGTGCAAAGTCATGAAGATGGAGAAGGGCAAAGGAAGCGCAGACGGTGTAACTGTCTAGGGGGACCTGAGGACTACAAACCTCACTCAAGGAAAAAGATATTGGGATGTGAGTATACACCAGGACATCTCCTGAAGCGCAAATCAACCAAATAAATGCTGAAGCATATGGGGCCCTAGCAAAACTCAGAACGCATTCCGACATCTTAATAAGGAATCGTTTCAGGACCTGTACCCGTGTACGTTTAGGCCCTATTTTGAGTATGCGGCACCTGGTTTGGGAACCCACACCTAGACAAGCATGTAAGAACTAGAGAAAGTGCAAAGGTTTGACAACATTGACTAGTCCCAGAGCTAAGAATGTATTGTCCTCGAGGAGAGGTTAAGGGAAATCAACCTGACGACACTGGAGGACAGGAGAGACAGGGGGTAACATGATATACGACATACAAAATACTGGAGGAATTGACAAGGTGGACAAAGACAGGCTATTCCAGAGATGGGAAACAGTAACATGGGGACTAGTGGAAGTTGAGACACAGGATGAATCACAGGGTGTTAGGAAGTATTTCTTCAGCCCACAGAGTAGTCAGTGTGTGGAATTGTTTGGGAAAGCGATGTAGTGGAGGCAGGATCCATAATAGTTTAAGCAGAGGTAGGATAAAGCTCACGGTTTCAGGGAGTGAGTTGACCTAGTAGCGATCAGTGAAGAGGCGGGGCCAGGGGCTCGGAACTCGACCCATGCAACCTCAACTAGGTGAGTACTAAGCCAGGTGAGTACACACACACCACACACGCACAACATTATATATATATATATTTATATATATATATATTTATTTATATTTATATATATATATATTATATATATTTATTATATATATATATATATATAATATATATTATATTTATATATATATATAATATATATATATATTTTATATATATTATAATATATATATATATATAATATACTTTCATATTCATATATTTTAAAGTAAAGGCCGTCTCTAGTCAAGAAATGTAAACGAAAGAAAATACATTCATCATTCGTTCAATCGCTCTTTTATGGAAGGGTGGTGACATCACAGTGATTACTCTCTTACGATAACATCACTGCCTCCTTAGAGTGAAAGTTAAGACACTTGTGCAACATCTGGTTATCTTTATTGTAAACGTTTCGCCATCCAGTGGCTTTATCAATACAAATTCTTGGACATAATTAGAAAACAGAAGAACTATATACAAAAGATGAGGTAATCAGTCCCTCAGCCTTGGAGGTGGAGTTTACAACACCGTGGTTGTCGGTATTGTATACCTGTCTTGCACTCCTTCAGAGTGCAAGCACTGTCCTTCCCACTTACAGGGTTCAAGCCTGGTTAACCGTTTTCCCTGAATCCTTTCATAAAAAACTACATTGTTCACACTTCAACGACACGTCCACTGAAAACTACTTGTCTCCATTCAGTCTTAATATCTAACCACACTCACACAATACTGCTTAATTCTCAAGCCCCTAAAACTCAAAAACTCTTTTCCCCCTACCCTCCAATCGTTCCTCTAAAGACCTTTACACCTTTTATCTTCCACCTTACACAAATAATCCACATAATGGAAAGAGAAACTGATGAAACATTTCGGTCCGCCTTAGACTATTAACAAGTAGGACCACAACGTCATCAAAAATTTCTTTCTGCTATGTGTTACTTGTGCATTGTTCCAGTCACGGTATTGATCCATTTTATTCTTTATCTTCCGCCCTAGGTGTATCTTCATCAACCTTTCACATCCTCTGCACATCCCAGACTACTTCAATATCCTTCCTCAGCCTTCTGACCCCGGATCGCCTTTTTTTCTTCGAAACCGATTCTCTGGTTGATATTATCCACTAACCATTGATTTCTCTATACATGATGTCATCCCCGTACGTCTCTCCTTCCAAACTTTATACCAACCTTTGTAACTTGCACTTCAGAATCCCTTACTGGGATAACTCTCTGTGTCTGCTCGAACATATTTCTATTCATACAATGTTCCATATCCTGGGTTTTCCTATCATCTTTAAACTTAATCTCCTCATGTAAGAGATAAATCTGATGAAAAATGTATGCAGGAAATGTAGAAAAAATATTTTTGCAGTGGCCTGCGGCATATGTGATAATTGACAGACTTGGAAAAATCTCTATCATCTACCTCAATAAAATATAACTTATTATTATAAAGGTAGATCAAACGTTTATTATGTGGTTAATTATATTCAGAAAGACACAACAAAAGCAATATAGGAACTGTAAAATCTCTGCCAGCTTCAGGCTCGGTGATCGTAGATTAAGCCTAGAGAAAAAAAGGCGGAAGTTGGTTACCATCAGGTTAGTATATTATTTGTGGAACCCCCCCAGACAAACGGAGTAGCATACAGGTCGACAGGTAGTAGGTAGTATACCTTGAAGGTTACGCTGGGAGGGCGTTACAACACCACACACATATCATTTTTGGAACATGGGTAGGTAGGTGTCTCCAGTACACCTTCTCGGTCGGATACTTTAAGTTTACCCTAGCATGTGACACGCGACATCGATTTTATTTAAGATATTTTTCCATTGTTTTTTTTACAAGAAAAATACCGTATTTTTTTCTAACAATATTTACCCCACATCAAAACATATCATTCTACAACATAACCATAAACTTACATAAACAAACCATACAATAACAAAAAAAAAAAACCCCCCCCCCAAATTAAAAAATATATTTTATAAAAACCCCCCCCCCCCCCCCCCCCCCCCCCCCCCCCCCCCCCCCCCCCCCCCCCCAAATTTTTTTTTTTCCTTTTCACCTTTTTCCCCCCCCTTTGTGTGTTTTTGGCTTATGTGTGATAGAAATTGATTAATACTTTACGTTATTTTTAGTAGTGAGATCAGGAAAAAGGATCGAGATATTTTTTCAACAAACATGAAAACTGTTTTTTCGTTACCTATTTGATAATCATTTCCTATCATAACTAAGTGATATATCGTGATTTTCACCAGGAAGAATTTCTTTTACGTCCTAATTAACAGATGAGAAAGGTTAAAGACAAAAACTAATTAAGAAAAATACAAGGAAAAACCAGTTGTGTGTTATAAATATATTAAAGTTACATCGTTTATGAAGTTGGCCAAAATGTATGCTGAAATTCAATAAACATATTAACCCGCATATATATTTTATATTATATATATATTATATATAATATATATATATATATATATATATTTATATATATATATTTATATATAGATATTTATATATATATATTTATTATATTCTATTTTTATATATATATATATCTATATATATATATATATATATATATATATATATATATATATATATATTATATATATATATATATATATATATATTATATATATATTTTTTTTTCAACAAGTCGGTACGTCTACACCGAGCAGGTGGACCAAAAAAAAAAAGAAAGAAATACCAAAAAAGGAAATCTTTCATCATTATTCAACACTTTCACCACACTCACACTTTATCACTGTTTTGCGGAGGTGCTCGAATTACAACAGTTTAGAAGTATATAGTATAAAGATACACAACATTTCCCTCAAACTGCAATATCCAAACCCCTCCTTTAAAGTGCAGGCATTGTACTTTCACATTTCAGGGACTCAAGTCCGACTATATGAAAATAACCGGTTTACCCTGAATCCCCTTCACTAAAAATTACCTGCTCACTATCCTACAGATCGTCAGGTCCCAAGATCATTCGTCTCCTCGTCACGCTCTATCTAACCACGTCATGCACGTTGCTGGAAAGTCCAAGCCCCCGCACAAATAAACCTTCCTTTATCCCCACTCTTTCCAACCCTTTCGAGGACGACCCCTACCCCTCTTTCCTTCCCTAAAGATTTATATGCTTTCCATGTCCATTATACTTTGATCCATTCTCTCTAAATGACCAAACCACCTCTTCTGCCCTCTGACTAATGCTTTTATTAACTCCACACCTTCTCCAAATTTTTCCACACTCCAAATTTTCTGCATATATTTTTACACCACACATTGCCCTTAAAACGGACATCACTGCCCCCAACCGTCTCCTCGCTGCTGCATTTACCACCCAAGCTTCACATCATATAAGAGTGTTGGTACTACTATACTTTCATACTTTTCCCTTCTTACCTCCATAGATAACGTTTTTTGACTCCACATATACCTCAATGCACCACTCACCTTTTTTCCCTCATCAATTCTATGATTAACCTCATCTTCATAAATCCACCCGCCGACACGTCAACTCCCAAGTATCTGAAAACATTCACTTTTCCATACTCCTCCTCCCCAATTTCTTATCAATTTTTCTTTATCTAAATCATTTGATCCCCTCATCACCTTACTCTTTTCTATGTTCACTTTCAACTTTCTACCTTTACACACATTCTCAAACTCATCCACTAACCTTTGCAATTTTTCTTTAGAATCTCCCATAAGCATAGTATCATCAGCAAAAAGTAACTGTGTCAATTCCCATTTTGAATTTGATTTCCCATAACTTAATCCCCCCCCTCTCCGAACACCCTAGCATTTACTTCTTTTACAACCCCATCTATAAATATTTTAAAAACAACCATGGTGACATTACACATCCCTGTCTAAGACCTACTTTTACCGGGAAGTATTCTCCCTCTCTTCTACACACCCTAACCTGAGCCTCATATCCTCAAAAAAGCTCTTTACGCATTTAGTAACTTACCACCTATTCCATATACTTGCAACATTGCCACATTGCTCCTCACCCACTCTATCATATGCCTTTTCTAAATCCATAAATGCAATAAAAACTTCCCTACCTTTATCTAAATACTGTTCACATATATGCTTCAATATTAAACACTTGATCTACACATCCCTACCCACTCTGAACCCTCCTTGCTCATCCGCAATTCTACATTCTGTCTTACCTCTAATTCTTTCAATTATAACCCTACCGTATACTTTTCCTGGTATACTCAGTAAACTTATTCCTCTATAATTTTTAACAATCTCTTTTTTTCCCCTTTTCCCCTTTATAAAGGGATATACATGCTCTCCGCCAACCCCTAGGTACCTTCCCCTCTTTTTTTACATTTATTAAACAAAAGTACCAACCACTCCAACATTTATACCCCCCCCTGCTTTTAACATTTCTGTCATGATCCCATCAGTTCCAGCTGCTTTACCCCCTTTCATTCTACGAAATGCCTCACGTACCTCCACACACTTACATTCTGCTCTTCTTCACTCCTAAAAGATGGTATACCTCCCTGGCCAGTGCATGAAATTACCGCCTCCCTTTCTTCCTCAACATTTAAAAGTTCCTCAAAAGTTTCTCGCCATCTACCTAATACCCCCCTCTCCCATCTACTAACTCCCCTACTCTGTTTTTAACTGACAAATTCATACTTTCCCTTGGCTTTCTTAACTTGTTTAACTCACCCCAAAAATTTTTCTTGTTTTCATTAAATTTCTTGACAATGCCTCTCCCACTCTATCATTCTCTCCTTTTGCACTTCTCACCACTCTCTTCACCTTTCTTTTATCTCCATATACTCTGCTCTTCTTAAAAACACTTCTGTTTGGTAGAAACCTCTCATAAGCTCCCTTTTTCTCTTTTATCACACCCTTTACTTCATTTATTCCACCCTCACTCCTCTTTCCTCCTGCACCCACCCTCCTATAACCACAAACTTCTGCCCCACATTCTAATACTGCAATTTTAAAACTATTCCAACCCTCTACAGCCCCCCCCCATCTACTCATACTTGCACCAGCCCATCTTTCTGACAATAGTTGCTTATATCTCACCCTAACTTCCTCTTCCCTTAGTTTATACACTTTCACCTCTCTCTTACTTGCTGTTTCCATTTTCCTTTTGTCCCATCTACCTCTTACCCTAGCTGTAGCTACAACTAGATAATGATCCAATATCAGTTGCCCCTCTATAAACATGTACGTCCTGAAGCCTACCCATCAACCTTTTATCCACCAATACATAATCTAACAAACTACTTTCATTACGTGCTATATCATACTTATTTATCCTCTTTTTCATAAAATATGTATTATTACCAAACCTCTTTTTACACACAGCTCAATTAAAGGCTCCCAATTTTCGCTTATCCCTGGCACCCCCAAATTTACCTACTATTCCCTCCACAACATTTTTACCAACTTTAGCATTGAAATCCCCAACCACAAGTACTCTCACACTTGGTTCAAAACTCCCCAAGCACTCACTCAACATTTCCCAAAATATCTCTCTCTCCTCTACACTTCTTTCTTCTCCAGGTGCATAAATGCTTACTATAAATCTCTTCGCATCCAACCCATATTTTACTCCACGTTTTCCTGCCATAACTTGTCCTTCAACATTATTGCTACTCCCATTTATTTCTCCCCACTGAAACTCTCCCACCCCCTTTTAGCTTTGTTTCACTTAAAACAGGACAATTCAGCTTCTCCTCATTCATAACATCCACTACCATCTCTTTCTTATCATTAGCACAACATCCACGCACATTCAATCATCCCATTTTGATGGTTCTCTCTCTCTCTTCCCCTCTCTCTTCTCTCTTTTCTCTCTCTCTCTTATATATATATATATATATATATATATATATATATATATATATATATATATATATATATATATATATATTTATATATATATATTTTATATAAAACCCCTGATCTCTGGCCGAAGGAAAACTCGAAACCACGAACCTTGGAACAAGGTACGCAGTGCTTACCATTCTCACCACACTGGACCCAAAACCTTGGGCCTAGCACAATGCTAGACGTTGATCCAAGGCAGCCAGCTTTTATGGAGAAGGTTCACAGCTTTTCATCTCATCCCCTGCATGCATCAGCCTTACTAGAGATTTTAACAATGCAAGGAATTCGCAAGAGCAGGCGAAATATACACAAACACTGATCTCTGGCCGAAGGAGACTCGAACCTACGAACTTTGCATTGTTAATCTCTGGGTGTGAGAAATACAGCTTTAATGACTCTGGTGTGTCGGGAGGCTTCAAGCAACAGGAATCATCTATTGTCTTAACGCTTCGCTCTGTGTAAGGGTTTTTAAGTCATTGATAGGGCTCCACACTGAGCAAAACATTATCAAAATGAAAGTTGCTCTGCATGTGTCTCTCTCGTTATTTTGTTCACACATCTTAATTGTGTTAAATATACGGAAATATATTTAAAGAAATTTTCATTATTATATTGGAAACATGTTACAATGAAGACCGAAAAATAAACATCGTATATAAAATATATATGTATGAATCTTCAGTCCAGTCCTTCCCACCTACACACACACACACACACCACACACACACACACACACAACACACACACACACACACACACACACACACAGACACACACACACACACACACACACACAGGAGCTGAGTCTCGACCCCTGCAACCACAATTAGGTGAGTACACACACACACGCACACTCACACTGGTACTGGAAAACCTCATGCGTCAGCATTACAGGGACAGTACCAGAAAGAGAGGAGAGGAGAGAAGAGGAGAGGAAGAACCAGCAAGGCTGGACCTCATATTCACCTTGAGTAGTTCTGACACTAAGGACATAAAATATGAAAGGCCCATCGGAGGTAGTGATCACGTGGTCCTGAACTTTGATTCACTGTAGAATTAAATGTGGAGAGTGAAGTAGCAAGAGTAGTATGGGGGAATCCAAACTGCAAAAGAGGGGACTTCACATTCATGAGGAATCTCCTGTATAAGGTACAGTGGAAACGTGAACTGGTGTGAAGTGAAATGATGAAATACTTGAACACAAAATGCGAGGAAGCAGGGAAGAAGACCAAAACGAGCCCTTTGTTCACTCTAAGGTGTAGAGAAGCGAAAACTAAGTGCTAGAGAATGGGAAAAGTATAGAAGTCAAAGGACCCAGGAAAATAAGAAAATTAGCCGAAGAGCCAGAAATGAATACGCATGGATAAGAACGAAAGCCAAGCGGTAATATGAGAATGATATATCATTGAAAACCAAATCTGACCCAAAGCTATTGTACAGCCACATCAGGAGGAAAACAAAGTCAAGGATCAGGTAATCAGACTAAGGAAGGAAGGAGGGGAGATCACAAGAAACGACAAAGTGGTATGTGAGGAGCTCAACACGAGATTCAAGGAAGCGTTTTCAGTGGAGACAGACAGGACTCCAACAAACCGGGATGGAGGGGTACACCAACAAGTGCTGGATGCAATACATACAACAGAGGAGGTGACGAGGCTGCTAAATGGGCTAGATACCTCAATGGCAGTGAGGCCGGACAACATCTCTCCTTGGGTCCTGAGAGAGGTATCAGAGGCATTGTGTGTGCCACTAAGAAAAAATCGTCAACACATCTATCGAAATAGGGAAACTACCTGAGGTGTGGAAGACGGAAAATGTAGCCCCAGTCTTTAAGAAAGGAGGTAGGCAGGTGGTATTAAACTACAGACCAGTGTCACTGACATTCATAGTATGCAAAGTCATGGAGGAGCTTATCAAGAGAAGAGTAGTGGAGCACCTAGACAGGAATGAGCTTATGAACTATAACCAGAACAGTTTCAGGAAAGGGAAAGCCTGTGTCACAAACCTACTTGGGTTTTGCGACAATGTGGCAGAAGTAAGACAACAGAGAGAGAGAGAGAGAGAGAGAGAGAGAGAGAGAGAGAGAGAGAGAGAGAGAGAGAGAGAGAGAGAGAGAGAGAGAGAGAGAGGTGGGTAGTTTGCATTTTCTTGGACTGCAAGAAGGCCTTCAACACAGTTCCCCAGAATAAATTAGTGCAAAAACTAAAGGAGTAGGCAGGAATAACAGAAAAGGCATGCAATGGGTCAAAGAATACCTAAAAGGAAGAAAACAACGAGTGATGATACATGGCGAGGTGTCAGAGTGGGTGTCTGTGACGAGCGGAGTTCCACAAGGGTCAGTCCTAGGGCCGGTGCTGCTTCTGGTATTTGTGAATGACATTTCGAAAGGGACAGATTCAGATGTGTCCCTGTTTGCAGACGATGTGAAGATAATGCGAAGAATTCAATCACATAAGGATCAGATAGGACTAGAAAGGGATGTGGACAGGCTGCAAGCCTGGTTCAACAAATGGTTCCTGGAGTTTAATCCCACCAAGTACAAAGATTTTCTTGTCTAATTAATCTCGTTAAAAAAAAAATGGTGACAGTGTGTCACCAGTTCTTTCATTTTGTATTTTTCCTTTGCACTCATTTGTCTCTCTATTACCGATTTTTTCTTGTTCATAAATTTCACCTTGAATTATTTTTTACATGTTGAACAGCATTATTTATCTTCCTTCGAAAATCCATTACCCAGTAACTATACTCCTCTTCTGACCATTTAGTAATGTCTCCTGAAAAGTATGTCACATCTTTTTGACATTCTCATGTTCACATTTTATCAAGATTTTCCTTAAGTAATTACTCACTAGCAATCTTTTCTCTTAATTCATTGACTGTCGTTTATATTTTTTTTGTTTCCTGAAACCATTCATGCTGGATTTCTCCAATAAACTTCTACCAGTTGCTTCTCTAAAAAATATAAATCCAGACGACTGCCACTCAACCTTTCATCCACTCGCATACAATCAGCAAACGTACAAACCATTGCAGTTATACGCACTTCTCTGTGTATATATGCATGGAGATACTTAACTCTAGGTGCAAATATAACTAGATAGGGAGTACAAGTCAAGATAAACACCTGTTGCTGAATATATAATTTCAAACTTCCGTATAATGTGGTGTTTTGTTTGTCAGGAAACAGGTCAATTGTCTCTCGACACGGATGTTATTCACATGAGGAAAAAATTCCATCGTTAAGCATCTGCTAGCCTACCAGAACTAAAGTTACGCACCATTTATAAAAGCAGGTAACCACTACCCAGTGGTGTAACCAAAGATAATGGTACCTTTACAGGTATCCCAAATATTTATAAAAAATAATTTACAGCCATGACTGCATAGATATATATACGAGCCTAAACTTTTTACTGGTAATAAATGAGAATATATTTATCAACCCAGTTAGCAAATCACTCTTTTTGTTTTATCAGAGTCTTTGCGTCATATCTCTCAGACTTATGATACAATATTCATTTATAATAATTTATAAAGAAATAATTTTAGCATTAACGGAAAAAAAAAATATTCGCAGACTTGTTCACCAGTTTGTATCAAAACTGAATACAAAATAGGAATGGGTATTTTAAATATTTGATGTATAAAATAATAATAATAATAATAATAATAATAATAATAATAATAATAATAATAATAATAATAATAATAATAATAATAATTTATTATTATTATTATTATTATTATTATTATTATTTATTATTATTATAAAATAATAATAATAATAAAAATAATAATAATAATAATAATAATAATAATAATAATAATAATTATTATTATTATTATTATTATTATTATTATTATTATTATTATTATTATTATTATTATTATTATTATAAAATAATAATAATAATAATAATAATAATAAAAATATGTTAATAAAATATTAACAATAATGATAATAATAATATTAATATAATAATAATAATTATTATTATTATTATTATTATTATTATTATTAAAATTATAATAATATTCACACTAACAAATATTTGTTTTATTCTACTTTACTGTTTTATGACAATTGGTTGAGAAATTCATGCAAATTAGTTACCTTCTAGCAAATGCCTGAAGAAATACCAGTCTGGCATTTCTTGTCAACTATTGCTTAGTTTATTTTGATGATAAAATTCACATTTTCGATGAAAACTCAGAAATTGAATCAGAAGGATGAAAAAATGCATCATATAATTTATGCAGAAATTTCCCAAATAAATCTCTCGGAAACGATATAAGTCTATCCACTGGCATAAAATTGTTGAAAATTTTGTTAGTATCCTAAAAAACAATGAGACCTAGGAGAGGCAACTTGTGGGACTCAGTGACTCTAAAATTTCATTACATTACATAAATTTCAAGCAATTTTGCTCTGGGAGGCTACCCTGTGGTTTCTCCCTCTCAAGGTGGAAAGCACATTCAGTAAAGCACTTTTTAGAAACAGCAGGCACCCAGAAATCATCACACGCGTACAGCGTTTGTAGCAGCGTGGTTGATTTGCTATAAAAAGAGGTCTAGACCGGTTTTGTTTTGTGTAAGAAGAGATAAAATTCAAAACAGGTTACGCAGCATTTTGAGAGAAGGTTTTCTCCAGGGTTAATGATCCCCGAACAGAGGATCAGAGGATGGGCGGTGCTGTGTCTGGTCAAGTTCTGTTAGGGAATAGGTGACATGTCAGGTTCACGAGGACCTCACCCTCTGCTCCCAACGCAGAGACAACAAAATATTGTTCGCAGTTGAGCAAGAAACCTTCAGTCGACGTTTCGGTCAGTCCTGGGATAGTTGTGAATTGTTCCAGCTGCAGTATTGTACTCACGCATACACACACACACACACACACACACACACACACACACACACACACACACACACACACACACACACACACACACACACACACACACTCACACACACACACACACACACACACACACACACACACACACACACACACACACAGGTGAGTACACACACAAACACACACACACACACACACACACACACACACACACACACACACACACACACACACGGGGCCAGGAGCTCGGACTCGACCCCCGCAACCTCAACTAGGTGAGTACACACACCAAATGGTAACTAACACACACACATATATACGCATGCACATACAACAGGCCTAGTGTCTAATCGACATGTGCCTAGGACCAAATGGTAACTAACACACTTGGAGCCACATGGGGGCCAAGATACATGGAGTGCTAAGATGATGGAGGTGGTACTGGAAAACTTCATGTACCAACACGTAAGGGACACTACAAGAAAGAGAGGAGAGGATGAACCAGCAAGACTGGACCTAGTATTCACCTTGAGTAGTGCAGATATTGAGGGCATCACATATAAAAGACCCCTTGGGGCCAGCGATCATGTGGTTTTAAGCTTCGAATACACAGTAGAGCTACAAGTGGAGGGGGAAGCAGGAAGGCCAGGGCGAATGAAGCCTAACTACAAAAAAGGGGACTACACGGGAATGAGGAACTTCCTGAACGGGGTTCAGAGGGACAGAGAACTGGCAGGGAAGCCAGTTAATGAGATGATGGAATATGTAACAACAATGTGCAAGGAGGCTGAGGAGAGGTTTGTACCCAAGGGTAACAGGAATAATGAAAAAGCCAGGATGAGCCCATGGTTCACCCAAAGGTGCAGGGAGGCAAAAACCAAGTGTGCTAGGGAATGGAAGAAATATTGAAGGCAACGGACCCAGGAGAATAAGGAGAGCAGTCGTAGAGCCAAAAATGAATATGCACAGATAAGAAGGGAGGCCCAACGACATTATGAAAACGACATAGAAGCGAAAGCCAAATCTGACCCGAAGCTGTTATACAGCCACATTAGGAGGAAAACAACAGTCAAGGACCAGGTAATCAGGCTAAGGAAGGAAGGAAGAGAGACAACAAGAAATGACCGTGAAGTATGTGAGGAACTCAACAAGAGATTCAAAGAAGTGTTCACAGAGGAGACAGAAGAGGCTCCAGAAAGACGGAGAGGTGGGGTACACCACCAAGTGCTGGACTCAGTACACACAACCTAGGAAGAAGTGAAGAGGCTTCTGAGTGAGCTAGATACCTCAAAGGCAATGGGGCCGGATAACATCTCTCCATGGGTCCTGAGAGAGGGAGCAGAGGCGCTATGTGTACCCCTAACAACAATATTCAATAAATCTATCGAAACAGGGAGATTGCCTGAGGCATGGAAGATAGCAAATATAGTCTCAATCTTTAAAAAGGAGACAGACATGAAGCACTAAACTACAGACCAGTGTCACTGACATGTATAGTATGCAAAGTCATGGAGAAGATTATCAGGAGAAGAGTGGTGGAACACCTAGAAAGGAATGATTTCATTAACAGCAGTCAACATGATTTCAGGGACGGGAAATCTTGTGCCACAAACCTACTGGAGTTCCATGACAGGGTGACAGCAGTAAGACAAGAGAAAGATAGGGGCGGGTGGATTGCATTTTCTTGGACTGCAAGAAGGCGTTTGACATAGTTTCACACAAGAGATTAGTGCAACAACTGGAGGACCAAGCAGGGATAACAGGGAAGGCACTACAATGGACCAGGGAATACTTGTCAGGAAGACAGCAGCGAGTAATGGTACGTGGCGAGGTGTCAGAGTGGGCGCCTGTGACCAGCGGGGTCCCACAGGGGTCAGTCCTAGGACCAGTGCTGCTTCTGGTATTTGTGAACGACATGACGGAAGGAATAGACTCCGAAGTGTCCCTGTTTGCAGATGACATGAACTTGATGAGAAGAATTCATTCGATCGAAGACCAGGCAGAACTACAAAGGGATCTGGACAGGCTGCAGACCTGGTCCAACAATTGGCTCCTGGAGTTCAACCCCACCAAGTGCAAAGTCATGAAGATTGGGTAAGGGCATAGAAGACCGCAGACGGAGTACAGTCTAGGAGGCCAGAGACTACAAACCTCATTCAAGGAAAAAGATCTTGGGGTGAGTATAACACCAGGCACATCTCCTGAAGCGCACATCAACCAAATAACTGCTGCAGCATATGGGCGCCTAGCACACCTCAGAACAGCATTCCGACATCTTAATAAGGAATCGTTCAGGACCCTGTACACCGTGTACGTTAGGCCCATATTGGAGTATGCGGCACCAGATTCTAACCCACACTTAACCAAGCACGTAAAGAAACTAGAGAAAGTGCAAAGGTTTGCAACAAGACTAGTCCCAGAGCTAAGAGGTATGTCCTACGAGGTATGTCCTGGAGGACAGGAGAGATAGGGGGGAC
>NC_069428.1:10317493-10377493 GCF_026875155.1 Cherax quadricarinatus | reverse complement strand
TCTCCAGCTTCCAATTGTGATCCCTTGTTTCTGTGTCCCATCTCTGGAACATCCTGTATCTGTCCACCTTGTCTATTCCACGCAGTATTTTGTATGTCGTTATCATGTCTCCCCTGACCCTCCTGTCCTCCAGTGTTGTCAGACTTATTTCCCTTAACCATTTTTCATAGTACATTCCCCTTAGCTCTGGAACTAGCCTTGTTGCAAACCTTTGCACTTTCTCTAATTTCTTGACGTGTTTGACCAGGTGTGGGTTCCACACTGGTGCTGCATACTCCAGTATGGGTCTGACGAACACAGTGTATAAAGTCTTGAACGATTCCTTACTGAGGTACCGGAACGCTATGATTTGTATTACTTCTACCACTTCAACTAATATTATTACTATACTACCACTAGTACTACACCTCACTCTAAGTCTATATATACACTCTGTGTCCGTGTATTGTTTGTAACTGCTTGATAAAGCTCCTAGCGAGCGAAACGTTGCCACAATAAAATGTCACATTAGTTGCACTTGTGTCCTTTTACTTTACATATGCAGGTGAAAGCGTTTCGGAAAAGGTTATAAAATAAACGTTTGATGAAACGTGCATAAAGTATTGTTATTAAATATTTTATTCTTTCTCCCTAAAGTGTTCCTACAACGTCTTGAACTTTCACCATCAAACAGAAAACGGACTCAGAAATAAACCCGAGACAAAATTAATATGTTATAATACATACATTTTGTCTCGGGTTTATTTCTGAGTCCGTTTTCTGTTTTATGGTGAAAGTGAAAGTTCAAGACGTTGTAGGGACACTACAGGGAGAAAGAATAATATATTTAATAAAAATACTTTATGCACGTTTTATCATGAATCGTTAAACCAGTTTGATCATCAGCACAAGGAATGATGAAGGTTATTAACTGTGTTATTAACTGTGTTTACAACCTTTATAAAAAAAGGTGCTAACCTGACAGGGTGTCATTACTAATAACGCCTTGAAAACTGTTACTGTACTTTTCATACTATGTAAAGAAACTTAAACATGACATTCTATGAAGTAATATTTAATATCTTTATGAACTGGCGAGGTAAGCCGGGAGAAAGACTTGATCACATGACCAAAAACTTCACAGAGAAAGTAATTATATAACTAAGATCCCTGGAAAGTTATTATATAACCAAGATCCCTGGAAAGTTATTATATAACTAAGATCCCTATTAGCAGAAGCTTACTCATTATTCCTGATAAATAAATTAACATCATCGTTATTAATGTTTTATCATTTTGACAATTCACATGGAATAATATATATCAAATAAATTTGTAATATAATTAATGCTATTCTAGGGCAAATTATTCCAGGTATTGATTTTATTTAGCAAATATTAATTTACAGTAGATTAGGGACCTACTTGTTGTTATTTTCTTAGGATTTCGAATCTCTATTATAATGATATAAATATTTGACTTACGAAGATGTTTTGCATAAAAAATATTTAATCTACAGTTTGCAGTAGGAACTACAGTTTTTCACTGGAATCTTTTTTTTGGAAATAAAATTGAATATGCATATGGTATTACGCATACACATACACACATACACACACACACAGACACACACACACACACACACACACACACACACAGCTTGCGCTAGACTTTGATCCAAGGCAGCCAGCTTTCAGGGAGAAGGCTTACAGCTTTTCATCTCATCCCCTGCATGCATCAGCCTTACTAGAGAATTTAACAATGCAAAGTTCATAGGTTCGAGTCTCCTTCGGCCAGAGATCAGTGTTTGTTTATATATATATATATATATATATATTATATATATATATATATATATATATATATATATATATATATATATATATATATATATATATGTATATATATATATATATATATATATATATTATATATATATATATATATATATATATATATATATATATATATATATGTATATATATATATGTATATTGCCATCTTGGCTTAAATAGCAACGCTGATCTTGCCATATAGGACAAGTGAAAATTTGTGTATGCAATAATTTCGCCAAAATCATTCTGAACCTAACGAAAAAAATATATTTGATTGTGTTTGTTTAGTACTAAATTATTGTAAACGTATTTAAAATATATTGAGATGGGTTAGGTTAAAATAAATTGTTCTTGTTATAATAAGGTTAGGTAAGTTTTCTAAGATTCTTTTGGTGCAAAATTAAATTTTTTTACATTAACATTAATGAAAAAATATTTCTTTAAACGTATAAGAGAAAATTTCAGAAAGGACTTTATTTTAAATGAGTTCTTGCTAATTGACCAGTTTTACATATTCGGCACGACATATATATATATATATATATATATATATATATATATATATTATATATATATATATATATATATATATATATATATATATATATATATATATATATATATATATAATATATATTATATATATATATGCAAAACAACCACTCTGAAAGAATAGAGAAATTCCAAGCGCTTTCGTGACTACTCACATTATCAAGGAACCATAGTTCCTTGATAATGTGAGTAGTCACGAAAGCGCTTGGAATTTCTCTATTCTTTCAGAGTGGTTGTTTTGCATATTTTGATATCACCTGTTTACTGTGATCTTATTGCATATATATATATATATATATATATATATATATATATATAATATATATATATATATATATATATATATATATATATATAATATATAATATATATAAAAATATATAATAATATATATATATTAGCAGTGAACCCTCGAATTTAATCTTGCCTTTTCTGTATGCAAAACTATTTTTATTATCAATAAAATGTATTTTTTGTTAATATTTTTGGGTGTCTGGAATGGTTTAATTGGCTTTACATTATTTCCTATGGGAAATATTAACAAAAAATACATTTTATAGATAATAAAAATAGTTTCGCGTGCAGAAAAGGCACGACTAAATTCGAGGGTCCACTGTATATATATATATATATATTTCAACAAGTTGGCCGTCTGCCACCGAGGCAGGGTGACACAGAAAGAAGGAAAATCTCCAAAAAGAAAATACTTTCATCATTCTACACTTTCACCTCAGTCATACATTATCACTGTTTTTGCAGAGGTGCAAAGAATACATCAGTTTAGAAGCATATACGTATAAAGATACACAACATATCCCTCCAAACTGCCAATATCCCAAACCCCTCCTTTAAAGTGCAGGCATTGTACTTCCCATTTCCAGGACTCAAGTCCGGCTATATAAAAATAACCGGTTTCTCTGAATTCCTTCACTAAATATTAACCTGCTCACACTCCAACAGATCGTCAGGTCCCAAAAACCATTCGTCTCCATTCACTCCTATCTAACACGCTCATGCACGCTTGCTGAGAGTTCAAGCACCTCGACAAAAAAAAAAAAACCTCCTTTACCCCCTCCCTCCAACCTTTTCGAGGATGACCCCTACCCCACCTCCCTCCCCCTACAGAGTTATATGCTCTCAATTCCCTCTAGATGACCAAACCACCTCAACAACCACTCTCCAGCCCTCTGACTAATACTTTTATTAATTCAACACCTCCTAATTTCTACACTCCGAATTTTCTGCATAATATTTACACCACACATTACCCTTAGACAGGAAATCTCCACTGCCTCCAACCGCCTCCTCGCTGCAGCATTTACAACCCAAGCTTCACACCCATATAAGAGTGTTGGTATCACTATACTTTCACACATTTCCTTCTTTGCCTCCATAGATAACGTTTTTTGTCTCCACATTTACCTCAACGCACCACTCACCTTTTTTCCGACATCAGTTCTATGGTTAACTTCATAAATCCATCTGCTGACACGTCAACTCCCAAATATCTGAAAACAGTCATTTCTTCCATACTGCTTCTCGCCAATGTGATAACCAATTTTTCTTTATCTAAATCACTTAATACTCTCATCACCTTACTCTTTTCTATGTTCACTTTCAACTTTCTACCTTTACACACACACTCCCAAACTCATCCACTAACCTATGCAACTTTTCTTTAGAAACTCCCAAAAGCACAGTATCATCAGGAAAAAGCAACTGTGTAAACTCCCATTTTGTATTTGATTCCCCATAATTTAATTCCAACCCTCTCCCCAACATCCTAGCATTTATTTCTTTTACAACCCCATCTATAAATATATTAAAGAACCATGGTGACATTACACATCCCTGTCTAAGACCTACTTTTACCGGGAAGTAGTCTCCCTCTATTCTACACACCCTAACCTGAGCCTCACTATCCTCATAAAAACTCTTTCCAGCATTTAGTAGCTTACTATCTATTCCAAATACCTGCAACATCTGCCACATTGCTCCCTACCAACTTTAAAACCTCCTTGCTCATCCGTAATCCTACATTTTGTCTTACCTCTAATTCTTTCAATAATAACTCTAGCATACACTTTTCCTGGTATACTCAGTCAACTTTTTCCCCTAAAATTTTTGCAATCTCTTTTGTCCCCCTTCCCTTTATATAAAGGAACTAGTATACATGCTATCTGCCAATCCCTAGGTACCCTCCCCTCTTTAATACATTTATTAAACAAAAATACCAACCACTTTTTCACCACTCTCTTCACCTTTCTTTTACTCTTCATAAACTCTGCTCTTCTAATAACACTTCTGCGTTATAAAAACATCTCGTAAGCTACCTTTTTCTCTTTTATCATACCCTTTACTTCATCATTCCACCAATCACTCCTCTTTCCTCCTGCCCCCACCCTCCTATTGCCACAAACTTCTGCCCCACATTCTAATACTGCATTTTTAAAACTATTCCAACCCTCTTCAACCTCCCCACTACTCATACTTGCACTAGCCCTCCTTTCTGCCAATAGTTGCTTATATCTCACCCGAACTTCCTCCCCCCTTAGTTTATACACTTTCACCTCTCTCTTCTTGTTTCCATTTTCCTTTCGTCCCATCTACCTCTTGCTCTAACTGTAGCTACAACTAAATAATGATACGATATATCGGTTGCCCCTCTATAAACATGTACATCCTGGAGCCTACCCATCAACCTTTTATCAACCAATACATAATCTAACAAACTACTCTCATTACGTGGTGTATCATACCTTGTATATTTATTTATCCTCTTTTTCATAAAATATGTATTACTTATTACCAAACCTCTTTCTAAACATAGCTCAATTAAAGGCTCCCCATTTTCATTTACCCCTGGCACCCCAAATTTCCCTACTACTCCCTCCACAACATTTTTACCCACTTTAGCATTGAAACCCCCAACCACAAGTACTCTCACACTTGGTTCAAAACTCCCCACACATTCATTCAACATTTCCCAAAATCTCTCTCTCTCCTCTATACTTGTCTCTTCTCCAGGTGCATATACGCTTACTATAACCCACTTTTCACATCTAACCTTTATTTTACTCTACATAATCCTTGAATTAATACGTTTATACTCCCTCTTTTCCTGCCATAGTTTATCCTTCAACATTAATGTTACTCCTTCTTTAGCTCTAACTCTATTCGAAACCCCTGACCTCATCCCATTTATTTCTCCCCACTGAAACTCTTCCAACCCCTTCAGCTTTGTTTCACTTAAAGCCAGGACATCCAGCTTCTTCTCATTCATAACATCCACAATCATCTCTTTCTTATCATTCGCACAACATCCACGCACATTCAGAGCAAGATTTAAAAAAAAATCTTGCTTTGAATGTGCGTGGAAGTTGTGCAAATGATAAGAAAGAGATGATTGTGGACATTCAAGCATTCCACTTTGATAATTTTCTTCTTTTTCTTTTCGGTAGGTTATACAGGAAAAGGGGTTACTAGCCCATTGTTCCCGGCATTTTAGTTGACTTTTACAACACGCATGTCTTACGGAGGAAAGATTCTTATTCCACTTCCCCATGGATATGAAAGGAAACATAATAAGAACAAGAACTGTTAAGATAAAATCAAAAACTCAGACGAGTGCATATAAATAAACGTGTACATGTATGTGTAGTGTGACCTAAGTGTAAGTAGAAGTAGCAAGACGTACCTGCCATCTTGCATGTTTATGAGACAGACAAAAGACACCAGCAATCCTACCATCATGTAAAACAATTACAGGCTCTCGTTTTACACTCACTTGGTAGGACAGTAGTACCTCCCTGGGTGGTAGACAGCAACTACCATCCTACGTTCAGGATCACTGCATAGCAAGAAGGCATCAATGATCACCCCATCCACCTCTGATGATGAAATTTAAGTGAACGAGCAAGATCCTGTCGATACCAACTAGCCTTCTGCATAACCCTAAATATACCATCATGTCCGCAAAAGAACACCACACCAGACAACAATGATACTGTGAAATACGCTAACAGCATCCTAACATTCTTCACAAAACCTAAGAGTCAGATTTCATGAAATCACTTCGTTAACGATCATTTCAACAACTTTGTACAAACATATACGCCAGCTACTATATATATCAGTATTCAAAATTAGGATAACCATCACCCAAACTGCCGACTTTGACACTATGACGACTTCCTGCTGAACTCATGTCCCTATAAGCTACCTGTCTGCCTATACACAATATACTCTTACCCACTCAGAAGCTGGGTTAAGCTCAGGCTCTTTCGATTGCTTTTCTTCGCCTATTCCCATTTCAAGGCTCACTCAAATAGAACCTCTTCCTATGCAGATTGTGAAGCGGTTCTGTTTCTATACCTTGATTCAATAGAACCCTTCTTTGCTATCCCATTAGTTTCTTGGAGGTAAAGCCCAAAATCTTAAATGAGTAGGCAAACTGCGCAAGCTGCACCGTTGTGGTTATATTATGCAGTACTACACACCGGTGCAGTAAACCCATTGTATGCCACGCACTGTTGCTGAAACCATATGTACAACACACAGTTGTGGTGAGCACTCTATGAATCACACAATATTGTTTTAACCACATTATATATCACACACCATTGTGGTAAACATATTGCGTACTGCACACTGTTGTGGTGAGCGAATCATGTATCAAACATCGTTGTTGAAAGCACATTATGTAACACACGTCATTAAGAACATTATGTATCACACGTCATTAAGAACATTATGTAACACACGTCATTAAGAACATTATGTAACACACGTCATTAAGTACATTTTGTGAAGAAGCTTCTTTATCTCAGTGAATATAAAAGGAAATATTACATTAATTCTTGTTTATGACATTTAAATATCCTTAACAAGTGATCCTCGTGCAGCCGATAGCATTTAAACTTATAATACTATCTAAAAATAATAGTCTGGTTAACGGTGATTTAAAGTCTATCGACTACACTAAGGTTGCACGAAACCTTTTCATCACCAGACAAGCAAACTCAGTTCCTAAAATAGGTATCAAATATATTCTCAGCTTTTCTTCGCTGAGGGAAATACACCTCTCGGAGTATATATATATTTTGAAACTATTGGAAATGAATAGATACTAAGTTATTTTCTGAATTATTTATTTCTAGTATTCAACAAGGGGATATAAGCGTGGCCAGGAGTCCGTCAGAAGACGTGCTGCTAATATCACTAACCTGTAGGTAAACATCAGCGTTAATATTTAAAGTTAGCAAAACATGCACTTATTGGTATTACAAATTATAGAAATTTATCTTCCTACAGATACTCTTCCATTATAGTGGTAATCCTTATATATGGCGGAATAATGAAAATTTTGTATATATAATAAAATTCATGTTACTTACCATACAGACCACCGTATCTACCAAATCCACCAAGGCCGCCACCAAATCCACCAAGGCCGCCACCAAATCCACCAAACCCGCCACCAAATCCACCATGGCCTAGACCCAATCCACCGAATCCTCCGCCTGTTGATGCATATGAGAAAATGTAAATCTTTTGATTTAGATCACAGTTTAGCTTCTCTAGTTGGTTTCAGTGACAATGAAACTAATGTAAAAGCTTCATTGTATAAAAACAATTTCGGTTCTTTGAAAGAGATTAGTTCATATTATGTCGTTCATCATTTATTTTTGAGTAGAGAATACATTTTTTTGTTTAAAGAAACATCAACAAATAGACGAAGTATGGCCCATTCAAATATTGGATAAAATTGAAGCGTATCGATGACCTTTATTTACTTTTATTATACTATTTCGCCTACAAGAAACTTCATCAAGAACTTCATAAAACAATTTTTAGGTTAGACTCGTAACATTAATAAAAGGTCTCTTCCTGAGAAAGTATTTTCCACTATTTAACAACATACATTGTACAATGAAAAAGTCCATCACGAGTCCTTATTTTGGCAATAAGTGCATACATAAATAACTTATCATTACATTCCGAAACTTGCAGAGAACTGACATACGATTATTATAACTTCTCTTTAACAAGGATAAATTAAAAATCTAACTCACCAAACCCTCCATATCTACGGATATAACCACCATAGGCGACGGCCACCACCACAGCCAACACCATCAGGATGGATAGGAAACGCTGCAGTCACAAAGACTCAGTGTTAGCATGATCAATTTAAAAATAAAGAATCAGTAATTTTGTAATATATGATCCAATAATTAAGTACACGGGTTTGATAAACATACATCACGATACGAAAGAATCGTGGATTTGAATACTTGCCATGGTTATGGAGTGTGCTTTTCTGAGAACAGAAGATACTGATAGTGAGGCTGGATGCCCTGGAGTTTATATAGAACATAAGAACATAAGAACGAAGGAACACTGCAGAAGGCCTACTGGCCCATGCGAGGCAGGTCCAAGTCTCCTACCGGCTTAAGCCAATGCACCCAACCTAGTCAGGTCAGGTCACATTGACTTTAAGGGAGGAACACGGCAACCGACCTGGTAGCACAAGCTATCAGGTCTAACTCACACCCACCCACATCCACTCATGTATTTATCCAACCTATTTTTAAAGCTACACAACGGTTCTGGCCTCTAAAACGGTACTGGGAGTTTGTTCCACTCATCCACAACTCTATTAAACCCAAACCAGTACTTTCCTATATCCTTCCTGAATCTGAATTTTTCCAACTTAAAACCATTGCTGCGAGTCCTGTCTAGGCTAGATATTTTCAGCACACTATTTACATCCCTTTATTTATTCCTGTCTTCCATTTATACACCTCAATCATATCCCCCCTAATTCTACGTCTTTCTAGAGAGTGCAGATTCAGGGCCCTTAGTCTATCCTCATAGGAAGGTTTCTGATACATGGGATCAACTTTGTCATCCTCCTTTGTACATTTTCCAGAGAATTTATATCCATTCTGTAATAAGGTGACCAAAACTGTGCAGCATAATCTAAATGAGGCCTAACCAAGGATGTATAGAGTTGAAGAACAACCTGAGGACTCCTATTATTTATGCTTCTTGATATGAAGCCAAGGATTCTATTAGCTTTATTGCGAACACTTATGCACTGTTGTCTTGGTTTCAGATTACTGCTAACCAGAACTCCTAAATCTTTTTCGCAATCCGTAATATTAAGATCTACATTATTTAGTTTATATGTGCATGATTATTGTCCTGTCCAACATTTAGAACTTTGCATTTGTCTATATTAAACTGCATCTGCCACTTCTCCGACCACTGCATCAGTCTATTCAAATCTTCCTGGAGTGCTCGAATGTCCTCGTCAGAATGAATTCGACGGCCTATTTTTGGTGTCATCGGCAAACTTGCCGATGTCGCTCTTTATCCCCTCATCTATGTCGTTTATGTAGATTGTGAACAGCAGGGGGCCAACACTGACCCCTGGGAACACCGCTCGTGACACTTCCCCACTCTGATTTCCCCCCATTTATGAAAACTCTCTGCTGCCTATTTGTCAACCATGCCTCTATCCAGGAAAAAATTTCTCCTCCTATTCCATGTGCTTTAATTTTCCTCAATAGTCTCTGATGTGGGACCCTGTCAAAAGCCTTACTGAAGTCCATATACACAATATCATATTCATTACCATGATCTACCTCCTCAAATACCTTAGTGAAAAAGTTAATAAATTCGTAAGGCAGGAACCCCTTTTTTGGGTAAAACCATGCTGAGATTCGTTGATTAATTTATGCTTTTAAAGGTGGGCTACGAACTGCCTCGGCAATTATTGATTCCATAAATTTTCCCACTATGGGGTTAGGCTTATTTGGCCCTATAGTTCGAAGCGAAGGACCTGTCACTGTTTTGAAAATAGGTATCACATTTGCCATTTTCCCACTTATTGGCACCATGCCAGTTTGTAGTGATATGTTGAAAAGATTAGCCAAAGGTGTGCTAAGCTCCTCTTTACATTCCTTTAGAACCCTTGCATACAGTTCATCAGGGCCTGGGGATTTGTTAGGTTTTAATTTATCTATTTCCCTAAGGACCATGTCACTTGAGACCCTAATAGTACACAGTTTATTATCGTCCTGTTCTACATTAATTTATCATTACTGGAATATCGCTGGTATCCTCCTTTTAAAAAACTGAGAGGAAGTATGTGTTTAAAAAATTCTACACTTTTTCCTTATCACTGTCAGTGAGCTGACCCGAGGAAACTTTTGAGTGGGCCTATCTTGTCCCTGATCTTACTTCTGTATACCTGAAAGAATCCTTTTGGGTTAGTCTTCGATTCTCTGCAACTTTAACCTCAAAATTTCTTTTTTTGCTTTTCAAATTTCCCCTTTTTTATTTCTCTCTTAACTGAATATATCGATTTCTCAATTGCCCCTCTCCTCTTTTGATTTGCCTATATATGCCTCTCTTTTGACCAATCAGATATTTTAATCTATTGTTCATCCATTTAGGATCTTTTTTGTTTGGGATCTGATTTCCCTATTTGGAACATAATTTAAATGAGCAGCTAGAACTATGCCCTGGAAAGCATCATATCGGCAAACCATCACCACCTACCTGACCCTTAGTCAGGTCATTCCAGTTCAGCCCACCTAAGTAATTTTTCAGTCCTATGAAATCAGCCAAGCGAAAGTCGGGGACGGAGACTTGATTGCCATTATTAGGGGAATTCCATGATATATTAAAACTGAGTGATTTGTGATCACTTTCCCCAAGCTCATCATTAACCTCAAGATTATTAATTAGTGTTTCCCTACTGGCAAGAACCAAGTCAAGGAGGTTATTTCCCCTAGTTGGCTCTGTCACAAACTGTTTTAAAAAAACAATCCTGGATGTATCAAGAAAGTCACCTGACTCTAAATTTCCTGTCAAATTGCTCCAGTCAATCTGTCTATAGTTGAAATCTCCCATTAGCACAACATTTTCGTTGTGATGCCTTACGAATTTCGCCCCATAAGAAGTTTACCTGCCTCCCTATCAAGATTTGGGGCCCTGTAAATCACACCCAAAATTAGTTTTTCTCGGCCCTCGAGAAGCTGTAACAAACAGATTCAGTGGCTGACGCTTCTAATTTAATATCTTGTCTAACACAACAATTTTAAATTGTTCTGACATACATCGCTACTTTCCACCACCTTTTCCCTGTTGACCCTGTCAGGGGTGAATAATTTATAGCCTTGTATGTGACATTCAGAGGGCATCTCTCTATCTTTCAGATTGAGCCAGGTCTCTGTTATAAGCAATATATCTATGTCTCCTGCACTTGCAATTAATCTTAGCTCATCTATCTTATTTCTTACACCCCTGCATTAGTATAGTAAACCTTAAGGGAGCTAGTCCCTTGCTGCCCTCTGCTGTCCCCCTTTGTTTGCTGACCTGATCTTTTGGGTCTTTATTTATAACTTCATGCTGAATGCCTTTTATACATTTACTGTTTCCAACCCAAGTGTTGCAACCTGCTTGTTTCCCACACACACCCATACCTATATCTTCCATCAGTTTAAAATCATAGGCATTTCACCAATGGCCTTCTCAATCGAGTCTGCAAGTGCTACCACCCCAGCCCCAGAGAGATGTACCCCATCCCTTGCTACATATCATGTTTGCCATAAAAGTTGTTCCAGTTGTCAAAGAATGGGGTTGCATGTTCCTTGCAGTATCTGTCTAGCCAGCAATTTACACCAATTGCCCTAGACAAAAACCCTTCATTTTCCTACTCCCCTTCTAGGCAAGATGCTATTTTGATTGGATCCCTCCCTTAGACTTAATGAAATCTATAGCTGACCTGTACTTATCTAGCAGCTCTTCTCTCCTACCCTTCCCAATATCATTTCCACCAGCACTGAGACAGATAATGGGCTTGCTCCCATTACCTGACATGATATTATCCAGCCTGTTGACAATGTCCCCAAACCAGCTCCAGGGGGAAACACACTCTATCTCTCATCTTCTTATTCCTATTTACAAAAAGGGACGGTCAATGTATCTTACCTGAGAGTCACCAAAACCACAAGAATGCGCTTACCTCCATTAGCAGGGGCAGTAGTACCCTTACCTTCACTGGCCACTGAAGTACATTCATCCTGAAGAACAGAGAAGCGATTTTCCTACCTTCAGATCTTCATCTTAACTTTTTCCCTTTCTCTGAGCCCCCTTCCATTACTGTGAACTACTCGCCACTTGTAGCAGGTGTGGGCTGCACCTCACTGCTGGTAGCCGTTGCTGCCACCCCCAAATACAGCCTCCTCACAGCGAGAGACAGACTGCACCTCGCTGCTAGAAGCCTCATTCCCCACAACTCCAGCCACCTCACACTCTCTCCCAGACCCATTGAGGTGGACCTTCAGCCTCCTAATCTCCTCCTGGAGAAGCAAGACCTCCTCCTTCAACTCTCCAACCCCAATTTTTAAAACACTGCAGAAGCAAGCCATGCTTTGTAACCGTCCACACTAGTCCCCAAGGCAGCTCAGGGTCTGTGACCTCACGTGACGACTGACCACTGAGTACTCCCACCATCCGTTACCCACTGGATAAACACCTGGTTAACCTTCCTTAGGCACTCGTACGTATCTCCCAGGGGAAAAAATGCTTCAAAAGGTCTAAGCTCTTGAGGGTACTAGTTCTGAATCGGTAAGCACTAGCATAGTAAAATTTTCAAGTGAATGAGCTCTGTAACTGTTAACTGTAAAATATCATAAATATATATATATACTACAGATCCCTGTAAATATCTACTTAATTAAATATTTCACTTTGCAGAATGCAAGCAGAAAATTAAATAATTTTATTTTCCTGATAATACAGAGGTTACTACTAGCTGGAATCTTTTGGTTCGTCATAATGAAGAAGACTTTTTGAGGTTTACAGATAACCCACTATTATGGAAGGAAATTTTAGACAAGGTTTTAATCTTTCCTGTCCGCTTATTAAGGAGGAGGAGGATTTGTCTCAATGTAATTTGATTCTCAGAAAATAGATACAAATAGTATAAAAATTTGCAATATATAGGTTTGCCTTCATGCAGTATGTATAAATAAACGTACCTTACAAAGTGTTGCTAACGAAAAAGTCAACAAAAGGAATTAAATATCACAATTTATGGAATGAGAGAAAGACTTAAAATATAAGTTTTTGGAAAATACGATACTTATAAATGTAAGTTACCAACAAGAGCTAATATATCTACGTGTTTGTCGCAAAGTTACACTGTAGTGGAACCCTATTTACCTTACCAAAAGAAAAAAACTTGCTCTCATTTGTATGGAAGACTCGACTCACTTTGACTGAATTAAAACCTATTCCGATAAACAGTATTTACATGGCACTCATGAAATTTTTATTGTATTATTTTCCTTTTTCTGATAATTTTCTAGGCTAGTGAAGGCGACTTCAGATCGGTATTAATACGGTATAAATTCTGACTCACGAAATCGTAATGACACGATCGTAAACAAACCACGGTACGGGCGAGGATTGAATTGACGGTACGGGCGACTCACTGACCACGGTTCAACACCCGCCTGTACCGTGATTTGTATAAATTCTGGTTACTCTCCTGACACCTATAATTAGTTCTAAGTTCTCCTTATATGGAGAGAAAACGTATAACTTGACTGAAAAGTTTCAAATTATTAACATGTTCGTGGAATTTTATTTTATCAGGTTTGATGCTACTGCTCTGTATACCAGCGTCCCTCTGGATGATTCATTAACTTTTTTGTAGATGAACTTTTCAAATAATCTATCAGTACATATTTTTGTAATAATTTAACACATGAACCAAGTCATTTCTCTATAATTTTTTTATCATGCTTTTCAGAGTTATCTTTCATCTAAAGTATGCTAAGCAGTGTACTTATGGAATGGTAGAAAGAAGTGGTAGAATGATCAGACGAAGAGTATGAAGGAGGCTTTAGGTGGTAATGGATTGCACATCCAACACCTTTAGTGTGAGTGTGCCAGATATGAATGAATGGAGGTAAGTGATTTTTAATGTTTAAGGTGCTGGAGTGTGAGCAAAGTAACATTTAAGAAGGGATTCAGAGAAGCCAGTTAGAGGGCCTTGAGTCCTGGAGGTCTGGAGTGCAGTACCTGACTCCAAAGGAAGGGTGTAGAAGCTGCAGTTCGGAGGGTCATTTTGTACTGTTATACTTGAGCACTTTTGGCAAGCCAATTATGGAATGATTGATGGAAAATCCCTTTATAGACCCAGCATACATATGTAGGAGACATCAAGAGTGGCTTTCTCTCTATCTATATCTCTTTCTTTCTCCTGACACCTATAATTATGAATACAGTAAAAATACCTCACCTTGGAACACTTTGATGAATTACCTTACGTCATTCATGACTTATTTACACACTTGCCTGAACAAGATAAAATTTCTAATACCTGACTGAAAAGTTCATGATGGACTAATTTGCAAAATACTTCATTCCGTACTTTTTTTTGCTTCTTCATTTGAAGTCGTTTTTTTTCAATTCCTTGGAATATCTGACACACTAGACACTAAAGAACATTATTTCCATAGGTTTATATTCATATATTTTATCTATACTTGTCTACTATCCTAACACCTATAATGTGGTTTGAGTTCTCCTTACATAGAGAGAAAATATTAACTTGACTGAAAAATTGCAAATTATTTACATGTTCATGAAATTTTAATTGATAAAGTTTGATGCTACTACTCTGTATACCAGCGTTCCTCTGGATGGTCCATAAACTTCAAATAATCTTTCTGTCTAAATTTTTGTAATAACTAAATGTATGAACCAAATCATTTCTCTGCAATTTTTTTTTGGTATACTTCTCAGTATAATCTTGCGTCTACACGCTACAGTATGCTGAGCATTCTACTTAAGTAATTTTTGAGAAATACAACACTTAAAAATAAACTTTCTGCTAACACTGATAATGAATTGTATTATGGAAATATCTGTAAAGTTTTAGAGACGTACTTTTCGGCCTCGGTAAGTTGGTCCGTTCTACCAACTTCATTGTAGACTGTGAGCAGAAGGGAGGCTTCCCTTTAAATATATGCATATTATGTTACAGTCTGGATAGCTGGTTTAATTGCAGAACCTATTTCAGTGCTATGAACCTTAAGATTTTTTTATTTAAAAGATTATTATGTGATTTAAGTAATGTAATGAAAGGTAGATCTCCAACATACAGTATGACACATAGCACAGTTTACATATAAGGTATGACTGAGTACGTCGCGTTTGCTTAATTGCTTAATTACAACCTTTCCCCAGGATAGACCACTTAAGAGCTTCAACTCACCTAGGAACCTATAAAATGTACTTTTCTAGATCTTTCCAGTTCTTTTGAAAATATATGCAAATGAGTGAAATCTTTCGCGAATTTTTGTTTTGTTATTTTTCACTAGTATTTTTTCATATTTGTTGTCGTGTATTATCTTGTGTGTGTATACACTCAAGATATGGTAAGCAAAGAAGACATCAATGTTCACCCAGATCCTCCAAGTGGCACTACCCAACAGACAGCAATTCCTCCCTAGAGAATCCAAGACGGAGCCACATCTGATGAAAAAATTAAAGTGGACGAGAAAGATCAGGTTGATCTCAACTCTTCTTCATCATAATCGTAAATACAGCATTATGTCAGCCAAAGAAATCCACAATAGACCCTGTAATTAAACTGTGAAATACGCCAACTCCACCTAATGTCGTGCCGAATAGGTATAACTGGTCAGTTAGCAAGAACTCATTTAAAATTAAGCCCTTTCTAAAAATTTTCTGTTATACGTTTAAAGATACATTTTTTCATTTATGTTAATATAAAAATTAATAATTTTGTACAAAAAGAATCCTAGAAAACTTACCTAACCTTATTATAACAAGCGCAATTTAATTTAGCCTAATCCAGCTACATATATTTTAGATAACTTGACAGTAATTTAATAATAAACAAACACAGTGAAAGATATTTTTTTTAGTTAGGTTCAAATTTTTTTTGCGAAATTATTGCATAAAAAAAATTCTCTTGCCTTATTCGGCAAGAAGAGCGTTGCTATATAGGTGTTTTTCTCTCAACGTATAGACACTCAGAGCTTACTTTAAAATTAAAACATTCTTAGTAGCTGATATTCAGGTGATAATGAATCTATAATAACCCTAGTGTTGTAGATGGCATTTATACGTAACAATTCAACCATTCATATAAACACACGAACACATAAGCACTGGTATGGATACCAATAAAGAGGAAAAAATAAAATAGGTTATATGCTGAAATATTCATTTCCAATACATAACAAGGTGATGTATGCGTGGCCAGTAGTCTCCCAGCAGACGCGCCGCTCCTTCAACTAACCTGAAGATCGACATCACTGTTAATCTTTGTATTTTGAACAATATACGATTATTGAGAATTTACTAAGTCTAAATTTTTCATTATAAAAATACTCACTAAAGCAACCAATATTATGAAAATAAGATAAAGATTATAATAATTATAATGTTTACCATACAGACCACCGTGCCTTCCAAATTCGCCATATCCACCATATCCGCCACACTAATCCGCCAAAGCCACCTCCAGATCCACCAAGTCCTAGAAATAGTCCACCGAATCCACCACCTGTTGGTACAATAAGGAGTTAAACTATATTTTTACATTGTTTGTGCATTGTTCATTACAACTGACAATTAAACAAATTCCAGTACTTCATTAAGAAAAAAAAAATATAAGTTAGATTGTCTAGGAGCTCTCGTGTGTTACGTACTCAGTGAAATATACAACAAACATTATGTGGGAAACATTTGCTTTGTTAGAATCTGCATCATTTTCCTGAGAAATTCCTAGAAAGCCGCATCTCTTAACCACTTATCAAAAAAAAATTCAATGATGTGACATAAACGTGTCTCTAAACATGAATCAAACATTATACTTTTCAAGTACTAATAATACTCACCAAATTCTCCATATCTACGGATATAACCACCATAAGCGACGGCCACCATCACGGCCAACACCATCAGGATGGACAAAAAACGCTGTCAACAAAAAGCAAGAAATTGTAATGAATTATCTTAAAGGATTCATTGAGTAAGTAGACTATCAAAGATCATGATTCAGAAGCGACGTAGACGTCCAAACTTACCATGGTTGTGGAGTTTGTGTTGCTGAGGACAGAAAACACTGATGTATGTATATATATATATATATATATATATATATATATATATATATATATATATATTATATATATATATATATATATATATATATATATATATATATATATATATATATATATGACTGGAGGCTTGTCCCATCAAGGGTAACCTTCAGGATATACTGATTTATTACCTTGTCGACCTTGTTATTCTACCCCGTCGTAAGGTGAGAGTTTCACAACTATATACGCACATACAAGATTAAATATTATATAATATTTTTACAATGTCACCAGTCAGCCTCTGTTTTAAATATCAATAAACTGTTGTCAAACGCTTTTTCTTTTATGAAACTAACATCCATTTTCCGTACGACTCTTTGCTTTCTGCGAACTATTTTGATTGATTCTCAAGCTGAATGTATTAAGCCAGTTGTATGATCCACAGTAATTATCGTATGAGCCTTCTATTTTTTTTATTTAAATAGCTTCACCCAGCTTGTCAGTTATGGTACGTGGCTAGAATACTGTCACAACTACCTCACAAAACTGAGGCTTTAAAACAAAACTATGACTATTCTAGGATAATTTGTTTCCATAAGAGACTTTGTGCTAAATTTAAAAAAAAAATAATCCCATTCTTCCCATGAGCTTTTAAATACTTTCGTTATTTCAAAGAGAATAGGAAAGCTTAGCAAGTAGAGTGACATGTCATTGGTATCCTGACTTGCGTGATGTGACATGATACTAGGTCCCTAACCTGTGTGGAGTGGCCTGACAGAGGTCCCTAACTAGTGTGAATTTGCTTAACACTGGACCATGACCAAAGGGGCGTCACTAGTATGGAATTATCACAGACACAGAAAGCTGAAACCATTTATAATATATTTAAACAAAATCAAAATATTTCGAACATATTATGGATCAAAGACTTAAAGGGTAAATGCAGTCCTTATTANTATTTTATTGCTGACAGTGGATCCCCACTGTGTACGATATTTTTTACACTGACCATGACAAGTTGTTCAGTGCCAGTATGACCGAATTTATTCCCATAAGGAATAGTGAAGTAGATTATATTTCAACCCAAACATCATCAGTTACAAACGCACTTAGATAAATACACTTACATAATTGGTCGCATTCGGAGGTAATCGTTATGCGGGGGTCCACTTACTTACCCCAATTAAATCATGTCAGTGAGGGATGTAGAAGCAGCAACGCATGAACACATGAAAGCTAATGTGTAGAATAGAGGATGCTCATGTTCGTGAGTTGCTGAAAAGCGTGCTAGGAAAAAAAAATCCCAAATATTTTGCAGGATATGTAAATGTGGCACTAACTCTTGTGTTACACACAGAGGTACAACATGAAGTGTAAAATCTAAGCAACACCAGTGCCACGTGAGGACAATTCATTCATTCAGGTTAGTTATCCAGTCAAGCCAGTTATGGAACTTAGCCCAGAAACCTGCTGTCCTGTTTCTGTCTACTTGAATTTTTACCTCTAGTTTACATATAGAGCAATGTGTGGTAAGTTGGTTGTAGATATGTCACATCTCTGCTGGTGGACTGGAGGATGTGGCAAAACCCTCACAACCCCCTCACAACAGTGTTATCGCGGAGTGTAGAAGCCACTAGTTCATCCGCTGGGACACCTGAGATACTTGTATTTGAGTCACGTGCAAACGTCTAGTACAGCAGTGAGATAGCCATTTAATGTCATGAAATATTATCTAATTCGTGTTGTAATGTGTTAATGAACGTTAGAATACTTCACTGCACATGATCTCTCGTAGAATAAGTCGTCCTAATTAACTAGGCCGTTAACTGATCTTCACAACCGGACAGTTCTTGGTCACCGTCACTTGGTAACCTTCACTTGCGCACAGGAATTTTCGTAACTGGACGGGTATGCAGGAGCCAGTAGCTCCCCTAGGCAGAAGGCACTCATGACTGGCTGGAACAATTGCTCACTGTTCACAGTTGTGTAGCTTGTGAGAGATACTAGATTATTCTGATGTCTATCTCTAATTTAGCTTAAATAAGCATAAGTAGTAGTGCACATTAGCCTATGGAAGCTTCATTACTAGATTAGACTTATAAATTAAGAGTGGATAAGGAAAAGTGGCAGCATCGGACGTAGGTATATGGAGGTCCACTGCCTGACCAAAAACTCTAGTTTCAGGTCATCATCTGACAAAAATCCGCGTCAGAAACTTGTCTTCCCCCTCCTTCCCCAACTCCCCCAACATGACTCTTGGCTAATTTCATTCTAGTCCCTGTTTGATGTATTAGTTCAACGAGCAGTATTTTACATTATTGTGACCACGAACGAGTGGTATTGATCAATAACAACACTACACTAGCCAAGGACTCGAACCCATGCTGCTTTGGCCTGCCTCATGGTGGGCGAAAACGCATGACGCCCCAATCCACTGGACCATACGATCCTTAAGAGTAGGGCATCCAGCGGAACTGGTTGTGGTACTCCCTACCCAAGGACACACGATGGTCCCAGATTTTTGCTTAGCAGATTACAATTGGCTTAGAGAACACTTATCATCTGTCTACTGGGGTAACTAATAGAGCTATCAGTATGGGACATTTATCCCATATAAGGAAATTAGATCGAATAGAAATGACACAAAATGGATGTATAATAGGCTCAAATATCTTTTAGGACAGAAAAAAGAAATTTATAGGTGCATCAAAAGAGGTGAGGGTCATCTAATGAATCAGTATATTGACATTAAGGAGACGTTAAAAAGGGGATAAGAAAAGCTAAACGGAACTATGAAATTAAAGTTGCTAGAGATTCGAAAACTAACCCAAAAAGTTTTTCCAGGTTTATAGAACAAAAGTTAGATAGGTCCCCTTAAAAATAACTCCGGGCATTTTACTGACAAGGAGAATGGAATGTGCTCTATTCTTAATTATTTTCTCTCGGTTTTCACTCAGGAAGACACTAACAATATCCCAGTAATTAATTTTTATAGTGGGCCTGAAGATGATAAATTATGCAATATCATAGTACACTAGTGAAATGGTTATCAAACAGATAGACCGATTAAAGCAAAATAAATCCCCGGGCCATGATAAACTTTTTCAAGGGTTCTTAAAGAATGTAAAGTGAAACTTTGTGAACCACTGACTAATATTTTTAATATTTCTCTTCAAACAGGTGTAGTGTCTGATATGTGGAAGATGGTTAATGTAATTCTTATTTTTAAAGCAAGGGACAAGTCGTCACCGTCAAATTACCGCCCAACAAGCCTAACCTCAATTGTAAGCAAATTACTAGAGTCAATTATAGCTGATATTATAAGAAGCCATCTCGATAAGCATAGCTTGATTAATGATATTCAGCATGGATTCACGAGGGGCCGTTCCTGGTTAACTAATTTATTAAACTTCTTCAGTAAAGCTTATGAGGCCGTTGATCATGACAAAGAATTCAATATTGTTTATTTAGATTTTAGTAAGGCTTTTTGAGAGAGTACCGCACCAGAGACTGTTAAAGACAGTGGCAGCTCATGGCATTGGGGGAAAAGTGCTGTCATGGATCGAGTCATGGCTCACGAATAGGAAGCAGAGAGTATGCCTAAATGGGGTTAAATCCGAGTGGGGATCTGTAACAAGTGGCGTACCACAGGGATCAGTTTAAGGCCCGTTGTTGTTTATAATATGTATCAATGGCCTTGATGAGGGAATTACTAGTGATATGAGCAAATTCGCCGATGACACAAAGATAGGTAGGATAATTGATTCAAACGTAGATGTCACGGAACTTCAGGAGGATTTAGACAAACTCAATTCCTGGTCAGAAAAGTGGCAGATGCAGTTCAATGTAGATAAATGCAAAGTTCTGAAGCTCGGAAGTGACCATAACCCTAGTCGTTATCAATTAAATAATGTAGAACTTAGCCATACAGATTGCGAAAAGGATTTGGGGGTTATGGTGAGCAGCAACCTTAAACCGAAGCGTACGTAACAAAACAGTTTACTGGGATTTATATCTAGAAGTGTAACAGAAGTAAAGCGGTTATTTTACAGCTTTATACATCATTAGTAAGGTCTCACCTAGATTACGCAACTCAGTTCTCGTCTCCATATTACAGAATGGACATAAATTCGCTAGAAAATATCCAGCGTAGAATGACCAAATTAATACATAGCATTAGAAATCTTCCGTACGAAGAACGATTAAAGACTCTTAAACTACATTCACTTGTAAGACGAAGAATGAGGGGAGACATGATCGAAGTGTATAAGTGGAAGATGGGTATTAACAAATGGGATATAAATAAGGGTTTGAAGTTATCCCTTCAAGAAAGATCCCGCAATAATGGATTCAAATTAGATAAGTTTAGATTTCGAAAGGATATAGGAAAATATTGGTTTGGAAATAGGGTAGTTGATGAGTGGAACATTCTGCCTAGTAGGGTTATTGAAGCTAAAACGTTGGGTAGTTTCAAATTTAGGTTGGATAAATACATGAGTGAGAGGGGTTTAATGTGAGTGAGACTTGCGTAATGAGTAAATAGAATCATCAAAACTTATTTCTTGGGCAGCATTGAAAATTGGGGTGCCAAATATTTTGTTAGTGGGAAGGATTGTAAAGAGCCTGCCTAATATGGGCCAACAGGCCTTCTGCAGTGTTCCTTCTTTCTTATGTTCTTATGAGGGCGTGTTTTTTTTGATCAGCCTTTGTTTCACTGTCCCCGTGTTTTGTAAAGCAAGGTTTATATTGATCTTTTTTAATGCCTCACGCAGGCAAACCAGATTCTCGTTGTATAGTAAAACTAGTACATTTTTCCTAGTCATCATTTCCCTAGGTTCAGTCCTGTAGAATATCTTTTTTGCTGACATTAGTGCCTTCTCAACAAAATCCCTAGGATATCTCAGTTTTGTGGCTATGTTACACATCTTGCTGATTTCGTCCTCTAAGTTCTCCAGACTGCAGATGCGCAATGCTCCCAAGAATATTGTGAGGAACACACTCCTTTTTACCCTAGTTTCATGATTGGAATAGTAGTGAATGTATGACGACACATTGGTGGACATTCTATGAACTGTAAATTAGAATTTTCTATCAATACGGTGGATTTAAACGTCTAGGAAAGGCAAAGTGTTGTTTATTTCATGTTCTGTAGTGAACTTAATGGAAGGTACTAGCCTATTGAATCTAGGCAGGAACTCATCAAAGTTGTGATCTCTCGGCCATAGGCAAAGAACATCATCTACGTATCTGAACCAACTAGCTTTATCTGTGAGAATGTCTTTAAGAAGTCTTAGTCTCATAGAATTCCACAAACAAATTACTGAGTAAGGGGCTAAGGGGATTTCACATTGCCATGCCCCGTTTATGAGCATAGTATTTCCCTTCAAACACGAATTAACAATAAGTAACACAAAACTTTATCAATTCAATTATTATTTTCATGGGGTAGGGAATGGGGGACTTTTTCTAGTTCCTCTTCAAGGTACGAAAGCAAGTCAGGAAGAGGGATTTTGGTGAACAGAGCTGTGACGTCAAAAGTTACTAGGATAAAGTCATGAGGGACATTTAATTTCTGGAGTTTTTCAGTGAGGTCAACGTTGTTTTTAATATGTGCATCTGAGATCTCGTATATAGGTCAAACAGGTAAAATTCTGAAAACCAGAATAGCCCAACATAAATACTTAGTCAGAACAGGGCAGGAGTCGAACGCTATCTTTAACCATGTTAGCTCCTGTAATCACCCACCGGGATGGGATGCTGCCCAAATTATTGTACCAAACAGTTCTGTCATAGAAAGAAACATAATTGAATCTTCTCTCTTGAAACATTACAGGAATACCGTATATAACTCAAATTATGGGCTATACAAGCTCGATAGCTATCTAGTAGAGTCTATTGTACACAACCTTAAACAACAGTGCTATACAAAATCACAGGATTGCTCATTATGCCAGGTGGTCTCATGATGGATTGGTGACGCTCGACCTGTGTCGACGCACCAAAACACCATGCTACGCCAGTTGATGTATGGTTATGTAACGCGTTTAGCAGTGACTGCACCATACATTGATGTATGGTTATATATGGTTGATGTATGGTTATATAACGCGTTTAGCTATGATTGCACCATACACTGACAAGACAACCCGATTACATAGGTAGGTTTTTTTTATATATTTTATTTAAAAATAGTACAGCAGTACATAATTCCAGAATATAAATAGACATAAAAAGATAACATCATCGTCGTCGTAAGCTCCTCTCTTCTATGTGCGGGTTATTTGTGTATATAGTTCCAGTCACGGTATTGTGCCTTTTTTTGTTATTAACATAAAATTCTCAGAACCAATGGCTCTATAACCTCTCTGAAAAAATAGCAATACATAAAGCAAAAGCTTACAACAAAACGTCTCAAAACAACTACCAGTAACAGAGTACTAACCTATCATATTTAACTTTAAAACAACATTAACATACCCATATTTGGAATGCACTAGGTAGCTCTACATTTAAACAGACTCCAAAACGTATCTTAAAAGCTAAGTTCAATTCCCAGACTGAAAATACTGATTTCACACACACACATAAAAAAAGAAAACCCATGCATATGCATACATGTACAACAAACAAAATGGTAATATAAAAAAATTGTTAATCTACAAAAAATTAACATATAAGAAACCCGCATAACCGATAATATAAACAATAACACAAAAATTTAAAATATATACCAAATTATAAAATGCTATATGAATCTCAAGAATCGGGTCATTATAAGACAGAAACACCTCCAAATACATGACAAAACCATCGGGGTTGCGCTTTCATTCATTACACAAAAGTAACAATAATTATCAACGAGCTCTCAAAGCTCCACAATCACACATCCATGGCAACCAGGAAACACAATCCATACCAACATTCTCCACACTCTCATCCTTCCCCCCCAGGAGACGAGCCTGCTATTGCCCACTGACTTACACTCAACCAATTTAAATCCCATAAATAAAAAGAACCTTACCCTTCGTACATTCATATTCATTCACAGATTCACGAGGATTTCTAACGTTAGCCTCCTATATCCTTCCGAAAATACCTGATCCCACCTCTTCCCGTACAACTCCTGGTTACGACACATCGTACGATAAAACGTTATCGCAAGAACGCACCTTCGCACCTCACTAACCCCTTTCCCCCTCATCACCCCATATGTGATAAAATCCCCCCATGATGAATTTAAAAAGCTCTTAGATTTCCTTTTCAAAACCCACCCATGCAAGACTTAAAGCACGCGACCGCCACCCCCACTCCCTCCCACCCTCTGTACCACCTACCTAACCAACCCCCTGAGTTTCTAACCCTTACAAAAAAAAATACATGGAACCCCTTTTGTCGTCCCCCCAAAAAAACCCAACCCCCCCTCCTCACTACTCTCCGGGTTTTAGTATGGCCCGAGGGAAAAGTACCAGCAAAAAACAAAATAACGTCACGCACCCTAGGCAATAATTTCGTTTGCTAAATCTATACCAAATGTTTCCCACGAGACATGGGAACAAACCCTAAACAGGGGCAACACACTTCCCCACCGAAACCTACCAAAACCCAAATTTCAAATTTTTTCCCCGTTCCCTAACCAACAACAGGCCCGTAGAACAATTTCAATTCTTTCAATTCAATGCCCCCAACCCACTTTTCAACCTAAAATAACCTGTTCTATATTTCCCGCCATCCGCCCACATGCAAACCCCCCATTTAAGAAACACACATTTAGCCCTACGTTTAGACCCATCCCCCAACCCCCCCGGGCACACCGGTAACTAACCTCTCTTTTAAACCCAATCAAATTGACCCCACGAAAATTTAAACCCCTTCTAAAAATTCCGCAACGCCGCCCCTGTATCGGGAACACAGCCGCAACATCCCAAAAACCTTACTATACAATAAAACTTTACGACAATCACCATTGGGCCAAGTGAGATGCGGGGGGCCTCAAAACCCCCAGACGCCCCACGACCCTTTTCTAACAATACCCGATTTTTCCTCACGCGCCACATCCATGTCACCCTTGTATAAATTCCCACAAATCTTTAGCGACCCCACATTTTAACAACATTCAACTCCCTTATCCCCCCCTTTTCCCAAATCCCCAACCCCATGTCATTGATTCTCACTGTTTCCTTCCTACCGTGGCACTTTAAACACTTGACAACATCGTCCAATATTTTCATGACATCCTTTCCGACCCGAACAGTGTACATCTACATAACCTATTAATCCCAGCCAAAGCGCCCCCCTCTCTCAACCCCCCTCCCCCAAGTATGCCTACGTTCAACATTCTAAAAAAGGGGGCCCTGAAAACACGCAAATATGATTTGACATGGGACACCCCTGCCTGAGACCTCTACCCACGCAAATTCCCTCCCCATACACCCATTTATTTGTCCCCTCTTTTTTGCCCCCTATACAGCGTATTTCCCCATCAACTTTTTCCCCCATAACCTTGTTCCTAAGTATCCCTGCAGTGCACCCCTTTTGAACTCTATTATGGGGCTGCTCCCACCCAAAACCCATTAAAGCCGCCCCCTCCCTCCCTTTTTGACTCCACAAAATTTTCTCGAACCCCGTGTCCTTAATCATCGACCTTGGGGCAGCCCAAACTGCGATTTCAAAACGCCCTCCCCATACACTTTCCCCCTTACCTAAAATTTTGCAAAAACCTTATAGCCCGCACATAGCAACGTATTGCCCGATACTCCCGAAGGGGGGGCTGCCTTTACCTTTTGGGGACCACACCACAACTGCTGTGTCTGCTTACTCCCAACTTCCCCTTCCCCTTCATAAAATTAAAAAACCAACCATGAAATTTCCTATAAAAACGCCCAAGTGTAAAAAAAATTCACGGTAGCCCATCAATATGGGGCTTTTCCCTTCCTCATCCCCTGTAAAGCATCTCTATTTCCCTCTGCAGTAATAACCCCCCCCAAACCCGTCCTATCACTTTTACTAAATTGCACGTTGCATATGTACCACCCTGTCTAACTCCCTATCCACACCCCACTTGTCCATACTTTTCATCCACAATCCGCATATGCACTCATACCCTTGTATTTTATCCCCTCCCCTCTCTATAGATTCCTGTCTCTTTTCCCTTTAATTGGGGATAGCCGTCAGCCCCTGCTTTGGTTTGATGTTGCAACACGCACGCGAGGGTTTTTTCCCCCCCACAAAACTTCTTCAACCTGCTTGCACCCTTACCACTTGAAACCGTCTTTTGCAACGTTCACAATCTCTCTTTTAGAAAACTATTTCGTCCTGGAAAAAAACCCCAACCACCCCCTGCCCAAAAAACAATCTAATCGATCCTCTAAAAAATTCGCAACCCCATATTTAAAAATTGTTTATATGTTTACCTTCCCTCACATAATATTTTTCTTATCCTTTCTTTAGCACAAAAACCCACCATGTTACAATGTCATCACCTCCTGGCTTCCTTGAAAAGTTTTCCATAGAATAGAAAAACCCTCCAAACCTTCTTATCACTCAACACACTAATATTAAATTTTTCCAAAAGCCTATTTATTTCGCCAGCTCCCCCCACCCTACTTCCACCACTACAGCCTATGATCTGCATGCCCCCTAAAACGTTTAAAAAAAGATTTCACAACAACCTTTGAAAAGATACACTCTATCTAACCTCGGCGATCCCTTCCTAACAAAATAGTTCTTTTCCCCCCCCAAACGCATAGAAACCCTAATCCCTCATCAAATCCTGAGATTTACAGAAAAATTTGTCCTGCCCCTTTTGGTTTTAGTCACCGCCCTAATAACGCAGTTCCGTCACCCCCACTTTTTCCTTCCGAAGTGCACGCAAAAAATAGACAAGACCCTCGCACACAAATCTTTCCTTACCTGTGCTATTCTCCGCAGGCGCTACACCTAAAAAAGATCATGCTTACCCATCCACGCCCCATCCACACGAAAAAACCTCCCCCCTCCCCCACTTTCTGAAAACAAACGGGCTTCTTTATTAAAATACCCACACCATTTTTTTAAACGGGTATTGGCGGGGCATTACTTGATAACCTGCTCCTTTAAACCCCTTTACCCTCCTTGAATTTGTCCTGGAGGAAACAACTCCACTCATATTTTTTAAAGAAACATACTAAACCATTTCTCTTTATTCGCTACATAAGCCATTGCAGTCATACATAAGAACATAAAACATAAAAAAGGGAGGAACACTGCGGGGGCCCTGCTGGCCCATCTAGGCAGGCCTTACAATTCATCCCACTAACAAAACATTTACCCACCCAAATTTTTCAATGCTACCCAAGAAATAAGTTGATATAAAAGCCCCCACTCAAATCCAAAACCCTTTCCCCACTCATGTACTTTCCCAACCAAAATTTTGAAATACCCAAAGTCTAGCCTCAAAAACCCCAACGGGTGACGTCCACCTCAACTCCCCTATTTCCAAACAATATTTTCCCTTGTCCTTTCTAAATCTAAACTTACAAATTTTAAAAATCCATTACTGGGGGTTCTCTCTTGGAGAGACACCCTCAAGACCTTATTAATATCCCCTTTATTAATACCATCTTCCACTTTACACTTCGATCAGGGCCCCCCTCATTCTTTTCTAACAATGAAAGTAACTTAAGAGTCTTCAATCTTTCTTCATAAGGAAAATTTCTAATGCAGTATTAATTTGTCATCCAGCTGATTTTTCTAACGAATTTTGTCCATTTGTAATACGGAGACCCCAAAATGAGTGCATAATCAAGGTGAGGCCTTTCTAAAAGATGTATAAAGCGCAGTAGACCTTGGACTTCTGTTGCTTTCACTTCTTGATATAAATCCCCGTAATCTATTTGCCCTTTTTAGTCCTTAGGCATTTCTGTCTTGGTTTAAGGTTGCTGCCACCCTAACCCCCCCGTCCCTTTTGCAATCGTATGGCTAATTTACATCATTTAATTTATAATACTAGGGTTATGGGGATCCCAAGCTTCAGACCTTGCACTTATCTACATTGAAATCATCTGCCCTTTTCTGACCAAGAATGATTTGTTTAAGTCCCCTGAAGTTCCCTAACTCTACGTTTGAAAACAATTTTTCCTACCCTTTGTTCATCGGCGAATTTGTAAAATCACAGTAATTCCCTCTCAAAATCATTTATTATATTATAAACAACAACGGGCCAAGATGATCCCCGGGGAACGCCCCTTTTTACGATCCCCACTCGGATTTAACCCCATTTTTGGACACCTCGCTTCCCGTCAGTGAGCATGACTCGATCACGAGAGCACTTTTTCCCCCCAAAGCCATGGTGCCCCTTTCTTTAACATCTATGGGGCGGGACTCTATCAAAAGCCTTACTAAAAACTAAGTAAATAATATCAAATCTTTTTTGGGTCAAAAGCCTCAAAACTTATAAGAAAGTTTTAATAAATTAGTTAGCAAGACCGGCCCCTTTTTGAAATCCATGTGAGTATCATAATCAAGCTATGCTTATCGAGGGTGGCTTTTTATAATCTCGCTATAATTGACTTAGTAATTTTCCACAATTTGGGGCAGGGTTATTGGGCGGAATTTTAGGAAAGACTTGTCCCCGTTTTAAAAAAATAGGGGTTACATTAGCCCTCTTCCCCAAAATCAGACACTACACCTGTTTGAAGAGTTAAAATTTAAAAAAATTGTTTAAAGGTTCACAGGTTTCCTTTTGATTCCCTTAAAAACCCCTTTAAAAACCCCCATCAGGGGCCCGGCGATTATTTTGTTCAGTTTGTCTATTGCCCCCAAACATCCATATGACGTGAGTTACTAATTTTCTTTTTCTAGCCCACTGTAAAAAATTTAAATTCTGGGAAAATTGTTAGTGTCTTCCCGTGTAAAAAAAAGAGAGAAAATAATTATTTTTAAAACAAGCAATTTCATTTTCATTGTCATAAGGTGCCCCTAGTTATTTTTAAGGGGAACCCATCTTTTCTCTAACTTTTTTTTATAGACCTGGGAAAAAAATTTTTGGGGGTTGTTTTTTGAATCCCCAGCAAACTTTTAATTTCATAGTCCTTTTGCTTTTTTTTATCCCCCTTTTTTAAGTCCCCTTAATGTCAATAACTGATTCAAAGAGACCCTCACCTCTTTTTTACGCCTATAAATTTCCTTTTTACCCCATAGATAAATTTTAGCTATTTTTCATCCATTTTGGGGGCCTTTCTATTTTTACTAATTTTTTTAATGGGATAAACGCTCTTTGAGCAGCATGTATAGTGTTCAGAAAAAATGTCATATTGATGCTCTCTTTTGTTACCCCGCAACAGATGATAAGTGTTTTTTAAGCCCATCGTATCTTAAGCGAAAATCTGGGGCTGTTACGGTTTCGTTCTATCGTATCCATTTAATGCTAAATGTAATTGTTTTTGGCGCTACACCCTTCCCTGAAATTTCTAAATTATTAACAAGGGGTTCATTTTTTGCCTAACAAAATCAAACAGGTTATTTCCCCCTTTTAGGTTCGTCACAAACGCTTCAAAAAAAAAAATCTGAAATACTTCTAAAAAGGTACGATTTTTAAAATTCCCCGCAAAAATTCCAATCAATATGACTAAAGTTAAAGTTCTAAATTATACATTATCGTGCCTTTTGGGCCCTTTAAAAATTTCCTCCATGTAGTTTCCCCTTTGGGCCCTATCTAAGTTGGGGGGGCGGGATATCACCTAAAAACATTTTTTATGCCCTCTGAAAAAATTTTATCCCAAACAGACTCTGTATTGTTACTTCAGACTTAATTTCCCGTTTTTTTTCAACCGTTCAAGCGATCTCGGACGTACAATGCCACCCCCCCCCCCCTCCCAAACTTCTTCTTCTTGGAACAATTTAAAACCCTGAAAATTTCATCCGCAGGCATGTCCCCACTTTTTGAATTAAACCCCTCCAGTTAAAGGGAATACTCAATGTTACCTAACTGCAACTATCTAAAATCGTCCATCTTTTCCTAGAAGGCAATTAGCAATAAAAATTGAAAGACCTCCTTTTTTCTTTACCCTTCCTGCCATTTTTATTTTTCTACTAAACTATTACCCCTTTATCCCCAAGGTCCCTGCTTTTTTAAAATCAAAACTCGTTCTTTTTATTATAGCCCTGAACTCGTAATATTCTACACTGGGGGCTTCCTGTTTTCCTGCCAAAACCCATACCCCTAACTATTCCTGTTTAAAGTCCTAACGCTCCCTCCACTGCGTTGCCAGTGCTCCCCCCCCACCTAGATAAGTGAACCCATCCCTCTACATGTCTTTCCTTTTAAAGAAAACCCCGTTTTCATGAATGTTACGCATTTTCCTTACAGTATTTGCAGCCAGCAAATTTTACACCCAAATTGCCCTGGACAACCATTTCCCTTTCCCAAACCCCCCCCCTTGGGAAAAAACCACATTGGAGGGTTTCCCCCCCTTACTTCTAATTTTTTCTTTGGACCTAAACCCGTAATCAGGTCTCAATCCTACGTCTGCCAAAAATCGTTGCCTCCCGACTGAGACTTAAAAGGTTTTCTCCCATTACCTCTCATGATGTCATCCGACGGCTAACAAAAATCCTCCCTCCGCCCCAGGAAAACAAAACTCTCTGTTCCCACCCTGTCCTTCAAGCAGAAAAGCCCCATCCAATACCTAATTGGCTATCCCAACAAAAACAATATTCTTACCTTCCTTTTTTGTCTTTTGTGTGTCGTTCCCAGTAGTCAACTCACATTCGTCGGGGAAACACTGAGAAAGTATTGGATTTTTTCCACAACAGTTTCCAGGGAGTCTCTTTCTTCTTCATCGTTTTTCCTTTCCCTTCGCTTTTTGTCGTCAACTTCTTTCCCCGCGTCAGCCACTGACCAGTTTCCCCTTTTGACCTGAGGACTCAAACAGGAGGAAATACGAAATTTTTTGTTCTCCTCGGTCAATCGCGAATTTCCAAATTCGCCAAACCCCAAATTTTCCTTAAGTGTTGGTAAAGTTTCTCGATGGAGGGCATCTTGCTTCAATTTTAGAGAGGCGGGAAACAGTCTTCACAGAGCCAAGTACACGTCAAAACTGTCAATTTCCGTCAACACCCAAGGGCCCTTTTAAATTTTCCACCCCTGCCTCTTCTCCTCACTCTTTTCACCACTAAATTAGTATTTTGTATGTTACTTCACAATCCTTCTTTCCCCCCTCCTTCTTCCGATGTCTCCTATCATGCCTCCCCACACCACCTTTCCCCCTCCTACCATCCAGTTCTTTCCCCGGCCCCTTTTTGCTGGTGTCAGGACATCATCCAGTTGATGTAGCTGCCCGTTTCTTGTTTCAACATGCCCCCATAACATGGTCTGGGGAAGCCTCACGGGGAACTCAAACCCCTTCAATGATTTATTAAATTTCCACTGATTCCTCATCACATCATTAAAACCCAAATTTCTAACGTTTACAAGCTGGAACGATAAAATCTCCAGCTACTTCTTGCTCAGAGTAACGTCCTCCTCAGGCGGTGACAAAGGGCTTCAAATTTCCTCCAATTTTCCTTTTCCAACACTTTTCCCCCCGTGGGACCCCCTGCGAAATCATGAAGGGGATTCTGGGGCAGGAATGAGGGGAAGGGGGGCTCACCCACAGTCCTAAAAGCTTGCTCCCCCACTCACTCCACAAACGACCACGCCCCCCCTCAGGTGATTGATCCCACCTGCCACTCGTAAGACAGGGGCTCGTCTTTACTACAGGTTCGGCACGCGTCTTTCTTCTCACTGCTGCAGCTATGTGGGCATACTCACCATAGGCGAAATTCACCCTTTTTCCCGGGGTACAAAAAAATGACCTGTGTCCGGAATTCCCGAAGAAAACGTAAAACGGTTGGGATTCTAAAGTCATTTTAAGGTTAAAAATACCTTCTGGCAAACCTGCGTAGGCGCCTGCTACCCACATACCATGCTGGGCAAAATGAACTGTCTCATATTTCTCGAAGACTTTTCTGATATCAGCTTCATCCATCTCAAAGGGAACGTTATGTAACTTAATCCAGGTATAATGCCTGGAAACATCACTCATTCTCACACGTACAGCTGGAGTAACATCAAGACTCACATCCTGGAAACGATTAACCAACGATTCATATACCGTTGCAGTGAGCAGTTTCACAAAGATTTTATGCGCTCCATTTAAAGCCACTCCATATAATTCTCCATCTTGAATTCCATACGACTCTCTGATGATCTTAAGTAAGAGAACCTGTGCTGAACTAGGCGAAATCGTCCCCCGGAGAAGCTCTATACCAACAGTATTAATCCGGCGTCTATGACAAACCGACATGTTGACAGCAGTAATTTTCCTGAGGTGTCAACAGAGGCGCAAACACCACCTCCTCATACCACCACTGACAGGAAACTGAGGAGCGTCTGCGCAGTAGATCCTCTCGGCCCGAGAGCGAAGAGGACAATCAAAGGATATTAGAAGTAGAAATCTGGATCATAGAAATATTATAGGAATGGTTCAAAAGAATTTCAAGGCATAATTATCAATACTGAGAAGAATAGACAATATAAAGGATACGTCTCAGTACCCTTGAGAACATTCGGGAACAGGATATTTAAACGGACAAAGAGCACATTCATTTCCTTTCTTTTATTAATTAAATAGGTTACACAGAATAATAGCAATCCACATCTATAATATCCACTGAGAAACATATTTTCTCAAGTCACAGGACCTGTTCTAAACGATTAGAAAAAGCTTAGGGCAGGCTATTATACCATCTAATTTCATAATCCTTGACTTCTCTAAACCCTCTTACCCCATATGGGGGGATAGTGGCAGTGGTGGGTGTGATGCCGACCGCTGGCCACATTCTAAGAGAGCCAGGAGGAGGCGACAGGTCCAATCTGCGCTATTCTGAGAAAAAACTTCCCCTCACTCCTACAGTTGCAGCCTTGCAACATTGCATAGCTCCTGATGACGCACTGAGAAGTGAGAAAGTACTTGAGCTAAAGATTTCCACCCCCTGTGGCTTGTCTTGCATAATTAAGATAGCCTGTCTGCGACTGTTTGCATATATATATGTCGTGCCGAATAGGCAGAACTTGCGACCTTGGCTTAAATAGCAACGCTCATAGGACAAGCGAAAATTTGTGTATGCAATAATTTCGCCAAAATCATTTTGAACCTAACGAAAAAAATTAATTTCATTGTGTTTGTTTAGTATTAAATTACTGTAAACAAATCTAAAATATATTTAGTTCGGTTAGGCTAAAATAAATTGTTCTTCTTATAACAAGGTAAGGTAACTTTTCTAAATTGCTTTTGGTACAAAATTAAAAAAAATTACATTAACATTAATGAAAAAAAGATATATCTTTAAACTTATAAGAGAAATTTTTTTAAAGGATTTAATTTCAAATGAGTTCCTGCTAATTGACCAGTTTTATAACATGTTCGACACGATATATATATATATATTATATATATATATATATATATATATATATATATATATATATATATATATATTTATATATATATATGTCGTGCCGAATAGGCAGAACTTGCAATCTTGGCTTAAATAGCAACGATCATCTTGCCATATAGGACAAGTGAAAATTTGTGTATGCAATAATTTCGCCAAAATCATTCTGAACCTAACGAAAAAAATATATTTCACTGTGTTTGTTTAGTATTTAATTATTGTAAACAAATCTAAAATATATTTAGTTGGGTTAGGCTAAAATAAATTGAGCTTGTTGTAATAAGGTTAGGTAAGTTTTCTAAGTTCGTTTTGGTGCAAAATTATAAATTTTTACATGAACATTAATGAAAAAAATATATCTTGAAACGTATAAAAGAAAATTTTAGAAAGGACTTAATTTTAAATGAGTTCTTGCTAATTGACCAGTTTTGCATATTCGGCACGACATATATATATATATATATATATATATATATATATATATAATATAAATATTATATATATATATATATATATATATATATATATATAAAATATTTTATATATATAATATATATATATATATATATATACTATAATTATATATATATATATATATATATATATATATATATATTTATATATATATATATATATATATATATTATATATATATATATATATATATATGTCGTGCCGAATAGGCAGAAACTTGCGATCTTGGCTTAAATAGCAACGCTCATTTTGCCATAAAGGACAAACGAAAATTTGTGTATGCAATAATTTCGCCAAAATCATTCTGAACCTAACGAGAAAAATATATTTCACTGTGTTTGTTTAGTATTAAATTATTGTAAACAATTCTAAAATATATATAGTTGGGTTAGGCTAAAATAAATTGTTCTTGTTATAATAAGGTAAGGTAAGTTTTCTAAGATTCTTTTGGTGCAAAATTAAAATTTTTTACATTAACATTAATGAAAAAATATGTCTTTAAATGTATAGAGAATATTTTAGAAAGGACTTAATTTTAAAATGAGTTCTTGCTAATTGACCGTTTTACATATTCGGCAGGGACATATATATATATATATATATATATATATACTATCTATATATATATATCTATATACTTATATTATATATATATATAATATATATACTATATATATACTATATATTTTATATATATTATATCATATATATACCATATATATATATATATATTTTATATATATAGGATTATTGCAAACCAAGAAGACATTAGTGTTCGCCCAGATCTTCCAGTGGACATCAAGAAAGACACAGCAACTCTACTAAGACTCAAAAGATGCAGATACCCTCCGAGTGAAGAAACTAAAGTGGACTACAAGACCCATGTCGACCCAAACTAGCCTTCTTCAACCGTAAATTACAGTAACATATCCGTCAAGGACTCCACACCAGACTGCCAAAAAAACTGTAAAAATACGCCAAACGTCTTCTCGTGCCTATTGCATGATTTCATGTATATCTTTCTTCAATGATCAATCAGCAACTTTTGTACTAGCATATATGCGAACGACTATTATCAGCATAACCATCGCCTAAAAGTGTCATTCTTGACACTACCTCCAGATGACTAACAGTCACCCAACTCCTAGACTGCTTGCTGAACTAGTTGCGTTTCATGCTATTGTTGCCTGCCTCCCTGCACACACTTATGCTCTTGCCCATTAGCAGATGCGTTAAAATCTGGATCTTTCTCTCCGAGAAAGAGTCTTCGATCGATGTTATTCTTTGCATGTTCCCATTTCAGGGCACACTCAGATAGAACCTTTTTTGCATGTACAATGGTTCAAGTCATGTCTAACTATTAAAAAAAAAAAAAAAAAACTGTTTACACAGCGAATCTGTTGTTTTATTCTGTAGCTTCGAATAATCTTGTCCTGAGCAGTTCCGTTTCTATACTCTGATTCTGGAGAAGAATTATGTGTATACGATAATTTTATGCCATCCTTTTAGCTTCTTGGTGGTAAAGCCCAAAATACTTCCAATATAGTCTCAAATGAGTAATGTATCCGATATTCATGTTTATAAGATTATTATTATAATAAAAAAGAAGCGCTAATCCACCAAGGTCTATACAGCCATGTTATAAGAGAGATGGTGTATGGTATGCATAAAACTGTGCAACGGCTCCACCGCCGTGTGTGGGGGTTTACCCCACACTGATTCCCCTCAGGAAGGTTCCTTGATGTTGGTGAGGGGCTCTTGATTTAGGGAATTGGATCTGTGCTCCAGTTCCCCGAATTAAGAGTGAATGCCTTCCACATCCCCCTCCCCCAGGCGCTGTATAATCCTACGGGTTTAGCGCTTCCCCTTGATATAATAATAATAATAATAATAATACCCCACACTGTTGAGGTGTGGGGGTTCATCACATTCCGTTGTAGTTATATTATGTACCTCATACCACTGCGGTAAACCTATTGTGTACCATGTACTGTTGCAGAAACCATATTATGTACCACACACTGTTGTACTGAGCACATTATCTATCACAAAATCACAAAACGTCGTTGTAGCTATTATAATTCACACACAGTTGTGGTAAACACATTGTGTAATTCGCTGCCTGGATGAGGTAGAATGCGGTCGTGCTTTGCACCCCTCTACTGTTTACTCAGACGAGCTACTCAGAAAACAATATGGAGCAGGTGTGTGCCGGAGAGTGAATACTGTGGGGATTGAGCTCATTAGTGGGACTTTAGCCCTACGTCAGTCGAGTGTTATTGCCCAAATTTATAAGAGAGCATATGGCATCAGGACACGAGGATTATATGAGTGGCACTAAAAAGATGGTGTTTATAGAATATTCGTGAAAGTGCTAACAGCTCAAGTGTTCGAGGCGTTGAGTGGATCGTTACCAAGATGTCTAGCATTAACGTAAACACCCGGCAGTGGGGTCAGGTTGACGGATGTATCAAGACTTACTTCATGGGTAAGATCCGCAAATGCCTTTTGAGGCTGATGGATGCAGATATCAGAAAGTGTTTTCGAAAGAAATGGGATCCTGTACAGCTAGGCCCAAACCTGGGAAAATGGGAGTAAAACAGGAGCTTACGCAGGATTTCCTGAGGGTACCTTTCAATCTTAAGATGGACGGTGGAGAACATCCTATACCTCTTATGTATATCTCGAGAGTTTAAAACCCAGGGTAATGGTGGGCCGTATGCAGGGCAGAGGCGTACGTTGCGACTGTGTGGCGAATATGACATATGGCGGTAGATTGTGGCAACGCAAGAATTGGGTTCCTGGGCCGGAAGAGGCGGAGCCACCTTGCGCATGAGAAAAACGATGCCTTGAAGAAGAATGGAGGCAAGGGGGAGGGGCGATCGGTCGCATGAGGAGTGGAAGAGTGGTGGCCTTCCTCCTGTGGAATCAGAAGGGACTTGGTGTTCATGAAATCACCTGCCCATTGACAGTTACGGTTGTCGTGAGTGAGGAGGTGCAAGTGGGCGCAGAAAGTGAAAAGCTATCGAGGAGGAGTGGCGACGGTGTTAAGGCTATGTTTACAGTCAACGGAGGTGGAGTGTCGCGCGAGAGGAACTTGGGATCGGGGCAGAAGGAGGTGTTTGCAGGAGGGCAGGACAAGGTAGCTCCTGTGATGGACAGTGCGTGTGCCATGATAGGCCATGGAGGCAAAATTCAGGGTGGTAGAGTGGAAGTCCATTGTGAGGACTCCCAGGACACAGCATATGGAGACGGGAGGGAGCAACGAGGGAAAAGGCCGGCTCAGGTGTGTTACAATAAATATTAATGGTCTGTGTGTGTGTAAAAACGTGAGTACTTCCGGATGGTTTTTGAATAGATACAAGGTTGCAGCAGCTTTTGTGCAGGAACACAATTTTAAACTTGGTCGTGAATCTACGGTGGCGCTTGGGTACCAGGCTTCTGTGTTGCCGTCTGAGCATTCTAAAAGGAGGAGTGGGTGTGTTGATAGGGAGGCGAGCCATTGTATTTATTTGCACAGGAAAGAACAGGGGGGAGGGGAGGGGGAAAGTGTATTACGTGTGGAAGGATGGTGAATGGGTGAGTGGCGTTTGTGTGTGGTGTCTGCCCAACAGAAGTGAAGTGAAAGTAAAGAGGATTTTGTGGGGAGGAACTTGTGTACTTCTACGCACGTAACCATATGTGGCGGATTGTGGGGGGAAGGATTGGAATAGTGTAGTTAAGAGGGGCGGGAGCAGACGTGGAACCCAGAGGAGCGGGATATTTTCCTCAGTCTTAGGGGGCCTGTTTAGAGATATTTCAGTTACGTGATGGTTTTGAGGGAGGTCTGTGGGAGGTTTGGAACATACTTTTATAGGCGTGGATATGCGGCTCGTTTGGACAGGATATATTATCTCAAGAGGGTTTTGGTGAGACTTTTTTAAAACTATTGAGATGGTGTCTTCCAATCATAGGCAGTAATAGTGGAGGTCGGGGTGGGCGGCTTTGGCTCGTAGGGCGGGAAGTAATTGGAAAACTGAATACGGATGGTTTTGGGGATGGGGAGGGAGTGGAAGGTTTTGAAGTATTTTGGGAACCAGCTCTGGTGCAGAGGGAAGGAAGAGGAGGATGTGTCATAGGATGGTGGGATAGTGTGGCTATGGTAGAATACATCAATTTTATAGTGAGGGGAGGGCAAAAACAACATTTATCAATTGCGGTATGGATTGTCAAATTATTTAGAATCTAGATTACGCCGGGGGGGGGGGCGGCCGTTGCGTGGGTTTATCCGTGGAGGAAATGAAATGTTGAAGGACAGGATAAAGGGATTTCGCAAGGAAGAGCGTTTTGCAGCAGTACGGGTACAAGCGGGCGGTTTGGACGAAGTACTCGGGGCGACAAAGCACATCTCGGCTTGCGTGCTGAGGACAGAAGGGTACGGACAGCAAATGACTACAATAACTGGGATTGCCAAGTCATTTCTCGGTGGGGTTTTTTAGAGAGGGGTCAGGATTACGAGAAACAACGGGGGACGAGTGCATATGCAGATAGATGGGTTTGAGGAGTTATGGAAAAGTATGTGAGTGTGGATGGCGTGGTTTCTGGGGCAGGTGGAGTATATGTGCTGTGCAAAACTGAGGAGGAGTGATCGGGGAGGCACTGGGTGGGGTCATTGAGGAGGAGGAAATATGGAGAGCCCCTTATGGACATGGGAAGGTAAAGGCGCCCGGGATAGATGGTTACCAAGCGAATTTTGTGTTCAACACGGGTCTGCTAGGGGGTTTCTTAGTTATGGTAATGAATGCCATGAAAAAGACGGAGGTAAGATGGAGCGAACTCGCAGCAACGCGGTGGTGGTGTTTGGTCCCAAAGGGTAAAAAGAGAGTACCTTCGTTGTTTTGTGCCTGATCATAAGCTGTTCGCGAAAATCTTAGGAACTGGGTCTTAAATGGGTTGTGGGGATGGGTGGTGTTTGAGTCTCAGTTTGGGTTTGCCGGGTAGGTCACAGGTCGAGGGCCACAGGATCATAAAGGAGTTCTTGGAGGACATGGAAGGGGGGGAGAAGGGCATTGTTGGATATTGGATTGGCAAGGGGTTTATGACAGGGTGGGATGGAGAGGGGCTTTGGGGATATTCTCCTCGACAGGGTTTGCGAAGAAATAGTAGGGTGTGTGGATACGTTGTACTCAGGAGCGAAGGTAAGGGTGCAAATCAATGGGGTCGTGTGGGGGAGGGAGTCAACATGGGCAGGGTCCTTCGGCCAGGGTGTCCAAGTTATCACAACTATTGTTGCACTGTGTTCAGGGATCCTTTTTCATAGGATGGTGGAGGATCATCTATGAATTGTTGGGGGGGGAAGGTGTGCAGAAGCCTTGGGCTGGCTTGGTGGGCTATGTGACGATAAACTAATTCTGGTGTGTGAGGGAGACACAGTTAGAGTTTTGGGGGGGGAAGGTGAGAAACAACATGTTCGGGAGGAGAGATACTGGGATGAAGGTAAATCTAGAGAAGTCAATGATAATGGGGCTAGGAGAGTGGGCAGGGAGATTAGAATGGGGATGTGATGTGTGCAGCGTCAGACTGGGAGATCCAAAATCTTGTGGGTCATTATGAGGCTGACCTGAGTGCTGCAAGGGTCAACAATTCGAATAGGATGGTGGAACAGGTGCAGCGACGTTTGGGAATGCTGCAACCTCACCATTTAACCCTTAGGCAACGAGCAATTGTCATCAATGTATTACTATAAAGTCTGGTTTGTTTCGGCAGTGTTGCTGTTAACAGGAATGGCGATCACGAGTATTCTTAGAATGGTGTTCAAATTCTTGTGGGGTTCAGGGTGCAACTGGTTGCGAAGGGAGGTAGTGACATTGCCTGTATGTAAGGGAGGGTTGGGTTTGTTGAACATGAGAAAGCGCATGAAATGTGTGTTCATTAAGAGGGAAGTGATGCGTGCAGGTGGATGGAGGGGGAGGGGCAGCTAGATAAGGTACATGATCACCTACGGAAATGATATGGGGAGCAGAAATGAAGGAATGTGAAAAAGTGTTACTTGCCTTAGTGTTAGCCAGGGAACCGGGAAAAATAATGGTGGGAACTTTGTGTAAATTGTTAGATGGACATGTAGTGGCGCTGGTTGAAGGGATCTTCCCCATGTATGCATGGGATGTAATATGGCAAAGATTTAGTAAATTAAGGATACGACCTAGGGCCCGTGAGGTTATGTATCGTTTCCTACATGGTATATTGCCAACGGGAGCGATGCTCCGAGATAGGAGGGTCATCAAGGGTGAGGGGTGTAGCAGATGCAGTGGGGAAGAGACTGAGTATCATGTTGTCTATTTTTGTGAAGGTTTGGAGTGCATCAGGGTATGGATGAGTAGGGTAGTGGCAAAGGTGGGGGGTCATGGTGTGTCGGTATTGCGAGCGTTGAGTCTTGATAGAGTGGTGTGGATGGGGTGTGGCAAATTTTAAGCATATATAATCGGGGACTACATATATGTTTTTGTGGGGTATAGGGGGAAGAGGGTGGGGAAGTGCGGGGGAAAGGGATTTTGGCATGACTTTTACGAACTTTGGTCGCAATAGAGACATAAGAAGTAATAAGTAATTTATTCAGGTATACACAAAAATTACATAAAAAAAAACAAAATAGCAGCATATGTGAAATCCGGGATAACCCAAAAAAGTCGACAAGTGACTTTTTTCCATTGGGGTCCTTTTACCTTATATTAAATATAAAGGTTATAAATTTTCTTATTTTTCCAATAAGAAAAAACATCTTATTACATACTAAAAAGACTACTACTATACAAGGTCATTAAACTACTACAATATGAGGGCCCCCCATTACTAGGAATATGGAAAATTTTTACTCGTATGTTAGCAAAAAAAGAAAATCATTCCCCCCCTTTTCTGTAGCTACTTCATCAACACCTTTTTTTTGGCAGTCTTCTTGAACTGGTTCATGCATACTGGTTTTGACATGTGGGGGCAGTCTGTTCCTTTCCCTTTATTGCTGTACAAAAAAAGGGGTTTTTTTGAAGCCTGGCCACTGACGTGGGTACTACAAAGTTGTGCTCTCCCCCCCTATACTATGTTTGCTTTTTTCCAAAACCTTGACAAAATTGACAGCAAATATTCTGGATTGTTTGTGAGAAATTTTTAAAAAAACAGATTTAGCTTCAGTTTGTTTTACTCGTTTTTACATTCGGCTATCCAACTCTGTAATTTCGTTCCTGGCCAAACATTTTGCTCTTTACCCACCCCAGGATGAAAATCTTAACGATTTTTTTGTTCTGGGAAATTTTGTTTTTTTTTTTTTTATTTTTTTTCCAAGAAAAAAAAGGCCTTTTTTTTTTTTTTTTTAAATTTTTTTTTTTTTTTTGTTTTTTTTTTTTTTTTTTTTTTTTTGTTTATTTTTTTTTTTTTTTTAAATTTTTTTATGGGTTTTTTTTTTTTTTTTTTTTTTTTTTTTTCTTTTTCCCCCGAGGTGTAATATAGTTTGTTGTCTACTAACATTTCTGCAGGACTCCAGTTCCTTTTTAAAACTTTAGCAATACTTGTGGCTTTACCTGACACTAACAGAGCACTGTCACGCATACAGTAGGAGTTTGCACTTGACACTGATACAAACATTGACAAACATAAAAATAATAAGGACCCAAATACACCCTTGGGAACCCCACATTTTATGGGCAGGGTTCATTCTGTTTTTTTGATTTTGACTTTTTGCTCCTGTTGCAAAGGGTTTGACAAAACCCAGTCTACAGAACCTATACCGAACTTAAGTTTTTTACATAAAAATTGGGGTTTCATACGAAGGCCTTTTGGGGGTCAAGGGTTTAAACCATACCTAAGGTTCCCCTTTGACATTCATTTCTCGGGAAATCCATCAGTTTAAAAAGGGGGAGGTTCGGTTATATATCTTCTAAACCCGATTGATAGCTAGGGAAATTTGTTGTCATTAAGGGACTTAAATACTGAAATACACCGCCTCTTTTGAATTTTAGAATTTTACTGATATACTAACGGCCATATTGCTTACACAACCTATATTTTTCTTGAAGATAGGAGTAACTCTGGCCCCCTTGAAACCCCCCCGGGACGGGATTTGTGTGATTGATAGATTTTTTATGTAGCAATAGGGATTTACTTCAGAACACCCTCTTTTTAGGAACTTTACGGGGTGTTATCAGGGCCGTGCCTTATTGGGGTTTTAACCCGCTTAGTTCTTTTTTTAAAAATCAAGATACACTTTCAGTTGACAACTGTTTGGGGTTTTCCCCTTTATGGTATAGTATTTTTGAAACTTATCAGAGTCTGTGTTTAAAGGGATTTGCAGCTGGGATTTACTTACTATTTATGCAACAGATTGAAATAGGAATTAAAAACAATTTGCCACCTTAAGTTTCTGGGATACCCTTACGATTGGGGGTACTAGTTTGACCTATCTACTGGGTTTTTGCTATACCCCAAAAGTTTTTGTTGTTGCCAGAACTTTGGGGTTTTTCTTTAAACCCTTTAATTTTTGAGCAGTAGTCTTTGCCTTTGCTCCTTTTAAAAGTCCTGTACTCTGTCCCACCCTTTGAATTCATTTAGTGCTGCAAATCCTGTCGTTTGCTTAAATCTTTTTACACTGGTCTCTGAATTTCAATTTCTAATACCAGTAGTCACCAGGGTTCATTCTTCGTTTAATCTTAACCCTTTAACTGGGGCAATATTATCAAGGATGGTATGAACATTTTTTGAATTTTTCCCGGGATCGTTTACTCCGTGCAAATTGTTATCTCTGTCCATCACAAAGTGTACCTTTTTACCAGGTTTTTTTTACTGTAGTTTCTGTTACCCAAATTTTTTTTGCTTTGGAGCCTATCCATCCCTAGGATTTTTTCCCGGTATAAATGAAGAAATGACACAAGACCTGTGGGAATGACGCCTGACGACTAATTCCAGACGGTTTCAAAGTATGTTGGGCAAAGGTTGGGGTAGAAAATGTGTGATCCGGTTTGGGGGTATTAAATTTGTTGAGTGTAACTATTTAACCAGAATTTGCTTAACCTTTTTCTACCCGTTTTTTGCTGCTGAAAACAGATATTGAAGTCGCCCAGTATTATGTCTCCAATTTTTTTCAATCCGGGCAAGACTCGGGAAAAATCTTTTAGGAACTGGCCGGTAGGAGGGGGGTAACTAGTTCCTACTAAAATGGGGTTGGGCTTAGGAAGCAGCATTTCAAACCATAGAATCTCCAGTTTATTGCTATTTAAATCAGGTCTTGGGTTGTAAGCTAAGTCATTTCTAATGTAGGCACATACTCCACCACCCTTTCTGTTCCTATCTATGCGTTTTATATTGTAACCATCTATTTTGACCTCGTCGTCAGTCACCGTATCATCCAACCAAGATTCAGAGATGGTTTATAACTGCCGCCCTAATTTTGTTAGCTAGAATCCTAATCTATGCCAATTTAGGAAGAAGTGATCTTGCATTGACATGAATAAAGTGAAGGCGGGTTTTCATAAAACAATCATAATCATCAATATATGGCAATGGGTCATTTGTATTAAAATTAGGTAAATCAACGTCATCATTGCTAAAGGGTAACTGTGCCAAAGTGCATTTGTTACACACAAAATGAATTCTGGCACCGTTGCTATAATTGTACATACATCCATCATGCACCCACCCTTACACATTTTACATAAGGTGCCTTTTCTGTTTTTCATGCGTACTTTAGTACAGTGTATGCACCTGTTTGGTAGTGTTTGAGATAATAATGGCTGTATCGTCTCACATTGACCTATGTATGCATTACATATGGAGTTAAGGTTATCATTCCTAGCTACTAGACCGTCATTATCGCCGTCATTTATCTGTCTGTTTTGCCTCTGCACAATAGTTTGAGGTCCTGGATTAATTTGGATATCACCACTTAAGAGCGCTACAAGGTGGGATGAGGTTTTTTCTGAAGGTTATAGAGGACTAACAATAGGGAATTTTTTGGCGTTATAACGGGTTTTTAACTGCCGGGGTGAGTATGTTGGTAAAAGGGGGGGGGGAGGAGGAGGCAGGGGTATTCAACGGGCTGACCTCCTTGGGTGTGAAGTGATGGGTGGATGGGTGTGACTGGAGGTACACGTGTGGAACTGGATGTGATGGTAGGAAAGATCTGTTTTGTTTAGTTCCCTTGTTGGGGAAGGTATAAATGACAGTTTAAATATATAACATTTATAAATATATAACATATAAAATAAATAAGATGAATATTTTCTTTGGTAGCGAATTATGTCCCGCTTGTACTGGTCTTGCAAGTGAATTTTAACTTTTCTTGAGAGGGTCTTCCTTTCACTATGTTCCTTGAAAGATTGAGTTTTTTTTGCAATTTTTGTAACGTGTTCCTGCATCACTTTTGAAGTAATTACCTATTATGTAATCATGTGTGAATAAGGATTAGTAACCTAAATTAATATTCATTGTATATTTATTTGTATGTATTACTAGTTAGGCACGTGCTAGAAGGCGCAGCGAAAGTATAGCCTCGTGGAATGTATGTTAAGTTTTGGTATGTTTGTATGTGGCGTGTTAGATGTTATAAGGAGTTTGGTATGGTGTTGTTATCTTACTAAAATCACGATGAAACATTTGGATAATCTTATTCATGTCATAGTCTTGGATTCTTTTAAAATATTTACATATCCTAGTATTTTACCGATAATGTAGCATGTGGTGTATTTTCTTGCATTTTAAGCGTGAACTTCACGTTATGCAATGTTGTTATAAAAGCTTGAATTTCATGGTTGTTACATTATTATTGATATTATATATTGTCGGTGTATATTCTTCTACTTATAAAGGTGTATGGGTATATAGGCATGTAATGTTTATATCTGTTTTAGTCTGTAATTTTATGTTTTTGTGTTTTGTTGTTCATGCACCACCAACTTTTGGTAAATACTCATTAAGTTTTTGATGAGGTCAGGGTATGACCCTAAATTTTAGGATAATTAAGGTATGTTTCTTAGAACGGTAAATGTAAATATTTTAAAGGGGAGGGGGGAGAAGTGTCAGCTGTGTGTCTGCACTGGCAATAATAATTATTGTAAAAGGAGGGGTTTGCAGGATATGTTGTGGGTTGTGTATCTGGTTGTAATATGGCCATTATCTATAGTGTTTATTTTCTGTACTAGGATTGTGGAATAGAGGTTATTGTTAATATCCAGTATAGTTTTTAATTTTATTATACTCTTATACATCCTTGTATTTGTTCTATGTTTTAAATAAAAATATATAAAAAAAACACTCTGTATTACACACCGTTGTTGTAACCACATTATGAATTACACATCGTTATGCAAAGTACATTGTATATCACACATCAATGTTGTGGAAAATACTGTATATATTTTCCAGAAATTCAGTATTTATATGTAAATAGATGGGCATACTGTATTTAATAATATTTGTCATAGAAAACGGAAAGCCTGCGTCTGCGCAGACGGGACTCGCCATCTTGGTTTTGAATTTTGTATTAGAAACGTTGGTGAATGGGGAAGAATTTTTCGCTCTCTAGAGGTTAAAATTGTGCTGACACCTCTCAAATAGGAGGTGGAATTGGTGGATGTGCATTCCTGCATAGTTTGAGATATCAGACGACTGGACAAGACAGCTCCAGGAACCTCAGATAAGCTCTCTAGATTTGTGTATAATTCTGGCCAGTCTTTTCATAAATTTAGTTAATGAGGTTTTTCTGAGTATGATACAACTTAATATCCAGTCAAATTGGTGAGTGATATTAAGATATATTTTCCTTCTGTTATGTAATTGTGTATATATATAACCATTTATTATTTTTAATATACAGTCCACAAATTTATATATTTACCAGTATTCCTGGTGTATGTATATTTCATTTAATTAATAGGTCCAGAGCAACTTATGGTTATGACAGTGGTAGGTATCGAAGAGGGACATTTTTTGCGACCTACGTGTCCCAAATTCCTACTTGTCTGTGTAACATTGATAAATAATAATTATCTTTGTTATCATTTACTGTTATGTACATAATTAGTTACATTCAGATAAATACAATTTTCCACAAATGTGGTGAACACATTATGTACTGCACATTGTTGTGGTGAGTGTTACGACTTTGATGTTGTAACTTAAATAAAAAGGTCCTGGCTCCTAAATGGCTGCTCAATCTGCTGTCTAGGGTGATTTAAATTACACTACAAAAGCACAGCCACTCTAGGGTCAGCATGCACTCATATTAAATAATGAAGCATGAGTGCAAATAATTAATAATAGTAACTTATATACAACTTACAAACTACTCCACTACATCACCTTTACTCCAGTTCACATTAGCTCACTGCTACTAGTAAATCATCAGGGAGGCTCCATGACATGTACACTCCCTCTTCACTTCTGCCTGGTAGACTAATTGCCAGCAGGCAAAAAACACCATACAGTACTCTCGTATTAACAGGTCTCTGCATACTAGAGCCTTACAAATAAAGATGAGAGCACTTAAACACAAACACCTATAGTATACACTAAAAAACTTACCAAAATTACCTACTCACACTACCGCCCAAACATGATGCCTTCGCCCCGACATCACCTGTCCCGGACGTCTCATACTGAACTAAACACCTCATCTGCTCTTGCCGGGGCCACTCTAACCGACCGGGAATATGCGTTCGTATTCAGTACAAACCCGGAAAATGACATATGGAGCGTTATTTCTTATATAAATCTGCACAATATTTTAAATGCAGTACACTGCATAATAGTGAACACATTATGTATCATACACCGTTATTGTAAGTATATTATGTACGACACCTCATAAAGTACATTATGTAAAGAAGCATGTTTCTCTCACTAATTATAAAAGGAAACATTGCATTAATCCTTGTTTATGATATTTAAGTATTCTTGACAAGTGACCCTCGTGTAGTCGATAGCATTTAAACAACAAACTGTCTAAAAATAATAGGTTGGTTAATGGTGGGTTCAAGCTTATCGAATGCACTAAAGCTACACCTAACCTTTACACCACCACTACTTAAAAAGTAGATATTAAAGTAAATTGTCAGTGTATGTTCGCTCAGAAAAGTTCACCTGTGTCTATATCCAGTGAAAGTAAATGAAATAGGAATGAATAGAATAGAAACTAAGTTACTTTCTGAATTCTTTATTTCCAGTATTTAACAAGGTCATGCAAGTGTCGTTCCGATTTTGGCGATTTTGGCTTAAATAGCAACGCTCTTTTTGACGAATAAGGCAAGCGAAAATTTGTATGCAATAATTTCACAAAAATCATTCTGAACCTAACGAAAAAATATATATATAATTGTGTTTGTTTATTATTAAATTGTTGTAATCTTATCCGAAATATATTTAGTTGGATTAGGCTAAATTAAATTGCGCTTGTTATAATAAGGTTAGATAAGTTTTCTAAAGTTTTTTGGGGACAAAATTATTAATTTTTACATTAACATAAATGAAAAAAATATATCTTTCAACTTATAAGATAAATTTTTAGAAAGAACTTAATTTTAAATGAGTTCTTGCTAATTGACCAATTTTACCTATTCGGCACGACATAAGCATGGCCAAGAGTCCGTCTGACGAACTGCTGCTAATATCACTTCCTGAAGATAAACATAAACGTTAATATTTGAAGTTAGCAAAACATGCAATTATTGGTATTACTAATTATAGAAATTAATCTTCCAATAGATACTCTTCATATCTAGTGGTAACCATTATAACAAACCGTATTATGAAAAAATTGAAGAGATAGTCATATTCATATTACTTATCATGCAGACCATATCCACCAAGGCCACCATATCCACCAAGACCACCATATCCACCAAGACCACCATATCCACCAAGACCACCATATCCACCAAGGCCACCATATCCACCAAGATCACCATATCCACCAAGACCACCATATCCACCAAGACCACCATATCCACCAAGACCACCATATCCACCAAGATCACCATATCCACCAAGACCACCATATCCACCAAGACCACCATATCCACCAAGACCACCATATCCACCAAGACCACCATATCCACCAAGACCACCATATCCACCAAGACCACCATATCCACCAAGACCACCATATCCACCAAGACCACCATACCACCAAGACCACCATATCCACCAAGATCACCATATCCACCAAGACCACCATATCCACCAAGACCACCATATCCACCAAGGCCACCATATCCACCAAGACCACCATATCCACCAAGATCACCATATCCACCAAGACCACCATATCCACCAAGACCACCATATCCACCAAGACCACCATATCCACCAAGACCACCATATCCACCAAGGCCTCCATATCCACCAGAACCACCATATCCACCAAGACCACCATATCCACCAAGACCACCATATCCACCAAGGCCTCCATATCCACCAAGACCACCATATCCACCAAGACCACCATATCCACCAAGACCACCATATCCACCAAGACCACCATATCCACCAAGACCACCATATCCACCAAGATCACCATATCTACCAAGACCACCATATCCACCAAGACCACCATATCCACCAAGACCACCATATCCACCAAGACCACCATATCCACCAAGATCACCATATCCACCAAGACCACCATATCCACAAAGACCACCATATCCACCAAGACCACCATATCCACCAAGACCACCATATCCACCGAGACCACCATATCCACCTAGGCCTCCATATCCACCAAGACCACCATATCCACCAAGATCACCATATCCACCAAGACCACCATATCCACCAAGACCACCATATCCACCAAGACCGCCATATCCACCAAGACCACCATATCCACCAAGACCACCATATCCACCAAGACCACCATATCCACCAAGACCACCATATCCACCAAGACCGCCATATCCACCAAGACCACCATATCCACCAAGACCACCATATCCACCAAGGCCTCCATATCCACCAAGGCCTCCATATCCACCAAGACCACCATATCCACCAAGACCACAATATCCACCTAGACCACCATATCCACCAAGACCACCATATCCACCAAGGCCGTCAAATCGACCAAGCTCACCGCCAAATCTACCATATCCTAGACCCAGTCCACCTAATCCTCAGCCCGTTGATGCATATGAAAAAATGTGAATCTTTAGATATAAATCACTTTAGATTAACTTCTTGAGCTAATTTCGGTGACAATGAAACTAATGTAAATAGTTCAGTGCAGAAAAAAACATTTAGTCTCTTAATAAAAATTTTTTCATTATTATGAAAAAAAATTTTTTTTTTTTTTTTTTTTTTTGAGTCGAGAACTACATTTTTTTTTGTAAGGAAACAACATAAAACAAACGATACACAACAAACTTTATTCAACAAGTAGATGCAGTATGGCTGATTAGAAAATTGGAGAAAATTGAATCATATCGGAAACCTTTATTGACTGTCATGAGAATTCGCATACATGAAACTTTATGAAAAACTTCATAAAGCAATTTGTAGATGAGTCCTCGTAACACTAATGAAAGGTCTAAGCGCAAGATTCCATGAAATCTTTTTTCAATGATCATTTCAACAACTATGTACTAACATGCTTGCAATCGACTATATACAAAGCAGTCAAAATTACCTAAAACACCACCTAAACTGCCGGCCTTGACACTACCTCCAGCGTGAAGACAAAGTTCACTACCTCCAGCATGACGATACAGTTCTCTACCTCTACGACTTCCTGCTGAACTCTTGTGCCTTTATGCTGCTTGTCTACCTGTACACAATATGCTCTTGCCCACTCAGTAGCTGAGTTGAGCCCTGGCTCTTTCTATCTGATGTATGAGTCTTCGATCGACAGCTGTTCTTCGCCTGTTCCCATTTCAAGGCTCTTGTAGATTGTCAAATTATGTCCAGTACAAAAAACAAACTGTTTACAAAAAGAGTCTGTTTTATTCTGCAGATTTGGATAATCTCGTCCAGAGCAGTTCTGTTTCTATACTCTGGTTCTGAAGAACTCTGTGTATATCGAAAAGTTTATGCCATCCCCTTAGTTCCTTAGTGGTAAAGCACAACATTCCTCCAATATAATCTCAAATGAGTAATGCATCCGATACCTATGTTTACATGTGAGACGGTGTGTGGGAGGCAAACTGCGCAACCCATCCCGTAGTGGTGTGGGGGGATTTACCCCCACACTGTTGTTGTTTGGGGTTCCCCACACACCGTTGTAGTTATATTATGTACCACACACCACTGCGGTAAACCAACTGTATACACGTACTGTTGCAGAGACCATATTGCATACCACCCACCGTTGTGGTGAGCACATTATGTATCACACAAGGTTGTTATAACCACATTATATATAAAACTCAGTTGTGGTAAACACATTATATACTGCACGCTGTTGTGATGAGCATGCTCTCAACTCCTTAAATATTAACTGTGGCATGCTTGTGTTAGAAGTCAGACAAGTAGTATAGTAGGAGTGTGGACAGTGGAGTTGGAGCTCATATTCTGTGGATTTCGTCTTACATTGGTCTTCAGACGCATGATAGAAATTGGCTAAGTTATATGCCTACAAAAGGAGAAATAGATTTCAATCTTGGGCTGTCAGATAGCAGTTTGAGAACAATAATAAAAAAAACTCAATTGATCTTTTTCGACTTAAGAGTAAGGGAGATTGATACCAGTCAGTTCATCTATTATCATTCTGTCATGCAGGATGATCCACATACCACATGATGGATATTTGTCACCTTGCGCCATTATGTGCTGGAATGCTATAAAATTAATGAATTCAGAGACAACTCACTCAGAAATGTGCATGAAATGTCAAAGTATTTAATCCACAGAGGTGTATTACAAACCATTCTCGAAAAATACCCTGACTTTGCTCACTGTAAATAAATAACCACGTTCGAATCACCGGTACGGCTGGAAAAACATTAGGACATGTTTCCATAAGACTCCTGCTGTTCCTGTTCACCCGTCAGTATAAAATGGGTACATGGGTGTTAGCCGACAGGTGTAGGTCGCATCCTGGGACAAAACTGACTTAATTTACCCGAAATGTACTGCATAACAAGCGGCTTTCTATATATTAATATGTCATTGGTAACAGAATGACATTACAGAAATCTTCTCCAGGCTGAGGGACTGACAACCTCAAATCTGCGACTTCAAGGGTGATGGACTGATTACATCGTCTTCACATCTCTACTGTGTGTGTGTGTGTGTGTGTGTGTGTGTGTGTGTGTGTGTGTGTGTGTGTGTGTGTGTGTGTGTGTGTGTGCCTGTGTGTAACCTAATAAATGCATAAATAACTCATTAAGATCCTTTTCCATGAGTGAGCTATCCGGTTCATGATTTTGCACTTGGTATGTGTGCATAAATAACTGATTATGATTATAACAGGATATAGTCATATAAATAGTTCATTACCAATGGAACGTGTTCAGCTATCAAAACTTTGCGGCTCAGTCCCTGGACGCATTATGTACCTCTGTAATCCTTCGACTACCGTCCACAGGATGGATATGGGTGCATAATACATATGATAAACTAACTAGCGTTGAGCACATTATGTATCACACACCGTTGTTATAAGAACATTATGCACCACACATCGTTAAGTATATTATGTACAGAAGCTTGTTTCTCTCAGTAAATATAAAAGGAAACATTACAATAATACTTGTTTAAGATATTACAGCATCCTTCACCAGTGATCCTTGTGTGTCAAAGCATACAAACCTAACAAACTATCCGGTCATTTAACTGATGAAAAAATATTAGGCTGGTTAATTGTGGTTTAAATCCTTTGACTGCACTAAGGGTTCCTGGAATCTACCTTTAGGGCATTCCGGGGATCAACGCCCTCGCGGCCCTGTCCATGACCAGGCCCTGATCCCGGTGGATCAGGCCCTGATCAACTAGGCGGTTACTGCTGGCCGCACATAATCCAACGTTCGAACCACAGCCCGGCTGATCCGGCACCAACTTGAAGTATCTGTCCAGCTTCCTCTTGAAGCCAGTCTGGGGTCTATTGGTAATTTCCCTTATGTCTGGTGGGAGGCTGTTGAACAATCTTGAGCCCCGGACACTTATTGTATTTTCTCTTAGTGTACCAATGGCGCCACTACTTTTCATTGAGGGTATTTTGGACAGCCTGTCTAATATTTTACTTTCGTAGGAAGTGATTTCTGTATTCAGATTAGGGAACAATCCCTCTAGGATTTTCCAAGTGTAGATAGAATATGTATCTCGCCTGCGCTCCAGCGAGAACAAGTCAAGTGTTTCCCAGCGTTCGCAGTAGTTAAGGTGTTTAACGGAACTTATATGTGCAGTACAGGTTCTTTGTACATTCTCAAGATTTGGAATTTCGTCTGCTTTGAATGGAGATGTTAATGCACAACAGTATTTCAGCCTAGAGAGAACAAGAGACTGAAAAACGATCATCATTGCCTTGGCATCTTAAGTTTTGAACTTTCTTCGAAGATGTGATAGTAGCACAGTTCTGATCTTTGAAAATGAAATCCTCAGACATTACGAAAACTTTTCATCACATGACAAGAATGCTTACTTAGTAAAATATATTCTCAGCTTTTATTCGCCGAGAGAAATACACCTCTCGGTGTATATATACCGTGAAAGTATTAGAAATGAATTGAAACTATGATACTTTCTGAATTATTTATTTTTAGTATTCAACAAGGTGATGTAAGTGTGTGCCGACGTATAAGTAATTGAATAATTGTCACACCCTGTGCCATTAGGTGATTGAATGCGACAAAATTAATGAATTCAGAAATGATCGAGAAATATCAACGTATTTTTTCCAAAAATAGTATTTTACAAACCATTCTGAGAAAATACCCTGACTTTGCTCACAGTAAATAAAGCATTACCACTTTCTATGTGTGTGTGTGTGTGTGTGTGTGTGTGTGTGTGTGTGTGGTGTGTGTGTGTGTGTTGTGTGTGTGTGTGTGTGTGTGTTGTGTGTGTGTGTGTGTGTGTGTGTGTGTGTGTGTGTGCGTATGTGTGTGTGCACGCGTGTGTGTGCACGCGTGTGTGTGTATGTGTATGTGTGATGTGTGTGCTCACATAATTGTAGTTGCAAGGGTCGAGATTTAGCTCCTCGCCCCGCTTCATCACTGGTCGTTGTTAGATCCACTCGTTGCTCCATGAGCTTTATCATACCTCTTCTTGAAGCTCTCTATGGATCCTGGCTCATTCATATCCCTCTTCAGAGTATTCCACTTCCTGACAAATGCCTCCTAACAACCCTGTGACTCGTCTTTGTGTTGAACTTCCAATTGTGCCACCTTGTTATTACTTCCTGTCTCTGAAACATCCTGTCCCTGTTCACTTTGTCACTACTTCTCAGTATTATATATGTCGTTATCATGTCTCCCTATCCCTCCTGTTCTCCAAGATTGTCAGGTCAATTTCCCTTAACCTATCCTCGTAGGACATGCCCCTTACCTCCGGGACTAATGTAGTTGCAAACCTTTCCACTTTCTCTAATTTCTTGACGTGCTTGACCTGGTATGGGTTAAAACATGGTGCTGCATACTCCAACATGGGTCTGACGTACACGATGTACAGAGTCTTGAACGATTCTATACTGAGGTGCTGGAACGCTATTCTTAGATTTGTCAAGCGCCCATATTCTTCAGCAATTACTTGGGTGATGTGCGTCTCAGGAGATATGCTCGGTATTATACTCACCCGAAGATACTTTATCATGAGTGAATTATCCAGTTCATGAGTTTGCACTTGGTATGTGTGTGTGTTACCTAATTAATGTCTGCATTAATAACAGATTATGATTGTAACAGGATATAGTCATATAAATAGTACATTAACACAGTAACTTGTTCAGCTATCAAAACTTTGCAGCCCAGTCCAGGAACCAATTATGTACCTCCGAAATCCTTTGACTTCCGTCCACAGGATTGGTATGCGCTGAATAACACATATGCTAAAGTATCCTGCGGTGAGCACATTATGCATCACACATCGTTGTTGTAAGCACATTATGTACCACACATCGTTAAGAACATTAGGTAGAGAAGTTAGCTTCTCTCGGTGAACATAAAAGGAAGCATTACATTTATCCTCATTTATATTAAAGCATTTTTCACCAGTGGCGCACAGGTTTCGACAACATAACTAACTATGTATTCATTTAACTGACTAAAAAATGGTCAGTCGTCACGTGAGGTCACAGACCCTGAGCTGCTTTGGGGATTAGTGTGGACGGTTACAAAGCATGGCTTGCTTCTGCAGTGTTTTAAAAATTGAGGTTGGAGAGTTGAAGGAGGAGGTCTTGCTTCTCCAGGAGGAGATTAGGAGGCTGAAGGACCACTTCAATGGGTCTGGGAGAGAGTGTGAGGTGGCTGGAGTTGTGGGGTATGAGGCTTCAAGTGAGGTGCAGTCTGTCTCTCGCTGTGAGGAGGCTGTAGTTGGGGAGGTAGCAACGGCTACCAGCAGTGAGGTGCAGTCCAGCACCTGCTACAAGTGGCGAGTGGTTCACAGTAATGGAAGGCGCATCAGAGTAAGGAAAGTTAAGAGTGAAGATCTGAAGGTAGGAAATCGCTTCTCTGTTCTTCAGGATGAATGTACTTCAGTGGCCAGTGAAGGTAAGGGTACTACTGCCCCTGCTAATGGAGGTAAGCGCATTCTTGTGGTTGGTGACTCTCAGGTAAGATATATTGACCGTGCTTTTTGTAATAGGAATAAGAAGATGAGAGATAGAGTGTGCTTCCTGGAGCTGGTGTTGGGGACATTGTCAACAGGCTGGATAATATCATGTCAGGTAATGGGAACAAGCCCATTATCTGTCTCAGTGCTGGTGGAAATGATATTGGGAAGGGTAGGAGAGAAGAGCTGCTAGATAAGTACAGGTCAGCTATAGATTTCATTAAGTCTAAGGGAGGGATCCCAATCATATGTAGCATCTTGCCTAGAAGGGGAGTAGGAAATGAATGGTTGTCTAGGGCAATTGTGTGTAAATTGCTGGCTAGACAGATACTGCAAGGAACTTGCAATCCCATTCATTGACAACTGGAACAACTTTTATGGCAAACATGATATGTATGCAAGGGATGGGGTACATCTCTCTGGGGCTGGGGTGGTAGCACTTGCAGACTCGATTGAGAAGGCCATTGGTGAAATGCCTATGATTTTAAACTGATGGAAGATAGAGGTATGGGTGTGTGTGGGAAACAAGCAGGTTGCAACACTTGGGTTGGAAACAGTAAATATATAAAAGGCATTCAGCATGAAGTTATAAATAAAGACAATAGATCAGGTCAGCAAACAAAGGGGGACAGCAGAGGGCAGCAAGGGACTAGCTCCCTTAAGGTTTACTATACTAATAGCAGGAGTGTAAGAAATAAGATAGATGAGCTAAGATTAATTGCAAGTGCAGGAAACATAGATATTATTGCTATAACAGAGACCTGGCTCAATCTGAAAGATAGAGAGATGCCCTCTGAATGTCACATACAAGGCTATAAATTATTCCACACCGACAGGGTCAACAGGAAAGGTGGTGGAGTAGCGATGTATGTCAGAGACAATTTAAATTGTTGTGTTAGACAAGATATTAAATTAGAAGCGTCAGCCACTGAATCTGTTTGGTTACAGCTTCTCGAGGGCCGAGAAAAACTAATTTTGGGTGATTTACAGGGCCCCAAATCTTGATAGGGAGTGCAGTAAACTTCTATGGGACGAAATTCGTAAGGCATCTACATACGAAAATGTTGTGCTAATGGGAGATTTCAACTATAGACAGATTGACTGGAGCAATTTGACAGGAAATTTAGAGTCAGGTGACTTTCTTGATACGATCCAGGATTGTTTTTTAAAACAGTTTGTAACAGAGCCAACTAGGGGAAATAACCTCCTTGACTTGGTTCTTGCCAGTAGGGAAACGCTAATTAATAATCTTGAGGTTAATGATGAGCTTGGGGAAAGTGATCACAAATCACTCAGTTTTAATATATCATGGAATTCCCCTAATAATGGCAATCAAGTCTCCGTCCCTGACTTTCGCTTGGCTGATTTCATAGGACTGAAAAATTACTTAGGTGGGCTGAACTGAATGACCTGACTAAGGGTCAGGTAGGTGGTGATGGTTGCCGATATGATGCTTTCCAGGGGATAGTTCTAGCTGCTCAGTCAAATTATGTTCCAAATAGGGAAATCAGATCAAACAAAAATGATCCTAAATGGATGAACAATAGATTAAAATATCTGATTGGTCAAAAAGAGGCATATATAGGCAAATCAAAAGAGGAGAGGGGCAATTGAGAAATCGATATATTCAGTTAAAGAGAGAAATAAAAAAGGGAATTAGAAAAGCAAAAAGAGATTATGAGGTTAAAGTTGCAAGAGAATCGAAGACTAACCCCAAAAAGGGATTCTTTCAGGTATACAAAGTAAGATCAGAGACAAAAATAGGCCCACTCAAAAGTTCCTCGGGTCAGCTCACTGACAGTGATAAGGAAAGTGTAGAATTTTAACACATACTTCCTCTCATTTTTTTACACAGGGGATACCAGCGATATTCCAGTAATGATAAATTATGTAGAACAGGACGATAAATAAACTGTGCACTATTAGGGTCACAAGTGACATGGCCCTTTAGGCAAATAGATAAATTAAAACCTAACAAATCCCCAGGCCCTGATGAACTGTATGAAAGGGGTTTTCTAAAGGAATGTAAAGAGGAGCTTAGCACACCTTTGGCTAATCTTTTCAACATATCACTACAAACTGGCATGGTGCCAGAAAAGTGGAAAATGGCAAAATGTGATGCCTTTTTTCAAAACAGGTGACAGGTCCTTAGCTTCGAACTATAGCCCAATAAGCCTGACCTCCATAGTGGGAAAATTTATGGGGAAACAATAATTGCCGAGGGAGTTCGTAGCAACCTTGAAAAGCATAAATTAATCAACGAATCTCAGCATGGTTTTTCAAAGGGCGTTTTCCCGCCTTACGAATTTATTAAATTTTTTCACTAAGGTATTTGAGGAGGTAGATCATGGTAATGAATATGATATTGTGTAAAATGGACTTCAGTAAGGCTTTTGACAGGGTCCCACATCAGAGACTGTTGAGGAAAATTAAAGCACATGGAATAGGAGGAGAAATTTTTTCCGGATAGAGGCATGGTTGCAAATAGGCAGCAGAGAGTTTGCATAAAATGGGGAGAAATCAGAGTGGGAAGTGTCACGAGGGGTTTGTTCCACAGGGGTCAGTTTTTAGGCCCCTGCTGTTCACAATCTACATAAAACGACATAGATGAGGGCATAAAGAGCGACATCGGCAAGTTTGCCGATGACACCAAAATAGGCCGTCGAATTCATTCTGACGAGGACATTCGAGACTCCAGGAAGATTTGAATAGACTGATGCAGGGGTCGGAGAAATGGCAGATGCGTTTTTAATATAGACAAATGCAAAGTTCTAAATGTTGGACAGGACAATAACCATGCCACATATAAACTAAATAATGTAGATCTTAATATTAGGGTTTTGCGAAAAAGATTTAGGAGTTCTGGTTAGCAGTAATCTGAAACCAAGAAAACCCAGTGCATAAGTGTTCGCAATAAAGCAAATGAATCCTTGGCTTCATATCAAGAAGCATAAATAATGGGAGTCCTCAGGTGTTCTTCAACTCTAATACACCCTTTGGGTTTAGGCTCATTTAGATTATGCCTGCACAGTTTTGTCACCTTTATTACAGAATGGATATAAATTCTCTGGAAAATGTACAAAGGAGGATGACAAAGTTGATCCCATGTATCAGAAACCTTCCCTATGAGGATAGACTAAGGGCCCTGAAACTGCACTCTCAGAAAGACGTAGAATTAGGGGGGATTGATTGAGGTGTATAAATGGAAGACAGGAATAATAAAGGGGATTTTAAATATTTGTGCTGAAAATATCTAGCCTAGACAGGACTCGCAGCAACGGTTTAATTTGGGAAAAAAAATTCAGATTCAGGAAGGATATAGGAAAGTACTGGTTTGGAAAATAGAGTTGTGGATGGTGGAACAAACTCCCAAGTACCGTTATAGAGGCTAGAACGTTTTGTAGCTTTAAAAATAGGTTGGATAAATACATGAGTAGATGTGGGTGGGTGTGAGTTAGACCTGATAGCTTGTGCTACCAGGTCGGTTGCCGTGTTCCTCCCTTAAGTCAATGTGACCTGACCTGACTAGGTTGGGTGCATTGGCTTAAGCCGGTAGGAGACTTGGACCTGCCTCGCATGGGCCAGTAGGCCTTCTGCAGTGTTCCTTCGTTCTTATGTTCTTATGTTCTTATGTTCTTAATGGAATTTTTAAAACCAGTCACCTACACTTAAGCTTTTCACCTTCTGACAAGAACTTTAATCATTAAAACTGGTATCAAATATATTCTCAGCCTTTATATATACTGCGAAAGTATTACAAATGAATAAAAACTATGTTACTTTCTGAATTCTTTATTTCTATTATTCAACAAGGTGATGTAAGTGTGGCCAGGAGTCCGTCAGAAGACGTGCTGCTAATATCACTAACCTGAAGGTAAGCATCAGCGTTAATATTTAAAGTTAGCAAAACATGAGATTATTAGTATTACAAATTATAGAAAATTTTTCTTTATATAGATACTCTTCCATATAGGGTAATCCTTAATATGGGGGAATAATGAAAATTTTGTAAAGATAGTAAAATTTATGTTACTTACCATACAGACCACCGTATCTACCATGTCCACCAAGGCCGTGACCAAATCCACAAAGCCGCCACCAAAGCCGCCCCAGTCCACCAAAGCCGCCACCAAATCCACCATGTCCTAGACCCAATCCACCGAACCCTCTGCCTGTTTACATATGATGAAATATGAATCTTTTCATTAAATCATATTAAATTAGCTTAGCTTCATCAAGAACTTCATAAAGCAATTTGTAAGTGAGACTCGTAACATTAATAAAACACTTTTGCTGAGCAAGAATTCTCCACCATTTTATAACACACATTTCACAATAAAAAAAAGTCAATTACATTTTGTTTTGGCGATAGCTGATACATTTTCATTTCCAAACTTGCACTAAGCTAATATAAAATAATTATAACCTCCCTTTTAAAGATATAAAATATCAAAATCTCCCCTTGCAGTTAAGAATATTACTCACCAAATCCTCCCCTATCTACGGGTATAACCACCATAGGCAACGGCCACCATCACAGCCAACACCAAACAGGATGGACAGGAAACGCTGCCGTCACAAAGAGTCAGTGTTAGCATGATGAATTTAGGAATGAAAAATCAATAGCATCGCAATATATGATCCAATAATTAAAGAAACGCTTTGATAACGATCATTATGATTCGAAAGAAAACCCTGGATGTGAACCATTACCATGGTTAGGAAATTTGCTTTTGAGGGGCAGGAGTACTGATTTGAGGCTGGATCCCAGGACTTTATTAAAGGGCAGGGAAACCTTTCCCCCAGGC
>NC_069428.1:10296310-10316993 GCF_026875155.1 Cherax quadricarinatus | reverse complement strand
CTTTGTCCGGGATAAAAAACCCATGCCTGTGCCGGGAATTTTCCTGAAGATAAACGTAAGACGGTATGGGATGTCCTAAAAGTCTTTTTAAAGGTTAAAAAACCTTCTGGAAACCCTGCGTACGCCCTACCCACATACCAGGGGGGAAAAATGAACTCCCCAATTTCTCGAAGACTTTTCTGATATCAGTTTCTCCTCTAAAAGGGGAACGTTATTAATTTAATCCGGGTAAATGCCTGAAAACACTCATTCTCACACGACAGGGGAGTAACATCAAGCTCACACCTGGAAACGTTAAACCAAGATTATATACCGTTGCAGTGAGCATTTTCAAAAAGTTTTTAAATGCGCCCATTTAAAGCCACCCCATATAATTCCCCATCTTGAATTCCAACGACTTCTGATATTTTAAGAAAGGGAAAACCCCTGTGCTGAACTGGGGCAAAATCGCCCCCCGGAAAAACTCTTACCAACATATTAAACCCGGCGTCATAAAAACCCGACATGTTGACAGCTAATTTTCCTGGGTGTAAACAGGGGCGAAAAACACCCCCCTCCTCAACCCCCACTGACAGAACTGGGACGTCTGGCGTAGATCCCTGGGCCCCAAGCGAAGAGGACAAAAAGGTATTAGAAGTAAAATCTGGATCATAGAAATATTAAGGAAGGTTCAAAAGAATTTCAAGGCAAAATTTATCAATACGAGAAGATAGACAATATAAAGGAACGCTCAGTACCCTTGAAACATTCGGGAACGGGTTTTAAAAAGGACAAAGAGCACTTTTCATTTCCCTTTTTTTTATTAATTAAATAGTTACACAGAAAAATGAAATCCACATCTATAATACCCATGAAAAAAACATATTTTCTCAGTCACAACCTTCTAAACGATTAAAAAAAAAGTTAGGGCAGGCTTTTATCCCACTAATTTCATAATCCTTTACTTCTCTAAACCCCTTACCCCATATGGGGGATAGTGGCAGTGGGGGGTGTGATGCCGACCGCTGGCCACATTTTAAAAAAGCCAGGGGAGGCGACAGGTCCCAAACTGCGCTATTCTGAGAAAAAAAAATCCCCTCCCCAACTTTTTAGCCCTTGCAAAATTGCATAGCCCCGATGACCACGAGAAGTGGAAGTATTGAGCTAAAGATTTCCACCCCCCTTGGCTTGTCCTGCATAATTAAGAAAGCCGTCTGCGACTTTGCATATAAATGTCGTGCCCAATAGGAGAAAGCGACCCTTGGGTTAAATAGCAACGCTCATGGGCAAGCGAAAATTTGTGTATGCAATAATTTCGCCAAACATTTTTAACCTAACGAAAAAAATAATTTCATTGTGTTTTTTTAGTATTAAATTACTGTAAACAAATCAAAAAAATATTTAGTTCGGTTGGCTAAAATAAATTGTTCTTCTTTAAAAAAGGGGAGGTAAATTTCTAAATTGCTTTTTTGGGACAAAATTAAAAAAAAATTACATTAACATTAAAGAAAAAAAAGAATATCTTAAAAAATTATAAAGAAATTTTTTTAAAAAGGTTTTAATTTTAAAAAGTTCCGCTAATTGACCAACTGTTCCCCCGGTTTTAAAAAAATATAATATATTATATATATTAAAAAAATTAAAAAAAATAAAATAAATATATATTTAAAAATATATATAATATTAAAAATTATATAATGTCGTGCGAAAAGGCAGAACTTGCATTTGGGTTTTAAAAAGCAACGTATTTTGCCATATGGACAAGGAAAATTTGTGTATGCAATAATTTCGCCAAAATCTTTTTGAACCTAACGAAAAAAATATATTTAAACTGTGTTTGTTTAGTATTAAATTATTGTAAAAAATTTCTAAAAATATAAAATTAGTTGGGTTGGGCTAAAATAAATTGTTCTTGTTATAATAAGGTAGGTAAGTTTTTCTAAGATTCTTTTGGTGCAAAATTAAAATTTTTTACATTAACATTAATGAAAAATTATGTCTTTAAATGTATAAGAGAAAATTTTAGAAAGGACTTAATTTTAAATGAGTTCTTGCTAATTGACCAGTTTTAAAATATTCGGGACGACATAATATATAAAATATATATATATATATATATATAATTTTATATATATATAAATATAATATATAATATATAAAATATATATATATAAATATAATTTTATGTATATATATATATAGGATTATTGCAAACCAAGAAGACATTAGTGTTCGCCCAGATCTTCCAGGTGCCATCAAGAAAGACACAGCAACTCTACCTAAGACAAATATGCAGATACCTCCGGTGAAGAAACCAAAGTGGACTAACAAGACCCAGTCGACCCAAACTAGCCTTCTTCCAAACCGTAAATACAGTAACATATCCGTCAAGGAACTCCACACCAGACTGCAAAAAACTGTAAAATACGCCAACGTTCTTCTCGAGCCTAATTGCATGATTTCATGAAATCTTTCTTCAATGATCAATTCAGCAACTTTGTACTAGCATATATGCGAACGACTATATATCAGCATAACCATCGCCTAAAGTGTCATTCTTGACACTACCTCCAGAATGACTACACAGTTCACCAACTCCTAGACTGCTTGCTGAACTAGTGCGTTTCAATGCTATCTGTTTGCCTCCCTGCACACAATATGCTCTTGCCCATTAAGCAGATGCGTTAAAATCTGGATCTTTCTCTCCGAGATAAGAGTCTTCGATCGACTGTTATTCTTTGCATGTTCCCATTTCAGGGCACACTCAGATAGAACCCTTTTTGCATGTACAATGTCAAGTCATGTCTAATATTAAAAAAAAAACCTGTTTACACAGCGAATCTGTTGTTTTATTCTGTAGCTTCGAATAATCTTGTCCTGAGCAGTTCCGTTTCTATACTCTGATTCTGGAGAAGAATTATGTGTATAACGATAATTTTATGCCATCCTTTTAGCTTCTTGGTGGTAAAGCCCAAAATACTTCCAATATAGTCTCAAATGAGTAATGTATCCGATATTCATGTTTATAAGATTATTATTATAATAAAAAAGAAGCGCTAAACCACAAGGTCTATACAGCCATGTTTATAAGAGAGATGGTGTATGGTATGCAAACTGTGCAACGCTCACCGCCGTGGTGTGGGGGTTTACCCCACACTGTTCCCCTCAAGGAAGGTTCCTTGATGTTGGTGAGGGGCTCTTGATTTAGGGAATTGGATCTGTGCTCCAGTTCCCCGAATTAAGAGTGAATGCCTTCCACATCCCCCCCCAGGCGCTGTATAATCCTACGGGTTTAGCGCTTCCCCTTGATTATAATAATAATAATAATAATAATACCCCACACTGTTGAGGTGTGGGGGTTCATCACATTCCGTTGTAGTTATATTATGTACCTCATACCACTGCGGTAAACCTATTGTGTACCATGTACTGTTGCAGAAACCATATTATGTACCACACACTGTTGTACTGAGCACATTATCTATCACAAAATCACAAAACGTCGTTGTAGCTATTATAATTCACACACAGTTGTGGTAAACACATTGTGTAATTCGCTGCCTGGATGAGGTAGAATGCGGTCGTGCTTTGCACCCCTCTACTGTTTACTCAGACGAGCTACTCAGAAAACAATATGGAGCAGGTGTGTGCCGGAGAGTGAATACTGTGGGCATTGAGCTCATTAGTGGGACTTTAGCGCCTACGTCAGTCGAGGTGTTATTGCCCAAAATTATAAGAGAGACATATGGCATCAGACACGAGGATTTATATGAGTGGCACTAAATGGTGTTTATAGAATATTCGTGAAAGTGCTAACAGCTCAAGTGTACGAGGCGTTGGTGGATCGTTACCAAGATGTCAGCATTAACGTAACACCCGGCAGTGAGGGTCAGGTTGACGGATGTATCAAGACATTATTCATGGGTCAAGCTCCGCAACGTGCCTTTTGAGGCTGATGAAGCAGATATCAGAAGTGTTTTCGAAAGAAATGGGACTGTACATCTAGCCCAACCTGGAAAATGGGTAAAAGGAGCTTACGCAGGATTTCCTGAGGGTACTTTCAATCTTAAGATGACGGTGAGACATCCTATACCCTCGTATGTATATCTCGAGGAGTTTAAAACCCAGGTAATGGTGGCGTATGCAGGGCAGAGGCGTACGTGCCGACTGTGTGGCGAATATGACCATATGGCGGTAGATTGTGGCAAGCAGAATTGGGTTCCTGGGCCGGCAAGAGGCGGAGCACCTGCGCATGAGAAAACGATGCCTGAAGAAGAATGGAGGCAAGGAGGAGGGCATGGTCGCATGAGGAGTGAAGAGGTGGTGGCTCCTCCTGTGGAATCAGAAGGGGACGTGGTGATTCATGAATCACCCAGCCCATTGACAGTACAGTTGTCGAGTGAGGAGGTGCAAGTGGGCGCAGAAGTGAAAGCTATCGAGGAGGAGTTGGCGACGGTGTTACAGGCTATGTTACAGTCAACGGAGGTGGAGAGTCGCAGCGAGCAGGAACTTGGGATCGGGGCAGAAGGAGGTGTTTGCAGGAGGGAGGACCAGGTAGCACCTGTGATGGACAGTGCGAGTGCCATGAAAGGACATGGAGGCAAATTCAGGGTGGTAGAGGTGGAAGTCCATTGTGAGGACTCCCAGGACACAGATATGGAGACGGAGGGAGCAACGAGGAAAAGGCCGGCCTCAGGTGTGTTACAATAAATATTAATGGTCTGTGTGATGGTGTAAAACGTGAGTACTTCCGGATGTTTTTGAATAGATACAAGGTTGACGCAGCTTTTGTGCAGGAACACAATTTTAAACTTGGTCGTGAATTAGTGGCGCTTGGGTACCAGGCTTATGTGTTGCCGTCTGAGCATTTAAAAGGAGGAGTGGGTGTGTTGATCAGGGAGGCGAGCCCATTTGTATTGCACAGGAAAGAGGGGGGAGGGGGAAGAGTATTACGTGTGGAAGGATGGTGAATGGGTGAGTGGCGTTTGTGTGTGTGTATGCCCCAACAGAAAGTGAAGTGAAAGTAAAGACGGATTTTGTGGGGGAGGAACTTGTGTACTTCCTACGCACGTTACCATCTGTGGCGATTGTGGGGGGAGGATTGGAATTGTGTAGTTAAGAGGGCAGACGTGGAACCCAGAGGAGCGGGATATTTTTCCTCAGTCTTAGGGGGCCTGTTTAGAGATATTCAGTTACGTGATGTTTTTGAGGGAGGTCTGTGGGAGGTGGAACATACTTTTATAAGGCGTGGATATGCGGCTCGTTTGGACAGGATATATTTATCTCAGAGGGTTTTGGTAGAGTCTTTTAAAACTATTGAGATGGTGTCTTCCAATCATAGGGCAGTAATAGTGGAGGTGGGGTGGGAGGCTTTGGCTCGTAGGCAGGGAAGTTATTGGAAACTGAATACGATGGTTTTGGGGGATGGGGAGGGAGTGGAAGGTTTTGAAGTATTTTGGGAACAGCTCTGTGCAGAGGGAAGGACTGAGGAGGATGTGGTAGGATGGTGGGATAGTGTGGCTAAGGTAGGAATACATCAATTTTATGTGAGGGAGGGCAAACACATTAATCAATTGCGGTATGGATTGTCAAATTATTTAGAATCTAGATTACGCCGGGGGGGGGGGCGGCCGTGGGGGTTTACTCCGTGGAGGAAATGCAAATGTTGAAGGACAGGATAAGGGATTTGCAAGAAGAGCGTTTTGCAGCAGTACGGGTACAAGCGGGGTTGGACGAAGTACTCTGGGGCGACAAGCCATCGGCTTGCGTGCTGAGGACAGAAGGTACGACAGCAAATGACTACAATACTGGGATTGCAAGTCATTTCTCCGGTGGGGTTTTTTAGAGAGGGTCAGGTATTACGAGAAACAACGGGGACGAGTGCATATGCAGATAGATGGTTTGAGGAGTATGGGAAAAGTAGTGGGGTGGATGGCGTGGTTCTGGGGCAGGTGAGTATGTGCTGTGCAAACTGAGGAGGAGTGATCGGGAGGCACTGGGTGGGGTCATTGAGGAGGAGGAAATATGGAGAGCCCTTATGGACATGAGGAAGGTAAAGGCGCCCGGGATAGATGGTTTACCAAGCGAATTTTATGTTCAACACGGGTCTGCTAGGGGGTTTCCTAGTAAGGTTAATGAATGCCATGAAAGACGGAGGTAAGATGGGAGAATCGCAGGCAACGGCGGTGGTGGTGTTGGCCCCAAAAGGGGTAAAAACAGAGTACCCTTTGTTTTTGCGATCATAAGCTTTCGCAAAAATTCTTAGGAAGGGTTTAAATGGTTGTGGGAGGGGGTGTTTGAGTCTCATTTGGGTTCCCGGGGAGGTCAAGGGTCGGGGGCCCGGGATCAAAAGGAGTTCTTGAGGACATGGAAGGGGGAAAGAAGGGCATTTTGGTTTTGGTTTGGAAAGGGGGTTTATGAAGGGTGGAAAGGGGTTTGTGGAACTCCTCAGACGGGGTTTTTTGGGGGCGAAGAAAATAGGGTGCGGATCGTTGTACTCAGGAAAAGTAAGGGGCAAATCAATGGGGTGGGGGGGGGAGTAAACGGGAGCGGGGCTGGGCAGGGTTTCCATACACAACTATGTTTGCATGTGTTCAGGCCCTTTTTTTAAAAGATGGTGGAGGATCACTGGGAATGGTTGGGGGGGGATGGTGTGCAGAACCCTTTGGCCTGGCTTGGGGGGCTATGTTGACGATACAACATTCTGGTGTGGGGAGCCCACAGTAGGAGTTTTGGGGGAAGTTGACCATGGGGGAAGCATTTTTGATGAAGTAAATCTAGAGAAAATATAATGGGGCTAGGGAGTGGGCAGGGGATGAAGGGGATGTGATGTCGGCAGCGTCAACGGGGTCCAAAAACTGTGGTCATTATGAGGCTGCCCGGTGCGCAAGGTCAACAATCGAATAGGATGGTGGAACAGGTGCAGCGACGTTTGGGAATGCTGCAACCCACCTTTTAAACCCTTTAGGCAACGAGCAATTTCCATCAATTATTACTATAAAGTCGTTTTGTTTCGGCAGTGGTTTGCTTTTAACGGAATGGCGACACAGTTTTCCCTTAGAATTTGTTAAAATTTGGGGGGTTTTTCAGGGCAACGGGTTTTGCAAAGGGGAGGTAGTGACATTGCCGTATGTAGGGAGGGTTGGGTTTTTTTGAACAGAGAAAGCGCATAAAAATTGGTTCATTAAGAGGAAGTGATGCGTGCGGGTGATGGAGGGGGAGGGGCAGCTAAAAAATACATTTCCCAGGGAAATGATATGGGAGCAAAAATGAAGGAAAATGAAAAAGTGTTACTTCCTTATGTTAGCCGGGGAACCCGGGGAAAAAAAATGGTGGGAACTTTTGTAAATTGTTAAGGGACATGTAGTGGCGCTGGTTAAGGGTCTTCCCCATTAGCGGGGGATGTAAATGGAAAAGTTTTGTAAAAAGGGAACGACCTGGGGCCCCGGAGGGTTATTTCGCCCCACGGGGTAATTCCAACGGACGATGCCCCCGAATAGGGGGGGTCATAAAGGGGTGAGGGGGTAGCAGATGAGGGGGAAAACTGAGTACATTTTCATTTTGGTGAATTTTTGGAGTCATCAGGGGGATAAAGGGGGTGTGGCAAAGGTGGGGGCAGGGGGGTATTGCGAGCGTTGATTTTGATAGAGTGGTGGGGATGGGGGTGTGGAAAAGGTTTTACAATATAATCGTGGACTACATATATTTTTTTGTGGGGAAGAGGGGAAGGAGGGTGGGGAAGTGCTGGAAGGAAATTTGGATGGCTTTTTCGAACTTGTGCCAATAGAGACATAATAATAAGTAAGTAATTTATTCAGGAAAAACAAAAACATTACATAGAATTATCAACATAGCAGCATATGTGTAGAGATCCCGGATAACCCAAAAAAGTCAGACAGAGGACTTATTTCCTTTGGGCCTTTTTAAAACCCTTTTTATAAATAAAAGGGTTTTAATATTTTCTTTTTATTCTACAATGAAGATAACATCTTTTTATCATACAAAAAGACATCACTTTAACCCAAGCATTAAGACTATCTACAAAATGAGGGGCATTACAGGGAAAAAAGGTAAAATTTTTACTCTATTTTACTAAAAAAAAAAAAACATTCCCCTTTCTGTAGCTACATTTTAAACAAACACCTTTTTTTGGCAGTTTCTTGAACTGGTTCAGCATAAGGCTTTTTACATGTGCGGGGATCTTTCCATTCCTTTATTGCGTACAATAAAAGGTTTTTTGAAAATGGCCTGACGTGGGAAAAAAGTTTGCCTTCCCCCTAGCTAGGGATTGCTTTTTACCCCTTTACTTTCAAAATTTCGGGACAGGGGAAATTTTAAAAAGTTTTCCATTTTTATTTTTAAATTAGAAACCAAAGTGAACTCCCCAATTCCGGGGCCCCAAATAATTTCCCCTTTGTTTTGTTTGCGATCTTCATTTTTTTTTCGGGGGTTTAAAGAAAGAGGCAAATCCTTTGGGCAAAAAAAAAAAAAAAAAAAAAATAACGGGCCCTTACCTCATACAGACAGGGCTTTCTAAAAACCATTTGGTTTTGCACTTACTAAATGCCCTATAAAATTTTCCCTACATGGGGGTAAAGGGGGACCCCAAAAATTTTACAAAAACCAAAAAGGGGACTCCCCTTTTAATTTGAAAAAAAATTTTTATTCTGTTTTTTTTTGGAAGAAATTTTTTTTCCTGTTAAGTAGGGTTTTAAACCCTTTTTCTCAGACTCCGTTCCAATTTTTAAACAAAATATTTGTGGGTTCCCGAACAACAGGCAGTCATTCATACTAGGATTTTCCTTGACATTAAAGTTTCATTTACATAAAATAAAAAAAAAGGGAAAAATTCCTTGGGGGAATAATTTTACCCCTTCAAATTCGTTTGTTGAGAATGTTTGTTTAAGGAAATTTAAAAACATTAAAAAATACCAAAACTGAATTTAAAAATTAATTGGGTTAATACAAGGCCTTTTTGGGTTTAATTTCCAACCCTATATTCCCCTTGAAATTTTAGTAATCCTCTTTGGGATTCGGTTAGGTATTTTGGTTAAAGATAAAATTTTTTTGTCAAAAGGAAAAACATTAGAAACACCCCCTTTAGAATTTTGGGGATAAAAACGGCTGGCCCTTATTTGTTAACCCTCTATTTTTTTGAAAAGGAGTAACTTCCTTTAAACCCCCGGGGGTTATTTTTATGTTTTTTTTTGAAAGGGAAAAGTTGAAAATTTTTAAAAACTTTGACGGATTTTAACGGGGCTGTGTTTAGGGTTTTAACTGAGTTTTTTGAAAAAAGTAAGAGAAATTAAAGGGAAAATTTGGGGGCCCCCTTAGGATGTTTTTAAAACAAAATTCGGAAATTTTTTATAGTGGTATTTTACTTTCCTGGTTTTATGCAACAAAGTTTTAAAAGTTTTGCCAAATTTCGGGCATCCCTCTTTTCAAAATTTTTTGACCTATTTTTGGGTTTTGGGTTTCCCCAATGTTTTTATTGTTCCAAATTTTTTGGGGGTTTTTTAATTTAAATTTTTGACGTTGTTTTTCCTTTTTTTTAAAGTTTTATTTTTATTTTAAAATTTTTAGGTTTTTTTTTTTTTTTTTTAAATTTTTTAGCAGCGGTCTCTGAAATTTTCATATTTCTAATACTCAGAGTCACCCAGGTTCAGTTCTTCGTTTAATCTTAACCTTTTAAAATGGTGAAATTTTTTCAAGGAGGGGTAGTGAACATTGTTTTGAATTTTTCCCGGGCATCGTTTACGTCCGTGCAACTTGTTATCTCTGTCCAGTCACAATTGTGTAGCCTATTTACCAGGTTTTTTCTTTACTGTATTTTTTTAGTTACCTCATTTTTATTGCCCTGTGTAGGCCTACCCTACCCCCGTGTTTTCCTGGTGCAGTAAATAAAGAAATAAAAAAACCCAAGCCCTGTGGTAATGACCCTGCTGACTAATGTTCTCAGAGGGGTTTTAAAAGTATGGTAAATTAGGGTGGCTGAGAACTGTGTGACCCGGGTTGGAGTATTAATTAGTTGAGTGAACTATTTAATCCAGAATTTGCTTATCCCTTTTCTACCCCTTATTTTGCTGCTAAAAACAGAATATTGAAGTCGCCCAGTATATTGTCTCCAATTGTTTTCAACTCCGGACAAGGACTCTGGAAAAGTTTTCTATAATGGCCTGGTAGGAGGGCGGAACTAGTTCCACTAAGAGGGGTTTTGGTCTTGGGAAGCAGCTTTTAAAACCATAGAATCTCCAGTTTTTTTCTTTTTTAAAACGGGTTTGGGTTGTAAGCAAGTATTTCAAATGTAGGCACATACTCCCCACCCTTTCGTTCCACTATGCGTTTTATTTTTAAACCCATCTTTTTTTGACCTCTCGTAGCCCACCTAAACCCAACCAAGATTCAAGTGGTTTATAATGCCGCCCTAATTTTTGTTAGCAGAATCCAATCATCCCCAAATTTAGAAAAGGAATTTGCATTGACATAATAAGTAAAAGGCTTTTTTCATAAAAAAAAAATCATCAATATAGGGCAATGGTCATTTGTTTTAAAAAATTAGGTAAATAAACGTCATCATTGCTAAAGGGGTAACGTGCCAAAGTGCTTTTTGTTACACCAAAATGATTTGGGCCCCGTTGCAAATTTTGTACATACATCCATCATGCCCCCACCCTTACACATTTTACATAAGGTCCTTTTCTTTTTTTCAGCTCTTAGTACAGTTTGCCCCTGTTTGGTATTTTGAGATAAAAAAGGCTGTATCGTCTCACTTTGACCTATGTATGCTTTACATATGGATTAAGGTTATCATTCCTACTACTAGACCGTTTATCGCCGTCATTTATCTGTCTGTTTTGCCTCTGCACAAATTTTTGAGGCCTGATTAATTTGGATATCACCACTTAAGAGCGCTACAAGGGTGGGATGGGGTTTTTTTTCTAAAGGGTTAAGAGGTAACAATAGGAATTTTTTTGGCTTATAAGGGGTTTTTAACTGCCCCGGGGGGAGTATGTTGGTAAAAAGGGGGGGGGGAGGGGGAGGAGGGGTATTCAAGGGGGCTGACCCCTTTTTGGGGTGTGAAGTGATGGGGGGATGGGTGTGACTGGGGGGAACCGTGTGGAACTGGATGTGATGGAGGAAAGATCTTTTTTGTTTAGTTCCCTTGTTGGGGAAGGTTAAAGACAGTTAAAAAATATAAACATTTATAAAAATAAAACATATAAAAAAATAAGATGAATATTTTTTTGGTACGAATTATTCCCGCTGTACGGTCTTAAAGGAAATTTTTAACTTTTCTTGAGAGGGTCTTCCTTTCCTATTTTCCCTTAAAAGTTGAAGTTTTTTTTGAAATTTTTTTGAAAAAGTGTTCCTGCATCACTTTTGAAGTAATTACCTATTATGAAACAGTGTGAATAAGGATAGTAAACCAAAATTTAATATTCATTTATATTTATTTGTATGTTTACTAGTTAGGCACGTGCTAGAAGGCGCAGCGAAAGTATACCCCCGTGGAAAGTAGTTAAGTTTTTGGTATGTTTGTAGGGGGCGTGTTAGATTTTATAAGGATTTTGGTAGGTTGTTTTTACAAAAACACGTAAACATTTGGATAATCTTTTTAAAGTCATAGTTTTGGATTTTTTAAAAAATATTTACATATCCTAGATTTTCCGAAAATGAGAAATGGTGTATTTTCTTGCATTTAACGGAACTTACTTTAAAGCAATTTGTTAAAAAGCTGAATTTATGGTTTTTACATTTTTATTGATATTATATTGTCGGTATATTCTTCACTTATAAAGGGTAGGGTATATAGATGTAATGTTTATACTTTTTTTATCTTAATTTTATGTTTTTTTTTTTGTTTTCATGCCCCACCAACTTTTTGGAAAATACTCTTAATTTTTGATGAGGTCAGGGTATGACCCAAAATTTTTTGGATAAAAAGGTATTTTTCTTAGAACGGTAAATGAAAAATATTTTAAAGGGGGGGGGGGGGAAAAATGTCAGCTTGTGTCTGCACTGGCAATAATAATTTTTGAAAAAAGGGAGGGGTTTGAGGATATGTTGGGGGTTGTGTACGGTTGTAAATCCATTTTCTATAGTGTTTAATTTTTTTACTGGGATTGTGGAATAGAGGTTATTTTTAATACCAGAAGTTTTTAAATTTTATTATATCTTACACCCTTTGTATTTGTTCATGTTTTAAATAAAAATATATAAAAAAAACACTCTGTATTAACACCGTTGTTGTAACCACATTAATTACATCGTTAGCAAAGTACATTGTTATCCCCACACAATGTGGGAAAATACTGTATATATTTCCAAAAAATTCAGTATTTAATGAAAATAGGGGGGCATACTGTTTTTAATAATTTTTGCATAGAAAAGGGAAACCCCTGCGTCTGCCAGACGGGATTGGCCACGGGTTTTGAATTTTGTATTAGAAATTTTGTGAAGGGGGAAGAATTTTTCGCTCTCAAAGGGTTAAAATTGTGCTGACCCTCTCAAATAGGGGGTGGAATTGGTGGATGTGCATTCCTGCATATTTGAGATATCAGCCGACGGGGAAAAAGACAGCCAGGAACCCAGATAAGTTTCCTAGATTTTATAATTCTGGCAGTTTTCAAAAAATTAGTTAATGATTTTTTTCTGATAGATACAATTAATACCCAGCAAATTGGGGGTGAATTAAGATATATTTTTTTCTGTTATTTTAATTGTGTAAATATAACCTTTATTATTTTTAAATACCCCCAAAAATTTTATATTTACAGTATCCGGGGTGTATTATATTTCTTTTAATTAAATGGGTCCAAGAAATTAGGTTATGAAAGTGGAAATCGAAGAGGGACATTTTTTGCGACCTACGGCCCCAAATTCCTACTTGTCTGTGAAAACATTGATAAATAAAAAATTTATTTTTGTTATCATTTACTGTTAGTACATAATTATTTTTACTTTTTTGATAAAACAATTTTCCACAAAGTGGTAACACATTAGTACTGCCATTTTTGTGGTGGTTTTTACGACTTTGATTTTTGTAACTTAAAAAAAAAGGGCCCCTGGCCCTAAATGGCTGCTCAATTCCTGTCTAGGGTGATTTAAATTACACAAAAAAGCACAGCCTCTAGGGTCAGCATGCACTATATTAAATAATGAAGCAGATGCAAATAATTAATAAAGAAACTTATTAAAACTTACAAACTATCCACTACTCCCCTTTCTCCATTCATTTTAGCTCACTGCTACAGTAAATCATCGGGGAGGCCCCATGAAAAGTAACTCCCTCTTCACTTCTGCCTGGTAGACTAATTCCAGCAGGCAAAAAACCCAAACAGTACTCTCGTTTTTAACAGGTCTCTCATACTAAGCTACAAAATAAAGATGAGACACTTAAAACAAAACACCATATATCACTAAAAAACTTACCAAAATTACCTACTCACACACCCCCCAAAATGATCCCTTTTCCCCCCCGCACCCTGCCCGGACGTCTCATACTGAACTAAAACCCTCATCGCTTTTTTCCCGGGGGCCACTCTAACCGACCAAAATATGCTTCGATTCATACAAAACCCGGAAAATGAATATGGACGTTATTTTTTATATAAACTGCACAAATTTTTTAAAAGCAGTACACTGCATAATATGAACACATTAAGATCATACACCGTTATTTTAAGTATATTAGACGACAACTCATTAAAGTACTTTTGAAAGAAGCATGTTTTTCCCCACTAAATAAAAGGAAACATTGCATTAATCCTTGTTTATGATATTTAAATATTCTTGACAAGTGCCCTCTGTAGTCGATGCATTTAAACAAAAAACGTTAAAAAATAATAGGTTGGTTAAGGTGGGGTTTAAGCTACGAATGCCTAAAGCTACACCAACCTTTTCACCACCCCTACTTTTAAAAAAAGATATTTAAAAAAAAATTGTCAGTGTATTTCGCTCAAAAAGTTCACCTGTGTCTATAACCAGTGAAAATAAATGAAATAGGAATGAAAGAATAGAAACTAATTTCTTTCTGAATTTTTTATTTCCCTATTTAAAAAGGTCATGCAAGGCGTTTTCCGATTTTGGGGGATTTTGGCTTAAAAAGCAAAGCCTTTTGACGAATAAGGCAAGGAAAATTTGTATGCAATAATTTCACAAAAAAACATCTGAACCCAACGAAAAAAAATATATAATTGGGTTTTTTTTATTATTAAAATTGTTGAATCTTATCCGAAAATATTTAGTTGGGTTAGCTAAATTAAATTGCGCTTGTTAAATAAGGTTTGAAAAGTTTTTTAAAAATTTTTTGGGGACAAAATTATTTAAATTTTTTCATTAAAATAAATGAAAAAAATATATCTTTCAACTTATAAGATAAATTTTTTGAAAGAACTTAATTTTTAAAAGATTCTTGCTAATTGGGCCAATTTTACCTTTCGGGACGACATAAGCATGGCCAAGGCCGTCTGACGAATGCTGCTAATACACTTCCTGAAATAAACATAAACGTTAATTTTGAAGTTTTCAAAACATGCAATTTTTGGGATTCTAATTATAGAAATTAACTTCCAATGATACCTTCTATCTAGTTAACCCTTATAACAAACCCTATTATGAAAAAATTAAGAGATGTCATATTCATATTATTATCATGCAGACCCTTCCACCAAGGCCCCATATCCACCCAAACCACCTATCCACCAAAACCACCATATCCACCAAAACCACCATATCCACCAAGGCCACCAATCCACCAAGATCACCATACCCCAAAACCACCATATCCCCCAAGACCCCATACCACCAAGACCACCCTATCCACCCGACACCATATCCACCCAAAACCCCATATCCCCCAAGACCACCATATCCACCAAAACCACCATACCACCAAACCACCAACCACAAACCACCTATCCACCAAGACCACCATACCACCAAGACCACCATATCCACCAAAACCACCATACCACCAAACCACCATATCCACCAAAACCCATATCCACCAAGACCCCCATATCCACCCCCCAAAACCCCCCCAAAATCCACCAAGGCCACCCCTATCCACCAAGACCACCTATCCACCAAGATCACCAATCCACCAAGACCCCCATACCACAAGACCACCCCTATCCACCAAGACCACCATATCCACCAAACCACCATATCCACCCAAGGCCTCCAATCCACCAAAACCCCTATCCACCAAGACCCCCATATCCACCAAACCACCATATCCACCAAGGCCCCATATCCACCAAGACCACCTAAACCACCAAGACCACCAATCCCCCAAGCCCCATTCCACCCAAGAACACCATATCCACCAAGACCACCCATATCCCCAAGACACCAATCACCAAAGACCCCCAATCCACCAAGACCACAAACCACCAAGACCCCCCATATCCACCCAAGACCACCATATCCACCCGACACCTATCCACCAAACCACCATATCCCCAAAAAACCCCATATCCACCAAAACCACCATATCCACCAAGCCCCCATATCCACCGAACCCCAATCCACCTAGGCCTCCATATCCACCAAAACCACCATATCCACCAAAAACACCTATCCACCCAAAACCACCAAACACCAAGACCACCATATCCACCAAACCCCCATACCACCAAACCACCAATCCACCCAAAACCACCATATCCCCAAGACCACCATATCCACCAGACCACCATACCACCCAAACCGCCCTATCCACCAAACCACCAACCACAAGACCACCAATCCCCAAGGCCTCCATATCCACCAAAGGGCCCCATTCCACCAAGACCCCATATCCACCAAAACCCCAAAATCCACCTAAAACCCCCATATCCACCAAGACCCCTATCCCCCAAGGGCCCCAAATCGACCAAGCCACCGCCAAATCTACCATATCCTAGACCCAGTCCACCCCAATCCTCAGCCCGTTATGCAATGAAAAAATTGAACTTTTGATATAAATCACTTTTGAAAATTTAAATTTTTGGCAATTTTGGTGACAATGAAAATAATGAAAATTCTGCAAAAAAACATTTTTTGCTCTTAAAAAAAATTTTTTCATTATTATGAAAAAAAAAATTTTTTTTTTTTTTTTTTTTTTTTAGTCGGAACTAAAATTTTTTTTTGTAAGGAAACAACATAAACAAACGATACCAAAAACTTTATTCAACAAGTAGAGCAGTATGGTGATTAGAAAATTGGAGAAAATTTAATCATACGGAAAACCCTTTTTTGATGTCTGAGAATTCGCAACATGAAACTTTATGAAAAACTTCATAAAACAATTTGTAGTGAGTCCCCGTAACACTAATAAAGGTCTAAGCGCAAAATTCCCGAAACTTTTTTTAATGATCATTTTCAACAACATGTACAACTGCTTGCAATCGACTATAACAAAGCGTCAAAATACCTAAAACACCACCCAAACTGGGCCCGGGCCCTTTACACCCTCGCGGAAAAAAAGTTACTACCTCCAGCATGACGAACAGTTTTTCTACCCCTACGACTTTCCCGCTGAATCTTTTGGCCTTTAGCGCTTGTCTCCCCGTACACAATAGCCTTGCCCACCAGTAGCTGATTGACCCTGGCTCTTTTTATCTGATTTGAGTCTTCAATCGACACTGTTCTTCGCCCGTTCCCCTTTCAAAAGGGTCTTGTAGATTGTCAAAATTTGTCCAGTAAAAAAAACAAATGTTTACAAAAAGAGTCGTTTTATTTGAATTTGGATAATCTTCCAGAGCAGTTCGTTTTATACCTGGTCTGAAGAACTTGTTTATCGAAAAATTTTATGCCATCCCCCAGTTTCCCTTTTGGGTAAAACACAAAATTCCCCCAATATAATCTCAAATGATAAAACTCCATACCTATGTTTACATGGAGACGGGTGTGGGAGGCAAACTGCCAACCCCTCCCCTATGGTGTGGGGGGGTTTTCCCCCACACGTTTGTTTGGGGGTTCCCCACCACCGTTGAGTTTTATTGTACCACACACCAGCGGAAAACCAAATGTAACACGTATGTTGCAGAACCATATGCAACAAAACCCCCCGTTGGGTGAGCACATTAGATCACACAAGGTTGTTTAACACTTATATATAAAACTCATTTTGGGGAAACACATTATTATGCACGCTGTTTTGAGACATGCTTCCCAAATCCTTTTAAAATTAACTGTGGGCATGTTTTGTTTGAAGTCAGACAAATATATGAGGATGTGACAGTGGAGTTGAGCTCATATTCGGGATTTCGTCTTACTTGGTCTTCAGAGCAATAGAAATTTGGGTAAGTTATATGCCTACAAAAGGAAAAAAGATTTCAAACTTGGGCTGTAAAGCAGTTTGAAACAAAAAAAAAAAAACTCAATTGATCTTTTTCGACTTAAAAGTAAAAGATTGATACCACATTTTATCTTTATCTTCTGTCATGCCGGATATCCACATACCACATGATGGGTATTTGTCACCTTTTCGCCATTATTGCGGAATGCTATAAATTATGAATTCAGAGACAACTCATCAGAAAAGTGCTGAAATGTCAAAGTATTTAATCCACAGAGGGGGATTACAAACCATTCTCGAAAAAAACCCCCACTTTGTCACGTAAAAAAATAACCAGTTTAAACACCGGTCGGGGGTGGAAAAAAATTTGGACATGTTCCATAAACTCCTGCTGTTCCCGTTCACCCCAGTAAAAAATGGGTACATGGGTGTTTGCCGAAGGGGGTCGCATCCTGGGACAAAACTGATTAATTACCCAAATGTACTGCAAACAAGCGGGTTTTAAATATTAATATGTCATTGGGAACGAATGACATTTCAGAATCTTCTCCCGCTGGGGACTGACAACCCCAAAACTGCGACTTCAAAGGGGGAGGACGATTACATCGTCTCACATCCTTCGTGTGTGTGTGTTGTGTGTGTGTGTGTGTGGGGTGTGTGTGTGTGTGTGTGGTGTGTGGGGTGCCTTTGTAACCTATAAATCATAAAAAAACTCATTAAGTCCTTTTCCAAGAGTGAGTATCCGGGTTTATGATTTTTTCACTTGGGATGTGTGCATAAAAAACTGATTAGATTAACAGATTAGCATTAAAAAAATTCATTACCCAAGGAACTGTTCAGCTACAAAACTTTGCGGCTCAGTCCCTGGGCGCATTTTTACCCCGTAAAACCTTCGACACCGTCCACAGGTGGTATGGGTGCATATACATAAAAAACAAAAAAAAAAAAAAAAAAAAAAAAAAAAAAAAAAAAAATTTAAAAAAAAAAGCGTTTCCTAGAAAATTAAAAGAAAAATTTCAAAAAATTGTTTTAAAAATATTACAGCTTTCCACCCGTGATCCTTTTTTGGTTTTTAAAGCAAAAACCTAACAAACTATCCGGGCATTTAACTGATGAAAAAAAAAAATTAAAGGGTGTTTAAATTTTGGTTTTTTAAAACCTTTTACTGCACTAAGGGTTCCTGGAATCTACCTTTGGCATTCCGGGGGCAACGCCCTCGCGGCCCGGGCCCGACCAGGCCCGACCCCGGGGGGATCAGGGCCCCGATCAACTGCGGTTACTGCTGGGGCCCCACATAAACCAAGTTCGAAACCCCACCCCTGATCCGGGACCAACTTTAAGTATCTGTCCAGCTTCCCTTGAAGCCAGTCTGGGGTCTAATGGGAATTTCCCCCTTTTGTTGGTGGAGGGGGTTGAACAATCTTGAGCCCGGGAAATTATTTTATTTTTTCCTTGTGACCAATGGCCCACTACTTTTCATTGAGGGATTTGGACAGCCTGTTAATATTTTTCTTTTGTAGGAAGTGATTTCGTATTTAATTAGGGAACAATCCCTCTAGGGTTTTCCCAAGTGTAGATAGAATATGTATCTCGCCTGCGCTCCAGCGAGAACAATCAAGTGTTTTCCCCCGCGTTGCAGTAGTTAAAGGGGTTTAACGGAACTTATAGTGCAGTCATTCTTTGACATTTTCAAAATTTGGAAATTTTGTCTGCTTTGAATGGGGATGTTAATGCCCAACATATTTCAGCCTAAGAGAACAAGAGACTGAAAAACGATCATCTTGCCCCTTTGGGATTTAAGTTTTTGAAATTTCTTTGAAGATGTGATAGTAGCACAGTTCTATCTTTTAAAATGAAACCCCAAATTACGAAAATTTTTCACATGACAAGAAAGCTTATTAGTAAAAAATATTCTCAGCTTTTATTCGCCGAGGAAAACACCCTCGGTGTATATAACCGTGAAAAATATTTTGAAATGAATTGAAACTATGATCTTTTGAATTATTATTTTTTTATTTCAACAAGGTATAAAGGGTTTTCCGACGATAAGTAATTTAATAATTGTCACAAACCCCGTGCCCAAGGGGATTTAATGGACAAAAAAAAATTGAAATCAGGGAAAAGATCGAGAAATATCAAAAATTTTTCCAAAAAAGTATTTTTCAAACCATTTGAGAAAAACCCTGATTTGCTCAAGTAAATAAAGCATTACCACTTTCTTTTTTTTTTTGGTTTTGTTTTTGTGTGTTTGTGTTGTGTGTGTGTGTGTGTGTGTGGTGTGTGTGTGTGTGTGTGTGTGTGTGTGTGTGTGTGTGTGTGTTGTGTGGGGTGTGTGTGGTGTGTGTGTCACGCGTGTGTGTGCACGCGTGTGTGTGTATGTGTATGTGTGATGTGTGTGCTCACATAATTGTATTTTGCAAGGTCGAGATTTAGCTCCTCGCCCCGCTTCATCACTGGTCGTTGTTAGATCCACTCGTTGCTCCATGAGCTTTATCATACCTCTTCTTTGAAGCTCTCTATGGATCCGGGCTCATTCATATCCCTCTTCAGAGTATTCCACTTCCTGACAAATCCCCTCCTAACAACCCTGTGACTCGTCTTTGTTTTGAACTTCCAATTGTGCCACTTGTTATTACTTCCTGTCTCTGAAACATCCTGTCCCTGTTCACTTTGTCACTACTTCTCAGTATTATATATGTCGTTATCATGTCTCCCTATCCCCCTGTTCTCCAAGAATGTCAGGTCAAATTTTCCCTTAACCTATCCTCGTAGGACATGCCCCTTACCTCCGGGACTAATGTAGTTGCAAACCTTTCCACTTTCTCTAATTTCTTGGGCGTGCTTGACCTGGTATGGGTTAAAACATGGTGCTGCATAAATCCAAAAATGGTCTGAGTACACGATGTTTCAGAGTCTTGAACGATTCTATACTGAGGTGCGGAACGCTATTCTTAGATTTGTCAAACGCCCATATTCTTCAGCAATTACTTGGGTGATGTGGTCTCAGGAGATATGCTCGGTATTATACTCACCCGAAGATACTTTATCATGAGTGAATTATCCAGTTCATGAGTTTGCACTTGGTATGTGTGTGTGTTTCCTAATTAATGTCTGCATTAATAACAGATTATGATTGTAACAGGATATAGTCATATAAATAGTACATTAACACAGTAACTTGTTTCAGCTATCAAAACTTTGCAGCCCAGCCAGGAACCAATTATGTACCTCCGAAATCCTTTGACTTCCGTCCCCAGGATTGGTATGCGCTGAATAACACATATGCTAAAGTATCCTGCGGTGAGCACATTAGCATCACACATCGTTTTTGTAAGCACATTATGTACCACCACGTTAAGAACATTGGTAGAGAAATTGCTTCTCTCGGGGAACATAAAGGAAGAAAATTTTTCCCCTTTA
>NC_069428.1:10277256-10295810 GCF_026875155.1 Cherax quadricarinatus | reverse complement strand
AAAAAACCCCAAAAACCCCCGGGTGTAACCCCGTTTTCTTTGTCCCAAGAAGTTAAATGGGGAAGTGTTTTTTAATATATAGAACACAAGATTAGTAGACTTGGGGTTTATATGCAAACAAAATGAATTGAATTTATGTGGTTGGGATTTTTCAGGGACTCTGCACTCTTGTAGACAAACAACATCAATGGGTTCAGTTTTTTACTTTATGATGAAGGCCGGGAAGTCTTTTTCTAATGATGCTATATTCAAGCTTATTATAAAAAGTTTATACGAGTTTTGATCCATTGTAGTAGTCCTGGGATCTTGTTGATTTTCTCAGCATTATGAAAAAATTGTTCATATAAATAGCAGACCTTATCAATGTCAACAGTGTTGCCCTGGTCCATGAGTTTTTTAAGTGCATTTCCAGTTTTAAGGCCTCGTGGCAGTCTTTGTTTAACTGACACAAATGCTGTTCATGTGTGAATGTATGATAGGTGACACCACCACTCATATTCCCTCCCCCACTAACATTACACGCAACACTATAACTGTCATCACCAACACCACTCCCAACATTGTGTTCTTTTACATTTATCAACAGTATTGTATTCAACATTAATGTCAAAGTGGTTAACCTCATCACACTGCACCACCACTTATATTACATTCATCACTATTACGCAGGAGGGAGAGACACATGATTATAACACCTGGAAAATCCTAGAGGGACTAGTACCGAACTTGCACACGAAAATCACTCACTACAAAAGCAAAAGACTTGGCAGACGATGCCCCATCCCCCCAAGAAAAGCAGGGTGTCACTAGCACGTTAAGAGACCATACAATAAGTGTCAGGGGCCCGAGACTGCTCAACTGCCTCCCAGCACACATAAGGGGGATTACCAACAGACCCCTGGCAGTCTTCAAGCTGGCACTGGACAAGCACCTTTAAAGTCAGTTCCTGATCAGCCGGGCTGTGGCTCGTACTTGGTTTGCGTGCAGCCAGCAGCAACAGCCTGGTTGATCAGGCGCTGATCCACCAGGAGGCCTGGTCACAGACCGGGCCGCGGGGGCGTTGACCCCCGAAACTCTCTCCAGGTAAACTCCAGGTACTAACATCATAGACAACCACTGCCTTCATTATGATGCTCACTATAGTTATCAACACAAGTATTGTATTCGTCATTACTGAAATTAAGAACACCACCACTACCACCACCACTTGTTCAGCAGCCCTACATTTGCTTTCACAAATTGTGACAATCTTGTTATTGGTACACTCTACACATCTTTCCTTGTGTTGCTCAAGTTGTTGTTTCAGGAGAAATTGTTGTGTTTCCAGTACCCTTATTTGCGACATCAGGGTTTTAAACCACAGGAGCAAGACTTGGAAAAATCTAGAGACGTGAAGCCTCGGTCAGCTAAGCTTTTTTTGCTGACTGTCAGCTAACTCAGCTAGGCTGTAAAGACAGCAGACGTGATGGAGGTCTGTTGACGTGCTCCCAGGTGAGGTGCTCAACCCCATTGTCTGAGGACAGGCATTTAGCCAGTATTCAGACTCAAGGACCTGGTAGCCCCGGGGGGGCAAATGAGGGGTACAGGGGGGGTGCGGTTGGCTGAGATGCGATCAGCCCTCACACGCAGTCAGTATGAGCTGCTGTGACTCCCGAGGTCTTACAAATTTATACATTGTTTAGCAACATCGTTGCTGATTGATCATAGCATAACACCATTCAGAAGGATGAGCATTGGCACACACTGCACACCAGTGTGACTTAGATGGGCATTTCCTGGCGATGTGGCCCCACGTTGACACTTAAACATCGACGTTGAGGAGGTCTGTACAATGCAATGTAATACGTCTGTTGAGGGCTGCACGGGAGTGAACATAGCAAAGGGAAGGGTGTCATTAGCGACTCAAGGGGTCCAGGAGGTATCATAGTGTTTGCTAATGACCTGATGTTGTAGTTAAGAACTGATAGACTTTGAGCAGTGTTCAGGAAAGTGCTGGCTTGTGATGCTGTGTAATAAAGGCAGTTTACTTTCCAATAAGTTTTGATTGTGTGTTTAGATTATGGAGGTTTAGATCAGGGTCAACGTGATCATTCATCTTTTAGGTTTAAATAGTGGTTATTTATTCCTGTATTGTGTGGTGAGTTCTAACACTGATTTATGTAGTGGTGGGAGGTTTGGACAAGTATATAGCTAAAACACTTTGGTCATATAGAGTATAGTCACTAATAAACATAATGAAGTTGATATAATCTATGTGTTGTGCTAGAATGAGCTAAAGTACAACTAGGTATAAACTAATAATATAAAAATACAAATTACAAATAGCACCAGACTCACTCTTGTAATTGCACTAAGGTCTAATATAATGAATTTGGTGTTGTCTATGTATTGAGCTAGAATGAGCTAAAGTACAACTAGGTATAAACTAATAATATAAGAATACAAGTTAAAATGGTACAAGACTCTCACTTGCAATTGCACTAATGTCTAATGTTGGTTTAGAAAGACATGTAAGCAAACACTATAACATATTTATTAGAAAACGTTTCGGTCCTGGGACCATGATCACTTGATCAGGACCGAAACGTTTTCTAATAAATATGTTTATAGTGTTTCCTTACGTGTCTTTCTAAACCAACTTGTCGGTATTTATTACCAAGGTTTATACCAATGTCTAATGTAAGTTGTTTACCTGGAGTTTACCAAGATGGCGAGTCTCCTCTGCACAGACGCAGGTTTTCCGTTTTCTATGACGTAATATTATTAAATACAGTATGGCCATCTATTTACATACAAATACTGAATTTCTGGAAAATATATACAGTATTTTCCACATTGTTATTGTTGTGGTGTGGCTTTGAGCGATGGTGAGAGGGGTGGTAGCTGGGCCGGCTTCCTCCTGGAGTTTACATGGAGAGAGTTCCGGGGGTCAATGCCTCCGCGGCCCGGTCTGTGACCAGGCATCCTGGTGGATCAGAGCCTGATCAACCAGGCTGTTACTGCTGGCTGCACGCAAACCAACATACGAGCCACAGCCCAGCTGGTCAGGTACCGACTTTAGGTGCTTGTCCAGTGCCAGCTTGAAGACTGCCAGGGGTCTATTGGTAATCCCCCTTATGTATGCTGGGAGGCAGTTGGACAGTCTTGGGCCCCTGACACTTATTGTATGGTCTCTTAGCGTGCTAGTGACACCCCTGCTTTTCATTGGGGGGATGTTGCATCGTCTGCCAAGTCATTTGCTTTCGTAGTGAGTGATTTTCGTGTGGAAGTTCGGTACTAGTCCCTGTAGGATTTTCCAGGTGTATATAATCATGTATCTCTCCCGCCTGCGTTCCAGGGAATACAGGTTCAGGAACCTCAAGCACTCCCAGTAATTGAGGTGTTTTATCTCCGTTATGCGCACCATGAAGGTTCTCTGTACATTTTCTAGGTCAGCAATTTCACCTGCCTTGAAAGGTGCTGTTAGTGTGCAGCAATATTCCAGCCTAGATAGAACAAGTGACCTGAAGAGTGTCATCATGGGCTTGGTATCCCTAGTTTAACAAGAACAAGAGTATAACTAGATTGAAATTGACAAGATAAAATACACAAATTAATGAACCAAAAGAATAAAATAGAAAAATAAAAATGGCAATGGCTTGGTTATAATATGATAGTAAGATGGTAGACAGGTACACAGGTACACAGGTGCACAGGTACACAGGTACAAAGGTACACAGGTACAAAGGATAATATAAAGGTTGGAGGAGAATATACATACTTGAAAATTTGGTAACAAAAGGTAAAGAAAAGTATAAAATAATGATTAATGTACAAAAGTAAAATTGACTGGTAGTAAATATGGTGTTTAATAAAATTTTAGAAAGTTATAATGATTACAAGGCTAACGCTCTCGCTTCACACGGTGAGGGTCTGGGTTCGATTCCCAGCCAGAGTAGAAACATTGGACGTGTTTCTTTATCTATGTTCCCCATCAGTAAAATGGGTACCTGGGTGTTAGCCGACTGCGGAGCATAACAAGGGAGTTTCTATATAGTAGTATGTCATTGTTGTCAGCTAGGACTGTATACCTTGTACATGTACTTGTAGTAAATAAAGATATTATTATTATTATTATTATTATTATTCAAGTATTAAATATTAATAACAGTTATTTGGATTCAATATTGGACTGGTAGTTATACTAGAGGTTATTTGGCAGTACAAGGTATTTAAGAGTAAGGAACTACTCTAAGATAGTAAATGTGGTATTAAAACAGGTTATGGTAATTAAACAGGTAATGGTAACTAAAATAATGTCAAAAATGTTACGAGTAAATTGCACTGACAGTAAAAAATGGTATTTGATAATAAATTTGGTAGTAATAGCAATTAATAGTATTATGAGGTTGTACTATGGACAGAGAAAGTATTAATTAAGCAAATATTTGAGCAAACAATAGTAATTAAGAAAATTATATAACATAAGGTGACTTATGCTTACTAGTAAAATCACATTACTGAGGTAGTTGATTTTTGATTACTAAGAAATTGTACTGTGAAATTTGTACAATAATGGAGCAAAACATTCACTACACTACGTAGACTTTTAGGTTGGACATTCTCTGTAAGATTAGTATCCCTGAGAAATCGTGATAGATCATTCTGGTTCATGATTGTGTACAGTTGACCTACATTTGTTTTCCTAACTAGAATTTTCCCATCCCGTGTGAAGCATTGGTGTATTGTGTCGTTATTCTCCCACTTAAGTTTTCTGACTCTATACAGGAGGTTCTGACGTTTTTTTGGTAAGACACTCGTTTATGTATACCTCTTTCTTTACTTTAATAGATGCAATAATTAAGTCTTTTTTCCTGTCATGTGAGTGGAATCTAAGCATAACACTTTTTCTACCATGGGATCCTAGTAACCTGGCTTCTTTTATTTCAGACTCTGGTACAATAACACTTGTTTGGTCCTTCATGATCTGCAGAGTAATTTCTTTACTGTTTGTTTGGTTCATATCACTGGGAAAAAGGGGACTGTTAACTATTGCTGCGTCTGATAGTTTATCTTGTTCAGTTTTATCTTCTTGGAGAGCAAAGTAGTCACTGAACTGGTTATCTAAGTTGTTCTTCCATTCTTTTACTGCTTCTTCAACCTTTGCATTAAGAGATATTATTTGTTCTGTATGGCTATCTATGACTGTCTGGATGGTCTTGTCATAGTTAGTCATTCCTGGTGTTGATAACTTTTGTTCAAGACTGAGGATTTTGTTCTCGAGTTGTGTCATTCTGGTGTCTTGTTTTGTTAGCGTCTCTCGAAGATTCATATTTTCAATAACTAAGGTGGAGATGCATGACTTAAGGGTATCTGGATCGTTGGTCATACCTGAGAGACTACTTGGTAGGTTGAATCCGGGGAAGAGAGAGATGGTTGGGGTGGAGGCAGCCATGTTGTTGTTTGTGAAAATTGCATTTACTGGATGTATAATTAAAATATCTAACGTAAATGAACAATGATAACAATTATTTAGCTAGTTAGAAAAGTAAGGATGGGGGACACTTAGGTCACAAATAAATGGCCCCCTTCGATACTACCATCTGTCATATTCCACAAGTTGCTCTGGACCTAATTAATTAAACTGAAATTATACATTCCCAGTAATGCTGGTAAATATATAAATTTGTGGATGTATATTAAATATAAATGGTTATATATTTATATATTTATATATATATATTTTATATATTATATATAGATTTATATATATTTATATATATATATATATATATTTTATTTTTTTTTTTTTATTATCACAACCGGCCGTTCCCACCAGGCAGGGTGGCCGAAAAAGAAAAACTTTAACCAGCATTCTATCTCCTCAATGTCTTGCCAGAAGGGTGCTTTACACTACAGTTTTTAAACTGACAATTAACATATATATATATATATATATATTTATATATATATATATATTATATAATATATATATATATATATATCCTATATATATATATATATTGAGTTGTAGGTGGTAGACAGCAACAACCCAGGGTTAGTACTACCGTCCTGCCAGATGATGTGAACAAAAAAACCTGTAACTGTTTTGCATGAGGTAGGGATTGCTGGTTTCTTTTTCTGTTATAATCACGCTAAGATAACCGGGATATCTTGTCTACACCTATTACCCTTTGGTCTCACTTCACAGACACGCACATGCATATATATATTGTTACATACATACTAGGTTTTTCTCTTTTTTCTAAATAGATCTTGTTCTGTTTTTTTTCTTCTATTGTCCATGGGGGAAGTGGAAAAGAATCTTCCTCCGTAAGCCATGGTGTCGTATGAGGCGACTAAAATGCGGGAGCAATGGGCTAGTAACCTTCTCCTGTATACTCTTATACTAAAAAAGAGAAGAAGAAAAACTTTATAAAACTGGGTTGCTTAAATGTGCGTGTATGTGTGCTGGATGACAAGAAAACAGATGATTGCTGATGTTATGAATGAAAAAGATGTTGGTATGTCCTGGCCCTAAGCGAAACAAGCTGAAGGGGTAGGAGAGTCTCAGTGAGGGGATATTCAATGGATTAAATTGGAGTATCTGAGAGAGTTAGAGCAAAAGGAAGGGGTAGCAGTAATGTTAAATGATCAGTTATGGAGGAAGAAAAGAGAATATGAATGTGTAAATTCAGAATTTGTGGATTAAAGTAAGGTTGGATGCCGAGTAGTGGGTCATAATAGCGTGTATGCACCTGGAGAAGAGAGGAATGCAGAGGAGAGTGAGAGATTTTTGGGAGATGTTAAGGGATGTATAGGAGCCCTTTGAACAAGTGAGAGAGTAATTGGAGTAGGGGACTTGAAATGCTAAAGTAGGAGAAACTGTTAGAGAGGGTGTGGTAGGTAAGTTTGGGGTGACAGGTGTAAATGATAATGGGAGCCCTTTGATTGAACTTTGTATAGAAAGGGGTTTAGATATAGGTATTACATATTTAAGAAAAGAGGTTAAATACGTATTACACGATATTTGGATGTAGGGCGAAATGACAGTGTTTGTTGGATTATGTATTGGTAGATAAAGGGAGTTGAGTAGACTTCAGGATTGTACATGTTGATAGAGGGCCACAGATATATCAGATCACTTTCTTGTTGTAGCTATACTAGAGTAAAGGAAGATGGGATACAGGAGATAGAAGCATCAGGGGAAGAGAGAGGTGAGGTTTTATAACTAAACGAGAGGCAGTTAGGGTAAGATATAAACAGCTATTGGGAGGATGAGGCTAATGAGAGCATAGGCAATGGGGTCGAAGAGGTATGGGGTAGGTTTAAAAATGTAGTGTTGAGTGTTCAGCAGAAGTTTGTGGTTACTGGAAAGTGGGGCAGGAGGAAGAGGGAGCGATTGGTGGAATGTGATGTAAAGAGAGTGTAAGGGTGACAAGTTAGCATATGAGAAGTTTTACAAAAAGTTAGAGTGATGCAAGGAGGGAAGAGTATATGAGAAAAAGAGAGAAGTTAAGAGAGTGGTGAAGCAATGTAAAAAGAGAGCAAATGGAGAGAGTGGTGGATGTTATCAACAAATTTTTTGAAATAAGAAACAGTTTTGGAGTTGAGATTAACAAGTTAAGAAAAGCCTAGAGAAACAAATGGAATTGTCAGTTAAAATAGAGAGGAGAGTTATTAAATGGAGAGTTAGAGGTATTGGGAAGGAGGGAAGGAATTTTTGAGGAATGTTAAATGTTGATGAGATAGGGAAGCCTGTGATTTCGTGTAAGGGCAAGGAGGAAAACATCTTGTAGGAGTGAGGAAGAGCCAGTTGTGAGTGTGGGGGAAGTTCGTGAGGCGTGTGTAAAAATGGAAGGGGGTAAGGCAGCGATGATGGGATAAAGATAGACATGTTAAAAGCAGGTGGGGATATAGTTTTGTGTGGTTGGTGCCATTATTATTCACTGTATGGAGAGGGTAGGTACCTAGGGATTTGGCATGAGAGCATGCATAGTTCCTTTGTATAAAGGGCAAGGGGATAAAAGAGAGTGCAAAAAATTATAGGGGGATAAGTCGTGTTGAGTTTAACTGGTAAAGTGTATGGTAGGAGTTATATTGACAGGAATTAAGAGTAAGACGGAGAATTAGGATAGCAGAGACAAGGAGGCTTTAGGAAAGGTAGGGGGTGTTGTGGACAGGTGTTTACAGTGAACATTATAGTGAACAGTATTTAGATAAGGGCTAAGAGTCTTTGTGGCAATTTTATGGATTTGAAAAGGTGTATGACTGGGTGGGATAGGGGGGCAATGTGGGCAGATGTTGCAAGTGTATGGTGTAGGAGGTAGGTTACTGAAAGCAGTGAGAGTTTTTCGAGGATAGTGAGGCACGTTGAGTATGTAGGTAAGAGGGAAATTTTTTCCCAGATAAAGTTGGCCTTAGACAAGGATGTGTGATGTCACGTGGTTGGTTTAATTATTTATAGATGGGGTTGTAAGAGATAGTAAATGCGAGGGTTTTGGCAAGAGGCGTGGAGTGAGAAAGATAAATGATCACACACAAAGTGGAGTTGTCACAGCGCTTTGCTGATGACACTGTGCTCTTGGGAGATTCTGAAGAGGAAGTTGCAGAGATTTGGTGGATGAATTTGGTAGGGTGTGCAAAAGAAGATAAATTAAAGGTGAATAAGGGAAAGAGTTAAGGTTTGAGTGATACCAAAAAGATTAGGGTGATGAAAGTTGAATATCAGATTGGTGGGCGAGAGTATGGTGGAGGTGAACGTATTCAGTATATTTGGGAGTGGACGTGTCAGCGGATGGGTCTATGAAGATGAGGTGAATCATAGATAAATTGATGAGTGAAAAGGAGTGGAGTGGTGCACTTAGGAGTCTGTGGAAAAAAGACCTTGTCCTTGGAGGCAAAGAGGGGAATTGTTTGAGGAGTATAGTTTTACCAACGCTGCTGGAAATTAGATATGTGTGTCGAGCCGTAATAGGGTGCATGAAATGTTAGCGAAAGGAGAAGGCAGAGGCAGTGGAGATGTCATGTCTGGGGACAATGATGTGGTAGTGAATATAATGCAGAGGAATTCGCCTCTAGTTTGGAAGTTAGGCACGGAGGTGCGGCGAATTACCAAAAACTGTGTCCAGAGGTAGGAAAGGGTTGTTGTAGGTGGTTCCGGACATGTAGAGAGTATGGAGCGAAAACAGATGGACTTCAAGAGTGTAGCGTCTGTAGTGGAAGAAGGCGGGGTTAGGGGTCGGCGGCCTTAGGAAGGGTTGGAGGGAGGGGAGGTGGGTATAAAGGAGGTTTTGTGTGCGAGGGGCTTGGAATTCAGCTGGCAGCGTGAGCGTGTTTGATAGAGTGAATGGAGACAAAATGGTTTTTAATACTTGACGTGTGTTGGAGTGTGAGCAAAGTAAACCATTTAGGAAGGGTTCAGGGAACCGGCAGGCCGGACTTGAGTCCTGGGAGATGGGAAGTACAGTGCTGCACTCTGAAGGAGGGGGGTTGAAGTTGCAGGTTACAAAACTGTAGTGTAAAGCACCCTTCTGGCAAGTAGTGATGGTGTGAATGATGGTTGAAAGTTTTTCTTTTTCGGGCCACCCTGCCTTGGTGGAATCGGCCGGTTGTGATAATAAAAATCATATATATATATACACACACAATTACATAAACAGATGGAAAATATTATCTTTAATATCACTCACCCAATTGGACTGGAGATTAATGTGTTTCATACCAGAAAACCTACTTCTAACTTAAATCTATGAAAATAATGCTGGCCAGAATTACACACAATTCTAGGTGAGCTTATTTGATGGTTCATGGAGCGGTCTCTTGTCCAGTTCGTCTGTTATCTCATGTTATGCAGGAATGCAACATCACCCAATTTCGCATCCTATTTGAGAGATGTTTCAACACATTTTAACCTCTAGAGCACGAAAATAGTTTTCCCATTACACCAACGTTTGTACATATAATTCAAAAACCCAAGATGGCGAGTCTTCCTCGTTGCAGACGCTGGCTTTCCGTTTTCTATGACATAAAAATTATTAAAAACTGTTTGGCATCTATTTCTTACAATTACTGAATTTCTGAAATATATTTAAGTATTTCACACTGCAGCTGGCCGGAGTTCGTTGCTAAACGACTCAAATTGCTCATTTGACAATGGTGGAGGACCTGGGTTTATATAGGATCGGGCATCCACATGGGACTATTACACAAAAATTTAATCACCTTTTTACACTTTGCCGTCCTTGTGGAATCCAAGAAAGTTTCCTAATAGATTTAGGTATCTTGTACTCCACAAGCATTACATTTTTATGGGCATTTAAGAAACAATCAAATGTGTTGATGAGGAGTTTTGTGCAGTAAGATAGGGTGTTTAGACATAATCACCAATTCAGAATTTTGTAACCGACATTGCACCTAATTTACATTGTTCTCTAATACAGCCCCAATTTCTCTATTATGAACCTTTCACAATTTTTCTTTCCTTCAGCATTTAGATCTCATTTCCATAGATTTCCTCCTGTACCCTTTTATCCAATATTTCAAGAGGATGTGAAAAACTTATATGAAATATTCATCTTGTTAGAAATTTAAAACACCAACTTATTACATTGGATCAGTTTGGGTAAAAGAAGAATACCTATTTTATCAATGGCTAAGGGGACAAAAAACTATTGGATTGGTGGTCACATGTAATTTCAACAGGAGCAATATACGCCTTTTTGTACAGGCCAATTAGCTTTATGTACCATAACCATTTCTGGTCCTTTAAAACATGAGACAGCATTACAAATTAGCATAAGGTAACTCGAGACAAAGAAATCAGCTGGATTCTCTACCAGGTATATGATTAGTGTTAAAATATGCTGACCCAAACTATTATACTTTCTCTTGCATCTGATTAATTTCAGCGACTCTGTTATGTACTTACGCGGTTTTACTGATTCATTCGAATCCATTATAAGGATTACCTCATTATCAGACCAAATTTCAGTGTTGTAATATTTATCTCCTGCAACTTATTTCTTATTTAATTAGCTTAATTTGGAACCTACATAAATGGCTGTTATTCCAATGAGGTAATGTATGTGATTTAATTGGAGACCACTTTAGCCATAGACTTAACAAGAGAAATAAACACTATTACATTGAAGGAGAAGCAACTGCTCCATATGCCAATTTTTGAAGCATCACAAAAATGGGAGTAATTTTTCCCATTTGGGATTGGCACCTGGCGTGGGAAACTCCAAAATTGAATTTTTTCTTAATCACCAGTTATTTCATCCTCCTGTTATGAATTCCTCAGGTAGAATTTCGTCCCATGCACATTTAGTTTTCCATGCTTCCTGAATTAATAATTTCCCTCTGATAGTAGGGGTGGTGGTGACCACTAACCTAGTGGATCTAAAACATTTAGGAACTTCGATGCAAAACTCTCTTAGTTTAATTTATTGGGATACTGTAATTATTAGGTTTTAAATTAACAAATCTCTCTCAGTATCCAAGTTTTTAAACCCAATACTTTACTACATTTTTTTTATTTCTGGTACTTCATCGCCAGGGTAATCTTTTTTCACTTATTTTGTCCTTACTATTCCATTCCCTCAGAGGCATATTTGCACTTTGCATTTATTGTTAAGCCTCTCCTTAATGTCATTAACAGTTCTCTTCAGGGGGGGGGGGTTTTTTGGGTGGGGGGTGGGAAAAAAACGGGGGGGTTCACACAGGAAATTGTCTCCACATAAAATTGTTTGCTCATTACTTTATCTCAGTGGACTTTACATACATTTAAGGCGTGCATTTATTGTCGCTTGAAGTAGGAACGGACTGGATGTAGCACCAAATAATCCGCTCCTAAAGCAAAAGGTTTTCAGAGGGCTAAGTGGGTCACTAGGATTCTCAGGCCATAAGAAGCGGGTACAATCCCGGGTCAGCCTCTTGTAAACCCACTCTTAGAAAGCTTTATTTATGTCAGCAGTATAGGCATAATTCTTTTACTCTGAAATTTATAATATATCTCCTAGTTTTCCGTCAAACGATGGAAACCTGTCATCAACATGTCATTTAACTATGTGCATTTTTGTTACTCCTGGCATACAATTAAACTCAATCCTCAAAAGGACGTGGTCTTAGAATCCTTCTTCACTCCGTGATGTGGCATATAGTGACCATAAAAATTTTGGCTTGCTCAGGAGGTACCTCTTCTATAAATTTATTAATTAACTGCTCAGCACATTATATCATTGTAGGCAGTTAACAATTCTGGGTGTGTTATGTTATCAGTTCGCAGAGCTGAGCTTTTAATTGTCCATTATGCCCTTTCTGTAATTAGTGGCCAATTCTGGATGTTCTGTCTCACGGGAAGTCGTATCCCAGTAATTGTCCAGATTTCAATTTTACATTCTTCAGGTATTGTTCTTGAGTTTAAGAATCGTCTGGGACTTTCTTCATTTACATTTATTCCAGTGCGGTTATTCCTCAATTTATTGCACTGCTCAATTACCATCCTCTATGAAAGAATTATACTGGGGCACAATTTCATGAGTAAGGACACACAGTTATGGTATGTGTAGTTTCCACTAGTCATGAATTTTTATTACGAGGAATCCTACCATACATTACATGGCCTCCGGCAGTCTCAAAAGGGTGACACCACATTTCTTTACCATACTTTTACAATGGGAGGCATAATAGTCACTACCTAACAAAATATTTTATTGGGCTACATGAATTCATCACTTTACCCTACCCAGAAAGGTGCTTAAATTACTGTATGTGAAAGTCTTTCTGTAGCTTTATAAGCCCTACTGTAGATTTTTTATCTGGAAGTCTATCACAATTATGCATTTAACACGTTTTTTTCATTGCTCCAACTGACAGTGTATTAAAAAAAGTGTCATTCAATTGAGCCCCTTTTAATCCGAGCGAATATCAGATAATTTTAAGTGTGGGATCTCCCATCTGTACTTTCTACCCATCAAGGCATATACATTTTATGAAAGTACGCCGGGATCCCTGGTCAATAATGCATTTACTAATTTTGATTTATGCCTTTTATCATCAAATTTTAACTGTAACCACAGGTAAGGCTATTCACAAAACTATTATTATTAGCATTAGCAGCAATTGTTACTTTAGCCATGTTGTGTCAGGATTGTCAAACAATATCATTATTATCAACATTATCATTGTAGACCTTTAACACGTGACTACATGGTATCTTCCTTTGTGACCTTGATAACAAAAGTTTAATTTGGCATAACATATCCTATACATTATGATTACCCTAACATTTGATAATCTGTCAAGTTCTCCAATCTTTCAACTTTTATCATTCCTGGAAATTGTATGCATTGCCAATTCGTAGATAAATGAGTTACCTGCGGAAAAGGTCAATCTCTCTTTTCTCTACTTTTGATTTCTTATTAACTGGTGATTGTAGGAGGGTACTTATCTTCTTACCTAAAGTGGAAAATCTTTTTTTCTGATTTTGCTACTTAATTTTCCCCCTAGCAACTTTTTTTGGGAAATAAAATTTTGATTATTACTTTTGGGGATAATTTCCCCCTTTGTAAACTTGACAGATCCCTCAGAGTTTTAGGGTTTGCATTTTTAAAATGAGTTATTTGGGCTGGTCTGAAACTGCAAAATTTAATTCTTTAGACCTATCTTATTTCCTCCAGACCAAAAAATCCTTGTGATATTTTTTTCGAGAATCTTTTCAAGGTTTTAAGCTAATTTATTCTGTACCAGGGGCACTAAATAACCATCTGATTCCTTCAGATTATATTTATACTTAAAGTTTTGAATGCTCTCCTTTAACTCTAAACTGCTGTAAACCTTTGTAGGTGGCTGGAGATTTTAAATTAACAATGATTCACTTTGTTCTATATTACCATAAGTGACTTCAACAAGTCAACTGCTTCCCTTTAAGAGTTTTTACATTGGGAAAAAGGTTTTATGAGAAGTGAGCATCTCCTTTACCTGTCCTTTGAGGTAAAAAAAATTTTGTTACACAAGCAGGTCACTCTTGTCATGCCAGCTGTCTTAAAAAAAACCCCCAAAAATCTCCCCGTTTTCTCCAGGTTAAACACGGGCAAGCACAAATTTGGGGGTTTTGGCAAAGACATATTATTTTTTGGACAGACTACCCCAAAGCCCGGTTTAAACTTTTTTAAATTTATTCAAGCCCGACTTTTTCAAGAAAGAAACTTTTTCCCTAATTATAAAATGATTAATCATGAATCTATTTTAGTCTCATCTAACAGTTTACAATAAATCTCCTCATATTTGTTGTAATAAATTTGTATGAAACTATCTATTCCCCCAAAACATCTAAATACAATTTAAATATCGTTTTCCCGTTTCTTGTTCATTAATTCCAAACACTTATTATAGCCTTGGTTACATGAACTTTCCCAGCTTCAGTGATGCTTTCTTTTCTCTAATTCCATTATTGTCTTTTTCATCAATTTCCTCATTTTCAGCCATGATGGCAATGATTAAAATTCAACCCAATCAATAAAACTGACACAACTTACCTTTTAAAAAATTCCCGCTACTTGAGCTCAGCAATTACTGAAAAATTTTAAAATAAATTTTAAAAGTACATTAAACAAACTTGGTCATCAAAATTAATAACAAAATTTAAAAAATCCTTGCCAGAATTGGCATGCAAAAATTTTATTTTAACAATATAATCTTTATCCCACTTTCTTACAATTACACATACCTGGGATAAATCTTGACCGAATTGTCTTTTCAAATTATATTTTAAAAAAATTAAAATAAACTTAGCCAATTGAGCTTACTTATCAAAATTTAAAAATTGTAAATTTTTAAATCCACTACACTTAAGTAAATTTTTGGGAAATTAATCCACCCCCTTCTGTCATTTCACATTAATTAAATTTAATAATTAACTAAATTAAAGACTTCAAAAATTACCCCTTTGGTTTTTAAGAAGGGCCAATGGGGAAATTAAATGTGGAAAAAATTTCATTTACTTGGATGAAAATTATATACAAACATAAATGAAAAATATAACTAATTTTTTCAGTTAGAAAGTAGGGGAAATTTGGGCATTAGGTCGCAAAAAATGCCCCTTCGATCCTACGATGCATATCCACAGTTGCTCGAACCCATTAAAATTTAAATGAAAAATATACACCGTAAAAGCTGGTAAATATAAAATTTGTGGACTGTATATTTAAAAAAAATGGTTATTAATAACAATACATAAAAAGAAGGAAAAAATACTTAATATCGCTCACCAATTTTACTGGAATTTAAAGTGTACAACTCAAAAACCCCACTCTAAATCATAAAAAAATGCTGGCCAGAATTACACACAAAACTGAGAGTTTTTTGGGTTCCTGGGCTGTCTTTCCGTCGTCTATATCTCAATTTTTGAGGAATGCACATCCACCAATTTCACCTCCTATTTTAAAAGGGGTCAACACAATTTTAACCCTTTTGAGCACGAAAAATTTTTTCCCCTTACACCAACGTTTGTACAAAAATTTAAAACCAAATGGCGAGTCTTTCCCCTGCGCGACGCAGGTTTTCCGTTTTCTAAAACGTAAAAATTTAAATACATATGGCCACATTTACATACAAATACGAATTTCTGGGAAAAAAATTTAAAAAGTTTTTTTCCACATTTTATTGTTGTGGGTGGGTTTTTAGCGATGGTGAGAGGGGTGGGGGCTGGGGCCCGGGTTCCCCTGGAGTTTATGGGGGGGAGAGTTCGGGGGGCAAAGCCTCGCGGCCCGGTCCCGTGACCGGCCTCCGGGAATCAAGCCTGATCAAAACCCGGCTGTTTCTGCTGGCTGCACGCAAACCATCATATGAGCCACAGCCCCGCTGGGCAGTCCGACTTTTGGGACTTGTCCAGTGCCAGCTTAAAATGCCAGGGGTCTTTTGGGGAAAAACCCACTTGGACAACGAAAAATGGACCCCGGTTTCAACCTATACAGAATGACGAGTGAACAGGGAAAAGGAGGGGGGTTGGCCTGTACATGCAGAGCATTTTTGCCGAACTGCTAATACCTCAAATGGTGTGGAAGTTTGCAGTAAAGGGAAAAAACAAAAACCTATCATTGTGGTGTCTACAAGCCTCCGGATCAACATCCCCGCAATTTCCCGGAACAGCGTTAAAATTGACCACTGTCTGGAAAATCTTCCAGCTCCTGCACCCAACATCTTGCTCCTGGGGGATTTCAACTTAAGGCACCTAAAATGAAGGAATATAGCAAATAATATTGTTGCAGAAATAACATCAGGAGGCAGCTCTGATGAAAACTCACACTCACACGAGCTTTTAAATCTCTGCACAAAATTCAATTTAAACCAGCAAATAATAGAGCCTACTAGACTGGAGAATACACTAGACCTCATCTTCACTAACAATGATGATCTGATAAGAAATGTCACCATATCAAAAACAATATACTCAGATCACAACATAATTGAGGTTCAGACATGTATGCGTGGAGCCCCAGACCGACATAATGAGACTAGCACTAGGGAGCATTCACCAAATCAACTTCAATAACAAAAACATAAAGTGGGACCAAGTAAACCAAGTCCTAACCGATATAAGCTGGGAAGATATACTAAGCAACACAGACCCCAACTTATGCCTAGAACAGATTAACTCGGTGGCACTCGATGTATGCACAAGGCTTATTCCTCTAAGAAAAAGGAGGAGTAGATGTAAAATAGAAAGAGACAGGCACTCCCTTTACAGGCGACGGAAAAGAATAACAGGTCGGCTAAAAGAGGTCAATATATCTGAAATGCGTAGGGAGACACTGGTCAGAGAAATAGCAAGCATCGAACTTAAGCTTAAGGAATCTTATAGGAGTCAGGAATCGCGGGAAGAACTAAAAGCCATAAATGAAATCGAAAGAAACCCAAAGTATTTCTTCTCCTATGCCAAATAAAGTCGAGAACAACGTCCAGTATTGGGCCCCTACTTAAACAAGATGGGTCCTACACAGATGACAGCAAGGAAATGAGTGAGCTACTCAAGTCCCAAATATGACTCAGTTTTAGCAACCCGCAAACCAGACTGAGAGTCGAAGATCAAAAAAATTTTTTATGAGAGAGCCAAAAAAATTTGGTTAAAAACAAGCCTATCCGATGTTATCCTGACGCCAAATGACTTCGAACAGGTGATAAATGACATGCCCATGCATTTCTGCCCCAGGGCCAGACTCATGGAACTCGTGTTCATAAAGAACTGCAAGAAGCCCCTATCACGAGCCTTTTCCATCCTATTGAGAGGGGCATTGGGACGGGGGTCGTTCCACAGTTACTAAAAACAACAGACATAGCCCCACTCCACAAAGGGGGCAGTAAAGCAACAGCAAAGAACTACAGACCGATAGCACAAAACATCCCATATCATAAAAATCTTTGAAAGGGTCCTAAGAAGCAAGTTTCACCACCCATCTAAAAAACCCATCAGTTACAAAACCCCAGGGCAACATGGGTTTTAGAACAGGTCGCCCTGTCTGTCTCGACTATTGGATCACTACGACAAGGTCCTAAATGCACTATAAGATAAAAAGAATGCAGATGTAACATATTCAGACTTTGCAAAAGCCTTCAACAAGTGTGACCATGGCGTAATAGCGCACAAAATGCGTGCTGTAGGAATAACAGGAAAAGTCGGTCGATGTATCTATAATTTCCTCACTAACAGAACACAGAGAGTAGTCGTCAACAGAGTAAAGTCCGAGGCAGCTACGGTGAAAAGCTCTATTCCACAAGGCACAGTACTCGCTCCCATCTTGTTCCTCATCCTCATATACGACATAGACAAGGATGTCAGCCACAGCACCGTGTCTTCCTTTGCAGATGACACCCGAATCTGCATGACAGGGTCTCCCATTGCAAACACTGCAAGGCTTCAGGCGGACATCAACCGAATCTTTCAGTTGGCTGCAGAAAACAATATGAAGTTCAACGATGAGAAATTTCAATTACTCAGATGTGGTAAACATGAGGAAATTAAATCTTCATCAGAGTACAAAACAAATTCTGGCCACAAAATAGAGCGAAACACCAACGTCAAAGACCTGGGAGTGATCATGTCGGAGGATCTCACCTTCAAGGACCATATCATTGTTTCAATCGCATCTGCTAGAAAAATGACAGGATGACTAATGAGAACCTTCAAAACTAGGGAGGCCAAGCCCATGATGACACTCTTCAGGTCACTTTTTCATCTAGGCTGGGAAAATTTGCGCACACATAACAGCACCTTTCAAGGCAGGTGAAATTGCTGACCTAGAAAATGTACAGAGAACCTTCACGGTGTGCATAACGGAATTAAAACACCTCAATTACTGGGAGCGCTTGAGGTTCCTAAAACTGTATTCCCTGGAACGCAGGCGGGAGAGAGACATGTTTTTATACCTTGGAAAAATCCTAGAGGGACAACCGAACTTGCACACGAAAATCACTCACAAAAAAAAGAAAATTGGCAAAAACGAGCACCACCCCCCAATAAAAACAGGGGTGTACAACACGTTAAAGACCATACAATAAGTGTCAGGGGCCCAAGA
>NC_069428.1:10273901-10276756 GCF_026875155.1 Cherax quadricarinatus | reverse complement strand
AATGGAGCGAAAAAAGAATGTCTTCAAGAGTGTATCAGTCTGTAGGGGAAGGAAGCCGGGGGTAGGGGTGGGCCTGGGAAAAAGGTTGGAGGGGGGGGGTTAAAGGAGGTTTTTGTGCGAGGGGCTTGGATTTCCCAGCAGGCATGCGTGGGGTGTTTGATAGGAGTGAATGGGACAAATGGTTTTTAATACTTGACGTGCTTTTGGAGGTAAAAAAATTAACTTTTATAAGGGTTGGGGGAAACCGGCGGCCGGACTTGAGCCTGGAGATGGGAAAATACATGCCTGCCCCCTTGAAGGGGGGGTTGTAAAGTTGCAGTTTAAAAAACTGAGTGTAAAGCACCCTTTGGAAAGACAGTGAGGAGTGATTGATGGTGAAAAGTTTTTTTTTTTCGGGCCACGTCCCTTGGGGGAATCGGCCAGTGTGATAATAATAATAATAATAATAATATATATATATATATATAATTATATTTATATATTTATATATATATATATATAATTTATATTATTTTTTATTATATATGATTTGTATAAGACTGCCTTCATGCTTAAAAATTCCATTCTACAATTTCCTTTAAAAGTCGGGAGGAACAAGGGAAGAGGTTCTTTTGTTCCCGTAAATTTTGCCAGGTTTTCAAGCTTTAATGGGGTTTGAAAATCGCGTTCGACCCCTGTGCTAAACGCATCGAAAAACAGTGCTGGGAAATTCTAAATCCAATTTTTTTCCCGTTGTCCCAAATAAGAGAACTGCAACCGTTGAAACCAACTTGTAAACACCCCCAACCCGTTGCTGGGGTGCATTCTTCATAGGATGTTCTATGTCCTTGAATTTTTTAAAAAAACCCCTTTTTTTAAAAACTTTATGGCATTTGGGAGGATAGATAAAATTCTGGTTAAATTTGGGAGGACCAGCAAAAATTTCGTTGAGGTGTTTCCTAGGTTTTTTCTATAAAATTTTTTTAGCTGCCAACAAACAGATTCCAAAACCTTAGGTACCGCAGTTTCGTGCCAAATTTAAACATTTTCCCAATTCTTCATCTAGGGAAATCCGGACTGTACACTCTATGGGTCTCAAAAACATAATAAGAAATACCGCCTTTGACTCTTGTCTCATGGTTGGAATTTAGTGAATGTATGGTATCATTGGTGGCATTCCGTTACCGTAAACTTACAATTTCTATCAACCCGGTTTTGTATCAAACATCTAAAAAATGGAATTTACAGTCCACCTCTTTTATGGTAATTTTAATAGCGGGACTAAAGCTTTAAAATTAAGTTTTGGTAAAATGTGTAAAGGGTCATATCATTTGGGCCCAAAGACACAAGATGTCTTCACAACATATCTGAACCTTTTAGCTTACGGCAGGATATCTTAAAACATCTAGCTCAAAAAATTCCATTTACAGATTGCTCAGAAAGGGGGGGACAAGGTTTACCCATCGCCATTCCCGTTTTTGAGCATAGTATTTCCCCTCAAACTCAAACTTCAATCAACTACACACAGCGTAATCAATTCAAAAATGATATTTTTTTCAAAAGGAAAAGAGAACTCATCTAATTCTTCTTCCAAATAATATATATTATATATATATATATAATATATATATATATATAATATATATAATAAATATATATATATATATAATATATTATATATAATATAATTGGATTAAAGTACGCAGTTGTAAGACTTACTGGGGTAGCTTTCGAGCCCTGATCGTAGCACGGGAAAACGTCACTGCTCCTGGAAGCCTCCTTTAAAACCCTTTGTTTAGCCAGAAAACCTAAAAATGAAACAAAATTTTGCTTGAGCACATAGATTGTTCAAAAAAATCTTCGGCAAAATATGTCCCCGAAATGGTCTTAAATTTTTTCTTATGAACTGACTAATTTTTTTTTTTTGAAATTAAACATTTTTTTTTAACTTGCCTTAACTATATCGGAAGCAGAAATGAAATAAAATTTTACTTATATCAATGAAAAACTCATAATTTTTTTGACTGGCATGATGATTTTTTCAGATTTTTTGGAGTAAATGCCAAAAGATAAGATTTTAAAAAAACCCGTTTAAATTTAAATTATATATTTTGTGTTAAATGATTTCAGAGTGATAGATTGTAATATGAGGGAAAATTGACAAAGGGGTGAATCCCGGCACTTCATTTTTTCCCTTTATTAGTTTTTTAATCGCCATTTAAATAAAATAATTACACTTACTTTCCATTATTGCATCCCCAAGATTCACACAAAGCTGCCACAACTTTCCCCCGTTTCCCGTAGATGCTCCATCTTGAAGTTTACAACCCGTTTCGATTTTGGCGAAGGTTCCTTCACTGCCAAGAGGCCACGACCTCTGAAAAAATGCGGGAGAATTTTTTATTTTTCATATATGGTTCCCCCTGAAAATTTGTGAGCAACACGACACAGCACAGACACAGACCACACGACAAACACAACACACACACACACACACACGTCTGCGGGGGGAGGAGCTGAGTCTCGACCCTACAACCACAATTAGGTGGTAACACACACACACACACACACACAACACACACACACACACACACACACACACACACATACACACCAACACACACACACCACACACCACACAACACACACAACACAAATGCAAGGAGGGTGAGGGGAGGTTTGTACCCAAAGGGGAACAGGAGTAATGAAAAGCCAGGATGAGCCCTGGTTTACCCAAAGGTGCAGGGAGGCAAAAACCAAGTGTGCTAGAAATGGAAAAGAAATATGAAGGGAAAGGACCCCGGGGAAAAGGGAACAGCGAAGCCAGAAATGATATGCACAGATAAGAAGGGGGGCCCAAAAACAATATGAAAAAG
>NC_069428.1:10261401-10268901 GCF_026875155.1 Cherax quadricarinatus | reverse complement strand
CCTACTCTTGTTCATATCATCCTGGACACCTGCGTGCTCACTTTCCTCAGTACACCTTGTAACCCGTAACATACCAATACGATTATTACATTTCGTTTTTTGGCTCAGAACTACCATCATAAGGTCCTGATATTTTTCACTACTTGTATATAATAGAATTCGTACGAAATATGACTCCTACGATAAAATGTGTGGGGAAAAAAAAAAAATAAATAAATAATCTAAACTGCGTTTGCAACAAAAAGATTCTTATTACATTGCTTGTCACACAAGACAATTAATAAGTCTAATTTGCAAAGTTTAATTTACAAGAATTCAAAGTGTCTTTGAGGAATTTCCAGTTACATGCACGTTCAAAACAGCAACAAAAGGGACTCGAGTGATAGCTAGAGGCCTTTCGTGTTGCTGTCAGCACTTTTTCAAAAGCTTGCAATAGTGAAAGGAACCTGTAATACTAAAGGAACCTGTAATACTAAAGGAACCTATAATAATAAAGGAACCTGTGATAGTGAAGGAACCTATAACACTAAAGGAACCTATAATACTAACTGAACCTATAATACTAAAGGAACCTATACTACAAACTGAACCTATAATGCTAAAGAAACCAACAATACTAAAGGAACCTATAATACTAAAGGAACCTATAATACTAAAGGAACCTATAATACTAAAGGAACCTATAATACTATAGGATCCCATAATTCTAAAGGAACCTATAACACTAAAGGAATCTATAATACTAAAGGAACTTATAATACTATAGGAACCTATGATACTAAAGGATCCCATAATACTAAAGGAATCTATAATACTAAAGGAATCTATAATACTGAAGGAACTTATAACACTAAAGGATCCCATAATACTAAAGGAACCTATAATACTAAAGGAACCTATAATACTAAAGGAACCTATAATACTAAAGGAACCTATAATACTAAAGGAACCTATAATACTATAGGATCCCATTATACTAAAGGAACCTATAAAACTAAAGGAACCTATAATACTAAAGGAACCTATAATACTAAAGGATCCCATAATACTAAAGGAACCTATAATACTAAAGGAACCTATAATACTAAAGGAACTTATAAAGGATCCAATAATACTAAAGGAACCTATAATACTAAAGGAGCCTATAATACTAAAGGAACCTATAATACTAAAGGAACTTATCATATTAAAGGAACCTATAATACTAAAGGATCCTATAATACTGAAGGAACCTGTAATACTAAAGGAACCTATAATACTATAGGATCCCATAATACTAAAGGAACCTATAATACTAAAGAAACCTATAATACTAAAGGAACTTAAAATACTAAAGGAACCTGTAATACTAAAGGATCCCATATTACTAAAGGAATATATAATACTGAAGGAACTTAAAATAATAAAGGATCTCATAATACTAAAGGAACCTATAAAACTAAAGGAACCTATAATACTAAAGGAACATATAATACTAAAGAAACCTATAATACTAAAGGAACTTATATTACTAAAGGAATCTGTAATACTAAAAGAACCTATAACACTAAATTAACTTATAATACTAAAGAAACCTATAATACTAAAGGAACCTATAATACTAAAGGAACATATAATACTAAAGAAACCTATAATACTAAAGGAACTTATAATACTAAAGGAATCTATAATACTAAAGGATCCCATAATACTAAAGGAACCTATAATCCTAAAGAAACCTATAATACTAAAGGAACTTATAATACTATAGGAACCTATAATACTACAGGATCTCATAATACTAAAGGAACCTATAATACTAAAGAAATCTATAATACTAAAGAATCCCATAATACTAAAGGAACTTATAATGTTAAAGGAACCTATATTACTAAAGGATCCTATAATACTAAAAGAACCTATAATATTAAAAGAACCTATAATACTAAAAGAACCTATTACTAAAGGAACCTATATTACTAATATTGCAAACGTGTCAAGCACAATTAGTGAGACTGACTACAAACATCTATCTTTTCCTCGGACTCCACTATGTGGTTATCAGTATTTTTAAACGGGTGTCAACCCTGTCATAACATACATTGGATATTTTTTTACGGGTTATATAAGTGAGGGGGAAGGTCTATGTTAAATTACCAAACTTTCATTAAGCAGGTCATCATATAACGAAAACCCATGTCATAAGGAATTTTCCAAATTATCCTGACAAACTAAGCACTAACACCTGTATCTCTCAATATGATACATGAACGTTAGTAAAATATTCATGTATTTTGTAGCTCACTCCAGTATGTTTAAATAATCTCACTACTTGTGATTAACAATTGGCTACATGAATTTCTTAACCAGATGATGGTGTAGTTCACAGCTTACCATGATGGTTATGGTTGTTCGTTTGAACCTCGCCGCCAGGGACTGCAGAAGAGCACTCCAGATGTTCTAGACAGGGAGTGTGACCCTTTATAAAGGCTGTTTACGATAATTATAGTCAAGGTCTTATGTTTCACTCGTTTACAAACACTTACATTACTTCGTGATATTACTGACAACACACAGAACATGAGATCATTAAGAAATCTAGATTATTCTCAAACATTTTTTCATGGAATTTTATCATTGTGGTTATTTTGATCCCTGGCTGGTGCGTTGTAACATGCTTTATATAATCTTAAAGTAATGTGTGTCGATCTAAGGTTGGTAAAAATTGATCTTCATTTTCTTTAAATATGTATGTTCAGGGATTTTGTTACAACTGGATTTGTGTTTTTTCTCATAATATCGTTGGTTTAATTCCCTAAAAAGAGGAGAGCGTTGTTAAACCTAAATCTGGACCTGTCATCACTAGTAAATATATTTATTCAATTAATCAGATTGCATGCTACTCAAGATTTTGTTATCAATACGTTACCACAGAATATACATTCTTCTAAAATTTAGTTGAAATATGTAAATGAAATATTCAAAATATTGCAAAAAAGGCAATATTTTGAAACCTTGAGTAAATTAAACAATCTGTATCCTTCTATCAAATTCAAATAATAATAAGAATCGGAATGCAAATTCTACTTGAAGGTATTATTAAGACAGAAACATTTACCTCTCATGTCATGACCAAGAAGTAAAAAATTCCATAATATTGTCGGAGTTACTGAGAGATTGTGTACCCTCTAAATTTTATAAAACGTAGACGTAGCATTACAAAGATGCTTAGTGGAACCTTATAATGAAAAAAATATAAAAAATAAATGGTGCAAACAAGTGGGTATTAAAATTACATGCAAAGACAACAACAGAATCAGAAGTTCAGTACTCAAAATTAAAACTAGCGTTTGAAAGCTAAACCTTAAGAATTTATTCAGGCTAGTTATAAAAAAAAAAAACGTGGTTTTGAGAGCAGTTCTTGAGATTATCCAAAATTTCCCCTTCGCTTCTGCTACATAGGAAACAAGAACCGATGTTGTTGTTTGGGAAGGTCGAATACACATCTTCGGAAGGAGTCCAGCAGAAAGATCCACTCATCTCTTTCATCTTCAACGTAGTAATAAAGGAATTCATCGCTAGGTTAACTAGCTCAAACAGCAAACACAGCCTCTGGCTCCCGTATAATGTCATTCTGAAAGCGAATCTAAAAGAGGTGGAAACACATTTAAAGATTAGTCCTCATTCCTTCCAGATGTGAAATAAAGATTATGAATTAGTTAACTCACTGTCACAGCGGGTTATGCAGAAGGATGGTATCAGCTTCCCCGCTGATACCATCCTTCTGCACAATCTGTTCCGCTGAGAAAACCCAAAAGGGGTATTCGTCACTGAAAGAGAATGGAGAAGAATATACAAAAGAAGAAAAAAGGCTAAAGAACTGTTGAAAAATTAAAATATATTACCATCAAAGAAACGATAATCTACCGTTTGAGAGATTTCCGATATAGAACAGAAATTAAAGCATTCCTATCTAACAAAAGAAGTACATAAATAAAAAAAAATCAAGAAATGGCGATAAACTAAATATTTCTACATAGTATATGCAAAATAAAACTTAAGAACCATTTCTATAAATGGTGCATCACTAACATGACGTTCATACACTGATGACGGGAAAGAAATGAGCGAAAGTTTGAAAGACAAGGACGAAACAACGTTCAATGACCAAAACAATAAGAGAGTAAAAAATAAATGAAGATTATTTTTATTCACCATTCCCTCTGCTCATTCGACAAAGCACAAGTCGCTTAGGATTCGAGATGGGAAATAGAAAACATACTCTCATATGTAAAACTGGAACAAGACTCATGAAACTCTCTACTGAAGAAATGCAAATTAAGAGGACTCGATATGCTTTAGAGGAAGCGCTTAAATGTAGGCAACGTTCCAGATGCAGGAGAACCATGACAAAAGACTACTGGTTAGTGGCGCTTGCATCACTCATTATAAAATCTTCGAGAGAGTGGTGATATGCCAAGTTATAAATTTTATGGATGATCTTGACTTGTATAACCAAACTCAACGCGAGTTTAGAGCAGGAAGATCATGCTTGTCACAGCTTCTGGATAATTATGACCAAATTTCGAAGGTTTTAGAAGAATCCCACAATGCAGACGAGATCTACATGGACTTCGCTAAAGCACTGGACAAATGCGATCATGAAAAGATAGCACATTAAAAGGAAATTAATAGTTATAACAGGAAAAGTAGACTAATTTACAATTTTTTAACTAATAGAAACTATGGATGTAAAAATATAGCCTTAGCAATATAGATAACTTAGTACTCTAAAACATGAGCCTGATACCACCCCTCTTTTTCATCCTGATAACAGACCCATCACAGCTTTGCATCATCCTTTGCAGATGGCATAATAATTTACTTGAAAACCACCTCTGTAAACGACACTCGAAAACTGCGGTAGAAAATAACGTAATGTTCAATATGGACAAATCCTAATTGCTCAGATATGAAACAAAATTAGGAGCACAAAAAGGGTAAACAATATATGAAACACTTGAGAGTTACTCACACAACGAAGAGAACATGTAAAAGACCTTGAAATGATGATATTAACTGACCATTGTTTTAAAGAGCACAATAAAGGAAATGCTGCGAGAGCCAGGAAGGTGACAGGTTGGATAATGAAAACATTAACAAAAGAAAAATAATGTTACTGGTATCAGTCTATCACTTGCGCACTCTTGCTTGGAGTACTGTTCATTATTAACAGCCTCAGTCAGAGTGGGTGAGACAGAAGAACTGATAAAAATGCAGAGGACACTTACTGTCCATACAGAACCATTATATCATTTCAACTACTGGAAACGCTTTAAAGTAATGTAAACGAAGCTTTTGGAAAGGTGGGAGATTTATACAACAATGTAGACATGAAAGATACTGCGCACTACCAAAACATTGTGCCGGAGTAAAAAATACGAGAGAAAGTATAAAATAGACTCAATAAAAAAAACAAAACAAGGAAGCCACAGTTATAATACGATAACCGTACATCAGTATCTGTGGGTACAGACTTTTCAACCTGTTACCAGCAAATAACAGAAATATTGCTGGATCCAGTATAGAAGTTTTTAAGAGTAAACTAGATCACTACATCCATGGTGTGCACGGATCAACCTGTCTGTTATGAGTATATGGACAGGAAAGGTTCCACCAGTAACGGCCTGGCTGACCAGATAAACAACATGGAGGCTTCACTACAGGTCAGGCAGCGGGAATGGGAAAATCTCGGAAACAGGACACAGGTAAATCACACGCAAATAGAATCAGCAATGATCAAGTTGCTAATTCTTATGTCCGTCTCAATATTTTTGATATAATTTCTACGTAGGAAGTGAGATGTGTTGGACTTGAGAATGAGCTCATAATATGGGACAGAAGGCTTGCTTCAGTACTCCTACATTCATATCTTATTTTATGTTCTCATGTAGGGAGGTGGCAAGAAGAGTAGATCTATCCCTGCCGGTAGACTCTTGTTTTGGTCTATCGTGAAGTTATTTATTGAGCAGTTAAATGTCTAACTTCCAGCTTTCTGTACTTTTACATGAATTTCCACAGAAGAAACGTTCACTGGTGAGAGCATTCACCAGCTCCCAGCCAGACAGCAAGAGGCCCAGTGGACGATCAAGCAAGTTATTGCATATTGACTAGTTATTGGGAACATTCATATCTACACCTAAAATGAGTCGCCTGAATATTGCCTCCCCTTCCCTTCCCTCCAGAAAAACAGTGAAATATATTTATGGAAATTCTTATTCATTTTATTTTGCGCAACTTTTCGAAAGATTATGTTTAGTTATAATGCTAGATTTTTGTTAAAAATAAAGAAAATACGTGAAAGATTAATTGCTGTCGTTGGACAGAAAGGGCAGAGTTTACTTCATTCCTTATTTACTTGGATTCGTGCACTCTTAACTGGTGGTGAAAAGGTTACACGCAGCTTTTAGCCCTCATGTAGTATACAGACTTTAAACTAGATGTATTCCGAACAATTTATTTCTTGATTTGTATACAGAGAGAGATGCAAGATATATATGTACAAATAGGGTATACATAAGTATGAATAACCTAAGCCTTTATTGTAGTCCCTACATTGAGAAGTAAGGTAGCCTTCACTCTTGGTTTACAGTTAACATGTCTCCTTAATGACCCTAGTGTAGTCTATCTTTTAAACCTAATACACCTTCTCTCAGAGTATCTTGTTCTTTTCTATTTTTCTTGTAAATCAAAATCACGTCATGTTTTATATATTCAGTTTATTTATTCTCCAGTACAATTCTCATACAATTATAGTTGAATAGACACTCAAATAACACGTTATTCAGTTCATTCTCATTCAAGCATTGAATGAATACTACGCGCATTCCAGGATGTGTTGATAAAGGTTTAGTTAATCCCCGTAAAACTGAGCATTGAGGTGTTTCACTTCTTGTAAATTAGAGGATCACTAATTTACAGGTTCCATAGAAATTTATTTACATCAATGTTTCATTACTGATGTTCACAAGATTTAGGTAAGCAGGTGCTCACAAGATCTAGGTGTGTAGGTGCTCACAAGATCTAGGTGTGTAGGTGCTCAAAAGATCTAGGTGTGTAGGTGCTCACAAGATCTAGGTGTGTGGGTGCTCACAAGATCTAGGTATGTAAGTGCTCACAAGATGTAGGTGTGTAGATGCTCACAAGACCAAGGTGTGTAGGTGCTCACAAGATCTAGGTGTGTAGGTGCTCACAAGATCTAGATGCGCAGGTGCTTGCGAGATCTAGGTGTGTAGGTGCCAATAAGATTTATTTGTGTTGGTGCTCACATGATGAAAAAAACCTATCCTGGTGCTAATTGTTTTGCATCCAACGGCTAGATTGGCTGGATGCCAAAGAATTGTTTAGTGTGGTATGGTGTGAATAGTACTGCGTACTTTGTCTCAAAGCTCGTAGGTTCGGGTCTCCGGTCTGAGATAAATGTTTGTAATAATATCGCTTGCTCCTAAGTCTAATAAATAA
>NC_069428.1:10201396-10260901 GCF_026875155.1 Cherax quadricarinatus | reverse complement strand
AAACTTAGAGATATATACATATCTATATATATACATTGAAATATGAACCAGTGGAAGTAAATACATTGAGAGATACGTACCTATCGTTTTATATATGTCGTGCCGAATATGTGAAACGGGTCAATTAGCAAGAACTCGTTTAAAATTAAGTCCTTTCTAAAATTTTCTCTTATACATTTAAAGATATATATTTTTCTTTTATGTTAATATAAAAATTCATGATTTTGTTCCAAAAGAAGCTTAGGAAACTTACCTAACCTTATTATAACAAGCGCAATTTAATTTAGCCTAATCCAACAAAATACATTTTATATAAGTTTACAATAATTTAACAATAAACAAATACAATGAAATATATTTTTTTCGTAAAGTTCAGAATGAGTTTTGCGAAATTACTGCATACAAAAATTTTTGCTTCCCGTATTCGGCAAGAAGTGTGTTGCTATTTAAACCAAAATCGCAAGTTTTACTTATTTGGCATGACATATGCATACCGTACGTGTATATAAACAGTAAACTGAGATACATACCCTTTCTAGTATATTTACTGAGAGATACACACTTTTCGTGCAAATACACTGAAATACCCAATGCACGTGAATATACAATGATTAATGCACCTTACGTGTATATACTCTGAGGGATACACGATTTACATTTATATACTCTGAGAGATACACGATTTATATTTATATACTCTTAGAGATCAATACATTAAGATTAAATACACTGAGGGATACACACTTCACGAGTGTATGCATTTAGAAATTCACGCCTCATATGTATACACAGACAGATTCACCCCTCTATTGTATATGCACGGAGATTCACACCTTCAAAAAAGGAATAGAGTACAATCTTGAGCTTCAATTAGCACTTTCAGAGCATTAATACGAAAAAAAACTTCAAATGATCTTATTTGACTTAAGACTGAGGGAGACTAACATCAGCCAGTTTTTCTATCATCTTTCTATCTTGGAGGAGGAGCCACATGTCTATGGTGCATCAGCAAAATAAGGGAACTCTTGGATATTACTATCGCCCGGCTCCGGCTGGGATACAAGTATCTATGGGAGGTTAAATCACCACCACCTGATGTAGAGCAAACGACATGTAATTGAATAATTGTCACTCACTGTGTCATTAGGTGATTGAATACGATAAAATTAATGAATTCAGAGATAACTCACTGTGAAATGATCGAGAAATGTTAACGTAATTTTTCCATAAATAGTATATTACAAACCATTCTGAGAAAATACCCTGACTTTGCTTACAGTAAATAAAGCATTACCACTTTTTGTGTGTGTGTGTGTGTGTGTGTGTGTGTGTGTGTGTGTGTGTGTGTGTGTGTGTGTGTGTGTGTGTGTGTGTGTGTGTGTGTGTGTGTGTGTGTGTGTGTGTGTGTGTGTGTGTGTGTGTGCGTGCGTGTGAGTGTGTGTGTATGTGCACGCGTGTGTGTGTATGTGTACGTGTGATGTGTGTACTCACCTAATTGTAGTTGCAAGGGTCGATATTTAGCTCCTGGCCCCGCTTCATCACTGGTCGTTGTTAGATCCACTCGTGCTCCATGAGCTTTATCATACCTCTTCTTGAAGCTCTCTATGGATTCTAGCTCATCCACATCCCTCTTCAGAGTATTCCACTTCCTGACAAATACCTCCTAACATCCCTGTGACTCGTCTGTGTGTTGAACTTCCTTGTTATTACATCCTATCTCTGAAACATCCTGCCCCTGTTCACTTTGTCACTACTCCTCAGTATTTTATATGTCGTTATCATGTCTCCCTATCCCTCCTGTCCTCCAAGATTGTCATGTCGATTTCCCTTAACCTATCCTCGTAGGACATGCCCATTACCCCCGGGACTAATGTAGTTGCAAACCTTTCCACTTTCTCTAATTTCTTGACGTGCTTGACCTGGTATGGGTTAAAACATGCTGCTGCGTACTCCAACATGGGTCTGACGTACACGAAGTACAGAGTCTTGAAAGTTTCTATACTGAGGTGCTGGAACGCTCTTCTAAGATTTGTCAAGCGCCCATATGCTTCAGCAATTACTTGGGTGATATGCGTTTCAGGAGATAAGCTCGGTATTATACTCACCCGAAGATTCTTTACCATGAGAGAGTTATCCAGTTCATGAGTTTGCACTTAGTATGTTTGTGTGTTACCTAATTAATGTCTGCATAAATAACAGATTATGATTGTAACAGGATATTGTCATGTAAATAGTTCATTAACACAGTAACTTGTTCAGCTATCAAAACTTTGCAGCCCAGTCCATGAACCAATTATGTACCTCCGAAATCCTTTGACTTCCGTCCACAGGATTGGTATGCGGTGCATAATACATATGCTAAAGTAGCTTGCGGTGAGCACATTATGCATCACACATCGTTGTTGTAAGCACATTATGTACCACACATCGTCAAGAACATTAGGTAGAGAAGTTTGCTTCTCTCGGTAAACATAAAAGGAAGCATTACATTTATCCTCATTTATATTAAAGCATCTTTCACCAGTGGCGCACAGGTTTCGACAACATATAAACCTAACAAACTATGTATTCATTTAACTGGCTAAAAATCATTAGGATGGTTAATGGAAGTATAAAACTAGTCAACTACACTTAGGCTTTTCACCTCCTGACAAGAACTTTAATCATTAAAACTGGTATCAAATATATTCTCAGCCTTTATATATACTGCGAAAGTATTACAAATGAATAAAAACTATGTTACTTTCTGAATTCTTTATTTCTATTATTCAACAAGGTGATGTAAGTGTGGCCAGGAGTCCGTCAGAAGACGTGCTGCTAATATCACTAACCTGAAGGTAAGCATCAGCGTTAATATTTAAAGTTAGCAAAACATGAGATTATTAGTATTACAAATTATAGAAATTTATCTTCATATAGATACTCTTCCATTATAGTGGTAATCCTTATATATGGGGGAATAATGAAAATTTTGTAAAGATAGTAAAATTTATGTTACTTACCATACAGACCACCGTATCTACCATGTCCACCAAGGCCGTGACCAAATCCACCAAAGCCGCCACCAAAGCCGCCACCAAGTCCACCAAAGCCGCCACCAAATCCACCATGTCCTAGACCCAATCCACCGAACCCTCCGCCTGTTGATACATATGATGAAATATGAATCTTTTCATTTAAATCATATTAAATTAGCTTAGCTTCATCAAGAGCTTCATAAAGCAATTTGTAAGTGAGACTCGTAACATTAATAAAACATCTTTTGCTGAGCAAGAATTCTCCACCATTTTATAACACACATTTCACAATAAAAAAAGTCAATTACATTTCCTTGTTTTGGCGATAGCTGCATACATTACATTTCCAAACTTGCACTAAGCTGATATAAAATAATTATAACCTCTCTTCTAAAGATATAAAATATCAATATCTCTCTTGCAGTTAAGAATATTACTCACCAAATCCTCCATATCTACGGATATAACCACCATAGGCAACGGCCACCATCACAGCCAACACCATCAGGATGGACAGGAAACGCTGCCGTCACAAAGAGTCAGTGTTAGCATGATGAATTTAGGAATGAAGAGTCAATAGCATCGCAATATATGATCCAATAATTAAAGAAACGCTTTTGATAATCGATCATTATGATTCGAAAGAACCGTGGATGTGAACACTTACCATGGTTAGGAGTTTGCTTTTGAGGACAGGAGCTACTGATAGTGAGGCTGGATGCCCAGGACTTTATATAGGACAGGAGCAGCCTTCCACCAGGCATGACCTTCTCCATGAATACCTAGTCAACCTTGCGTAGATCCACATACGTATTTAATCTGGAAAAAAAACTCTTTAGGTCTGAGCTCTTGAGGTTCCCGCACTAATGGTACTAACTCTCAAACGTTATGCTCTGGCATGGTAAAATCTTGAATGATTTAGCTCTGAATGCTTAATTCCAGATTAAAGAATTAAAATATTCTTGGCATTACTGAAGAAGTGATATGTGGCCTTAATAAGTCATTTACAGTCGATGGACTTTCAACTTAACACTTAAAGTAATAGCAATCTCAACTGTAATTACCAATTAGTGCATACAGTTCAGTGGATAATCTTACTCTCGTCTTCCTGGAGATTACTAGTAACTTAGCTTTTTCCCTCAGGTAGCTCAAATAAATCACATTTTCTTCAATTAGATTTTTCGTTTCCGCATGTGTTTCAATGTGATGATTTTTGTACCCTGTAAACAGAAAAAAAAAGTATGATTTACCTAATATTAACTTAGGTAAGATCATGTTAACCTAACAAAATATAAATTAACTATATATTTAGGCGATGCTAACTAACAATTACGAAATGAATATCTGGAAAGCTTGATATATCATTGCTAAATAAATTGTTTATAAGAAAATCATTTTTATATAAATTACAAGACATGATTAATATACAAAGGTCTCAGGGCCTCTTCAATTTAAATATTTTCATATTTTTAACATGTAGAAGTTTGCCTATTAATTTTTTAACAGATGCTTTTCTCATGTGATCCTTTGGAAATAAGAAATTGTCAAAAGAACTAAAATCATGAGCTCAGAGTACCATGGATAAAGGAATTCACAGCAAACCTACTATTTATAAAAAATATTTTAGCCGACATTTAGATCCTTAATTGACTGAAATGTTCTTCGTCTTTGCAACTTTTTGCCCTGGTGGGCGAGGGGGGTTATTATTTTGATGTTGATTACATCCCATTTTTTGTGGCTCTATATTACCTGCATGCTCCTAATGATTCTCTAAGAATATGCTAGTACTACTACTCAAATACTACTACCAATAATAACAATAATAATAAAATAATAATAATAATAATAAATAATAATAATAATAATAATAATAATAATAATAATAATAATAATAATAATAATAATAATAATAATCAAATAATAATAATAATAATATTTTGGAATGAGTTCTTGGCTATGATCAATGTCCGCTGTTGGGACTATCTGTATTACAATAATTTCTTGAAAGACAACATTGAAAAATGAAAAGTCTCTTCTACTGCTACTAATACTACTACTTAAACTATTATTATTATAACTGCCAATAACAAAAATTTTGATAATAAAATAATAATAATAATAATAGTAATAATAAAAATATTAATAATGTCTATTTCTTGCTCCCACGACCCATAAGTTAGTAGCGAATATGTTATACACCTTTCATTTTATAACAGAAGAGTAGCGACATTTGTGTCCTAACAACACAGTAACCTGACATACATCCGCAATAACAGAGTAACGAGACAAGCGTCTATGACACCGGAGTAACACGATTCACACCCTTCAGACACTGTGGAGACATTTAAGCCTTCAAGGCCTGGTTCTGGAAACCCCCAGCCAGATAACTTCTTACTTGACAATTAAATCATAGGTTAACTTTATCTTCCTGCTCAGTTTATCACAATAGTAAAAACGAGAATAATTTGAGAAATTTCAACTTGTTAGGAAAGAGGATTGTTTACAAAGCAGTCTTCTTGTATAATGATATCAAGAATTCTTTCATTCTGTAAAATGAAATATAGTAAGCCTTCATTGCCCATAATAAGAGCTATAGGCATTTCTTGCTTATCTCTGGGTAGATATAGTGGCAGATATAAGCACCCCGGTATATATTCACTGGAAAATACAGACTAAATTAAATGTTCAGTGTCCATACAAAGGGTTATTTCCGCTTCTTGCACATCTTAATGTACATACATAGAGACAAACTTTTCGATGTATATTCAGTAAGAGATATTAACTTCTGGATGTACCCTGAGAGATATGCACCTCTAAGCGGACATATTCTGACGTTTATACACTTTTCGGAGTACAAACGCGTATACATACCTTTCGGTTTAGATACACCAAGATATATGGTGTTCGGTTTATATAAACTTAGAGATATATACATATCTATGTATATACATTGAAATATGAACCAGTGGAAGTAAATACATTGAGAGATACGTACCTATCGTTTTATATATGTCGTGCCGAATATGTAAAGCTGGTCAATTAGCAAGAACTCGTTTAAAATTAAGTCCTTTCTAAAATTTTCTCTTATACTTTTAAAGATATATATTTTTCTTCTTTGTTAATATAAAAATTCATGATTTTGTTCCAAAAGAAGCTTAGGAAACTTACCTAACCTTATTATAACAAGCGCAATTGAATTTAGCCTAATCCAACGAAATACATTTTATATAAGTTTACAATAATTTAACAATAAACAAATATGGGGCTGTGGTGTTGGTGGGGTTTGTGATGATGGGGGTGGGGTCAGAATGCCCATAAGGGACAGCTGTTGCGGTGAGGTTTTTGATATGGGAGTTGGTGGCAGAGGAAACAGTGAGTGGGTTGTAGTATAGGTTGCTCAGTTGTGTTGGGAATGTCGCGGTTGGAGTCTTTTGGTGGGAGATTCTGTGGGGTGTGTTTTCCCTTCCTCCTGTGTCTGGGTCCTGCTCATTTTCGTCATTTCCTCTCGTTCCTCCTTGCGTCTCTGTTCCCTCTCTTTCAGTGTAGTCCTTTCTTCTTGTGTTCTTTCGCGGTCGAGGTATACTCTCTGGTACCCCTGTTTGTTCCTCAGTCTTGCTTTCTCTTGCAGAATCCTGGTTCGAACTGATTCTTCCTTGAAAGTTACTCTGACAGGCCGTATCCTTCCACTTGCAAACCACTCAATTCTCTGAAAATTTGTCACCTGGGTCATATCGCCCTCACCTATTGTTTTCATGATGCCTTCAATCATTTTTTTCTCCTGTTTTATTTCTTCAAAGTTGTCCCCCTTGGCTTCTTGGAGCCCGTACACAAAAACTGACCTCGCCCTTTCCTCCTCCCACTGAGTCTCCATCTGCTTCCTCTGAGGCATTTTATTTCCTTCCATTGACATGTTCTTGCCTTCAGTCCCTGTCATATCTGAAACTTCTATTCTCAGTGAACTGTCTTTCATGACCAGCTGTCCCTTGCTACTGCAGTTGGCTGTTAGAATCTCTGCATATAGCATACCTTCATTGTCTTCGGACCTGTCATTTGATCTTAGTGTGCTCCTCGTCTTTTCCCTGGCCCCACATGGGTCTGATAGGGCCTTCGTGTACGTCATGTCTCCGTTGTTGCTTACTATCCCCTTGTCTGCGCCTGACATTGAATTTCTTGATGTCACATCTGAATTGTCATTTGTCTCTCTAATCTGTTTCAGGCTTTGCAGTTTCTCTTCTAAGCACTGTATCCTAGCTTCTGCTGCTAAGACCTGTACTTCCCAATTCCTGCACTCTTCAGCTATCCGCTCCTCCATTTTCTTACCAAGCTCTACTATCTTCCTTCCACACTCTTCCTCCCTTTTTTGGAGCTCTAACTCCCAGTCTTTCCTCCCTGGTTCGTCTACCAGATCACTGGTTTTCCGTCCTCTAGGGCCACCCACTTTGTGTGTGTGTGTGTGTGTGTGTGTGTGTGTGTGTGTGTGTGTGTGTGTGTGTGTGTGTGTGTGTGTGTGTGTGTGTGTGTGTGTGTGTGTGGTGTGTGTGTGTGTGTGTGTGTGAGTGTGTGTGTGTGTGTGTGTGTGTGTGTGTGTGTGTGTGTGTGTGTGTGTGTGTGTGTGTGTGTGTGTGTGTTGTGTGTGCGTGTGTGTGCATGTGAGTGTGTGTGTATGTGTGTGTGCACGCGTGTGTGTGCACGCGTGTGTGTGTGTATGTGTATGTGTGATGTGTGTACTCACCTAATTGTAGTTGCAAGGGTCGAGATTTAGCTCCTGGCCCGCTTCATCACTGGTCGTTGTTAGAACCACTCGTTGCTCCATGAGCTTTATCATACCTCTTCTTGAAGCCCTCTATGGATTCTAGTTCATCTACATCCCTCTTCAGAGTATTCCACTTCCTGACAAATACCTCCTAACATCCCTGTGACTCGTCTGTGTGTTGAACTTTCAATTGTGCCCCCTTGTTATTACTTCCTATCTCTGAAACATCCTGCCCTGTTCACTTTGTCACTACTTCTCAGTATTTTATATGTCGTTATCATGTCTCCCTATTCCTCCTGTCCTCCAAGATTGTCAGGTCAATTTCCCTTAACCTATCCTCGTAGGACATGCCCATTACCCCCGGGACTAATGTAGTTGCAAACCTTTCCACTTTCTCTAATTTCTTGACGTGCTTGACCTGTTATGGGTTAAAACATGGTGCTGCATACTCCAATATGGGTCTCACGTACACGATGTACAGAGTCTTGAACGTTTCTATACTGAGGTGCTGGAACGCTATTCTTAGATTTGTCAAGCGCCCACATGCTTCAGCAATTACTTGGGTGATGTGCGTCTCAGGAGATAAGCTCGGTATTATATTCACCCGAAGATCCTTTACCATGAGCGAGTTATCCAGTTCATGACTTTGCACTTGGTATGTGTGTGTGTTACCTAATTAATGTCTGCATAAATAACAGATTATGATTGTAACAGGATATAGTCATATAAATAGTTCATTAACACAGTAACTTGTTCAGCTATCAAAGCTTTGCAGCCCAGTCCATGAACCAATTATGTACCTCCGAAATCCTTTGACTTCCGTCCACAGGATTGGTATGTGGTGCATAATACATATGCTAAAGTATCTTGCGGTGAGCACATTATGCATCACACATCGTTGTTGTAAGCACATTATGTACCACACATCGTTAAGAACATTAGGTAGAGAAGTTTGCTTCTCTCGGTGAACATAAAAGGAAGCATTACATTTATCCTCATTTATATTAAAGCATCTTTCACCAGTGGTGCACAGGTTTCGACAACATATAAACCTAACAAACTATGTATTCATTTAAGTGACTAAAAAACATTAGGATGATTAATGGAAGTTTAAAACCAGTCAACTACACTAAGGCTTTTCACCTTCTGACAAGAACTTTAATAATTAAAACAGGTATCAAATATATTCTCAGCTTTTATCTATACTGCGAAAGTATTACAAGTGAATAAAAGCTATGTTACTTTCTGAATTCTTTATTTCTATTATTCAACAATGTGATATAAGTGTGGCCAGGAGTCCGTCAGAAGACGTGCTGCTAATATCACTAACCTGAAGGTAAACATCAGTGTTAATATTTAAAGTTAGCAAAACATGAGATTATTAATATTACAAATTATAGAAATTTATCTTCATATAGATACTCTTCCATTATAGTGGTAATCCTTATATATGGGGGAATAATGAAAATTTTGTAAAGATAGTAAAATTTGTTACTTACCATACAGACCACCGTATCTACCATGTCCACCAAGGCCGTGACCAAATCCACCAAAGCCGCCACCAAAGCCACCACCAAGTCCACCAAAGCCGCCACCAAATCCACCATGTCCTAGACCCAATCCACCGAACCCTCCGCCTGTTGATATATATGATGAAATATGAATCTTTTCATTAAGTCATATTAAATTAGCTTAGCTTCATCAAGAACTTCATAAAGCAATTTGTAAGTGAGACTCGTAACATTAATAAAAGATCTCTTGCTGAGCAAGAATTCTCCAGCATTTTATAACTCACATTTCACAATAAAAAAAAGTCCATTACATTTCCTTGTTTTGGCGATAGCTGCATACATTACATTTCCAAACTTGCACTAAGCTGATATAAAATAATTATAACTTCTCTTCTAAAGATATAAAATATCAATATCTCTCTTGCAGTTAAGAATATTACTCACCAAATCCTCCATATCTACGGATATAACCACCATAGGCAACGGCCACTATCACAGCCAACACCATCAGGATGGACAGGAAACGCTGTCGTCACAAAGACTCAGTGTTAGCATGATGGATTTAGGAATGAAGAATCAATAGCTTAGCAATATATGATCCAATAATTAAAGAAACGCTTTTGATAATCGATCATTATGATTCGAAAGAAGCGTGGATGTGAATACTTGCCATGGTTAGGAGTTTGATTTTGAGGACAGGAGCTACTGATAGTGAGGCTGGATGCCCAGGACTTTATATAGGACAGGAGCAGCCTTCCACCAGGCATGACCTTCTCCATAAATACCTAGTCAACCTTGCGTAGATCCACATACGTATTTAATCTGGAAAAAAAACTCTTTAGGTCTGACCTCTTGAGGTTCCCGCTCTCATGGTACAAGCTGTCAAACGGTACGCTCTGGCATGGTAAAATCTTAAATGATTTAGCTCTGAATGCTTAATTCCAGATTAAAGAATTAAAATATTCTTGGCATTGCTGAAGAAGTGAAATGTGGCCTTAATAAGTCATGTACAGTCGATAGACTTTCAACTTAACACTTAAAGTAATAGCAATCTCAACTGTAATTACCAATTAGTGCATACAGTTCAGTGGATAATCTTACTCTCGTCTTCCTGGAGATTACTAGTAACTTAGCTTTTTCCCTCAGGTAGCTCAAATAAATCACATTTTCTCCAAATATATTTTTCGTTTCCGCATGTGTTTCAATGCGATGATTTTTGTACCCTGTAAACAGAAAAAAAAGTATTATTTACTTAATATTAACTTAGGTAAGATCATGTTAACCTAACAAAATATAAATTAACTATATATTTAAGCGTTGCTAACTAACAATAACGAAATAAATATCTGGAAAGCTTGATATATCATTGCTAAATAAAGCGTTGATAATAATATCATTTTTATATAAATTACAAGACAGGATTAACATGCAAAGGTCTCAGGGCCTCTTCAATTTAAATAATTTCATATTTTTAACATGTTGAAGTTTGCCTATTAATTTTTTAACAGATGCTTTTCTCATGTGATCCTTTGAAAATAAGAGATTGTCAAAAGAACTAAAATCATGAGCTCAGAGTACCATGGATAAAGGAATTCACAGCAAACCTACTATTTATAAAAAATATTTTAGCCGACATTTCGATCCTTACTTGACTGAAATGTTCTTCGTCTTTGCAACTTTTTGCCCTGGTGGGGGAAGGGGGTTATTATTTTGATGTTGATTACATCCCATTTTTTGTGGCTCTATATTACCTGCATGCTCTTAATGATTCTCTAAGAATATGCTATTACTACTACTCTAGTACTACTACCAATAATAACAATAACAACAACAACAATAATAATAATAATAATAATAATAATAATAATAATCAAATAATAATAATAATAATACGTATTTTGGAATGAGTTCTTGGCTATGATCAATGTCCGCTGTTGGGACTCTATCTGTATTACAATAATTTTTTGAAAGACAACATTGAAAAATTAAAAGTCTCTTCTACTGCTACTAATACTACTACTTATACTATTATTATTATAACTGCCAATAACAAAAATTTTAATAATAAAATAATAATAATAATAATAAAAACAATAATAATATCTATTTCTTGCTCCCACGACCCATAAGTTAGTAGCGAATATGTTATACACCTTTCATTTTATAACAGAAGAGTAGCGACATTTGTGTCCTAACAACACAGTAACCAGACATACATCCGCAATAACAGAGTAACGAGACAAGTGTCTATAACACCGGAGTAACACGATTCACACCCTTCAGACACTGTGGAGACATTTAAGCCTTCAAGGCCTGGTTCTGGAAAACCCCGTGCCAGATAGCTTCTTACTTGACAATTAAATCATAGGTTAACTTGATCTTCCTGCTCAGTTTATCACATTAGTAAAAACGAGAATAATTTGAGAAATTTCAACTTGTTAGGAAAGAGGATTGTTTACAAAGAAGTCTTCTTGTACACTGACATCGAGAATGCTTTCAGTCTGTAAAATATGAATTATAGTAACGCCTTCAGTGTCCATAATAAGAGCTATAGGCATTTCTTGCATATCTCTGGTTAGATATGGTGGCAGATATACGCACCTCGGTATATATTCACTGGAAAATAGAGGCTAAATTAAATGTTCAGTGTCCATACAAAGCGTTATTTGCACTTCTTACACATCTTAATGTACATACATAGATATATAAACCTTTCGATGTATATTCAGTAAGAGATATTAACTTCTTGATGTACCCTGAGAGATATGCACCTCTAAGTGGACATATGCTGATGTTTATACACTTCATGGAGTACAAACGCGTATACATATCTTTCGGTTTAGAAACGCCAAGATATATGTTGTTCGGTTTATATATAACTTAGAGAGATATATGTATATCTATGTATATACATTGAAATATAAACCAGTGGAAGTAAATACATTGAGAGATACGTATCTGTCGCTTTATATATGTCGTACCGGATAGGTAAAACTGGTCAATTAGCAAGAACTCATTTAAAATTAAGTTCTTTCTAAAATTTTCTCTTTTACATTTAAAGATATTTTTTTTCATTTATGTTAATATAAAAATTCATGATTTTGTACCAAAAGAAGCTTAGGAAACTTACCTAACCTTATTATAACAAGCGCAATTTAATTTAGCCTAATTGAACGAAATGTATTTTATATAAGTTTACAATAATTTAGTAGTAAACGAATACTATGAAATATATTTTTTTCGTTTGGTTCCGAATGATTTTTGCGAAATTATTGCATACACAAATGTTCGCTTGCCCTGTTCGGCAGGAAGTGTGTTGCTATTTAAGCCAAAATCGCATGTTTTACTTATGCGGCATAACATATACATGCCGTACGTGTATATAAACAGTAATCTGAGATATCTACGCCTTTCCAATGTATTTACTGAGAGATACACACCTCTCGTGCAAATACACTGAAATACACAACGAACGTGAATATACAATGATTAACGCACCTTACGTGTATATACTATGAGAGATACACGATTTACATTTATATACTCTGAGAGATAACCACTTTATGAGTATATACATTGAGAGATACACACTGCACGAGTGTATGCATTTAGAAATTCACCCCTCTAGTGTATATACACGGAGATTCACACTTTCAAAAAGCGAATTGAGTACAATCTTGAACTTCAATTAGCAGTTTCAGAGCAATAATACGAAAAAACTTCCAACTGAACTTTTTTGACTTAAGACTGAGGGAGACTAACAACAGCCAGTTTTTCTATCATCTTTCTATCATGGAGGAGGAGCCACATGTCTATGGTGCATCCAACAAAATAAGGAGACTTTTCTATATTACTATCGCTCGCCTCCGGCTGGGAGCCGGATGAAGACCAAATGAAATATAAATAATTGAATAATTGTCACTCCCTGCGTCATTAGGTGATTGAATGCGATAAAATTAATGAATGTGTGTGTGTGTGTGTATGTGTATGTGTGTACTCACCTAGTTGTACTCACCTAGTCGTGGTTGCGGGGGTCGATTCACAGCTCCTGGCTCCGCCTCCTCAACTGGCCGCTACTCGGTCATTCTTCCTGCTCTGTGAGCTTTATCATATCTCTTCTTAAAGCTATATATACGGATCCTGCTTCCACTACATCACTACCCAGGCTATTCCACTTCCTGACAATTCTGTGACTGAAGAAATACTTCCTAACATCACTGTGGTTCATCTGAGTCTTCAGCTTCCAACTGTGACCCCTTGCTGCTGTGTCCCATCTCTGAAACATCCTGTCTCTGTCCACCTTATCTATACCTCTCAGTATTTTATATGTCGTTATCATATCATCCCTAACTCTTCTGTTTTCCAGCGTCGTCAGGTCGATTTCCCTTAACCTCTCCTCGTAGGACATACCTCTTAGCTCCGGGACTAGTCTTGTTGCAAACCTTTGCACTTTCTCTAGTTTCCTTACATGCTTGGCTAGGTGAGAGTTCCAAACTGGCGTTGCATATTCCAATATGGGCCTAACGTACACATTGCACATGGTCCTGAATAACTCCTTTAGACGCCGGAATGCTGTTCTTAGGTTTGCCAGGCGCCCGGAAGCTGCAGCAATTATTTGGTTGATATGCACCTCAGGAGATGTTCCCGGTGTTATACTCACACCAAGATCCTGTTCCTTGAGTGAGGTTTGTAGGCTCTGGTCCCCCTAGACTATACTCCGTCTGTGGTCTTCTTTGCCCTTCCCCAGTCTTCTTGACTTTTTGTACTTGGTGGGGCTGAATTCCAAAAGCCAGTTTCTGGACCAAGCCTGCAGTCTGCACAGATCCCTCTGTAGTTCTGGGTGGTCTTCGTCCGATTGAATTCTTCTCATCAACTTCACATCATTTGCAAACTGGGACACTTCGGAGTCTATTCCTTCCGTCATGTCGTTCACAAATACCAGAAACAGCACCGGTGCTAGGACTGATCCCTGTGGCACCCCGCTCGTTACCGGCACCCATTCTGAAACCTCACCACGTACCATGACTCGCTGTTGTCTTCCTGACAGGTATTCCCTGGTCCACTGTAGTGGCTTCCCTGTTATCCCTGCCTGGTCCTCCAGCTTCCGCACCAATCTCTTGTGTGGAACTGTGTCAAACGCCTTCTTACAGTCCAGGAAATGCAATCTACCCACCCCTCTCTCTTTCTTGTCTTACTGCTGTCACCCAGTCACAGAACTCCAGTAGGTTTGTGACGCAGGATTTCCCGTCCCTGAAACCGTGCTGGCTGTCGTTGATAAGCTCATTCTTGGCCCCGCCTCTTCACTGGTCGCTACTAGGTCCTCTCTCTCCCTGCTCCATGATCTTTATCAAACTTCGTCTTAAAACTATATATGGGTCTTCAACTTCCAATTCTGCCCCCTTGTTTCTGTGTCCCATCTCTGGAACATCCTGTCTCTGTCCACCTTGTCAATTCCTCGAAGTATTTTGTATGTTGTATTTTTGTATGTCCTGTGTCGTCAGGCAGATTTCCCTTAACCTTTCTTCGTAGAGCATTCTCCTTAGCTCTGGAACTAGTCTTGTTGCAAACCTTTGCACTTTCTCTAATTTATTGACGTGCTACATCAGGTGTGGGTTCGAAACTGATGCTGCATAATCTAGTATGGGCCTGACATACACGGTGTACAAAGCCTTAAACGATTCGTTACTGAGGTATCGGAACGCTATTCTCAGGTTTGTCTATATGCTGCAGCAGTTATCTGGTTGATGTGCTCCTCAGGAGGTGTGCCCGATATTATACTCACCCCATGATCTTTTTCTTTCAGTGAGGTTTGCAGTTTTTGGCCACCTAGCCTGTACTCTGGCTGTGGTCTTTTTAGCTCTTTCCCGATCTTCATGATTTTGCATTTGGCAGGGTTAGATTTAAGAAGCCAGTTGCTGGACCAGGCTTGCAGCCTGTCCAGGTCTCTTTGTACTCCTGCCTGATCCTCATCCGATTTAATTCCCCTTATTAACTTCGCATCATCTGCATACATGGACACATCTTAGTCTATCCCTTCCGTCAAGTCATTCAAACAAACAAAAAATAGCACTGGTCATAGGACTGACCTATGTGGAATCCTGATCGCCACAGGCGCCCACTCTGACACCTCGTCACGTATCGCGACTCGTTGTTGCCTCCCTGTCAAGTATTTCCTGATCCATTTCATTGCCCTTACTGTTATGTGTACCTGATCCTTTAGCTTTTGCACTAATCTCTTGTGAGGAACTCTGTCGAAGGTCTTCTTCGAGTCCTACCAACCCCTCTGTTTCGTGTCTCTCGTTACCTTGTCATAAAACTCTATTAGCTTTGTGATATAGGGTTTTCCTTCCCTAAATCCGTGTTGATTATCGTTTATAAGCTTGTTCCGTTCTAGATGCTCCACAACTTTCCTTCTGATAATCTTTCCATGACTTAGCATACTATACATGTCAATGACAATGGTCTGCAGTTTAGTGACTCGTGTCTGTCTCCTTTCTTAAAAATGAGGACTACATTTGTCATCTTCCATACCTCAGGTAGTTGCCCAGTTTCTGTTCCCTCTCCTTAGAGAGGGAGCAGAGACAGAAAGATATTGACTCGACTCACGAAATCGTAATGACACGATTGCAAACAAACCATACCACGGGTGGGGTTTGATCCCGCGGTCAGAGAGTCTCTAAACTCCAGACCGTCGCGTTAGCCACTGGATATTGACCCGTTCCACCGTCTTTGTGGTATCAAGTTCACTTATCAGCTTCTTCACCTCCTCCTCGGTTGTGAGTATTTCAGCCAGCACTTGTTGGTATATCCTTTGTTGGTGTACATCCCTATTCTGACATCCAGGATTTCTTTCTATCTCCTCTGTAATTACTTCCTTAAATCTTATGTTGAGCTCCTTACATACTTCTTTGACGTTTCTTGTGAGCTCCACACCTTCCTTCCTTAGCTTAATTACCTGATCCATAATTGTTGTTTTCCTCCTGATGTAGCTATACAACAGCTTCCGGTCAGACTTGACTATCGATGCTATGTCGTTTTCATACTGTCGTTGGACGTCCTTCCTTACCTGTGCATACTCGTTTCTGGTTATTCGACTAATCTCTTTATTTTCATGGTTCCTTTGCCTTCTCTACTTTTTCCATTCTCTAGCATACTTAGCTTTTGCCTTCCTACACCTTTTGGTAAACCAAGATCAAGTTCTGGTCTTCCCATTATTTCTGTTGCTCATGGGAACAAGCCTCTCCTCTGCCTCCTTGCATTTAGTTGTCACGTGGTCCATCATTTCTTTTGCCGATTTTCCTACCAATTCTCTTTCCCTCTGAACCTCTTGCAGAAAGTTCCTCATGCGTGTGTAGTTCCCCTTTTTGTAGTTTGGCTTTTCCCATCGTACTCCTGTTACCCTCTCCAATTGTAACTCTACAATGTATTCAAAGCTCAGAACCACGTGGTCACTAGCCCCGAAGGGCTTTTCACATGTCATGTCCTCAATGTCCGAGCTACTCAAGGTGAATACGAGGTCCAGTCTCTCTGGTTCATCTTCACCTCTCTCTCTGGTATTGTACCTCTCACTGAATATAAAAAGAAACAGTACATTAACAATTGTTTATATTAAATCATCCTTCACAAGTGACGCTCAGGCTTCGATAACATATAAACCTAACAAACTATCTATTCATTTAACTGATTAAAAAACGTTAGGTTGGTTAATGGTAGTTTAAGGTCTGTCGACCGCACACAGGTTGTACGTAACCTTTTCATTATCTGACAAGAACTTTAATCATTAAAATATGTATCCTACATATTCTCAGATTTTGTTAACTGAGAGAAATACACGTCTTGGTGTATATATACTGCGAAACTATTAGAAATGAAGAGAAACTAAGTTACTTTCTTAATTCTTTATTTCCAGTATTAACAAGGTGACGTAAGCGTGGCCAGGAGTCCGTCAGAAGACGTGCTGCTGGTATCACTAACCTGAAGGTAAACATCAGCATTAATATTTAAAGTTAGTAAAACATGCAATTATTGGTATTACAATTATAGAATTTATCTTCCTATAGATACTCTTCCATTATAGTGGCAATCCTTATATATGGCGGAATAATGAAAATTTTGAAAAGATATTAAAATTCATATTACTTACCATACAGACCACCGTATCTACCATGTCCACCAAAGCCGCGACCAATTCCACCAAAGCCGCCACCAAATCCACCTAGGCCGCCACCAAATCCACCAAGGCCGCCACCAAATCCACCAAGGCCGCCACCAAATCCACCTAATCCTCCGCCTGTTAATACATATGAGAAAATATGAATCTTTTGATTTAAAATAACATTAGTTTAGCTTCTCTAGTTTTGATGAACATTAAACTACTGTCAATACTTCGTTGCATGAAAACCATTTGTGTTCCTTAAAAAATTGACTCACATTATGTCGTTCATTATTTTTTGAGGATAGTAAACTAATTTTTTTTATAAAAAAAATTATCATAAACATTATACAACAAATATTATTCAGCAAGTAACAGCAGAATGGCTGATTTGAAAATTAGATAAAATTGAAGCATTTCGGAAAGCCTTGTCTATTGTTATGAGTTTTCACCAACAACAAGCATCATCAAGAACTTCATGAAACAATTTGTAGGTGAGACTCGTAACTGTAATAATAAGTCTTTTACTGAGTAAGTATTTTCCACCATTTGACACCATATATTGTGCAATAAAAATAGCCCATCACATTTCTTTATTTTAGCGATAAGTGCAAACATAAATGTATTGTCATTACATTTCCGAAATTGCACAGAGCTGATATAAAATAATAACCTCTCTTCAAAAAATATAAAATATTTTTTTTTATTGCATACACTTAAGAAAATTACTCACCAAATCCTCCATATCTACGGATATAACCACCATAGGCGACGGCCACCATCACAGCCAACACCGTCAGGATGGACAGGAAACGCTGCCGTCACAGAGATACAATGTTAGCATGATGGATTTAAGAATGAAGAATGAATAGTTTTGTAATATACGATTCATTTATTTAACACACGGCTTTGATAATCGAGTATCGATTCAAGAGAATCGTGGATGTGAATACTTACCATGGTTATGGAGTGTGTGAGTTTGAAGACAGGAGCTACTGATAGTGAGGCTCGATGCTCAGGGGTATATATATAGGACAGGAGGCGCCTCCCACCAGGCGTAACCTTCTCTATAAACACCCGGTCAGTCTTGCTTAGAAACTCATATGTATTCAATAAGAAAAAAAAAAAAAAACCTCAACAGTTCTTGAGGTTCCAGCTCTCAAGGTACTGCTAGCTCTCAAATGATTCAGCTCTGCTACGGTTAGCTATAAATATACTACATAAATATACTACAACCCAATGTGAAAATCTACTTAAATATTTTCAGAATGTAAGCAGAAAATTAAATAATTACTTTTCTACTGATAACACGAATGTTACTATTAGCTGAAATTTCATTAAAGTTTCCTCATAATGAACGAGACTTTCTGACGTTTACAGATAAACCACTAATTTGGAAGGAAATTTACCAGGTTTTGATTTCTCTTGACCCTTATCAAGGGAAATTGGATATATCTTCAAATATAATTTGATTCTCAGAAAATAAATACAAATATAACAATTTGCAATATATAGGTTTACCTTCACGCAGTATAAACCCTGAGAGAGATGTGTATAAATATATTTAATGTATGTAAATATATTCTTAATACTTACTTTAATTCCAGATTTAAGAATTAAAGTATTCTTGATATTAGTGTAGAGGTGAAATGTTACCTTAATGAATGAGGTGCAGTCTTTCAGCTGAACACATAAACTAATTATTAGTAAATTAGCTTTTTCTGTCAGGTGGCTCAAATAAATCACCTTTTCTCCAAATATATATATCGTTTATGCATGCGTTTCAGTGCGATTATTTTTAAAGGCTGTAAACAGAAAAAAATTGTATTGTTTACCTAAGATTGAGTTAGGTTAGATCATGTTAACCTAACCAGATATAAATTATTTATATATTTAGGTGCAGCTAACTTATAATAACGAAATAAAATAAATATCTGGCACACTAGATACATCATTGCTAAATAAAGCGTGGATTACTATACGCAATAAGGAATAAATAAACGAAAGTCTCAGGGCCTCTGCAATTTTTAGTCTTATTATATATATAACTTGCAGAAGTTTACTTATTAATTTTTAATAGATGCTTTTATCATATGACTCTTTAAGATAAGATAAGATAAGATTTCGTTCGGATTTTTAACCCCGGAGGGTTAGCCACCCAGGATAACCCAAGAAAGTCAGTGCGTCATCGAGGACTGTCTAACTTATTTCCATTGGGGTCCTTAATCTTGTCCCCCAGGATGCGACCCACACCAGTCGACTAACACCCAGGTACCTACTTGCTGCTAGGTGAACAGGACAACAGGTGTAAGGAAACGTGTCGAAATGTTTCCACCCGCCGGGAATCGAACCCGGGTCCTCCGTGTGTGAAGCGAGAGCTTTAGCCACCAGGCCACCGGGCCTGAATAACAAAAGTATTAAGAGCAATGCACAACAAACTTACGATTTAGAGAAAATATTTTTGAAGACGTTTCGATCCTTTTTCCTTCAAGTGGAGGTTTTTATTTTCATGTTGATTACATCCCATTTCTTTGGCTCCATATTACCTAAATGTTATTAAAGATTCTCTTTGAATATACTACTACTACTACTACTACTACTACTACTACTACTACTACTACTACTACTACTACTACTACTACTACCACTACTATAAAAACCAATAATAATAATAATAATAATGATAATAATAATATCTAATTTTTTCTCTTAATACTCAGAAGTTAGTAGCGAATATGTTAAACGCCTTCGCTTTTAGTATTAGTATAATAATAATAATTACCATTATTATTATTATTATTATAATTATTATTATTATTATTATTATTATTATTATTATTATTATTATTATTATTATTATTATTATTATTATTATTATTATCTTTATTAGTAGTAGTAGTGTTAGTATTATTATTTTCATTATTATTACTATTACTAGGTGATGGTTTGTGTTCATAATAGAAGAGTTGCGAGATTTGTGTCCTAGCAACACAGTAACCAGACATACATCGGCAACAGCAGAGTAGCGAGACTCGTTCGCAACACCAGAGCAACAAGGCAAGTGTCTACAACACCAGAGTAACACTGTGGAGACATTCAAGCCTTCAGGGCCTGGCTCTGGAAAACCCTGAGCTAAACAGTTTCTTACTTGACAAGTAACTATACGTTAATTTTCTTCCTACTCAGTTTATCACATTTCCAAAAATGAGAATAATTTATTTATTAGGAAAGGGGATTGTTTACAACGTAGCCTTCTTGTACAATGACAACAACAATACTTTCAAACCGTAAAATATGAACTATTGCAAGCCTTTAGTGTCCATGCAAAGAGCTACAGGCATTTCTTTCATATCTCTGGGTAGACACATTGGCAGATATATGCTCTTCCGTACATATTCACTGGAAAACAGTGTCCATACATAGCGTTAACTGCACTTTTCGAGATAATTTCTCGACGTATGTGCCTTGTGAGATATACGCCTCTAAGCGCATATATGCTGATGTTTATACACTTATTGGTATACAAACACTAAGATATATTCCTCTCTGTATATATACACTGAGTATATATAATGAATATAAATCAGTGGACGTAAATACACCAAGAGATACATACCTATCGCTGTATATACATATCTTACGTGTATTTGTAGAGTAACCTGAGAGATATACGCATTTTGTATATATTCGTATACAATGAAATACACACCTCACGTGAATATTGACTAATATACACACCTTACGTTGTATACTTGGAGATACACACTTTGCATGTATATACACTGAGAGGTGCTCACCGCACCTCTCAGGGTTATCCCAGGTTCTCTTCACATATGATGCAATTTATGATAATCTATGTAACTGCATTTGTGAACACGTGAATAAACTTACTTATGTATATGCATTGAGAGATTCACACCTCGCGTGTATACACTGAGAGATTCATCCCTTTAGTGTATATACACTGAGAAACACACCTCAGGTGTACATACACTGAGATATACACAACTCACGTGTATGTGGAATTACATACACACTTAATGACACATTTCTCTTTATGAATTCCCTGGTCGTTGTTTACTACACTTCGCTGGCTGGTAATGAGCTTGATGCGACTGCTAGGTAGTAGAGAAAACTTAGTAATAATGTTATAGTTATCGACAAAATGTTAGGTAAAAGGACACAGATGCAAGTAATGTGACATTTTATTGATGCAACGTTTCTCTCTCTCTCTCTCTCTCTCTCTCTCTCTCCTCTCTCTCTCTTATATATATATATATATATATATATATATATATATATATATATATATATATATATATATATATATATATATATATATATATATATGTATATATATATATATATATATACACGATCGAACAAGGAAAAACAGAACATAAGAATGATTCAGCTGCACAGAAGACTTAAGGAAAACTTGGATACAATATTACCGCTAACACAGTAAATACTCGTCTGACTGGTTTTTTCATATTTCACGAACATCCACACCCCGACGCTCCTTAAGCTTCCTTGATTATTTTTTTTTTCGTTGGGGGTTCTGTTTATGTTTTATGACGGACAGTAGATCCGCTGGTTCCTATCTGTACTGTTCGACTTTCTTCAAGGAAATGTGCACGGGAATAGGAAACTTCAGAAATTTTTGAGCGTTATAGGTGATTGGGCTAAAATCCTATTCACCTTCGAAGTTTTCCTTCTGTTTTGTCTAGTCTTGTCTAACGCTGATGTACCCATTCACTGTCATTTCAGCGAACAAAGAAGGAACGTTAATACTTGCCCATACATCATGTTTTGTCTAGGAGTCAATATCAGGTCCTTCTCATTAAAGCAGAACATATCATCATTGAGTTACAGGGCACCTTTTCAGTGTGTTCCAACAGAGTAACAGTTACAAGGCACCTCTTCAGTGAGATCCTTCAGAGTAACAGTTACAAGCCACCTCTCCAGTGTGTTCCTTCAGAGTAACAGTTACAAGGCACCTCTTCAGTGTGATCCTTCAGAGTAACAGTTACAAGGCACCTCTTCAACGTGTTCCTTCAGAGTAACAGTTACAAGCCACCTCTTCAGTGTGTTCCTTCAGAGTAAGAGTTACAAGGCACCTCTTCTGCGTGTTCCTTCAGAGTAACAGTTACAAGGCACCTCTTCAGTGAGTTCCTTCAGAGTAACAGTTACAAGGCACCTCGTCAGCGTGTTCCTTCAGAGTAACAGTTAAAAGGCACCTCTTCATTGTGATCCTTCAGAGTAACAGTTACAAGGCACCTCTTCAGCGTGTTCCTTCAGAGTAACAATTACAAAGCACCTCTTCAGTGTGTTCCTTCAGAGTAACAGTTACAAGGCACCTCTTCAGTGTGTTCCTTCAGAGTAACAGTTACAAGGCACCTCTTCAGTGTGTTCCTTCAGAGTAACAGTTACAAGGCACCTCTTCAGTGTGTTCCTTCAGAGTAACAGTTACAAGGCACCTCTTCAGTGTGTTCATTCAGAGTAACAGTTACAAGGCACCACTTCAGTGTGTTCCTTCAGAGTAACAGTTACAAGGCACTTCTTCAGCGTGATCCTTCAGAGTAACAGTTACAAGGCACCTCTTCAGTGTGTTCCTTCAGAGTAACAGTTACAAGGCACCTCTTCAGTGTGTTCCTTCAGAGTAACAGTTACAAGGCACCACTTCAGTGTGTTCCTTCAGAGTAACAGTTACAAGGCACCTCTTCAGCGTGTTCCTTCAGAGTAACAGTTACAAGGCACCTCTTCAGTGTGTTCCTTCAGAGTAACAGTTACAAGGCACCACTTCAGTGTGTTCCTTCAGAGTAACAGTTACAAGGCACCTCTTCAGCGTGTTCCTTCAGAGTAACAGTTACAACGCACCTCTTCAGTGTGTTCCTTCAGAGTAACAGTTACAAGGCACCTCTTCAGTGTGTTCCTTCAGAGTAACAGTTACAAGGCACCTCTTCAGTAAATAACAAAAAAAGGCACAATACCGTGACTGGAACGATACACAAATAACCCGCACATAAAAGTGAGAAGCTTACGACGACGTTCCGGTACGACTTGGACCATTTACAAAGTCACACTAACCAGAAGTGGAGCAGGACGGCTATATATATAGGCAGGAAGAGGTGGTGGTGGTGGTAGTAGTAGTAGTAGTAGTAGTAGTAGTAGTAGTAGTAGTAGTAGTAGTAGTAGTAGTAGTAGTAGTAGTAGTAGTAGTAGTAGTAGAGGTAGTAATAGTGGTAGTGGTAGTAGTGGGGAATAAGGAGGACGAGCCAGTCAAATACAAAGGAAGGGAAGCACTGCAAGGGAGCTAGATGCCCACAGAGGGAGAGCAAGCGCACAGAGGTGGGTGAAAGGGGAAGTTGTGAAATAAATAAAGAAGGAACAGAAACACGAGACAGAAGAGAGAAAGACAACCCAGAGGAGAAAAAGGAAAGAGGAAAGGGGAAGAGGGAGAAGAAAAAGAAAAAGAAAAAATGAGGAGTCAGGTTAAGTCACGGGTGTTCCAAACTTCAGAACACCCGTGACTTAACCTGACTCCTCATTTTTTCTTTTTCTTTTTCTTCTTCTCCCTCTTCCCCTTTCCTCTTTCCTTTTTCTCCTCTGGGTTGTCTTTCTCTCAGCTGTCTCGTGTTTCTGTTCCTTCTTTATTTATTTCACTACTTCCCCTTTCACCCACCTCTGTGCACTTGCTCTCCCTCTGTGGGCACCTAGCTCCCTTGCAGTGCTCCCCTTCCTTTGTATTTGACTGGCTCGTCCTCCTTATTCCTCACTACTACCACTACCACTACTACTACCTCTACTACTACTACTACTAATACTACTACTACTATTACTACTAGTACTACCACCACCACTCTTCCTGCCCATATATAGCCGTCCTGCTCCATCAAACAACTAATGCCACCGACATCTATGTATGTGTACAATTCAAGTCCTCTAGATGCTACTATGGGACCGCTCGCAGCTCTCATCCATGTACGAAATTTGTGTCCCGAGGGAACCTTCCCTTATCGTAAGTCTACGCCAACCACTTCGTCCACTCCTGTACAGTTTGACTTTGTAAATGGTCCAAGTCGGACCGAAACGTCGTCGTAAGCTTCTCTCTTTTATGTGCGGGTTATTTGTATACACCTCTTCAGTGTGTTCCTTCAGAGCAACAGCTACATGGCACCTCTTCAGTGTGTTCCTTCACAGTAACAGTCACAAGGCACCTCCTCAGTGTGTTTCTTCAGAGTAACAGCTACATGGCACCTCTTCAGTGTGTTCCTTCAGAGTAACAGTTACAAGGCACCTCTTCAGTGTGTTCCTTCAAAGTAACAGTTACAAGGCACCTCTTCAATGTGTTCCTTCAGAGTAACAGTTACAAGGCATTTGTTTAGTGTGTTCCTTGAGAGTAACAGTTACAAGGCACCTCTGCTGTGTGTTCCTTCAGAGTAAGTTACAAGGCACCTCTTCAGTTTGTTTCTTCAGAGTAACAGTTACAAGGCACCTCTTCAGTGTGTTCCTTCAGAGTAACAGTGCTGTAGTTTATTATCAGACACTGTATATCAAAAAATTCTAAAATAAAACACAAAAAAGTATTAAAAACGTTTAATAAAGTGTAAAATATACTTTTGGTGATGTCGTGGGAGACATGAGTCCGTCAGTTGCTCTTCTCGTGAACTTCACTTGCTGCAATTTTCAACAAAGTTCATGTCTTTATTAAGATTTAGTGTATTTAATATTATTTCAGCTGGTATAGCAAATTAATTTAAATGAATGAAAGCTGTGGAATGTGAAATCCTATTTATATCTATAAAATTATGCACTTTTCCTCTTAAGATTTTTAACCCCCAAAAATCTTAATTGTACTGGAAAGTTTTAAATTTCCCAAAAATTCTCGAAAATTCTCAGAAATAGTGTGAAACTGTTGCGAGAAATTCTTCACTACATATATTATGCTGCCTCACTCACTATATCCACCATATCATCGGCCCTATCCACCGAAACCGCTGACAAATCCTCCTATGGATTAGTCTTCCCGAAATGCACAGCATGTTAGTGGCTTTCTTTTGTGTTTAACAATATTTTATTACATGTAAACTACATTTTGTGTACTGCAGAAAGAAACAAAATTCGTGTGTTTGCCTGTTTCTTAGTTTGTTTATAAATAGCCTCCAAAACCACCCAAGCCTTCACCAAATTCTCCAAAGTTACTACTTAAACTACCCAACCCTAGTTCATACCCACCCACCTCCCAGGCCGCCGTTATTACCACCCAGTCCACCAGAGTCACCCAAACTGATGCCAAAACCGATTCCACTGAAGCCAATGTTATGACCACCCGTCAATGAAGAACTATTTTAGTCAAAGTACAGAATTTAATAAACAAAATCTATACTATATTTGCTAACGTAAAGTACATTAGAAAATACGCCAACAAACTGAAAGCTTGAATAAGTATTTTAAGTAACATCTGTATATGAATTACATGTTACGTTCTGTAGAACGAAAGTTATTGATTTGACAATAATTAAGTAAATAAATAGCGAAACAATCTCGAGAAGAAAAAAAGAAATCTAAAAAAATAATTGACAGAATCTAAACAAAATATAACCCTTTTGGAATAATATTCTACCCACCATAAATAACTCCAGGTGCTGGAGAACCATGAACGACGGCTACCATTACGGCCAACACTGTCAACAGTGAACGGATCGACACCATGCCTAACCCTTCTAGGATAGGGTAGGTGCCTGAGCCCGAGCCTTTAGCTCATAAGACTGTCATTCCCATTTGCCCCCTTGTGGCGGGGATGGCAGACCAGAGAGGCCTAGCTTGTGGCTAGGCCTGTGGACAGTTGGTCCCAAAGATGAGGAGGTACTTGTGCCTCCTCCCATGGGAGACTTAGGTCTCAGACACTCCCTAAAGAGGGAGCCAAGGCCGGGCCACCACTTGGAAAAGGCCCGGGCCGGGAGAATACCGGCGAATCTTTAATAATAATATAAAAATAATAAAACAGTGAACATTAAGGATACATGACAGCACAATGTACATCATGGATACATGACATCTCAATGGACGTTATGGATACATGACATCACAATGAATATTATGAATACCTGACATTACAATGGATATTAAGGATACATGGCATCACTATGTACATTATGTATACATGGCATCACAATGTACATTATGTACATGACATCATAATGTGCCTTATGGATACGTGGCATCACGATGTACATAAGATAATTTCCAGCTAATGTACAAATTTTTCCATGTCATCACGTTATACATAGAATAATTTTCTTTTGTGCATTTTTTGTTTTGTTTTGTTTTGTTTTGGTTTAATCACCCGGAATTGACTTTTACTTCTAAATTTGTTTTAATAATTACTGGTATGAAGAAACAATGATGATGACCTGATGACTTGTGCTACATTATATGCCTTTACGTCAGGCCGTCAGCACTTCACGTCTATAAGCAACTTGCTCTTCATTTTACACCACAATAGAAACAACTGTTTTAGGTTTTTTCCGATCTTTTGAAGATGAATTTGTAAATCAAGAAAAAGTTCAATATTTCTACACAGTGTTGAATGAAGCTGATACTATTTGGGTTCCTAATCTGAACCAGTAAAATAATCCACAGAAAGTGATAACATTAATAAATAACTATACTCCTCATGTAATTAGCTATTGCTGCGTTCATTATAGCCAAGAAAATAGTGTTCTTAAAACTGAGTTAACTGTTATTCTATTCTTGAGAATACCTTCTAACTTTACCATTTATCTGTATTCTGAAGGTAGACTACATCGAGATTTATCAATAATTATCCAGTAACGGTTTAGCTATTCGTGAGTGTTTCCTACTTTTTTTAGTAAACACTGACAAGGTAGGTTTCTCGATAAAGTGAATTTATCCCTGACGACTACCAACAACAAAGCAATTTCTACTTTTTTTTAACAAGGCTTTTTAAAATGGACGAATTTCCTCATTAAGTTGTGAACCTGGAAGAATATAATAGTATAGTTCAAGGTCTTTAAACCTGAAAATCAGGTAGACGAGTTTGCCACTCCCGGAGAAATAATTGTGCTACATCACCATGACTCATCATCACACTAGCTGAACGCACGCTGACGCTTCAGTACATTATGAGCGCAGTTCTACTAAATTAAGGGGTAGCGCCGGCAAGGGATAAATAGACACTTAATACAGTGAAATTTTTAATAGTTTAACGTTTCACGTACGAGTGATCTTCAGTACATATCACGGTGAAAAAATACAGCTTGTTAGGGCAAGTCTGTACATAATTTACGGACTTTCACGTAATATACAAGCCCGTACATTATGTTCTGTGCATAATGATCAAGTCCGGACATTATATATGAATTTGTACTTTACGTACGGTTCTGTGCATTATGTACAGACCATACATTCTACACTTTGCTCAGTTTTTACTGAGCATAATGATGCGTTGCTTTAAGCATGTAAAATTCAGCAAAATATATATCATGTCACTTTTACAATGTTTCATAGCAAACTTTACTGCTAGGAATAAGATTAATTTATTAAACTCATTTTAGAGCTTGCAATGCTTATTGCAGGATAAAATTAGGAAATACCTTATTATTTGCTAATTCTAATGAGTTTCTGGTCCACTATTAATTTCTTATAATTTATAATGCAATCAACCTTTGTGAAAGCAAAGTTGGCCACGTAACCATAACTAATTATTAGGAAACCCAATAATTAGTTACGTAAATAGATAAAAGATAATTTTTATTAGTTTTGCAATTTTTAATTCTACCGATATGGATGATACGAAGTGAATCATTTTTGTTCGGTTCGTTTACTGTCTCATTGCAAAGTTGAGTCCTGTCTAAGGTATCATGCAGCTCATAGCAAGCGGCCTGAGTTCCATGCATATATCTGTGTATAGCTAGATGAACAGTCACAGCGGGTAAAAAAAATACTTAACTGTATGTCTTGCCTTGCTTAGGAATCGAATCTGGGACCTTTCGATATATTAGAGGACTTTTTTTTTATCTCTGAGTTACCAGTTAGGCACAGTTTTCCAACAGGTAGTAAGATAAAGCACAGGTGTATAGAGAAATGTTTATTCATATATATAATATGCAGTTGATGTCATGGGGAACCGGAGCAGCTGTTGATGTGGGCTTCACCAACCTTAACCTGAAGTGGGTAAAACACTTCTTTTAGTGAGAATAAATGTAATTATTTTCATTTCAGAAGGTATAGTAGATTATTTTAAAAGAATCAAAGTTGTAAAAAACAAATAATTCGCAGAACACGTTATGCTGCCTTTCTCACTGTATTTACCATAACGTCGGTCATATCTACCAAACCAGCCAAGAAAGCCACTCAGGCTGCTGCCGTACCTACATCCTCCCAGGCTGCAACTATACCCACCTAGGACGCCGCTATAACCACCAAAGCCAACCTATCTGATGGTACGGCCAAATGCACCTATTAAAAAATTTGATTCTCTCTCACAAGACGTATTGATGTGGTAATACTTCAATATATTCATAAACAAAACCATCTCTCAATATTTATATGAAAGAAGTTAAATAAGGAATACTGGTAACAGTTTCGGAATAAAGTTCAACCCACCATATACAATTCAAGGTGCAGGAGAACCATCTTCGTGACCAATACCGTCGATACAGACAGGAAACGCTGTCCTATGGAAGGTGTAATATTTATAATGAGAATATGAGTATTTTCGGTAATAACTGAAATCATTAAGAATTATTAATCAGTGACGGAAAAGTTTCGCAAGGTCGTGAAGATGATGAAGCACAGAGCAGTGTTCACTATAGTTTTTGAATTGTGTGGTTGAGGATAGTAGCCACAGTGATGACAAAGGTGGTGTCCAGAACCTTACATACGGTATCTGACTTCCCTCATCTCTATTATCACACCATGGCATAACCTAATTAGAATTATCATATTTCTTTTTTCTACAGGAAATTGAAGCTCACAGTTTATGATTGAACCATTTAATAATCAAGTAGTAGTAATAGTAGCAGTAGTAGTAGTAGTAGTAGTAGTAGTAGCCGCAGCAGCAGTAGCAGCAGCAGCAGTAGTAGTAGTAGTAGTAGTAGTAGTAGTAGTAGTAGTAGTAGAAATATTGCCAGTAGGACGTCGTGTTGCAGAGGTTGGTGAATGAATTTGGTAGATTATGTAAAAGAAGAAAATTAAAAGTGAATATAGGAAAGAATAAGGTTATGAGGATAACAAAAAGATTAGGTGAAGAAAGATTGGATATCAGATTGGAGGGAGAGAGTATGGAGGAGGTGAACGTATTCAGATATTTGGGAGTGGACGTGCCATTATAATGACGGGTCTATGAAAGATGAGGTGAATCATAGAATTGATGAGGGGAAAAGAGTGAGCGGTGCACTTAGGAGTCTGTGGAGACAAAGAACTTTGTCCTCGGAAGCAAAGAAGTGAATGTATGAGAGTATAGTTTTACCAACGCTCTTATATGGGTGTGAAACATCGGTGGTGAATGTTGCAACAAGGAGAAGGCTGGAGGCAGTGGAGACGTCATATCTGAGGGCAATGTGTCGTGTGAATATAATGCAGAGAATTGGTAGTTTGGAGGTGCGGGATTGCCAAAACTGTTGTCCAGAGGGCTGAGGAAGGGTTGTTGAGGTGGTTCGGACATGTTGAGAGAAGGGAACGAAACAGAATGACTTCGAGAGTGTATAAATCTCTAGTGGAGGGAAGGCGTGGCAAGGGTAGGCCTAGGAAAGGGTGGAGGGAGGGGGTAAAGGTGCTTTTGTGTGCGAGGGACTTGGACTTCCAGCAAGCATATGTGAGCGTATTTGATAGGAGTGAATGGAGACAAATGATTTTTAATACTTGACGTGCTGTTGGAGTGTGAGCAAAGTAACATTTATGAAGGGATTCAGGGAAACCGGCAGGCCGGACTTGAGTCCTGGAGATGGGAAGTACAGTGTCTGCACTCTGAAGGAGGGGTGTTAATGTTGCCGTTTTATAAACTGTAGTGTAAAGCACCCATCTGGCAAGACAGTTATGGAGTGAATGATGATGAAAGTTTTTCTTTTTCGGGCCACCCTGCCTTTGTGAGAATCGGCCGATGTGTTAGTAATAAAATAAAGTATTAAAAATAATGATAATAATAATAATAATAATAATAATAATAATAATAATAATAATAATATAATAATAATAATAATAATAATAATAATAATAATATAATAATAATAATAATAATAATAATAATAATAATATAATAATAATAAATAATAATAAAAATAATAATAATAATATTATTATTATTATTATTATTATTATTATTATTATTATTATTATTATTATTAAATATCAATTTTTATAAAGATAACGTTGACAATGAATGCAATTTTAAAATGATATTCAACTACTTAAGAATTCCTACGTATACAGTAATTGTAAGCAGAAAACTTCACTTCCATATTAAAAACAAGACGGCTAAACGAGGTGCAAACTTGAAGGCTACAGCAGGTGAGAGGCGACACCTGTCGCCATAGTCATCACTATGGCTATGATCCTCAATCACACACTATCACGGTAATCAATAAAATTTTATTATATATAATATGCATCTTGATAAATAAAACAGTTTGACCTGTCAGTGATCATTGGTTCATGATAACTTATATTATCATAACCTCATTGAAAACGTTACTCTTTTCCGTTGATAGCTTTTTCTGTCTATGTTGACGGCGTTTCCCGTGTTGGTGGCTGTCGTCTATGGTTCTCCAGCACCTGGAGTTACATATTGTGAGTAGTATACTATTGCGGAACTGTATCATCATCTTTCCAGCATCTTGCACTTTCTCTTTTCTTTAGGACTTTAGAGGATATTTTGCTTATTTATTTATTTATATTATTACTTTTTCCATTGCGAATAATTTTCTGAAGTACTGCACATTATAGCAGAAAAACAAGGAGGCTTGAGGAAGGGTAGGAGGTGTGCAGATCAAGTGCTTACACTGAAACACATAGTTGAACAGTATATAGATAAGGGTAATTAGATTATTGTGGCAATGATGGATTTGGAAAAGGCGTCTATAGAGTGGGTGTGGAGGCAATGTATCAGATATTGCAAATGTGTGGAACTGAAAGTAGGTTATTGAAAGCAATGAAGAGTCTATACGAGGATAGTGAGGCTCAGGTTAGAGTATGCAGGCGAGATGGAGATTATTTCCCAGTAAAAGTAGGCCTTTGACAGGGATGTGTGATGTCACCATGGTTGTTTAATATATTTATAGAGAGAGTTGTAAGAGAAGTGAATGCTCGGGTGTTGGCAAGAGGTGTGGGGTTAAAAGATAAAGAATCTAACTCAAAGTAGGAGTTGTCACAGTTGCTCTTTGCTGATGACACTGTGCTTCTGGGATATGATGGACTATGTGGCAACAAAATGCAAGGAGGCAGAGGAGAGGTTTGTTCCCAAGGGAAACAGAAATAATGGGAAGAACAGAACGAGTCCTTGGTTCACCCAAAGGTGTACGGAGGCAAAAACTAGGTGTACTAGAGAATGGAAAAGGTACAGAAGACAGAGAACTCAGGAAAATAAAGAGATTAGCCGAAGAGCCAGAAACGAATATGCACAGATAAGAAGGGAGGCTCGGAGACAATACGAAAATGACGTAGCATCAAAAGTAAAGACTGACCCGAAGCTGTTGTACAGCCACATCAGGAGGAACACAACAGTCAAGGACCAGGTAATCAGACTGAGGAAGGGTGATGGGGAATTCACAAGAAACGACCGAGAGGTATGTCGGGAGCTCAACACAAGATTTAAAGAGGTATTTACAGTGGAAACCAGTAGGACTCCAGGAAATCAGAACAGGGGGGCACACCAGCAAGTGCTGGATGAGGTACATATAACCAAGGAGGAGGTGAAGAAGCTGCTATGCGAACTTGACACCTCAAAGGCGGTGGGACCAGACAACATCTCTCCATGGGTCCTTAAAGAGGGAGCAGAGATATTGTGTGAGCCATTAACAAAGATCTTCAACACATCATTTGAAACTGGGCAACTCCCTGAGGTATGGAAAATGGCAAATGTAGTCCCAATTTTTAAAAAGGGAGACAGACATGAGGCACTAAACTACAGACCTGTATCACTAACGTGTATAGTATGCAATGTCATGGAGAAGATCATCAGGAGGAGAGTGGTGGAGCACCTGGAAAGAAACAAGTGTATAACTGACAACCAGCACTGTTTCAGGGAAGGAAAATCCTGTGTCACAAACCTGCTAGAGTTTTATGACAAGGTGACAGAAGTAAGACAAGAGAGAGAGGGGTGGATCGACTGCATATTTTTGGACTGCAAGAAGGCCTTCGACACAGTTCCTCACAAGAGGTTACTGCAAAAGCTAGAGGATCAGGCACACATAACAGGAAAGGCACTGCAATGGATCAGAGAATACCTGACAGGGAGGCAACAACGAGTCACGGTACGCGACGAGGTGTCAGAGTGGGCGCCTGTGACAAGCGGGGATCCACAGGGGTCAGTCCTAGGACCTGTGCTGTTCTTGGTATATGTGAACGACATAACGGAAGGGATAGACTCAGAAGTGTCCTTGTTTGCAGATGACGCGAAGTTAATGAGAAGAATCAAATCGGATGAGGATCAGGCAGGACTACAAAGAGACCTGGACAGGCTACAAGCCTGGTCCAGCAACTGGCTCCTTGAATTTAACCCTGCCAAATGCAAAGTCATGAAGATTGGGGAAGGGCAAAGAAGACCGCAGACACAATATAGTTTAGATGGCCAAAGACTGCAAACCTCACTCAAGGAAAAAGATCTGGGGGTGAGTATAACACCGAGCATATCTCCTGAGGCGCACATCAATCAGATAACTGCTGCAGCATACGGGCGCCTGGCAAACCTACGGATAGCGCTCCGATACCTCAGTAAGGATTCGTTTAAGACTCTGTATACCATTTACGTCAGGCCCATACTGGAGTATGCAGCACCATTTGGAACCCACACCTAGTCAGCACGTCAAGAAATTAGAGAAAGTGCAAAGGTTTGCAACAAGACTAGTCCCAGAGCTACGGGGATTGTCCTACGAAGAAAGGCTGAGGGAAATCGGCCTGACGACACTGGAGGACAGGAGGGTCAGGGGAGACATGATAACGACATATAAAATACTGCGCGGAATAGACAAGATGGACAAAGACGGGATGTTCCAGAGAAGGGACACAGACACAATAGGTCACAATTGGAAGTTGAAGACTCAGATGAATCAAAGGGATGTTAGGAAGTATTTCTTCAGTCATAGAGTAGTCAGGCCGTGGAATAGCCTAGAAAGTGACGTAGTGGAGGCGGGAACCATACACAGTTTTAAGGCGAGGTATGATAGAGCTCATGGGGCAGGGAGAGAGAGGACCTAGTAGCAATCAGCGAAAAGGCGGGGCCAGGAGCTGTGACTTGACCCCTGCAACCACAAATAGGTGAGTACAAATAGGTGAGTACACACACACACACACACACACACATATATATATATATATATATATATATATATATATATATATATATATATATATATATATATATATATATATATATATAATATATATTAATATATATAATATGCATTAAGATCACAGTAAACAGGTGATTTCAGAATATGCAAAACAACCACTCTGAAAGAATAGAGAAATTCCAAGCGCTTTCGTGACTACTCACATTATCAAGGAACTATAGTTCCTTGATAATGTGAGTAGTCACGAAAGCGCTTGGAATTTCTCTATTCTTTCAAATATATATATATATATATATATATATATATATATATATATATATATATGTATATATATATATATATATATATAATATATATATATATATATATATATATATATATATAATATATATATATATATATATATATATATATATATATATATATATATATATATATATATAATATATATATATATATATATATATATATATATATAACCCTTCATATGTTAACCTTATACTGCTCGAATATGACAGTATGCTGAGGCAGATTTTTACGAAAGTACTTATTATTACTCTAGAAGACTGGCAGTGGAATCAAGCTACACATCCAGTCAGACTAGGAGGCATTGGTGGCCGCAAATCATCACAAATTGCGCTACCTGCTTTTCTGTACTCATGCGTTGCATCCAGAGGGCTTGTAGCAGCGATACTTCCTGAACATCTTAGGGACAAGATTGGAGTCCAAGACCAAAAAGTTCATTGAAGGAGCCATGATAAGGGATAATCTAACGGGCTCTGGAACCAGACCTGCTCCCCCCAACAACTACAAACAGTCACACTGGGATGGCCCGACAGTAAAGAAAATAGCCTCAGCAATGCTTTAGAGTGTGTCAGGGAAGGATAGAGCCCGCCTATTGGCAGTGACAGCTCCTCATGCAGTGGACTGTCTGTTGGCTGTTCCCATCTCCAGCCTTGGCACACGTCTCGACCCACAGACCATCCGCATTAGTGTTACTCTTCGATTTCCCACCCTTATTCTCGCCGAACACAGGTGTATTTGTGGCAGTGAAGCAGCAGACCGATTCGGGTACCATGGTTTTGTGTGCCGTAAATCCGAGGGAAAGATTGCAAGACATGAGGAGGTTAATAACATTATCAAGAGGAACCTCACAACAGCCGGTTGCCCAGCAGTAAGGGAGACATCCCAACTATATATATATATATATATATATATATATATATATATATATATATAATATATATATATATATATATATATATATATATAATGCAAGGAATTTGCGAGAGCAGGCGAAATATACACAAACACTGGCTGAAGGAGACTCGAACCTACGAACCTTAGGACAAGGTACGCAGTGCTTTACCAATCTACCCACACTGGACAATACCTTGGCGTGTAGCATGCGCTACACGTTTGATCAAAGGCAGCCAGCTTTCAGGGAGAAGGCTTACAGCTTTTCATCTCATCCCCTGCATGCATCAGCCTTACTAGAGATTTGAACAATGCAAGGAATTCGCGAGAGCAGGCGAAATATACACAAACACTGATCTCTGGCTGAAGGAGACTCGAACCTACGAATCTTAGGACAAGGTACGCAGTGCTTTACCCATCTACCCACACTGGACAATACCTTGGCGTGTATGCATGTGTTTTACACGTTAGAATCAAATGCACACTGTAGAAGGCTTTACAGCTTTTCATCTCATCCCCTGCATGCATCAGCCTTACTAGAGATTTGAGCAATGCAAGGAGGTCTATTTGTGTATATTTCTCCTGCTCTCGCGAATTCCTTGCATTGTGTATATATATGCTTGTCCATGCATGTGTAGTGTGACCTAAGTGTAAGCAGAAGTAGCAAGACGTACCTGAAATCTTGCATGTTTATGAGACAGAAAAAAGACACCAGCAATCCTACCATCATGTTAAGCAATTAAGGTTTCCGTTTTATACATCATGCAGGTACGGTAGTACCTTTCCTGGTCGGTTTGCGGTCAACCAACTTTACAATTGTTAAAATTTATAAAATATAATATATATATATTATATATATATATAATATAATAGATATATATATATTAATATATATATGTAATATGACATTTATATAGAATTTTATATATATATATATATATATATATATAATATATATATATATATATATATATATATATATAATATATATATATATATATATATATATATATATATATATATATATATATATATATATATATATATATATATATATATATATATATATATATATATATATATATATATATATATATATATATATATATATATATATATATAATATATATATATATATATATATATATATATATATATATATATATATATATATATATATATATATATATATATATATATATATATTCACTAATTTTATTATTTCATCTTAAACTGCTACTACTAGACTCTCTGTTATATATACTATTTCTACTTCCATTTCTATTACTACTGGTAGTGCCTCATTAACTAATACCACGCTTCTGCAACAACTAGTATTTCAGCAGCTAATTCCTCTACACCACCACTTCTACAACTACTACTACTATTAATACTGCTGCCACTACTATTTGTGGTATTAAAAGTACTCCCCTACCAGTATATACTGATATTCTTTGTTTTTCTCGCCTCACTTGTGACGTTACAAGTGTACAGGATGAACCGAAAAGTAGTCATAGTGTTCCTATCTAAAGCACACATCATTTGTGAACTTCCAGTTGGTGCTTATTATTACTGTTATTATTATTATTATTATTATTATTACTATTATTAGTACGTAGTATTGTTGCTGTTGTTTTTAATGAGAATTCTCTAGTGAATGATGCACACACTTGTCTAAACTCTGAGGAAGCAATGCAGTGAGCATGAATGTGGTAAGAATTCTCTAAAGTTTTCGGTTGAACAAGTCTACATTCATAGTATATTTGAGTGATTCACAAAAACAGACTCTAGAAATAGTGTTATGTTATGTAAAGTCATAAGTTACATTGAAGAAGGTAATACGACAAATCACAGTTGGAAATAGATATATTTATTTAAAAAATATAATGTGCAGTTGGTGATGTCATGGCAACATTACCATTATCGCAGTAAGCGATAATCTCACCTTCCATACCCTGCAAACAGCAAGAAAATTATTCTCATTAACATTACTTCACTAAAAAAATATATTTATTTAACACTTCTTCAACATATATTTTTATGTCAACTTTTACCACAAAATATTTTCAGCTGGATAACAGTGAAAAAAATTCTTCACTGAACACATTAAGATGCTTTACTCACCATATCCACCATATCGTCGGCCATATCCACCGAAGCCGCCACCAAATCCTCCCAAGCCACCACCATATAATCCCAAACCGCCACCGTACCCTCCCAGTCCGCCACCAAAACCACCTAGGCCGCGGCCAAGACCACCGAATCCGCCGCCATAGCCACCAAAGCCGCCGCCAAACCCACCCAAACCGATTCCATGGCCGATTCCACTGAAGCCAATGCTACGACCACCTGCGAATAGAAAATTATTTCGTTTACGTCATAAAATTTATAAATTTTATATCTTGACTATTAATGTGCAGTACATCAGAAAATACATCGCAAAAAGCATAAATTAAAATAAACAGGTAAATAAACAAAACAATCTAAAAAGGCCTAAAGAAATGAGTGACTTGTAAGATGTTGAAAAGATGGAGCCAATAACACCTCCGTAATAATATTCTACTCACCATATATAATTCCAGGTGCTGGAGAACCATAGACGACGGCCACCATCACGGCCAACACCGTCAACATAGACAAGAAACGCTGTCAAAGAGAAGGAGTAATCTTCATAATGAGATAATGATAACATGAAGTAAAGACATTAGTCTTTATGAAGTAGTGTTAATAAAGAGATAATATTCTTTAGATCACCATATCTCATGCATATATTAACAGTATTTACCATGGTTGTAGTTGTTTAGTTGAGGATCGTAGCCACACTGATAACACAGGTAAGTGTCCAGAGTTTTATATATGACAGTGGGGCCTCCCACCTGCTGTAACCTTCAGGTTTGTGTCTGGTATCATGCTATAGTACAACCCGTTTAGCATCTTTGTTTTTATTAAGGAAGCGAAGTTCATTGTTTTCGGTTACATTCATCAATTATTAGGAAATTCAAATATTTCATTATATTGTTTATTTGCCTGCATTTTCATTTATGCAAATAATAAAAGACAACGTTAAGAATAATAACGACAATAATAACATATCATTATTAATATCAATATCTGTATAGATAACGATGACAAAAAATTCTATTTTGAAATATTGTTGAACTACTTAAGAATTCCCACGTATACAGTAATTGTAAGCAGAAATCCTCACTTCCTTATTAAAAACAAGACTGCTAAACGGGTAATGCTATGACATTATAGCCGAGGTGCACACTTGAAGGTTACAGCAGGTGAGAGACGATACTTGTCGCCCTAGTCATCACTGCGGCTACGATCCTCAACCACACACCTGCTACAATGGCAAATACAAAAATTTTATTTTATATAATATACATCTTGATATATATAAAACAGTTTTGATCTTTGCTTCAGGATAACTTATATTATTGTAATCTCATTAAAAACGTTATTCTTTCCCGTGGACAGCATTTCCTGTCTATGTTGACAGCGTTGGCCTTGACAATGGCAGATGTCTGTGGTTCTTCAGTACCTGGAGTTATATATGGTGAGTAGAATATTACGGAGCTGTATCATTATTTTTCTAACATCTTGCATTTTTCTCTTTTCTTTAGGTCTTTTGAGGTTATTTTGCTTGTTTATTTATTTATTTATTTATTTATATTATTAATATTATTTTATAGGGGAATTATTTTTTGAAGTACTGCACATTATTAGGCAACATATAAATTTCATAAATCGAATGCCGTAACTAATACAATTTTCTATTGCAAGATGGTCTTAGCAATTGCTTAGGTGGAAACGAGTGGGATTGGTGGTGGCTTCGCTAGTTTTGGCCACAGCCTAGGTGGTTTTTGCGGCGGCTTGGGAGGATATGGTAGCGGCTTGGTATTTTATGGTGGAGGCTTGGGAGGGTATGGCTGCCTAAGTCTCTTGAGCTGTCGCTTAGGAGGACTTGGTGGCGGCTTTGGTGAATATGACCGTCTATATGGCAAATATTGTGAGTAGGACAGCTTAAAGTATGTAGTGATGAAAATTTCATCACTTTGTTTCTTGAAAAATATATAGTAAAAGCTGAAAGAATACTCACTAAATAATTCTCAAGAAAGATATTATTTGTGTTGAACTGACATTAATGAGAATCATTGTCTTACAAATTTCAGGCTAAGGTAGGTGAGGCTCATGTTAACTACAGTTGACTGGTTCCTGTCTCCCATGACATCACTGAATATATATTACATATTTTTTAATAAATCTATCTCTGTACAACTGTGGTGTGCCTTACATCATGTTTTAAAATTGGCTCATGACTTTTGATAATACAGCATTGTTTCCGTTAGTCTTTAAACATTATTTTGTACATTTACTGGTTCTGCAGAAAACGCGAGATATTTCTTTCAATAATCGTACACACTACATTACTTTTACAGGTAAACTCGTGCATTATACAACTATTCTTTAATAAGCTTCCAATTTCATACAAATTGTCTAAGTCTAAATGGTAAATACAATATATATATTATATATATATATATATATATATATATATATATATATATATATATATATATGTGTATATATATATATATATATATATATATATATATATATATATATATATATATATATATATATATATATATATATATATATATATATATATATATATATATATATATATATATAATATATATATATATATATATATATATATATATATCGTGCCGAATATGTAAAAACTGGTCAATTAGCAAGAACTCATTTAAAATTAAGTCCTATTTTTTCCTTTAATGTTAATGTAAAAAATTTTAATTTTGAACCAAAAGAATCTTAGAAAACTTAAAAACCTTATTATAACAAGAACAATTTATTTTAGCCTAACCCAACTAAATATATTTTAGATTTGTTTACAGTAATTTAATACTAAACAAACACAGTGAAATATATTTTTTCGTTATGTTCAGAATGATTTTGGCGAAATTATTGCATACACAAATTTTCGCTTGTCCTATATGGCAAGATGAGCGTTGCTATTTAAGCCAAGATCGCAAGTTCTGCCTATTCGGCACTACATATATATATATATATATATATATATATATATATATATATGTCGTGCCGAATATGTAAAACTGGTCAATTAGCAAGAACTCATTTAAAATTAAGTCCTTTCTAAAATTTTCTCTTATACTTCTAAAGATATATTTTTTTCATTAATTTTAATTTAAAAATTTTTAATTTTGCTTCAAAAGGAACTTAGAAAACTTACCTAACCTTATTATAACAAGAACAATTTATTTTAGCCTAACCAAACTAAATATATTTTAGATTTGTTTACAATAATTTAATACTAAACAAACACAGTGAAATATATTTTTTTCGTTAGGTTCAGAATGATTTTGGCGAAATTATTGCATACACAAATTTTCACTTGTCTTATATGGCAAGATGAGCGTTGCTATTTAAGCCAAGATCGCAAATTCTGCCTATTCGGCACGACATATATATATATATATATATATATATATATATATATATATATATATATATATATATATATATATATATATATATATATATATATATATATATATATATATATATGTATGTATATATATATATATATATATATATATATATATATATATGTATATATGAGAATATACGCTGAAAGATACACATTGCACAAGTATATGCATTGATAGATTTACACCTTCTGTGTACACACTGAGAGATTCACCGTTTGATTATATACACTGAGATACATACCTTCAAAAAGGGAAAAGATTACACTTTTGGGCTGTCAATTAGGAGTTTGAAAACAATTATACGAAAAAACTTCAACTGAACTTTATTGACTTAAGACTGAGGGAGAATGACGCCAGTTAGTTCAGCTATCGTCATTCCATCATGGAGCAGGAGCCACATGTCTATGGTGCATCCAACAAAATAATCAGACTATTGGATATCACTATCGCCCGGCTCTGGCTGGAATACAAGCATCTATGGGAGGTTAAATCGCCACCACCAAATGTAAAACGAAATGTAAACTTTGCCTGATGGATAATTGTCATAATATAAAATTAGCGAATTCATGGACAAGTCACTCAAAAATGTTTAAGAAATGTCAAAATATTTTATCCACAATGGTATATTACAAAGCATCCTGGAAAATAACCTATATTTGTTCACTGTAAATAAAGCATTACCACTTTGCGTGTGTGTGCGGGTGTGTGTGTGAGTGTGTGTGTGTGTGTGTGTGTGTGTGTGTGTGTGTGTGTGTGTGTGTGTGTGTGTGTGTGTGTGTGTGTGTGTGTGTGTGTGTGTGTGTGTGTATGCGTTGTGTGTGTGTGTGTGTGTGTGTGTGAGTGTGTGTGTGTGTGTGTGTGTACTCACCTATTTGTACTCACCTATTTGTGGTTGCAGGGGTCGAGTCACAGCTCCTGGCCCCGCCTCTTCGCTGATTGCTACTAGGTCCTCTCTCTCCCTGCCCCATGAGCTCTATCATACCTCGCCTTAAAACTATGTATGGTTCCTGCCTCCACCACATCACTTTCTAGGCTATTCCATGGCCTGACTACTCTATGACTGAAGAAATACTTCCTAACATCCCTTTGATTCATCTGAGTCTTCAACTTCCAATTGTGACCTCTTGTGTCTGTGTCCCATCTCTGGAACATCGCGTCTTTGTCCACCTCGTCTATTCCGCGCAGTATTTTATATTCGTTATCATGTCTCCCCTGACCCTCCTGGCCTCCAGTGTCGTCAGGCCGATTTCCCTCAACCTTTCTTCATAGGACAACCCCCGTAGCTCTGGGACTAGTCTTGTTGCAAACCTTTGCACTTTCTCTAATTTCTTGACGTGCTTGACTAGGTGTGGATTCCAAACTGGTGCTGCATACTCCAGTATGGGCCTGACGTAGATGGTGTACAGAGTCTTAAACGAATCCTTACTGAGGTATCGGAACGCTATCAGTAGGTTTGCCAGGCGCCCGTATGCTGCAGCAGTTATCTGATTGATGTGCGCCTCAGGAGATATGCTCGGTGTTATACTCACCCCCAGATCTTTTTCCTTGAGTGAGGTTTGCAGTCTTTGGCCATCTAAACTATATTGTGTCTGCGGTCTTCTTTGCCCTTCCCCAATCTTCATGACTTTGCATTTGGCAGGGTTAAATTCAAGGAGCCAGTTGCTGGACCAGGCTTGTAGCCTGTCCAGATCTCTTTGTAGTCCTGCCTGATCCTCGTCCGATTCGATTCTTCTCATTAACTTCACATCGTCTGCAAACAAGGACACTTCTGAGTCTATCCCTTCCGTTATGTCGTTCACGTATACCAAGAACAGCACAGGTCCTAGGACTGACCCCTGTGGAACCCCGCTTGTCACAGGCGCCCACTCTGACACCTCGTCGCGTACCATGACTCGTTGTTTCCTCCCTGTCAGATATTCTCTGATCCATTGCAGTGCCTTTCCTGTTATGTGTGCCTGGTCCTCTAGATTTGCAGTAACCTCTTGTGAGGAACTGTGTCGAAAGCCTTCTTGCAGTGTGTGTGTGTGTGTGTGTGTGTGTGTGTGTGTGTGTGTGTGTGTGTGTGTGTGTGTGTGTGTGTGTGTGTGTGTGTGTGTGTGTGTGTGTGTGTGTGTGTGTGTGTGTGTGTGTGTGCGTGTGTGTGGTGTGTGTGTGTGTGTGTGTGTGTGTGTGTGTGTGTGTGTGTGTGTGTGTGTGTGTGTGTGTGTGTGTGTGTGTACTCACCTAGTTGAGGTTGCAGGGGTCGAGTCCTAGCTCCTGGCCCCGCCTCTTCACTGGTCGCTACTAGGTCACTCTCCCCGAACCGTGAGCTTTATCATATCTCTCCTTAAAGCTATGTATGGATCCTGCCTCCACTACATCGCTTCCCAAACTATTCCACTTCCTGAATACTATGTGGCTGAAGAAATACTTCCTAACATCCCTGTGATTCATCTGTGTCTTCAACTTCCAACTGTGTCCCCTTGTTGCTGTGCCCCATCTCTGGAACATCCAGTCTTTGTCCACCTTGTCAATGCCTCTCAGCATTTTGTATGTCGTTATCATGTCCCCCCTATCTCTCCTGTCCTCCAGTGGCGTCAGGTCGATTTCCCTTAACCTCTCCTCGTAGGACATACCCTTTAGCTCTGGGACTAGTCTTGTTGCAAACCTCTGCACTTTCTCTAGTTTCTTTACGTGCTTGGCTAGGTGTAGGTTCCAAACTGGAGCCGCATACTCCAATATGGGCCTAACGTACACGAAGTACAGGGTCCTGAACGATTCCTTATTAAGATGTCGGAATGCTGTTCTGAGGTTTGCTAGGCGCCCATATGCTGCAACAGTTATTTGGTTGATGTGTGTCCCTTAGGAGATATGCCTGGTGTTATACTCTCCCGAAGATCGTTTTCCTTGAGTGAGGTTTGTAGTCTTTGGCCCCCTAGACTGTACTCCATCTGCGCTCTTCTTTGCCCTTCCCCAATCTTCATGACTTTCCACTTGGTGGGGTTGAAATCCAGGAGCCAAATGCTGGACCAGGTCTGAAGCCTGTCCAGATCCCTTTGTAGTTCTGCCTGGTCATCGACCGAATGAATTTTTCTCATCAACTTCACGTCATCCGCAAACAGGGACACATCGGAGTCTATTCCTTCCGTCATGTAGTTCACAAATACCTGAAACAGCACTGGTCCTAGGACTGACCCCTGTGGGACCCCGCTGGTCACAGGCGCCCACTCTGACACCTCGGCATGTACCATGACTCGCTGCTGTCTTCCTGACAAGTATTCCCTGATTCATTGTAGTGCCTTCCCTGTTATCCCTGCCTGGTCCTCCAGTTTTTACACTAATCTCTTGTGTGGAATTATGTCAAACGCCTTCTTACAGTCCAAGAAAATGCAATCCACCCACCCCTCTCTCTCTTGTCTTACTGCTGTCACCTTGTCATAGAACTCCAGTAACTTTGTGACACAGGATTTTCCGTCCCTGAAATCATGTTAGCTGCTGTTGATGAGATCATTCCTTTCTAGGTGATCCACCACTCTTCTGATAATCTTCTCCATGACTTTGCATACTGTACATGTCAGTGACACGTTTCTGTAGTTTAGTGCTTCATGTCTGTTTAATGCTTCATGTCTGGAACTAATTTGCAGTCTTCCATGCCTCAGGCAGTCTCCCTGTTTCGATAGATGTATTGAATATTGTTGCGACTCTGCTCCCTCTCTCAGAACCCATAGAGAAATGTTATCCGGCCCCATTGCCTTTGAGGTATCTAGCTCACTCAGAAGCCTCTTCGCTTCTTCCCCGGTTGTGTGTACTGTGTCCAGCACATGGTGGTGTATCCTACCTCTCCGTCTTTCTGGAGCCCCTTCTGTCTCTTCTGTGAACACTTCTTTGAATCTCTTGCTGAGTTCTTCACATACTTCACGGTCGTTTCTTGTCTCTCCTCCTTCCTTCCTTAGCCTGTGTGTGTGTGTACTCACCTATTTGTACTCACCTATTTGTGGTTGCAGGGGTCGAGTCCTAGCTCCTGGCCCCGCCTCTTCACCGGTTGCTACTAGACCCTCTCTCTCCCCGCTCCATGAGCTTTATCAAACCTCGTCTTAAAACTGTGTATGGTTCCTGCCTCCACTACGTCATTTTCTAGGCTATTCCACTGCCTTACAACTCTATGTGTGTGTGTGTGTGTAAATGACCTAATTAATATCAGCATAAATAACTCATTACGATTATAACCGGATATAAACATGTAAGTAGTTCATTACCACTACTTGTTCAGCTATCAAAACTTTGCGGCCCATTCCATAATCCATTATGTACCTCTGTAATACTTTCACTACCGTCCACAGGACGGATATGGCTTGCATAATACTCATCTTAAAATAACATGTAGTGAGCATGTTATGTATCACACCGTTGTGGTAAACACGTTATGTACCACACATCGTTAAATACATTATGTCTAGAAACTTGTTTCTCTCAGTGAATACAAAAGGAAACATTTCATTAACAGTTGTTTATATTAAATCATCCTTCACCAGTGACGCTCAGGCTTCGATAACATATAAACCTAACAAACTATGCATTAATTAAACAGATTAAAAAACGTTAGGTTGGTTAATGGTAGTTTAAAGCCTGTCAACCGCACATAGATTGCACGTAACCTTTTCATTATCTGACAAGAACTTTAATCATTAAAATAAGTATCATATATATTCTCAGATTTTATTATCTGAGAGAAATATACGTCTTGGTGTATATATACTGCGAAACTATTAGAAATGAAGAGAAACTAAGTTACTTTCTTAATTCTTTATTTCCAGTAGTAATAACAAGGTGATGTAAGCTTGACCATGAGTCCGTTAGAAGACGTGCTGCTGGTATCACTAACCTGAAGGAAAACATCAGCGTTAATATTTAAAGTTAGTAAAACATGCACTTATTGGTATTACAAATTATAGAAATTTATCTTCCAGTAGATACTCTTCCATTATAGTAGTAATCCTTATATATGGCGGAATAATTAAAATTTTGGAAAGATATTAAAATTCATATTACTTACCATACAGACCACCATATCTACCATATCCACCAAAGCCGCCACCAAATCCACCAAGGCCGCCACCAAATCCACATAGGCCGCCATCAAATCCACCTAGGCCGCCACCAAATCCACCAAGGCCGCCACCAAACCCACCTAATCCTCCTCCTGTTGAAAATAAAGTTACTGCAAATACTTCATTGCTTGAAAACCATTTATGGTCCTTAAAAAAAATTGACTCATGTCGTTCATTATTTTTTGAGAATAGTAAGCTTTTTCTTTTTTATAAAAAAAATATCATAAATATTATACAACAAATATTATTCAGCAAGTAACAGCAGAATGGCTGATTTGAAAATTAAATATAATTGAAACATTTCGGAAAGCCTTGTCTATTGTTATGAGATTTCACTAACAACAAGCATCATCAAGAACTTCATGAAACAATTTGTAGGTGAGACTCGTAACTTAATAAAAAGTTTTTTAAACTGAGTAAAAAATTTTCCACCATTTGTCCCCAAACCCCATTGTGCATTATTAATACTCCACATTTTCCTTATTTTTAGGATAAGTAAAACCATAAATGTTTTTAAAATTTATTTTTCCCAAAAATTTAAAAAACAGAGCTTTTAAAAAAATAATAACTTCTCTTAAAAAAATAAAAAATTTTTTTTTTTTGGGCAGGGCACTTAAAAAAAATTACTCACCAAATATTCCATATCTACGGATATAACCACCATAGGCAAACGGCCACCATCACACCCCCAACCCACCGTCGGAGGGGACGGAAAACGCTGCCGCCCCAAAGATAAAAATTTTAACTTAAAGGTTTTTAAGAATGAAGAATGAAATTATTAAAAAATTCGCCGTTTCCCCCCGGGCCCCCGGGCCTTTTCCAATTGGGGGCCCGGGCCCTTTGGGCTCCCTGTCTAGGGAGTGCCCTGAGACCAAAGCCTCCCCGGGGGAGGAGGCACAAGTACCCCCCCCATCTTTGGGACCAACAACCCCCGGGCCCTTTAGCTTCTGTGGGGAGAACTGGGCCCCTTTTTCTGGTGGGGCCATCCCCCCCCAAAGGGGGCAAAAGGGGAATGACAGGCTTGTGAGCTAAAAACCCTCGGGCTCGGGCACCTACCTTACGCTAGAAGGGGGGGGCATGGTGCCCGATGATATATACTTTTAATTTTTAAACTGGAATTAAAAAAGCTTTAAGAAAAAATATTTACACATATTAAATATATTTATCCCACGTCTTTCTCAGGGAATATACTGCGTAAAGGAAAACCTATGTATTGCAAATTGTTAGAAACATTCGTGTTATCATTTAGAAAAATAAATATTTATTTTTTGTTTAAACTTCCGAAAAATTTTTAAGTAGATTTTTAAAACTTTTATTTTGTTTTATATTTATAATTGTATTTATAGGAAACCCCGTAGCAGACCTAAATCATTTCAAGTTTTTTTCCCTTTTGCCAGAGGGGAAACCATTTACAGCTTGAAGTACCTTGAAAAAGGGCTGGAACCCAAGATCTCGTGAGGTGTTTTTTTTTTCAGATTAAAAGCATATGAGTATCTGAGAAAGGTTGCCCCGGGGGGTTCATAAAAAGGTTACCCCTGGGGGAGGCGCCCCCTTGTGCTATAAAACCCCCGGGGGCATCGACCTCACTATCAGTACTCCTGCCTTAAAAAAGCAAACCCCTTCCAAAACCATGGAAACGTTTTCACATCCACGATTCATTTGAATCAGATGCTCGAATTTAAAAAAACCCGGTTTAAAAAAATGAATCGTATATTAAAAAAACAATTCATTCTCATTTTTAAAAATCCACCCTGCTAACATTGTACCCCTTTGTGACGGCACGTTTCCTGTCCATCCTGACGGTGTTGGCTTTGATGGGGGCCGCGCCTATGGGGGTTTAAAACCCGGGAGATATGGGGGATTTGGTTGAAAAATTTTTTTTAAAGGGGTATGCAAAAAAAAAAATATTTTATATTTTTTGAAGAGAGGTTATTTTTTTAAATATCCTCTGTGCAATTTTCCCGGAAATTTTAAGGGAAATCCCCAATTTAAGTATCCCCATTTACCGCTAAAATAAGGAATGTAAAGGGGCTTTTTTTAATTGCACAGTGTATGTTGTCAAATGGTGGAAAATATTTACCAGTAAAAGCCCTTATTATTTTTGGGTGAAATCTCAAAAACAATAGACAAAACTTTCCGAAATGCTTCAATTTAAATCTAATTTTCATGTCACCCCTACTGCTTATACTTCTGAAAAATATTTTTTTGTATAATTTTTAAATTAAAATTTTTTTTTTTAAATTTTAAACAATTCTAAAAAAATAATGAACAACAAAAATAGAAAAAATTTTTTTAAAGGAACATAAATGTTTTTCATGAAAGTTTTTCAGTGGGTTTTAAATTTCACCCAAAACTAAAAAGCTAAACGATGGAATAAAAATAAAAAGGGTTCCCCTTTTTTTGCCCACAGTATAAACCAGGAGGAGGACTAGGTGGTTTTTTGGTGGGGGCCCTTTTGGGGTTTTTGGGGTGGCGCCTTTTGATTTGGGGGGGCCTTGTGGTTTTGGTGGGGGCCTTCAAAGGTTTTTGGGGGGCGGCTTTGGGGGAATTGGTCAGGGGGGTTTTGGGTGGACATGGTAGTTTCGGGGGTCTGTATGGAATTAATATAAATTTTTAAATATCTTTTCAAAATTTTCATTTTTCCCCGCCAATAATAAGATTACCCTATAAAGGGAGTATCAATAGGAAGTTTAAATTTTCTAAAATTTTGAAAATTCCCCAATAATTCATGTTTTACTAACTTTAAAAAATTCCCGCTAAATTTTTACCTTCAGGTTAGTGAAACCGCAGCACCTCTAACGGCCCTCAGGGTCAAGTTTCCCATCACCTTGTTATTACTTTTGGAAATAAAGAATTAAAAAAGTAACTTAGTTTCTTTTTCTTTTTCCAAATTTTTTTTCCCGGCAGTATTTATAAAAAAATTCCGGGGACGTGTTTTTTCCTCTCAGTCAATAAAATCGAGAATTTTATAATAACCTATTTTAACGTTTAAAAGGGTTCTTGTCAAAAATGAAAAGGGTTAACGTACAGCCGGGTTTTCGGTCCCCGGGGCCTTTTAAAAAACCTTTAAAACCAACCCTAACTTTTTTTAATCATTTTAAATTAACAGATAGTTTGTTGGGTTTTTATGTTATCGAACCCCCTGAGCGTCACTGGTAAAGGGGTGCTTTAATATAAACAATTGCAATTTTAATTTTTCCCTTTTTATTTTCACTGAGAGAAACAAGCTTAAAACATAAAGCTTTTAAAACGATGGGGTGGTACATAACGTTTTTTTAAAACAAAAAGTGTGTGATACATAAAAACTAAACCGCAAGTTAGTTTAATATAAGAATTTTGCAAACCAAAACCCAAATCCAGTGGACAGTAGTCAAAGTATTCTGTGGAAATAACTTTTTTACATGTTTAAAACCGGGTTATAAGCTTTAATAAATTTATTTATGCAAAAAATTAATTAGTAATTCCACAAAAACGCACACACACACACAACACACAAAACACCCCACACAACCCCACACACAAACACACCCCACAAAACACAAAAACCCCAACACACCCACACACACACACACACACACCACACACACACACACACACACACACGCCGCCAGTCAGCAGCTGGGGTTCAAAAGGGTTTTTCCCGAGATCCTTAGGGGTTTTTAATTTCGTGCAAAAACTGCAAGCAGTAACCCCGGGTATTGACAAGGGTCAGTGAACAACCCCTACATTGAAAAACCAAAAATTTTATTAGAAAAAAAAAAAGTCGAAGGAAGCCTGAAATTTTTAATATTTCAAAGGTCAAACCGTTAGGGGGTTTAGTAGGCTTCTGTTGCTACCCAGATTCAAATATACAAAGATTCAAGTGAGGGGGAAAGCGGGTTTTCCAAGAATTTGGGAATTTGTTTGGGGAATAACAATGAAATGTGGGACACCAAAACCAGTGATTAAAAAAAAATAAAAGCAAGAGTAAAAGGAAAAAAATAATATTTTAAAAAGGGGAAAAGGTTTGGCATTTGGGGGCCTGTTTTGGAAAAAAAGGGGACGTCACAACAGTTTTGGGACATTATACATATAAAGTGTAACACCGAATGTGGAAGTGTTTTCCCTTTTTAAAAGGAAGTGTACTCTATCATAAGTGACACTGGGGGTCGGGGGAGCATGAGCATATTTCGGTTATAAAATCACAGGTAAGAATTTTTTAAAAAATGATAGAAGGCTCCCTCATCAGCATCTGGGGAACTTGTCATCGCATCACTGCCACTTAAATCACTCACCCGTTGGGGTTGTTTTTTTTTGGGGGGCCCCAACCCTGCCTTGGGGTCACGTTAGAAACTGGCACTCACCCTGCAAGCTAAACCAGAATTAGAGCAGAAATACATAGATAAAGGGGGAAAAATAGGGGTTTACAAGGGGAGGTCAGCCCCCGCGAGGGGAAGCCAGTGGGGGGTGACGTCAGAAAACCCAAAAAGCCAAAACAAGCAAATTTTTTTCAACCTAATTATTTTTTGTGTTTTTAAAAAGAAAAAGGATAAGTGCTAGAATCCCCGTTGGTAGTTTTTAGAATTACTGGGATTTTTAACCTAAATTTTTTAACAGAAAGAATACTTAAAAAGTGGGGGGACACACAAACCCCACAAACCACACCACACACACACACCCCACACCACACCCACAACACACACACACACACACACACACACACAACACACACCCACACTACAACAAAACAAAACACACCCACACTCGGCCATTAAAAACAAACCACACAAAAACACACACACAACCCCACACACACACCCCCACACACATAAAACAAACACAACACAAACACACAAAACATACACACCCCACATAAAACACACATACACACCCCACACAATACACACACACAAAACACACACACAAAACAAAATACACACATACCAAAATTTCACACAAAATACGCACAAATTACACACACACATACACACACACAACACACATACAACTTTCAAAACCCTACACACACACATACACACAAAACACACCCCAGGAACAAGCACTTGTACTGAAATACACACAGCTTAAACACACAAAACCGAATTTTTAAACCCTCCGGAAAAGACCATCTGAACCTTTTTCCCCTGGCCCCTCCTCTTCTCCTTTGCTCTCTCCTTTTTTGCCCCCCCCCCTCTCTTTGCTCTCCTCTCCTTTTGCTCTCTCTATCTCTTCTCTCCCTTCCCTTGCTTCCTTTTTTCTCTCTTGCCTCCTTTCTTCTCTCTCTCTTTCTCTCTCCTACTTTTCTCTCTCCCCTCTCTTTTCTCTCTCCCCCTCTCGCCCCTTTTTCCCCCTCGCCCCCCTCTCTCTTTGCTCTCTCTCTCTCTTTCTCCCTCTTTTCTCCTTTTTGCTCTCTCTCTCCCCTTGCTCTCCCTCTTGCTCTCTCCCTTTTCTCTCTCTCTTTTCTCTCTCTCGCTCTCTTGCTCTTGCTCTCTCTCTTGCTCTCTCTCTCCCCTTTCTCTCCTTCTCTTTGCTTCTTCTCCTCTTTTTGCTTCTCTCCCTCTTTTCTCTTGCTCCTTTTCTTGCTCTTTTTTCTCTCTCTCGGGTAACTCCCTCTCTTTCTCTCTCTCTAAGGGTCCTCTCTCCTTGCTCTCTCCTCTCTCTCTCTCCTTCTCATCTCTCTCTCTCTCTTCTCTCCCCTCTCTCTTGCTCTCTCTCTCTTCCTCTCCTGCTCCTCTCTCTCTCCGATCTCTCTCTTGCTCCTCCCCCTTGCTCTTTTCCTCTCTCTTTTTCCCCTTTTCCCTCTCGCTCTCTCTCTTGCTCTCTCTCCTCTTGCCTCCCCTTGCTCTCTTCCTTTTCTTTCCCCCTCTTGCTCCTCTCTCTCTTGCTCTCTCTCTCCCCCGTTTCCCCTTCTTTCCCCTCTCTCTCTCTTGCTCTCTCTCTTGCCCCCTCTCTTGCTCTCTCTTTGCTCCTTTGCTCTCGCTCTCTCTCTTGCTCTCTCTCTCCTCTTGCTCTCCTCTCCTTTTTTCTCTCTCTCTCTCTTGCTCTCTCTCTCTTCGTTTTCTCTCTCTCTTGCTCTCTCTCCCCTCTTGCTTTTCCTCTTGCTCTCTATCTCTCCCCTTGGGTCTCTCTCCCCTCTCTCCTACTCTCTCCCTCCTCTCTCTCCCTCTCTTGCCCCCTTTTCTCTCTTGCCCCTTGCTTCCTTTGCTCTCTTCTTTCCCCCTCTCTCTTTTGCTCTCTCTCTCTTGGCCCCTCTCTTGCTCTCTCTCTCTCTTTGATCTCTCTCTTTCTCTCTTCTCCTCGTTTTCTCTCTCTCCCCTCTTGCTCTCTCTTTGTTTCCCCATTTTCCCTGCAAAATCCCCCCTCTCCGACACTTAAAAAAAAAAAAAAAAAAAAAAAAAAAAAAAAAAAAAAAAAAATTTTGGGGACCCCGCAGGAACCAAGGATCAATAGAATGGTTCCCGGGGAGGGAGGAGTGGATGGAGGACATTTTAAAAGGATGGAAAAAGGTGGGAAGGGAAAAATTTGGAGAGGGTTTCTAAAAAATGGAGAAAAAGCCCTGTGAAATTTGGGAAAGGGGGTTTTGGAAACAGGAAAAAAAAGAATTGGGGGGCAAAAAGTCGAAAAAGCAGTAAACCAAAAAGGGTCCAAAGTTTAGATAAAATGGCTGGAGCGAGTTACAGGGGGAGTGACCAAGAAGGGCACAGCATATGAAGCTGCGAGGCTTTAACAGGGAAGGGAAAGGGTTTTTGGGAAATTTTGCAAAAGGGCACATCAAAAATTCAAAAGGACCAAGGAGTTTAAAGGGGGAAAATCACTTTGCCCGATGGAAAAGGGGTAGGGCAAAAGCTAGGCCAACAAGGCTATCAAAGCCACGGAAAAATCAAGGGGGAAACCGACCACATAAAAGGGGAGGGTCCAGAGTCAAAAGAGGGGGGATCAAATGGGGGGAAGAAAAGCAAAACATTTTTTAAACCATGGGCTTCAGGAAAAAAGAGGAAAGGACACACAAGAAAGGAAGCCCGGAAGAAAAAGGAATTGAGAAATCATCACGGGAAAAATTTAAAGAAGGACGGGGAAATTGTAAATTTCCCGAAAAAAGGGGGGGTACCGAAGGGGGGAAACCGACCAATCAACAAATTTTCCCGGGCGGAAACTTTCGGAACAGATCCCCAAGAGAAACCACGAAATTAAAATCCCCGGAAGAGTACTAAAGGGTTTTCCCAACAAGACAAACAAAATCAGAACACAGCCCCTGAGGGAAGGAAAAAAAAAAACGAAAGGGGCTAGGAAAAGAGACAAGGGGGGAACAGCAGAGGTCCGTCAGACAGACAGAACAGCAAAGGGCAAAACACACCCCACAACTACTCCAGAAACCCTACAACCTATCAACCCCCATCCCAACACACAAATACAAAAAACCCTCCCCCCAGCCCCCCACCCAACATCGAGCTATAGAATCCCCCAGTATGCCACCAGGTTTCCCCCCACCCCCAAAAGGCCCCCCAAACCACAGTGTTGGGAAAAAAATGAAGGTTTTGGTACACAAACGCTGATGGAATAAAAAAGTGGGGGGAGTGGCCACGAAAAAGTCAAAGAAGCCCCACCGGGCATCAAAGGGCCTTTCAGAAAAACCCAAACTTTCCCGGGATGAAAACAGATGTCATCTTTCCCCAAAGGGATCCAAATCCGGGGGAAAAAACAGAAGGGGAAAAGGGGGGGGGGAGAATGGGGTTTTCTGATCAAAAATCGCTGGAAATTTTGATGACTGGGGGAGAGGAGAAAACGGAGAAGAAAGTGGATTACAAAAGGGGGCCCCCTTCCCTTTTGGGTCCCCAAAGGGGGAAAAAAGGGATTTTGTAAACCCCCACAAAACACAGGGGGCCAAGGGAAGAAATACGCCCCGGGGCAAAGGGGAAGGTTGCCCACAAGGGTAGAGCGGCCCCGAAGAGCTAAGCATTCAGTGCAAAGCTCCGATCAAGGGGGAAAAAAAAACCACAAGGAATCGATTGGGGGAACTTACCCAAAAGGGGGCCCAAAATCATGGAGGGCTAAGATTGGAAGGGGTGGTCTGGAAACTTCATGTACCAACCGTAAAGGGCCCTACAAAGAGGAGGGGAAGGGTTAACCAGCAAGGGGGGACTTAGTAATTCACCTTCAGTAGGGCAGATATCGAGGGCATCACATATGAAAAAAACCCCTTGGGGCCCGTGACCTTGGTTTTTAAGCTTCGAATACACCTAAGGGTACAAGGGAGGGAAAAACAGGGGGCCAAAGGGCGAATGAAGCCAAAAAACAAGAAAGGGGACAAAACAGGAAAAGAGGGAAATACCTGAACGGGGGTTTAGTTTGGGGCAGAGAAAATGGGAGGGAAGCCAGTTAAAAGAAGATGGAATATTAGCAACAAAATGCAAGGGGGCTGGGAGAGGTTTTTCCCCAAAGGGGTAAAAGGATAATGAAAAAGCCAGGATGAGCCCATGGTTTACCCAAAGGGGCAGGGGGGAAAAAACCAAGTGTGCGGGAAAAGAAGAAAAAAAAGGGGAAAAGGGACCCGGGAAAAAGGAGAACATTAGGGGCCGAAACAAATCACAGATAAGAAGGGAGGCCCAAAGACAAATGAAAATGACATAGCAGCGAAAGCCAAAACTACCCGAAACTGTTGACAGCCACATCAGGAGAAAAAAACATCAAGGGCCAGAATCAGGCTAAGGGAAAAGGAAGGGGAGAGACAACAGGAAAAGACCGGAAGTATTTGGGGAAGAACTCACAAGGAATTCAAAGAAGTTTCACCCCAAGGCGGGGGCCCTTTTTCAGGGACGGGAAATCCTTTTCACAAAAAACTGGAGTTCTATACATGGGGACAGCAGAAGACAAAAAGAAGGGGGGGGGTGGATTCATTTTCTTGGATGCAAGAAGGCGTTTAAAACAGTTCCCCCAAAGATTGGTCAAAAAAAGGAGGACCAACAGGGGTAACAGGGAGGCCACAATGGGCAGGGAATACTTTTTCAGGGAAAACAGCAGCGATCATGGGACGGGCGAGGTGTCAGAGTGGGGACTGTGACCAGCGGGGTCCCCAGGGGTCATCCTGGAAAACCCGTCTTTTCTGGTATTTGTGAACGACATGACGGAAGATAACTCTGAGGTTCCCTTTTTCAGAGACGTAAGTTGATGAAAAGGGGCCCCAAAAGGGAAAAAACTTTTAAACCCCCCATTTTAAAGAAACGGAAAAAATTGGGGTTTTACAAATCCCCAGTAAGGGGACCCGGGAGGGGGTTTGGAAAATAAATAAACCGGGAAAAGGAAAGGGGGGGGAAGAAAAAACCCAAAACGGGGAAAAAAGGGGGGGGGGAAAAGACGGGATTTTCCGAGGCACGCAAAAAGGGAACAGGGGAATGAAATGTACAGGGGTTGGGTTTTTTTCTAAACCAAAAGGTTCTTAAAAAATTTTTTGGGGAAGCGAGAGGGAAAATCCTCCTTAAGCAAGATGAAAAGTATCGGGGATGACCAGGGGATAAAAGGGGGGGGCCAGGGGACTCCCCCCAATCCTTGAGTCAAGGGGAAACCAACAACAAATTTTAAAAAGGAAAATAGCGGGGGAAACAAACCCAAAAAAAGGAAAAAAGGGGGAAAAAGGCAAACTCCGACGCACAAACCAAAAAATTTTTGCAGCAATGGGGCCCCCCCAAACCAAAAAGCCCAACCAAAAAATTTAAGTTTCCCCCCAAATTTCCAAAAGGCCAATTGGGGGCGGACATTTGGAATCCACCTAGCAAGCACGTAAAAATTTAAGTGCAAAGGTTTGCAACAAGATTATTCCCTGAGCTAACGGGCATGTCCTACGATGAAAAGTTAAAGGAAATCGATCTGACCACCTTGAAGGACAGGAGGAATGGGGAGACATGATAATCACATATAAAATATTGAGAAGAATTGAGAAGGTGGATTGGGACAGGATAATTCAGAGACAGGACACAGCTACAAGGAGTCACGATTTGAAGCTGAAGACTCATATGAGTCACAAGAAAGTTAGGAAGTATTTCTTTTGTCATAGAATTGTCAGGAAGTGGAACAGTGTAGAGAGTAATGTAGTTGAGGCAGGATCCAAATATAACTTCCAGAAGAGTTAAGATAAATCTCATGGAGAAAAGAGAGAGTCAACCTAGTAGCGACCAGTCATGAGGCGGGGCCAGGAGCTATGACTAGAAACCCGCAACCACAATTAGATGATTGCAATTAGGTGAGTACACCCTCCCCCCCACACACTTCAATATGATGAACATGGTTTTTGAAAAACTCATGCTTCAGCATGTTAGGTACACTACCAGAGAGAGAGGTGAGGATGAACCACCAAGACTGGACCTCGTATTCACCTTGAGTTGCTCGGACATCGAAGACATCACATATGAAAAGCCCCTCAGAGCTAGGGACCCCGCACGTTACCCGGGTTTTGGGGAGTTCCCTGAATTTTTTTTTCGTGTGGGTTTTCGGGCAAGGGGACTGCCCCCTTTTTCCGGTATAAATATTATTCCCCCCCCCGGGAAAATTTAAACCCCAAAAAGAGGGTTTTAACCCGAGGGGCCAAAGCTGAATTTTCTAGGGGGAAATTTTCCTTTGAAAGGGCGGGGGGAAAAATTCACCTATAAAAAAAAAAGATTCTTGGGCTTGGCCCCCCTATTTAAAGGTTTCCCCCCCCTTTTTTTTTCTAGCAGAGTATTAAAACAAAGGTTTGAAAGATTGCCTAACCTAAAGCCTTTAGGGGTTTTTTTTTTGGAAATTTTTTTTCCGAGAAGTTTAAATTTCCTCATTTTAAAATATGAGAATTGAAATTTCCAGTTAATTCAAAAGGGGGCCCCCAAAAGATTTTTTGGGGGAGCCTTGGGTTTCGAAGGAAAAACCTTTTCAGATTCGGGGGAAAGGGAAGGGAAGGTGTGGGCTAAATCCTTTTATTCGGAAGGGGAGAAACTGGAAGATTCCCTTTTGGAAACGGGGTTTTACCGGGGGACTTTTTGAACCCCCTTTTTGTTATAGGTTTTTAAAACCCCCCCAACTTTTCCTTTTTTTTTTAGGGGTTTTTGGAAAATCCCATTTTACATTTTCGAAGGGTTTTAAAAGTGAAAACAACTGCATTCTTTTTTTCTGGCTTTTAGGATTTTCTTTTGGGTTTTTTAAAGTTTTAAAAATTTGGGGTTAAGGGGGAGAGGGCTAAAGGAGGGGGGGAAAACCAAAAACAAAAGGGAATTACACACCATGGGGAAATTTTTTACAAGAGTTCGAGGGAAAAAGAATTGGTAGGAAAACGGAAAAAAAATGATGGACAAGTGAAAACAAAATGCAAGAGACAGAGGGAGGTTTGTTCCCCGGGGCAAAAAAAAAAATGGGATACCAGAACTAGATCTTGGTTTACCCAAGGGGTAGGAAGGCAAACACTAATACACTTGAGAATGGAAAAAATGCAGAAGACAAAGGACCAGAAAATAAGAATTGTCGAATAACCAGAAACGAGTATGCACAGGGAAGGGGGGAGGCCCCCGCGACAGTAAAAAACACATAGCAAAGAAATCAAGTCTGACCCAAAATCTGTTAGCCAAATCAAAGGGGGAAGAAACATCAAGGACCAATGATAGGGGTGAGAAAAAAGGGGAAACTCACAAAAAACGATCACGAGGATGTGAGGACTCAACAGAGATTTTTTAAGGGGAAAAATTTTTTTAAAGAACGGGAAAGGGCTGGGAAGACAGCAAGAGGGACACCAACAGGGAATATACCAAAAAGTGTTGGATGACATACAAACAACGGAGGAGGAGGTGCACAAGCTAAGTGACCTTGACACCTCAAAGGAGATGGGACCGGAAAACATCTCCCCGTGGGTCCTTAGAGAAGGGGCAGAGACGCTGTGCGTGCCACTAACCACAATCTTCAATACATCCATTGAAACTGAGCAACTACCTGAGATATGGAAGACGGCAAATGTAGTCCCCATTTTTAAGAAAAGAGACAGAAACAGGGCACTAAACTACAGACCAGTGTCTCTGATGTATATAGTATGCAAAGTCATGGAGAAGTTTATCAGGAGGAGAGTGGTGGAGCACCTAGACCGCAACTAGATTATAAACGACAAGAGCACGGATTTATGGAAGGCAAATCCTATGTCACAAACCTTCTGGAGTTTTATGAAAAGTTAACAGAAGTAAGACACGAGAGAGAGGGGTGGGTTGATTTCATTTTCCTGGACTGCAGGAAAGCATTCGACACAGTTGCTTACAAAAGATTAGTGAAGAAACTGGAGCATCTGGCGCGTATAACAAGAAGGGCACTGCAATGGATCAGAGAATACCTGACAGGGTACGTGATGAGGTATCACAGTGGGCGCCTGTGACGAGCGGGGTCCCACAGGATCAGTCCTAGGACCAGTACTATTTTTGATATATGTGAATGACATGATGGAAGGATAGACTCTGAAGTGTCCCTGTTCGCAGATGATGTTAAGTTAATGAGAAGAATTAAATCAGATGAGGATAAGGCAGGACTACAAAGAGACCTGGACAGGCTGGACACGTGGTCCAGCAATTGGCTTCTCGAATTCAACCCTGCCAAATGCAAAGTCTTGAAGAGTAAGGAAGGGCAAAGAAAACCGCAGTCACAGTACAGGCTAGGTGGACAAAGACTGCAAACCTCACTCAAGGAGAAAGAGGCACACATCAACCAGATAACTGCTGCAGCATATGGGCGCGTGGCAAACCTGAGAATAGCGTTCCGATACCATAGTAAGGAATCGTTCTAAACATTGTGCACTCTGTACGTCTTGCCCATACTGGAGTATGCAGCACCAGTTTGGAACCCAAACCGATCAAGCACGTCAAGAAATTGGAGAAAGTGCAAAGGTTCGGAACAAGGCTAGTTCCGGAGCTCAGGGAAATGTCCTACGACGAAAGGATGAGAGAAATCGGACTGACAACACTGGAGGAAAGGAGGGTCAGGGGAGACATGATAACGACATACAAAATACTGCGTGGAATAGATACGGTGGAAAGAGACAGGATGGTCCAGAGAGGGGACACGGAAACAAGGGGTCACAATTGGAAGCTGAAGACTCAGACGAGTCACAGGGATGTTAGGAAGTATTTCTTCAGTTGCAGAGTCGTCAGGAAGTGGAACAGCCTAGCAAGTGATGTAGTGGAGGTAGGAGCCATACATAGCTTTAAGACGAGGAAGCAGAGAGAGAGGACCCAGTAGCGATCAGTGATGAGGTGGGGCCAGGAGCTAAGTCTCGATCCCTGCAACCACAATTAGGTGAGTACACACATACACACACACACACACACACACACACACACACACACACACACACACACACACACACACACACACATGATGGAGTACACACACACACACATGATGTCTTTGCAGCAAATGATTCCATCATTTGCTGCAAAGTCGTGACTCATCGCAGTATTGAAACTCCCTATGAGACCCTTACCTCTCACTGGCGTGTACGCCATTATAATTACAGTTGCTAATCGTCAGTGTAATAGGTAATATATATGTACCAGTAGGCTTGAGGTTCACTGGTGTGCCCGCGCTGGGAAGAAACATGGCTTGTAAAGAAGGCTGTCCAGCTTTTGAGGAATCTCGAGCCGAGTGTTCTAGAGCGTAAATTGGGGAACCTTGCCAGATGTAGAAACAAACGGAGGTATAAACAGAGAAAGATGGTAGTTATCGGGATTCGAAACCAAGTCA
>NC_069428.1:10160773-10200896 GCF_026875155.1 Cherax quadricarinatus | reverse complement strand
TATAATCATAAATATATGGCAATGGGTCATTTGTATTAAAATTAGGTAAATCAATTTCATCATTGCTAAAGGGTAACTGTGCCAAAGTGCATTTGTTACACACAAAGTGAATTCTGGCACCGTTACTATAATTGTACATACATCCATCATGCACCCACCCCTTACACATTTTACATAAGGTGCCTTTTCTGTTTTTCATGCGTACTTTAGTACAGTTTATGCACCTGTTTGATAGTGTTTGAGATAATAATGGCTGTATTGTTTCACATTGACCTATGTATGCATTACATAATTCAATTCAATTCAATTCAATTCAAGTTTATTCTCTATAATGATTACAATGTGGGGTTTACAGGTTTTGGGTATTTTGTGGTTACATGTAGGTAGTAGGTTGGTAGACAGCAACCACCCAGGGAAGTACTACCGTCCTGCCAGATGACTGTGAAACAAAAACCTGTAATTGTTTTGCATGATGGTAGGATTGCTGGTTTCTTTTTCTGTCTCATAAACACGCTAAGATAACAGGGATATCTTGCTACTCCTACTAACACTTTGGTCACACTTCACAGACACGCACATGCATATATATAATATACATACATCTAGGTTTTTCTCCTTTTTCTAAATAGCTCTTGTTCTTTTTTATTTCTTCTATTGTCCATGGGGAAGTGGAAAAGAATCTTTCCTCCGTAAGCCATGCGTGTCGTATGAGGCGACTAAAATGCCGGGAGCAATGGGCTAGTAACCCCTTCTCCTGTATACATTTTACTAAAAAAGAGAAGAAGAAAAACTTTATAAAACTGGGTTGCTTAAATGTGCGTGGATGTAGTGCGGATGACAAGAAACAGATGATTGCTGATGTTATGAATGAAAAGAAGTTGGATGTCCTGGCCCTAAGCGAAACAAAGCTGAAGGGGGTAGGAGAGTTTCCCGTGGGGGAAATTAATGGGATTAAATCTGGAGTATCTGAGAGGTTAGAGCAAAGGAAAGGGGAAAGCATTTAATGTAAAATGATCAGTTATGGAAGGAAAAAAGAGAATATGAATGGGGAAAAATTCAAGAATTATGTGGTTAAAGTAAAGGTTGGTGCGAGAAGTGGGTCATAATAAGCGTGATGCCCCTGGAGAAGAGAGGAATGCAGAGGAGAGAGAGAGATTTTGGGAGATGTTAAGTGAATGTATAGGACCCTTTTGAACCAAGTGAGAGAGTAATTGTGGTAGGGGACTTGAATGCTAAAGTAGGAGAAACTTTTAGAGGGGGTTTGTGGTAGGTAAGTTTGGGGTGCCAGGTGTAAATGATAATGGGAGCCTTTGATTGAACTTTGTATAGAAAGGGGTTTGTTATAGGTAATACATATTTTAAGAAAAAGGGGATAAATAAGTATACCCCGATATGATGTAGGGCGAAATGACAGTGTTTGTTGGATTATGTATTGGTAGAAAAAAGACTGTTGAGTAGACTTCGGGATGTACATGTTTATAGGGGGGCCACAGATATATCAGATCACTTTCTAGTTGTAGCTACACTGAGAGTAAAAGGTGATGGGATACAAGGAGAAAGAAGCATCGGGGAAGAGAGAGGTGAAGGTTTATAAACAAAAAGAGGAGGCAGTTAGGGTAAGATTAAACAGCTATTGGAGGATAGATGGGCTAATGAGAGCATAGGCAAATGGGGTCGAAGAGGTATGGGGTAGGTTTAAAAATGTAGTGTTAGAGTGTTAAAGCAGAAGTTTGTGGTTACAGGAAAGGGGTGCAGGAGGGAAGAGGAGCGATTGGTGGAATGATGATGTAAAGAGAGTAGTAAGGGAGAAAAAGTTAGCATATGAGAAGTTTTTAAAAAGTAGAAGTGATGCAAGGGGGGAAGAGTATATGGAGAAAAAGAGAGAGTTAAGAGAGTGGTGAGCAATGTAAAAAGAGAGCAAATGAGAGAGTGGTGAGATGTTATCAACAAATTTTGTGGAAATAAGAAAAAGTTTTGGAGTGAGATTAACAAGTTAAGAAAGCCTAGAGAACCAAATGGATTTGTCAGTTAAAAATAGGAGAGGAGAGTTATTAAATGGAGAGTTAGAGGTATTGGGAAGATGGAAGGAATATTTTGGGAATTGTTAAATGTTGATGAAGATAGGGAAGCTGTGATTTCGTGTATAGGGCAAGGAGGAATAAACATCTTGTAGGAGTGAGGAAGAGCCAGTTGTGAGTGTGGGGGAAGTTCGTTGAGGCAGTAGGTAAAAGAAAGGGGGTAAGGCAGCCCGGGGTTGATGGGATAAAGATAGAAATGTTAAAAGCAGGTGGGGATATAGTTTTGGAGTGGTTGGTGCAATTGTTTAATAAATGTATGGAAGAGGTAAAGGGACCTAGGGATTTGGCAGAGAGCATGCATAGTTCCTTTGTATAAAGGGGAAAGGGGATAAAAGAGAGTGCAAAAAATTATAGGGGGATAAGTCTGTTGAGTGTACCTGGTAAAGTGGTATGGTAGAGTTATAATTGAAAGAATTAAGAGTAAGACGGAGAATAGGATAGCAGATGAAAAAGGAGGCTTTAGGAAGGGAGGGGGTGTGTGGACCAGGTGTTTACAGTGAAACATATAAGTAAACAGTATTTAGATAAAGGGCTAAAGAGGTCTTTGTGGCATTTATGGATTTGGAAAAGGCGTATGACAGGGTGGATAGGGGGGCAATGTGGCAGATGTTGCAAGTGTATTGGGGTAGGAGGTAGGTTACTGAAAGCAGTGAAGAGTTTTTCGAGGGTAGTGGGCTCAAGTTAGAGTATGTAGGAGAGAGGGAAATTTTTTCCCAGTAAAAGTAGGCCTTAGACAAGGATGGGGTGATGTCACCGTGGTTGTTTAATATATTTATAGATGGGGTTGTAGAGAAGTAAATGAGAGGGTCTTGGGAAGAGGCGTGGAGTTAAAAAATAAAGAATCACACACAAAGTGGGAGTTGTCACAGCTGCTCTTTGCTGATGACACTGTGCTCTTGGGGGATTCTGAAGGAAGTTGCAGAGATTGGTGGATGAATTTGGTAGGGTGTGCAAAAGAAGAAAATTAAAGGTGGGAAAACAGGAAAGAGTAAGGTTATGAGGATAACAAAAAGATTAGGTGATGAAAGATTGAATATCAGATTGGAGGGAGGAGTATGGAGGAGGTGAACGTATTCAGATATTTGGGAGTGGACGTGTCAGCGGATGGGTCTAGGAAAAAATGAGGTGAATCATAGGGAAATTTATGAGGGAAAAGAGTGAGTGGTGCACTTAGGAGTCTGTGGAGACAAAGAACTTTGTCCTTGGAGGCAAAGAGGGGAATGTATGAGAGTATAGTTTTACCAACCTCTTATATGGGTGTGAAAGCGTGGGTGATGAATGTTGCAGCGAGGAGAAGGCTGGAGGCAGTGGAGATGTCATGTCTGAGGGCAATGTGTGGTGTGAATATAATGCAGAGGGAAATTCGTAGTTTGGAAGTTAGGAAAGGGGGTGGCGGGATTACCAAAAAATGTTGTCCAGAGGGCTGAGGAAGGGTTGTTGAGGTGGTTCGGACATGTAGAGAGAATGGAGCGAAACAGAATGACTTAAGAGTGAACCCAAGTCTTTTGTGGAAGGAAGGGGGTAGGGGTGGGCCCTAGAAGGGTTGGAGGGAGGGGGAAAAAAAGGAGGGTTTTTTGTGTTGGAGGGGTTTGGGCTTCCAGCAGGCACCCTTTGAGCGTTTTTAAAAGGGGAGTAAAGGGGGAGACAAAGGGTTTTTTAAATATTGCGTGCGTTGGAGGGGTGGGCAAATAACATTTAAAAAGGGGATTGGGGGAAAACCCGGAAAGGCCGGACTTGAGTCCTGGGATGGGAAGTACAGTCCCGGGCACTTGAAGGAGGGGGGGTTAATGTTAGTTTTAAAAATTATGAAAAGGGGCCCCTTCTGGCAAGACAGTGAGGATTTAATGATGGTGAAAGTTTTTTTTTTTTCGGGCCCCCCTCCCTTGGGGGAATCGGCCGGTTGTGTAAAAAAAAAAAAAATGTTTTTAAAATAAAATTCCCCGGGGGGGCCCACGGACACCAAAGCTGGTAGAAATTTCGAGCAGGCTTAGAAATTTTTAAACTTTAAACCCTTCAGATTATAGTATTAAGGCTAAGTGACTACACCCAAAATTTTTTTGAGTTTACATGTGAATGCTTTTGTTTTGGAAACAACACAGGGTGTCTATTTTTTGAGAATCATAGGAAAACTTATGACAGTTAGGATTATTTTTTAAGTTTAAAAGTTTTAGTATTTTGGGTTTTTTGGCATTGGGGTGAGGGAGTGAAATTTTTAAACCACCAGGGGGTTTTATCATGTATTTAAGTTGTCGGGGTGGATCGGGGGAAATTAAAGTTTTTCTAACTGTATTTTTGAAAGTGATGAATGTGTCTGCATTTCCCTAGATTTTTTTCAGATAGGGTTTTCCCAGTTTTTGGGTCCTTTGAAATACATTGAATTTTTGTAAAGGTTTATCGAAAAAGGGGAATGTTATAGAATTTTTTTGTGCTGGTGTTATGCCTGTGGTCCTGCAAAACCCTATCAAAAAAAGGTTTTAATTTCAAGGGTAATTTAAAATTTTAAGGTTTGTACAAAAAATTGCACAGTATTTAAGTGTGGATTTTCTGAACGGGGAGTAAATTTTAAAACTATAAAAAGGGGGGGGTGTGTGTTTCCGGGGAGGGGATTTAGTGAATATTTTTTACTGCGGCTTTTTTGGGTTTTTTATTGGCTTTAGATGTTTTGGGCTCCCGTTAAACCCCCAAAGCACAGTAGCAAAGGGAGGTAGGGAAATATAAAAAGGGAAAAGGTATAGTGTAAAATTCATTTTGCGGTACGAGTATCGAAATTTGGTGAGGGTCCCCATATGGATTTAAAAGGTTATCATTCTTAGCTACTAGCCCGTAAATTATCACCAAACATTTATCTGTTGTTTTGCCTCTGCAAAAATATTTTTGAGGTCCGGGAATTAAATTTGGATATCACCATTAAGAGCGCTACAAAAAGACGGGTTGCCACTGTTTTGTTTGGGTATGGTGTTTTCCATTAAACCCTTTCGGGGGATAGTGACATTTACTTTTTGGTAGGAAAGGCAAATGTTGGGCTTTTTCTGTCCAGGGGGGCCCGTTAAAATCCATTCACCTTTTTTCCCCCCCCCATGACAGATTTCTTTTTTTTCAAAGGAATTAAAAAAGAAAAATAAATATAATTAAGGCAGGGCCCATAACCCCCCCAATGCCTGCCATTTTCACTCTTCGCTCTTTTTCATATACAAAAATATTTTTTTCTCTTTTCCCGTCCCCTAAACAACCCCAGACCCGCTTTTCAATCACCACTGGGGAAAATTTCTAGAAAAATTTTTTTCTTCAAAACCCTTCCTTTTCCCCTTTTTTTACTTTTTCCCCCAACTTTTACAATCCCCTTTTAGTTAAACCCCCCTTTCACAAATCCCCTTCCTGTCCCACTTTTCATCTGGGTTTCCCCCTATTAACTTCTAACCTCCTTTTTTTCCTTCTGGAAAACCAGAAAAGGGTTTTAAACAATGGTTTTTTCCTTTCCCAAAACCCCCCAAATTTCCCTTTTTCGGGGGTTGTGTCGTGTTTTTGGGCTCCTGACCGGTCCCGCTGCCCCAAACCTTTTTAAAAAAAATTTAGGGGAAATAAACACCCCCTACAACCTGACTTTCCTTGAGTTTATAGATATATTTTGGGGGGATTTTGCTATATTCCTCCCCGTACACTGGTCACTGAATATAGGTCAGTTACTAAAACATTTTAAACCTTTTACTGTTTTTCCTATTTACTTCTTTCCCAAGAATTTGGCCCCTGGGGGATAACCGTCCTATAACCTTGGAGTTTTGTACTGTTGATTTGTCGATTTTCCTTTTTGGTTTTCCCTTTTGTTAGCACTGGTAAAAGGTGATATGATGGTGGGTTTAAAATATGTGCACTGTCAGTTTCAGATAACTTTAGTAAAGGGTGGAATTTCACTGGTGTTTGGATGCCGGGCAAACCTTTTTTTAAATGCTCAATTCTTTCCCTCCCTTTTGGGACTGGGAAAAAAGGGCCCCATAGACCTTTTCATTTATGGGGGTTTTGTTGATCGGTTTTTTTTTCCCTGTTTTCTTTCCCCCCGAAAACTGGTGGGAGTGATTGGAAGGGGCTTTTTTTTCGTTGTAGGGGGGAAAACGTCCCCCATGTCTGGTTCACGCTGGCAGCAGTTTGGTACTTAAAAGCCCGGGCCCTCTTTTGCTATTTTGTTCAGGGCGTAAAAGGGCCCCTTTCATGTTGTTTCAGCAGTACTTTTCAATTTGGCCATCACGGGGTTCGGTAGGGCCCCGGGGGGGGGGAAGATATAGGAACAGGGCCCTTTTTTGCTGCTTTCTCGGCTGCAGCCCGTGAAAAACTTTATTTTTGTTGAATAATAATTTTTCCCGAAAATTTTGGGAAAAATTTTCCCCTATAAAATAATTAAAAAAAAAGGGAAGATACTTGGGAAAAATAAAGATACAGCTCCGTTTAAAATTCTAAATCACCCTATATAACTCCCCGGGGATGAAGAACCATTTGACATCTGCCATTGTCAAGGGCCCAAAAGCTGTCAACATAGACAGAAAAAAGCTGTCCACGAAAAGAAAAAACGTTTTTTAAAGAAACTATAATAATTTTAAGCTATCGTGAAGCCCTTATCAAAAATGTTTTATATACAAAATGTATTTTTATATAAATAATTTTTTGCCCTTTACCAATTTTAGCAGGGGTGTGGTTGAAAGGTTTGTAAACCGCAGTGATGCCAGGGACAAGTGTGCCCCCTCACCTGCTGAAAAACCTTTAAGTGTGCCCTCGGCCCATAATGTCATAGCATTACCCATTTAGCAGTCTTGTTTTTAATAAGGAAGTGAGGATTTCTGCTTACAATTACTGTATACGTAGGAATTCTTAAGTAGTTCAACATCATTTTAAAATTTTTTGTCATTGTTATCTATATATATATTGATATTAATAATAATATGTTATTATTATTGTTATTATTCTTTGCGTTGTCTTTTATTATATGCATAAATGAAGATGCAGGCAAATAAACAATATAATAAATAATATGAATTCCCTAATAATTGATGAATATAACTGAAAGCATTGAACTTCGCTTCCTTAATAAAAATAAAGCTGCTAAACGGGTTGTACTATAGCATGATACCAGCAGGTGGGAGGCGCCACTGTCATATATAAAGCTCTGGACACTTACCTGTGTTATCAGTGTGGCTACGATCCTCAACTACACAATTACAACCATGGTAAATACTGTTAATATATACATGAGATATGGTGATCGAAAGATTATTATCTGTTTATTAGCATTACTTTTAAAGACTAATATCTTTACTTCAAGTTATCCTTATCTCATTATAAACTTTACTCCTTCTCTTTGACAGCGTTGTTTGCCTATGTTGACGGTGTTGGCCGTGATGGTGGCCGTCGCCTATGGTTCTCCAACACCTGGAATTATATATGGTGAGTAGAATATTACGGAGGTGTTATTGTCTCCATCTTTTCAACATCTTGCAAGTCACTCATTTCTTTATGTCTTTTTAGATTACGTATTTTGTTTATTTGCCTGTTTATTTTATTTTATGCTTTCTGCGATGTATTTTCTGATGTACTGCACATTAACAGTCAAAATATAAAATTTATAAATTGTATGACGTAAACAAAATAATTTTCTATTGCCAAGTGGTCGTAGCATTGGCTTCGGTGGAATCGGCCATGGAATCGGTTTGGGTGGGTTTGGCGGCGGCTTCGGTGGTCTTGGCCGCGGCCTAGGTGGTTTTAGTGGCGGACTGGGAGGATACGGTGGCGGTTTGGGATTATATGGTGGTGGTTTGAGAGGATTTGGTGGCGGCTTCGGTGGTTATGGCCGTCGGTATGGTGGATATGGTGAGTAAAGCATCTTAATGTGCTCAGTGAAGAATTTTTTTCACTGTTATCCAGCTGAAAATATTTTGTGGTAAAAGTTGACATAAAAATATATATTGAAGAAGTGTTGGATAAATATAATTTTTTAGTGATGTAATATTAGTGAGAATAATTTTCTTGCTGTTTGCAGGCTATGGAAGGTGAGATTCTCGCTTACTGCAGCTGACTGGTAGTGTCGCCATGACATCACCAACTGTACATCATATTTTTTTAATAAATATATCTATTTCCAACTGCGATTTGTCGAATTACCTTCTTCAATGTAACTTATGACTTTACATAATACTATTTCTAGAGTCTGTTTTTGTGAATCACTCAAATATACTATGAATGTAGACTTGTTCAACCGAAAACTTTACAGAATTCTTAACACATTCATGCCCACTCCATTGCTTCCTCAGAGTTTAGACAAGTGTGTGCATTATTCACTAGAGAATTCTCATTAAAAACAACAGCAACAATACTTCGTACTACTACTACCACTAATAATAATAATAATAATAAGAGTAATAATAAGCACCAACTGGAAGTTCACAAATGATGTGTGCTTTAGATAGGAACACTATGACTACTTTTCGGTTCATCCTGTACACCTTGTAACGTCACAAGTGAGGCGAGAAAAACAAAGAATATCAGTATATACTGGTAGGGGAGTACTTTTAATACCACAAATATTAGTGGCAGCAGTATTAATAGTAGTAGTAGTTGTAGAAGTGGTGGTGTAGAGGAATTAGCTGCAGAAATAGTAGTTGTTGTAGTAGCGTGGTATTAGTTAATGAGGCACTACCAGCAGTAATAGGAAAGGAAGTAGAAATAGTACATATAACAGAGAGTCTGTTAGTAGCAGTTTAAGATGAAATAATAAAATTAGTGTATATATATAGTATATATATAGTAGTGTAACTATATATATATTTTTTTTTTATCACACTGGCCGATTCCCACCAAGGCAGGGTGGCCCGAAAAAGAAAAACTTTCACCATCATTCACTCCATCACTGTCTTGCCAGAAGGGTGCTTTACACTACAGTTTTTAAACTGCAACATTAACACCCCTCCTTCAGAGTGCAGGCACTGTACTTCCCATCTCCAGGACTCAAGTCCGGCCTGCCGGTTTCCCTGAACCCCTTCATAAATGTTACTTTGCTCACACTCCAACAGCACGTCAAGTATTTAAAAACCATTTGTCTCCATTCACTCTATCAAACACGCTCACGCATGCCTGCTGGAAGTCCAAGCCCCTCGCACACAAAACCTCTTTACCCCTCTCTCCAACCTTTCCTAGGCGACCCCTACCCCGCCTTCCTTCCACTACAGACTGATACACTCTTGAAGTCATTCTGTTTCGCTCCATTCTCTCTACATGTCCAAACCACCTCAACAACCCTTCCTCAGCCCTCTGGACAAACAGTTTTGGTAATCCCGCACCTCCTCCTAACTTCCAAACTACGAATTCTCTGCATTATATTCACACCACACATTGCCCTCAAACATGACATCTCCACTGCCTCCAGCCTTCTCCTCGCTGCAACATTCATCACCCATGCTTCACACCATATAAGAGCGTTGGTAAAACTATACTCTCATACATTCCCCTCTTTGCCTCCAAGAACAAAGTTCTTTGTCTCCACAGACTCCTAAGTGCACCACTCACTCTTTTCCATTCATCAATTCTATGATTCACCTCATCTTTCATAGACCCATCCGCTGACACGTCCCACTCCCAAATATCTGAATACATTCACCTCCTCCCATACTCTCTCCTCCAATCTGATATTCAATCTTTCATCACCTAATCTTTTTGTTATCCTCATAACCTTACTCTTTATTGTATTCACCTTTTATTTTCTTCTTTTGACCACCCTACCAAATTCATCCACCAATCTCTGCAACTTCTCTTCAGAATCTCCCAAGAGCACAGTGTCATCAGCAAAGAGCAGCTGTGACAACTCCCACTTTGTGTGTGATTCTTTATCTTTTAACTCCACGCCTCTTGCCAAGACCCTCGCATTTACTTCTCTTACAACCCCATCTATAAATATATTAAACAACCACGGTGACATCACACATCCTTGTCTAAGGTCTAGTTTTACTGGGAAATAATTCCCTCTTTCCTACATACTCTAACTGAGCCTCTCTATCCTCGTAAAAACTCTTCACTGCTTTCAGTAACCTACCTCCTACACCATACACTTGCAACATCTGCCACATTGCCCCCCTATCCACCCTGTCATACGCCTTTTCCAAATCCATAAATGCCACAAAGACCTCTTTAGCCTTATCTAAATACTGTTCACTTATATGTTTCACTGTAAACACCTGGTCCACACACCCCTACTTTCCTAAGCCTCCTTGTTCATCTGCTATCCTATTCTCGCTTACTCTTAATTCTTTCAATAATAACTCTACCATACACTTTACCAGGTATACTCAGCAGACTTATCCCCCTATAATTTGTTGCACTCTCTTTTATCCCTTTGCCTTTATACAAAGGAATATGCATGCTCTCTGCAATCCCTAGGTACCTTACTCTCTTCCATACATTTATTAAATAATTGCACCAACCACTCCAAAACTATATCCCACCTGCTTTAACATTTCTATTTTATCCCATCAATCCGGCTGCCTTACCCCTTTCATTTTACCTACTGCCTCACGAACTTCCCACACACTCACAATGGCTCTTCCTCACCTACAAGATGTTATTCCTCCTTGCCTATACACGAAATCACAGCTTCCCTATCTTCATCAACATTTAACAATTCTCAAAATATTCCTCCATCTTCCCAATACCTCTAACTCTCCATTTAATAACTCTCCTCTCCTATTTTTAACTGACAAATCCTTTGTTCTCTAGGCTTCTAACTTGTTAATCTCACTCCAAAACTTTTTCTTATTTTCAACAAAAATTTGTTGATAACATCTCACCCACTCTCTCATTTGTCTCTTTTTACATTGCTTCACCACTCTCTTAAACCTCTCTTTTTCTCCATATACTCTTCCTCCTTGCATCACTTCTACTTTGTAAAAAACTTCTCATATATATATAAAATATATAATATATATATAATATATATTATATATTATTTATATATATATATTATATTTATATATATATATGTATTTATATATGTATATATATATATATATATATATATATATATATATATATATATATATATATATAAATATATATACATACATATTTATATTATATATATATTATATATATATATATATATATATATATATATATATATACATACATATATAATTTTATATATATATATATATATATATATATATATATATATATATATATATATATATATATATATATATATACATTATAATATATATATATATATATTATATATATATATATATATATATATATATTTTATATATATATATATTTATATATATATTATATATAATATATATATATTATATACATATGAGTCATAAATTTATTCCAAACCATACCGTGACCTTTAACCCATAATAGTTACAATACTATACAGCAAAAGTACATTTGTTTGATGGAGATTTAAAAATCACGGTCTGACACATGAAAACTGTACTATGAGTCCAAGGGTAACAAAAACAATCTAATAATCTTCTATTTTACCTTCCTTACACTTTCTCGTACCCAAACACAACCTTACGTATTACTCTCACACCAAACCACGCACTCAAAACACATACGAGAGACCAGTCCTTTTACGTTTTTACGTCGTACAAATGCCATAAATCCGGAACACAGAAACTACGGTAGGTATAAGGAAAACTACTCTCCCAATGATTCCTAAACAACAACTTGTTCCTACACTTGGTTCGATACATGACTGCTATAATACCGTGTACCCTCTCAATTGTTCCAGCAGAAACCTTGTACACCCTAGATGTATGAATAAAATCTGATACTAACACCCCCAATGCCCTTTCGAGATTGGACCTCGTTGCCACGGCCCTAAAAGTAATAGTCCAGACTTATCCTTATTACATATCATACCCGTTGCCTCGCTAAAAGTGGTCACAATACGATCTACGGCAGACAAACTACCGGCATCTGTAAGCATGAGCGTTGTATCATCAACATAGCCAACAATATGGATGGGTCTACCGCACTGCCCATTACATGGATGCTGCTCACACCCAGCTGCCAGTGCCCTATACAATGGTTCCTGATAAATAGCAAATAAAATTTGCGATAACGGGCACCCCTGGCGAATCCCATGATGTAAGGATACAGTCGTACCTAATTTCCCATTCACCTGGACGCGTAAACTCTCATCGTACCCCACCACCCGTCAACTCGCACTAAGCGACAGTCAGACCCAACTTCCCAATGATGTAGCCGAAAAGGACTGCTCTCTCGTACTAACACTGCCACACCACCTTTTAACCGCGGACTATTCACACCATAAACAACATAACCTCGTATTCTAAATTCACCCACATCCCGATAATTGTGCTCCTGCAGAAACACAACATCAGGCTTAAAATGACATAAACACTGCTCAAAATCATCTTTCCTATAAGGCGCCCGTAAACCATTGACATTTATAGTTAAACACTGGAATGTTGCTGGCTTTCGTCACACACATTCACTCGTAATACATTTAGACATTGAGCGACATCACCGTCTGTGCCACAAACATCGCCAGGCGGGAGGCTCGCCACCCTGGCATTGTCTTCAAAGCCATTAGCCGCAATCGCGGCCCACGACTTTTTCCCTGGTCGTTGTCCTGGTGTCAGTTCATCATCACTACTTGAATTCCCTTCCGCCCGCTTACGGGAGCTCCCGTCGACAACGGTGCGGGCGGGCGCGGTCATGTTAGTAATTATCACAGTGGGTCCGTCGGGAGTAGCAATCGTTGACGGTGGGCTACCAATGCTATTATCGGACGCCACTGGGGTGGATGGTGGCGCTGGATACTCCTCCACCGCACCATACAACTCCGGAAATGATACAGGGAGGTCTAGCTCTACCTCACGAGATGGAACAACATCAGTTGATGTCGCTGCGACACCGTCATCAGTAACGCTCGTCTCCATAAAGGGCAATGTTACACACGGTGAATCAGGTGTAGTGACAGGTACATCGAGGGAAGGCTGTTGAGGCGTTGGTGTCGGACGGACGCCCTCGCCTACCATAGACTCGGGGGCTTGTGTAGGAGCGTCTAACAACACACGCTGCGCACCCTGTTGACGGGAACGCCGACGATCACATTGATACGCCATGTGTCCATACGCGTCACATAACCGACACGTCTTCCTTTGCCCCGAGTAATACACATATACCTGAGTACGGTAGACATCGAGGAGAACAAAAGACGGGATGGCCATTTTGATGGACATTTTTGCTGAAAACAGCCCGTCAGGTTTACCTTCAAATGGGCCATGGCTCCATACACCTGCAAAAGTCTGGTGAATCATCCCAAATTTGGTGAAAACCTTACGGATTGCATGCTCATCAGCTTCGAAAGGGACGTTTCGAATCTTGACCCATGTGTAAGTGCGGGACACATCCCGAAGACACACTGCCACAGTTGGGTTCACCTGACAACGTAGATCTTGATAACGTTGAATCATCCTCATACACTGTAGTAGTCGTAAACTTGACGAAAACCCGGGAAGCACCATTTACTGAAACACCATAGATGTCATCGTTGGAGATCTTATATATGTCTTGTAGGATTAGGAGTAGGAGGACGTCAACATTATGATCCAACAAAGATCCCTGCAAAAGCTCAACACATACAGTGTTAACTCGTCGGAGGCTTCCCTCCATCTTGTGGGGTAATGTTGATTTTCGCCACCAGAGGGCGAGGCGCAGAGGACACAACCACTCAACTCGGTACCTGTGAGGCAACTGAGGAGCGTCTGCGCAAAGGTCCACTCGGCCCGAAAGCGAAGAGGACAATGTCCCCCCCCCCACTCTCATAGATCTAAACTTACTCCCTGTTCAGAACATCCACACTTACTACTGTGCAATCTATATCTACAGGACCTTAAATTACAATATTAACCTTGACCTAAAACGCTTTCTTGATAGTTGTGACACAGGCATAACACCAGACAAAAACATCTCTATGACATTCCCCGTGTTCGACTAAACCTTTACAAAAATTCAATGTATTTCAAAGGACCCAAAATCTTGAAAACCCTACCTGAAAACTCTAGAACTGCAGACACATTCATCACTTTCAAAACTACAGTTAGAAAACATCTTATCTCCCTGATCCACCCTGACAACTAACTACATGATAACCACCTGGTGGTTTAAAATTACACTCACTCACCCACTGACTATAAACCCACAAATACTAATCTTAATCTTAAAATAATAAATCCTAACTAGTCATAAGTTTGCCTCTGATACTCAAATATAGACACCTTGTATTGTGCCATAACAAAAGCATTCACATTGCTAAACTCACAAATTATGATGTAGTCACTTAGCCTTAATACTATAATCTGTAAGGATTTAATGTTAAGAATTAATCTAAGTCTGCTCGAAATGCCTAGCCATGCTAGGTGTCCTAGTGGCCCCCTCTGTAATTAGTATTTTATAACATGTAAACCACAAAATACCCAAAACCTGTAAACCCCACATTGTAACCATTATAGAGAATAAACTTGAATTGAATTGAATTGAATTGAAATGAATTATGTAATGCATACATAGGTCATTATTATCTCAAACAGCCATTATTATCTCAAACACTATCAAACAGGTGCATACACTGTACTAAAGTACGCATGAAAAACAGAAAAGGCACCTTATGAAAAATGTGTAAGGGGTGGGTGCATGATGGATGTATGTACAATTATAGTGTAACAAATGTGTGTAACAAATGCACTTTGGCACAGTTACCCTTTAGTAATGATGACATTGACTTACCTAACTTTAATACAAATGACCCATTGCCATATATTGATGATTATAATTGTTTTATGAAAAAAGGCTTCGCTTTATTCATGTCAACGCAAGATCACTTTTTCCAAAAGTGGCAGATATTAGGATTCTAGCTAACAGAACTAGGGCGGCAGTTATAACCTTCTCTGAATCCTGGTTGGATGATACGGTGACTGACGACGAGGTCAAAATAGGTTACAATATAAAACGCATAGATAGGAACAGAAAGGGTGGTGAAGTATGTGCCTATATTAGAAATGACTTAGCTTACAACCCAAGACCTGATTTAAATAACAATAAACTGGAGACTCTATGGTTTGAAGTGCTGCTTCCCAAGACTAAACCCATCTTAGTAGGAACTAGTTACCGCCCTCCTACCCAGGACCAGTTCTTAGAATACTTTTCCAGAGTACTGTCCGGAGTTGAAAACAATTGCGAGACAATAATACTGGGCGACTTCAATATCTGTTTTCAGCAACAAAATAACGGGCTATGCAAAAGGTATAAGCAAATTCTAGGTTTAAATAGTTACACTCAACTAATTAATACTCCAACCCGGATCACACAGTTATCAGCCACCCTAATTGACCACATACTTTGTAACCGCTCCGAGATCATTAGTCAGTCATGCGTCATTACCACAGGTTTCAGTGATCATTTCATCATTTACTGCACCAGGAAAATCACTAGGGATAGGATAGGCCTTCACAGGGCAATAAAAACGAGGTCAACTAGAAACTACAGGAAAGAAACACTAGTAAATAGGCTACACAATTGTGAATGGTCAGAGATAGCAAGTTACACGGACGTAAACGATGCCTGGGAAAAATTCAAAAGAATGTTCAATACCATCCTTGATAATATTGCACCAGTTAAAGAGGTTAGGATTAAACGAATAACTGAACACTGGATGACTACTGAGATATTAGATAATATGAAATTCAGAGACCAGCTGCTAAAAAGATTTAAAGCAAACAGACAGGATATTGCAGCACTAAATGAATTCCAAAGGGTGAGGAACATAGTACAGTGGCTTATAAAAGTAGCAAAGGCAAAGCACAATTGCTCAAAAATTGAAGAGTATAAGCATAACCCCAGAAAGCTCGGGCAACAACTAAAACAGTTGGGGTATAGGTCTAACATAGTACTCACTATCGATAACGAGGTATGCCACGAAACATCTAAGGTGGCAAATTGCTTTAATTCCTACTACACATCTGTTGCATCGAAACTAGTAAGTAAACTACCAGCTGCATCAAATACCTTTAACACAGACTGATAAATTTCAAACATACTATACCAATAAATGGGTAACTCCAAACAGTTGTCAACTAGTAAGTGTATTTCAATGCTTTATTCAAAAAGAACTAAGCAGGTTAAACCCAACTAAGAGCACAAGCCCTGATAACATCCCGTCTAAGTTCCTAAAAGATGGTGCTTCTGAACTGTCAATCCCTATTGCTCACATAATAAATCTATCAGTCACCACTAATACCGTACCGGAGAGGTTCAAGGAGGCCAGAGTTACTCATATCTTCAAGAAAAATAGTAGGTCTGATGTCAGCAACTATAGGCCCGTTAGTATACTCAGTATAATATCCAAAATTCTAGAGAGGGCGATGTACTCTCAAGTAGTTAAGTACCTTAATGACAACAACATTCTCCATAGCTATCAGTCGGGCTTTAGAAAATCTTACTCAACCGACACCTCCCTAATTAATCTGATGGATTACCTGAGAACTGAAATGTCAAAGGAGAACCTCATAGGTATGGTAACCTTAGACTTGCAAAAGGCCTTCGATACTGTCAACCACAATATATTATGGAAGAAACTTCAAGCTATCGGTATGGGTTTTCTTTTAGACTGGTTTAAGTCACCTTAGCAACAGGAGACAATTGTCAAAATCAACAAAACGGAATCAGAACCCCTGCCGATAGCATGTGGAGTTCCCTAGGTAGTATTCTGGGTCCCTTACTATTCTTATGTTATGTCAAAGACATGCCTATCAGCGCCAAGTGTGAACTCCTACTGTATGCAGATAACAGTGCTCTGTTAGTGTCAGGTAATGACCCACAAGATATGCTAATGTTTCAACACGGGAAAAGGAGTCCTGCAGCAAATGGTTAGTAAACAATAAACTATCATTACACCTCGGGAAAATGAAGCCATTCTTTTTGGCCGAAACTAAACTTAGAAGGGTATATATTTTGGTCCAGTGTAAGGGGAAAGGCCTCATTTTGGTTTTCATCAGTAAAATATTGGGAATCCCCTTTGACCCAGCATGCGGAGAATTGTGGGAAAAAGTGTAAAAAAGAAAGCGAGTGCCAGTTTTGAATTTCCCTGTATACACAAGCAGAGTGTCTACTACTGAGGCTCGCAGGCCCCTATGTCTAGCCCTTTACAATGCCATAGGGATACGTTGCCTTCAGGGTTTCTCTCCCTTTGACAAAAAAACTGAAAGATGACGCAAATCAACAAAACAAAATCATAAGATTATTTGGGCTGGGACCAAGAGAAATGTGGGCCCAAGATGAATTACGCATTTGGATATGCGAATTTTTGAAGACAGAGTAAAAAAACTGAACCCAAATCATTTTAAAAATATATTTATATATTTATAAAATATTATATATTTATATATATTATTTTTTTATATATATTTATTATATAATATATATATATAAAAATTATAAAATATAATATATTTTATTTAATATATATATATATATATTTTATTTATATATTTTATATATAAAAAAAAATTTAAAATATATATTTTTATATTAATATTATTTTAAAATTTTTTTATATATTATATATATATTTTTATTGCAAAAAAACCACTCTAAAAGAATGAAAAATTTCCCAAGCGCTTTCGTGACTACTCACATTCAAGGAATTGAAAATGTGGTAGTACGATAGCGCATGGAATTTCCTATTCTTTCAGGTGGTTGTTTGCATTTTCTAAAATCACTGTTTACTGTGTCTTATTGATATATAAATATTATATTTTTTTATATTATAAAAAATTTATAAAAATATATATATATATAATATATATTTTATATAAAAATATATTTATATATATAAAATATATATAAAAATTTATATATTATTTTAAAAGTCAAAGGGGAAGTCTGTTGTGCGTGGATGTTGTGAAAATGATAAAAAAGAGATGATTGTGGATGTTATGAATTAGAAAAACGGATGTCCTGGTTTTAAAGTAAAAACAAAGCTGAAGGGGGGGGGAGAGTTTCAATAAAGAGGAATAAATGGGATTGGGTCAGGGGTTTCAAATAGAGTTAGAGCTAAAAAAAGGAGTGATAATTTAAAGGAAAAAAACTAGGGAGGAAAAAGGGGGGCTACAAATGCATAAATTCAAGGATTAGGGGAGTAAAAATAAAGTTTGGAGTGAAAAGTGGGTTATGTAAGCTGTATGCACCGGGAAAAGAAAGAAGAGTAGAGGAGGGGAGAGTTTCTGGGAAAGTTGAGTGAATGCTGGGGAGTTTTGAAAACAAGTGTGAGGTAATGGTGGTTGGGGATTTCAATGCTAAAGTGGGTAAAAAAGTTATGGAGGGGCAGTAGGTAAATTTTGGGGTGCCAGGGGTAAATGTAAATGGGGGGAGCCTTTAATTGAGCTATGTGTAGAAGAAATTTGGGAATAAATTTAAAACTATTTTATGAAAAAGGGATAAATAAAAATACAAGGTTGATGTAGCACGTAATGAAAATGTTTGTTTGATTTGTATTTGGGGGATAAAAAGGTTTATGGGTAGGCTCCCGGAGACATGTTTATGGGGGCAACTGATAGTCGATCATTTTTTTGTTGTAGCTACAGTTAGAGTAAGAGGAGTGGGAAAAAAGGGAAAGGGGGCAAAAAAAAAGTAAAAGGGGGGGAAAGTGTATAAAACTAAAGGGGGGAGGAATTCGGGGGAGATATAAGCGATATTTGGGAGAAAGGGGGCTAGTGCAAAGATGAGTGTGGGGGGTGAAGAGCGTTGGAAAAGTTTTAAAATGCAGTATTGAATGTGGGGAGAAGTTTGTGGTTTTAGGAGGGGGGGGCAGGAGGAAAGAGGAGTGATTGGTAATGATGAAGTAAAGGGTGTGATAAAAAAAAGAAAAAGGGAGCTTACGAGAGGTTTTTACAAACAGAAGTGTTATAAGAAGAGCGAGTTATGGGATAAAAGAAAGGGGAGGAGTGGTGAGAAGTGCAAAAGGAGAGCAGATGAAAGATGGGGAGGCATGTCAAGAAAATTTTTTTTTTTTTTAATGAAAATAAGAAAAAATTTTTGGAGTGAGTTAAAAAAAGTTAAGGAAAACCCAGGGAAAGATGGATTTGTCCATTAAAAAAAAGAGTAGGGGAGTTAGTAGATGGGGGGAGGGAGGTTTTTGGTAGATGGCGAGAATATTTTGGGGAATTTTTTAAATGTTGAGGAAGAAAGGGGGCGGTAATTTCATGCACTGGCCAGGGAGGTATACCATCTTTAGGAGTGAAGAAGAGCAGAATGTAAGTGTGGTGGAGGTACGTGAGGCATTACGTAAAAATGAAAGGGGGAAAAGGGCAGCTGGAACTGATGGGATCAGGGAAGAAATGTTAAAAGCAGGGGGGGATATGTGTTGGAGTGGTTGGTTACTTTTGTTTAATAAATGTATGAAAGAGGAGAAGGTACCTAGGGTTGGCGGAGAGCATGTATGTCCCTTTATATAAAGGGAAAGGGGAAAAAAGAGATTGTAAAAATTTAGAGGAATAAGTTTACTGAGTATACCAGGAAAAGTATACGGTAGAGTTAAAATTTGAAAGAATTAGGGGAAAGGACAGAATGTAGAATTGCGGATGAGCAAGGAGGCTTCAGAGTGGGTAGGGGATGTGTAGATCAAGTGTTTACTTTTGAAGCATATATGTGAACAGTTTTTTGGATAAAGGTAGGGAAGTTTTTATTGCATTTATGGATTTAGAAAAGGCATATGATAGAGTGGATGAGGAGCAATGTGGCAGATGTTGCAAGTTTTTTGGAATAGGTGGTAAGTTACTAAATGCTGAAGAGCTTTTATGAGGATAGTGAGGCTCAGGTTAGGGTGGTAGAAGAGAGGGAGAATACTTCCGGTAAAAGTAGGTCTTAGACAGATGTGTAATGTCACCATGGTTGTTTAAAAATTTTATAGATGGGGTTGTAAAAGAAGTAAATGCTAGGGTGTTCGGAGAGGGGTGGGATAAAATTATGGGGAATCAAATTCAAAATGGGAATTGACACAGTTACTTTTTGCAGATGATACTGTGCTTATGGGAGTTCTAAAGAAAAATTGCAAAGGTTAGTGGATGAGTTTGAGAATGTGTGTAAAGGTAGAAAGTTGAAAGTGAACATAGAAAAAGAGTAAGGTGATGAGGGTATCAAATGATTTAGATAAAGGAAAAATTGGATATCAAATTGGGGAGGAGGAGTATGGAAGAAGTGAATGTTTTCAGATACTTGGGAGTTGACGTGTCGGCGGATGGATTTATGAAGGATGAGGTTAATCATAGAATTGATGAGGGAAAAAAGGTGAGTGGTCATTGAGGTATATGTGGAGTCAAAAAACGTTATCTATGGAGGCAAAGAAGGAAAAGTATGAAAAATATAGTAGTAAACCCAAAACCTTAATGGATGTGAAGCTTGGGTGGTAAATGCAGCAGCGAGGAGCGGTTGGAGGCAGTGGAGATGTCCTGTCTAAGGGCAATGTGTGGTGTAAATATTATGCAGAAATTCGGAGTGTGGAAATTAGGAGAAGGTGTGGAGTTAATAAAAGCATTAGTCAGAGGGCAGAAGAGGGGTTGTTGAGGTGGTTTGGTCATTTAGAAAAGAATGGATCAAAATAGAATGACATGGAAAGCATATAAATCTATGGGGGAAGGAAAGAGGGGTAGGGGTCGTCCTCGAAAGGGTTGGAAAGAGGGGGTAAAGGAGGTTTGTGGGCGAGGGGCTTGGATTTCCCAAGAAAGCGTGCATGAGGTGTTAGATAGGAGTGAATGGAGACGAATGATACTTGGGCCCTGACGATCTGTTGGAGTGTGAGCAGGGTAATATTTAGTAAAGGGATTCAGGGAAACCGGTTTTTTCATTTAGTCGGACTTGAGCCTGGAAATGGGAAGTACAATGCCTGCACTTTAAGGAGGGGTTTGGGATATTGGCAGTTTGGAGGGTTATGTTGTGTATCTTTATATGTTATGCTTCTAAACTTTGTATTCGGGGCACCTCTGCAAAAGCAGTGATAATGTGTGCAGTGGTGAAAGTGTTGAATGATGATGAAAGTATTTTCTTTTTGGGGGATTTTCTTTTTTTTTTTGGGTCACCCTGCCTCGGGGGGAGACGACCGACTTGTTGAAAAAAAAAAAAAAAATTAATAAAATATAATATATAATTTTAAATTATATTATATATATATATATATATATAATATATATATATATATATATATATTATACATATATAAATTTTCAAGAAGTCGGCCGTCTCCCACCGAGGCAGGGGGGACTAAAAAAAAGAAAGAAATCCCCAAAAAGAAAATACTTTCATCATCATTCAACACTTTCACCACACTCACACATTATCACTGTTTTTGCAGAGGTGCTCAGAACACAACAGTTTAGAAGCATACACATATAAAGATACACAACATATCCCTCCAAACTGCCAATATCCCAAACCCCTCCTTTAAAGTGCAGGCATTGTACTTCCCATTTCCAGGACTCAAGTCCGATTATATGAAAATAGCCGGTTTCCCTGAATCCCTTCAATAAATATTACCCTGCTCACACTCCAACAGATCGTCAGGTCCCAAGTGCCATTCGTCTCCATTCACTCCTATCTAAGACGCTCAAGCACGCTTGCTAGAAGTCCAAGCCCCTTGCCCACAAAACCTCCTTTACCCCCTCTCTCCAACCCTTTCGAGGACGACCCCTACCCCGCCTTCCTTCCCCTATAGAATTATATGCTTTCCATGTCATACTACTTTGATCCTTTCTCTCTAAATGACCAAACCACCTCAACAACCCCTTTTCCCTGCCTCTGCCCTAATGCTTTTATTAACTCCACACCTTTTCCTAATTTCCTCACTCCGAATTTTCTGCATAATTTTTACACCACACTTTTGCCCTTAAACAGGACATCTCCACTGCCTCCAACCGTCTCCTCGCTGCTGCTTTTACCACCCAAGCTTCACACCCATATAAGAGTGTTGGTACTACTTATTTCTACATTCCCTTCTTTGCCTCCATAGATAACGTTTTTTGACTCCACATATACCTCAACGCACCACTCACCTTTTTTTCCTCATCAATTCTATGCTTAACCTATCCTTCATAAATCCATCCGCCGACACGTCAACTCCCAAGTATCTGAAAACATTCACTTCTTCCATACTCCTCCTCCCCAATTTGATATCCAATTGTTCTTTATCTAAATCATTTGATACCTTCATCACCTTACTCTTTTCTATGTTCCTTTCAACTTTCTACCTTTACACGCATTCCCAAACTCATCCATTTGCCTTTGCAATTTTTCTTTAGAATCCCCCATAAGCCCCGGTATCTCACCCAAAAAGTAACTGGTCAATTCCCATTTGAATTTGATTCCCCAAAATTTAACCCCACCCCTCTCCCGAAAACCCTAGCATTTACTTCCTTTACAACCCCATCTATAAATATATTAAACAACCATGGTGACATTACACATCCTGTCTAAGACCTACTTTTACCGGGAAGTAATCTCCATCTCTTCTACACACCCTAACCTGAGCCTCACTATCCTCATAAAAACTCTTTACAGCTTTTTAATAATTACCACCTATTCCATATACTTGCAACATCTGCCACATTGCTCCTCTATCCACTTATCACATACCTTTTCTAAATCCATAAATGCAATAAAAACTTCCCCACCTTTATCTAAATTTCTGTTCACGTATAAGCTTAAATGTAAACACTTGATCTACACATCCCCCACCCACTCTGAAACTCCTTGCTCATCGCAATCCTACATTCTGTCTTACCCCTAATTCTTTCAATTATAACCCTACCGTACCCCTTTTCCTGGTATACTCAGTAAACTTATTCCTCTATAATTTTTACAGTCTCTTTTGCCCCCTTCCTTTTTATATAGGGGACTATACATGCCCCTCCGCCAATCACTAGGTACCTTCCCTCTTTCATAAAATTTATTTAAAAAAAAAGTACCAACCACTCCAACACTATATGCCCCAGTGCTTTTTACATTTCTGTCATGATCCCATCAGTTCCAGCTGCTTTACCCCCTTTCATCTACGTAATGCCTCACGTACCTCCCCCCCACTTACATTCTGCTCTTCTTCACTCCTAAAAGATGTATACCTCCCTGACCAGTGCATGAAATTACTGCCTCTCTTTTTTTCCTTAACAGTTAAAAGTTCCTCAAAATATTTCGCCATCTACCTAATGCCTCCATCTCCCCCTCTACTAACTCCCTACTCTGTTTTTAACTGACAAAAACCATACTTTCCCCAGGCTTTCTTAACTTGTTTAACTCACTCCAAAATTTTTTCTATTTTCATTAAAATTTCTTGACAGTGCCTCTCCCACTCTATCATCTGCTCTCCTTTTGCACTCTTCACCACCCTTCACCTTTCTTTTTACTCTCCATCTACTCTGCTCTTTTTATAACACTTCTGCGTTGTAAAAACCCCTCATAAGCTACCTTTATCTCTTTTATCGCACCCTTTACTTCATCATTCCACCAATCACTCCTCTTTTCCCCCTGCTCCCACCTCCTATAATCACAAAAATTCTGCCCCAAAATTCTAATACTGCATTTTTAAAACTATTCCAACCCTCTTAAACCCCCCCCATACTCATCTTTGCACTAGGCCACCTTTCTGCCAATAGTCGCTTATATCTCACCCGAACTTCCTCCTCCCTTAGTTTATACACTTTCACCTCCCTCTTACTTGTTGTTGCCACCTTCCTCTTTTCCCATCTACCTCTTACTCTAACTGTAGCTACAACTAAATAATGATCTAATATATCAGTTGCCCCTCTATAAACTTGCACATCCTGGAACCTACCCATCAACCTTTTATCCACCAATACATAATCTAATAAACTACTTTCATTACGTGCTACATCATACCTTGAATATTTATTTATCCTCTTTTTCATAAAATATGTATTACTTATTACCAAATCTCTTTCTACACATAGCTCAATTAAAGGTTCCTCATTTACATTAAACCCTGGCACCCCAAATTTACCTACTACTCCCTCCATAACATTTTTACCCACTTTAGCATTGAAATCCCCAACCACCATTATTCCACACTTGATTCAAAAAATCCACGCATTCACTCAACATTTCCCAAATCTCTCTCTCTCCCCTACACTTCTCTCTTCTCCAGGTGCATACACGCTTATATAACCCACTTTTCACATCCAATCTTTATTTTTACTCCACATAATCCCTCTTTTCCTGCCATTTGCTTATCCTTCAACATTATTGCTACTCCTTCTTTAGTTCTAACTCTATTTGAAACCCCTGACCTAATCCCATTTATTCCTCTCCATTGAAACTCTCCCACCCCCTTCAGCTTTGTTTCACTTAAGCCAAGACATCCACTTCTTCTCATTCATAACACCACAATCATTTTCTTTCTTTAATTCCCATTTGACAACTCCACGCCATTCAAAAATTCCCCATTTTGGAAATTTTTAAAACCCATTTTTTTAAAAAAATTCTTTCCCCCCCAGGAAAAAAGGGTTATAGCCCTTGTTCCCCGGAAATAATGACGTTTAAAAATGCAGGTGTTAGGGAAAAGGAAAAAATTCAAATCCAATTTCCCCCAATTTTTTAAAGGAAAAAGGGAATAGCCAAAATCTTTTAAAAGATAAATAAAAAAATAATATTTTATAAAATAAATATAATTATTTATTTGATATTAATAAATAAAACATTTAATTCCCCAAAAATATTTATAAAAAAAACTAGAATTAATATATATATATTATATATATATATATATATATATATATAAAAATTTTATAATAATGTATATAATATATAATAAAATTATATATAATATATATATATTATATATAATATATATAATATATTATATATATAATAAATAATGTGCAAAAAAAACCACTCTGAAAGAATAGAGAAATTCCAAGCGCTTTCGTGACTACTCACATTATCAAGGAACTATGAAAGTAAAGCATCCAAGGAAGCTATATAAGGGGTCTGGCCAGCACCTCACTATCAGATCCCACAACGGTTAAACACCTGACGCGCGCCGACCCAACTTGGATAGGTCTTTTGCACAACTCACCCCACAAACTATTCTACCCAAGAAAATTTAAAAATGATTGTCCCGTGTATTATTAAATTCTTTCCCAAATTCTATTAATTATAAATGGATCTAATTTATATAAACCAAAGGAAATATTCATATTATTGTCAAAACTGCTTTTTATGAAACAAGATTCAATTAATTCCTGTCGACCATGGGCTTGCTTGATACTACTTTCTCAACCCTTTTTGAAAATCAATTGGATGGTTAAAATCTCTTACATGAATAAATAGAGCATTGGAATCTTGTCCGTTCTAATGCTATATTTATGTTGTTTTAATCTTAGTTCGAGATTTTTACCAGTTTGACCGTGATAAACTTTATCGCAAATTTTATATATATATATATTATATATATATATATTTATATATATATATATAATATGATTATATTATATATATATATATATATAATTATATATTATTTTATATATATATATTATTTTTAAATATATATATATATATATATATATATATTATATATATATATATATATATAATATTATAAAATATTATATATATATATTATATATATAATATTTTATATATATATATATAACAGTGGACCCCCGTTAACGATATTTTTTCACTCCAGAAGTATGTTCAGGTGCGTACTGACCGAATTTTTTTCCCATAAAAATATTGTGAAGTAGTTTAGTCCATTTCAGACCCCAAACATACACGTACAAACGACTTAATAAATACACTTACATATTGGTCACATTCAAGGTAATCTTTTATGGGGGGGGTCACTAAATATATGTATATATATAATATATAATAAAATTTTAAAATATATATATATATATATATATATATATATTATATATATTAATAATAATTTTATAAATAATATAATTATAATATATATTATATATATATTTTATTTAATATAAAATATTTATATAATTATATATATTTATATATAAATATATAAGCAATAAGATCACAGTAAACAGGGTTTCAAAATATCCCAAAACAACCACTGGAAAGAATAGAGAAGCTCAAGCGCTTTCGTGACATACACATTTATCAAGGAACAATTTTTCCTTGATAATGTGGTGTCACAAAAGCGTTTGGAACTTCTTATCTTTCACAGTGGTTGTTTTGCATATTTGCATAAAATTTATATTTTAATATTATATATAAATAATATATAAAAATATATATATAATATATTTTATATATATATATATATTTTTATATATTATATACATATATATATAAAATATATATATTTTATATATATAGGGTATTAATATTATATTAATATTATAAAATATATAAATATATTATTATATATATATATTATTATAGATATTATATATATAATATATATAATAAATATATTATATATTAATTTTATATATATATATATTATATATTTTATATATATATTTTATTATACATATTTTAAAATTAATTATTTTAATATATTTTTATTATATTATATATATATATTAATATTATATAAATATTTTTAAATATATATATATATTTATATATATATTATATTATTTTATATATATATAATATAATATATATGACGTATCGAGTCATATAACTGCTGGCCCTTTCTCCTCACTGGTCGCTACTAGATTTATCATATCTCTTCTTGAAGCTAGCTTGAAGCTATGTATGGATTCTGCAGCAGACTATTCCACTTCCAAACAACTCTGTGACTGAAGAAATACTTCCTAACAAACCTGTGATTAATCTAGGTCTTCAACTTCGAACTGTGCCCCTTGTGTGTGTGTCCCATCTCTGAAACATCGTGTCCCTAACCACATTGTCAATTCTTCTCAGTATTTTATATGTTATTAGCATGTGCCCCTGTCACTCCCGTTATCCAGGGTTGTCAGGTCGATTTCCCTTAACCCATCCTCGTAGAACATGCCCCTTAGCTCCTGGACTAGTCTTGTTGCAAACCTAATTTCTTGACGTGCTTGACCAGGTGTGGATTCCAAATTGGTGCTGCATACTCCAGCATGTGGCTGACATACACGGCGTACAGAGTCTTCCATGATTCCTTACTCAGGTGTCGGAACGCTGTTCTTAGGTTTACCTGGCGCCCATATGCTGCAGCAATTATTTCCTTGACGAGCGCCTCAAGAGATATGCACGGTATTATACTCACCACAAGATCCTTTTTCTTGACTGAGGTTTGCAGTCTTCGGTCTTCTAGGCTGTATTCTGTCTGCGGTCTTCTTTGGCCTTCCTCAAACTTCATGATTTTGCACTTGGTGAGTGTGTGTAGGTGTGACCTAATTAATATCTGAATAAACAACCCCTTACGATTATAACCGGATATAATCATGTAAATGCTTCATAACAATTGTAACTTGTTCAGCTATCAAAACTTTGCGGCCCATTATGCACATCTGTAATTATTTTACTACCGTCCACAGGATGGGTATGGGATGCATAATACATATGTTAAACTGACTTGCGGTGAGCACATTATGTATCACTCACCGTTGTTGTAAGAATATTATGCACCACACATCGTTAGGAACATTATGTAGAGAGGCTTGAGTCTCTCAATGAATCTAAAAGGAAACATTATATTAATCCTTGTTGATGATATTTAGGATTTTTCACTAGGTTTGCTGATGGTGGTTTAAAGCCTTTCGACTGCATTAAGGCTGTACGTAAACTTCTCATCACCAAAATATTATTATTATGATTATTATTATTATTATTATTATTATTATTATTATTATTATTATTATTATTATTATATTATTATTATTATTATTATTATTATTATTATTATTATTATTATTATTTTTATTATTATTATTATATATATTATTATTTTATTATTATATTTTTTATTATTATTGGTCTTATTTTTATTATTATTACTAGTACTACTACTACTAGGTGATGGCTTGTGTTCATCACAGAAGAGTAGCGAGATTTGTGTCTGTAACCAGACATGCATCCGCAACAGGAGAGCACCGAGACATGTGTCTATAACACCAGAGTAACAAGACTGACTGACACCCTTAAGACACTGTAGAGACACTTTTAGCCCTTCAAGGGCCGGGCTCTCGAAAACCCCGAGCCATACAACTTGACAATTAAACTATAGGTTAATTTTATTCTTCCTGCTCAGTTTAACACATTTAGCAAACATGAGAATAATTTGTGAAATTTCAGTTTGTTAGGAAAGAGGACTGTTTATAACGCAGCCTTCTTTTACAATGACATGCAAGAAATGCCTGTAGCTCTTCATACGAAGAGCTACAGGCATTTCTTGCATTTCTCTGGGTAAATGCACTGGCAGATATACACTCCTGCGTATATAATCACTGGAAAATAGAGATTATTGTACTATTTGTACTCCTTGCACATCTTGATTTATATACATAAGGATATACATTTTCGGCTTATATTCGCTACAGATATTAACTTATGAAAGAGTGTAACATAAGATATACACACCTCTAAGGACATATATTCTGATGTTTATACACTATTAGGTGTACAGGCGCTAAGATATATATCTCTAGGTACATATACGCCTAGATATATGTTGTTTAGTTTACAAACTAAAGAGAGATATACACAGATCTACGTATGTGCAATGAAATGTAAACCAGTGGAAATAAATACACAGAGATATACATATCGCTGTGTATACGTATCTTACGTATATATATATACAGTATGCAGAGACATACGCCTTTCGTGTATATTCACTGAGAGATTCACACCTTCCATGCGTGTACATAGAAACACACACCGCATTTGAATATACACTGAGATACACAAGTATATACATTGAGAGATTCACATCTCACTTCAATACACTGAGAGATTCACCCCTTTTGTGTATATATACCAAGATACACTGAGATAAACACCTTCAAAGAAGGAATAGAATACAATCTTGGTCTGTCAGTTAGCAGTTTGAACAACAATAACACGAAAAAAAGCTTTAGCTGAACTTTATTGACTTAGAACTGAGGGAGACTGACACTAGTCAGTTTATCTATCATCATTCTATCAAGCAGGAGGAGCCACATGTTTATGGTGCATCCAGCAAGATAAGCAGACTCTGGATATCATTATCGCCCGGCTCTGGCTGGGATACAATTATCTTTGGGAGATTAAATCAGATCCATCAGATATGTCATTATGTGCTGAAATGCGATAAAAATTAATGAATTCAGAGACAACTCACTCAGAAATGTTCAAGAATGTCAAAGAATTTTATCCAAGAAATATCAAAAAAATGTCAAGGTATTTTAACAACAATTGTATGTCATAAACCATTCTGGGAAAAATACTGACTTTGCTCACTGTAAATAAAGCATTAATGCTTTGCGCGCGCGCGCGCGTGTGTGTGTGTACTCACCTACTCACCTATTTGTGGTCGCAGGGGTCGATTCATAGCTCCTGGCCCAGCTTCTTCACTGGTCGCTACTAGGTCCTATCTCTCCCTACTCCATGAGCTTTATTAAACCTCGTTTTAGAACTATGTATGGTTCCTGCCGCCACTACGTCACTTGCCAGACAATTCCCCTTCCTGACAACTCTATGATTAAAGAAATACTTTCTACCAGCTCTACCATCTCCTGTTGTGCCGCCTTGTGTCTGTGTCCCACCTCTAGAACATCCTGTCTCTGCCCACCTTGTCAATTCCTCACAGTGTTTTGTATGTCGTTATTATGTCTCCCTTAACCCGCCTATCCTCCAGCGTCGTCAGGCCGATTTCCTTTTAACGTTTCTTCTTCCTTAGCTCTGGGACTAGTCTTGTTGCAAACCTTTGCACTTTTTCTAATTTCTTTACGTGTTCGACCAAGTATGTGTTCGAAATTGATGCTGCATGCTAAAGTATCTGCCTGACGTACACGGTGTACAGAGTCATGAACGATTCCTTACTGAGGTATCGGAACGCTACACTCAGGTTCGCCCATATGCTGCAGTAGTTGTCTGGCTGATGTGCGCCTCATGAGATGTGCTCGATATTATACTCACCCTATGATCTTTTTCCTTGAGTGAGGTTTGCACTCTTTGACCACCTAGCCTATACTCTGTCTGCAGTCTTCTTTGCCCTTTAGAGATCTTCATGATTTTGCATTTGGCGGGATTAAATTCAAGAAGCCAGTTGCTGGTACTGGTTTGCAGCCTGTCCAGGTCTCTTTGTACTCCTGCCTGATCCTCATTCGATTTAATTCTCCTCATTAACTTCACATCATCTGCGAACAGGGACACTTCTGAGTCTATCCCTTCCGTAATGCCATTCACATATAAAAAAAATAGCAATGGTCCTAGAACTGACCCATGTGGAACCCCGCTCGTCACAGGTGCCCTTCCTGTTATGTGTACCTGATCCTCTAAGTTTTGCACTAATATCTTGTGAAGAACTGTGTCTAAGACCTTCTTGCAGTCCAAGAAAATGCAATCTACCAACCCCTGTTTCCTGTCTTTCGTTACCTTGTCAAAAAACTCCAGTAGGTTTGCGACACAGGATTTTTCCTTCTCTAAATTAGTGCTGATTACCGTTTATAAGCTCGTTCCGTTGTAGGTGCTCCACAACTCTCCTCCTGATAATCTTCTCCTTGACTTAGCAGACTATACATGTCAATGACACCTGTCTGTAGTTTAGTGCCTCGTGTGTGTGTCTCCTTTCTTAAAAATGAGGACTACATTTGCCGTCTTCCATACCTCAGGTAGTTGTCCAGTTTCAATGTATGTGTTGAAGATTGTTGTTGGTGGCACACTCAGCGCCTCTGCTCCCTCTCTAAGGAGAGGGAGCAGAGGCAGAGAGATACTGTTCCTTCCCATCCCCTTTGAGGTATCAAATTCACTTACCAGCTTCTTTACCTCCTCCTCTTTTGTGTGTATTTCAGACAGCACTGTTTGGTATAACCCTTGTTGGTGTACCCCTCTATTCTGACTTCCTGGAGTCCTTTCTGCCTTCACTGTAATTACTTCCTTAAGTCTCATGTTGAGCTCCTCACATACTTCTTCGACGCTTCTTGTGAACTCCGCGCCTTCCTTCCCCAGCCTGATTACCTGATTTATGACAGCTATTTTCCTCCTGATGTGGCTATACAACAGCTTCGGGTCAGACATGACTTTCGATGCTATTGCGTTTTCATACTGTCGCTGGGCCTCCCTCTTTATCTGTTCATACTAGTTTCTGGCTATTCGACTAATCTCTTTACTTTCGTGGTCCCTTTGTCTTCTGTACTTTTTCCATTCTCTAGTGTACTTAGTTTTTGCCTTCCTACTCCTTTGGGTAAACGAAGAGCTTGTTCTGGTCTTTCCATTATTTCTGTTGCTCTTGGGAACAAACCTCTCCTCTGCCTCCTTGCATTTTGCTGTCACGAATTTAGGGAAGGAAAAATCCTGTGTCAGAAACCTACTGGAGTTTTATGACACGGTAACGAAAGACACGAAACAGAGGGGTGGGTAGATTGCATTTTCTTGGACTGCAAGAAGGTCTTAGACACAGTTCCTCACAAGAGACTAGTACAAAAGTTAGAGGATCAGGTACACATACCAGGAAGGGCGCCTGTGATGAGCGGGGTTCCACATGAGTCAGTCCTAGGACCATTGCTTTTTTTTATATGTAAATGACATTACGGAAGGGATAGACTCAGAAGTGTCCCTGTTCGCACATGATGTAAAGTTAATGAGTAAGCTGCTATGGGAGGAAATTCATAAGGCATCTAGATATGAAAATGTTGTGTTAACCGGATATTTTAACTTTAGACAAATTAATTGGAACAATGTGACAGGAAATCTTGAGTTTAGTGACTTTCTAGATACGGTTCAGGATTGTTTTTAAAAACAGTTTGTCATAGAACCAACTAGAGGAAACAATCTACTTGACTTGGTTCTTGCCAACAAAGAATCACTAGTTAATAAACTTGAGGTTAATGATGAGCCTGGGGAAAATGATAACAAATTACTTAGTTTTAAAATCTCATGAAGTTACCCGGATAACTGCAATCAAATCTCTGTCCCAGACTTTCGATTGGCCAATTTCATGGGACTCAAAAATTACCTGGGTGGGCTAAATTGAGATGTCCTGACCATGGGCCAGGTAGGTGGTCTTGGGTGCCAATATGTTCTAGCTGCCCAGACAACTTTTCTTCCGAGCAGGGAAATTAGATATAACAAAAATGATCCCAAATGGATGAACAATAGATTAAAACATCTAATTGGTCAAAAGAGAGGCATATATAAGCGAATCAAAAGAGGGGAGGGACAATTAACAAATTACTATATCCAATTAAAGAGAGAAGTAAAAAAAAAAACGAATAAGAAAAGCAAAAAGGGATTATGAGGCTAAAGTCGCAAGAGATTCGAAGACTAAAAGGGTTCTTTCAGGTCTACAGAAGTAAGATTAGGGACAACATAGGCCCATTTAAGAGTATCTCATGTCAGATCACTGACAGTGATACGGATATGTGTGAAGTTTTCAGTTCTTACTTCCTTTCAGTTTTTACTCAGGAAGATACTAGCGAAAATCAAGAAATAATAGATTATGTAGAACAGGATGATAATAAACTATGCACGATTGTGGTAACTAGTGACATTGTCCTCAGACAATAGAGAAATTCAAGATGAACTGTTTGCAAGGGTATTAAAGGAATGTAAAGAGGAACTTAGCATACCCTTGGCTAATCTTTTCAAAATATCACTACAAACTGGCATAGTGCCTGACAAGTGCAAAATAGCAAATGTGATACCTATTTACAAGGCAGGTGACAGGTCCATAGCTTCGAACTATAGACCAATAAGCCTTACCTCCATAGTGGGAAAATTTATGGAATCAATAATTGCCGAAGCAACTCGTAGCCATCTCGAAAGGCATAAATTGATTAATAAATCTCGGCATTGTTTTACAAACGGGCGTTCCTATCTTACGAATTTACTAACTTTCTTCACTAAGGTGTTTGAGGAGGTAGATCATGGTATTGAATATGATATTGTGTATATGGACTTCAGTAAGGCTTTCGACAGAGTTCTACATCAGAGGCTGTTGAGGAAACTTAAGGCACATGGAATAGGAGGAGAAATTTTTTCCTGGTTTGATGCATGGTTGAAGAATAGGCAGCAGAAAGCTTGCATAAATGGGGAGAAACCAGAATGGGGGCACTTCACAAGCGGTGTTCCACAGGGGTCAGTGCTGGGCCCCTTGTTGTTCACAGTCTACATAAACGACAAAGATGAGGGATTAAATAGCGACATAAGTAAATTTGCTGACACCAAAATAAGACGTCCAATTCATTCTAATGAGGACATTAGACCACTCAAGGATGAACACCAGGAGAACACCACCAACGCAGCCGCAGCAAGCAGCAACAAGGCTGCTCCTATATCTTGCCGTCCCCTGGGCCTATCCGAACTCCAGTGATGGCCAAATTTGCAAGTACTGCTGCAACAACATCCAAGGAACCTATAGTGACATAAAAACTGACGGTGACGACAACGAAATGGACTAAATATGACAAAAGAGGGACCGGCATTCAAGTACCAGACCTGCTGCCAGACGTGAACCAGACACGAGACGTTTTCCACTACAATGAAATAACTGACCTCCATATCAACTACACCAGTGTTTAACGGAAGACAAAAAATGGCAGAAAACCTAAACAACTAAATCCCCAAAGGGAAAAATTGGACAGGTCTGTAGGACTTTTTCTTCAGTGCCAAACGAGGGAAAGAATTGAGCATTTAAACATGGCTGACCGGCATCCAACAGCCGCTACTGCCAGACGTACAACTAGCGAAGTGAAATTCTCATCTTTTACTGACGTTCATCTGTTGACAGTAGCATCATATTTTACCACCATCATATCACCTGTACCAGTGCTAACGGAGGGAAACACAGGGGGACATCGTCAAATCAACAGTACAAAACTCCAAGGTTATAGATGGGATATCCCTCAGTGCCAGTCGTGAAAAAAGAAGTGAATAGTTAAACAGTCAAGGTTAATGTTTATAGCTGACCTATATTCAGCTGACCAGTGTACAGTGAGAGAATCATAGCAGAAAACTCCAAATATATTTTATAAACTCAAGGAAAGTCAGGTTGTAGGTGGCGTTACTCCCCTCAGTGTTTTAAAAATGGCTGATCAGCAGAACAGGTCAGGCAGTAACAACACACACAACCCCCGATAAATGGAATTGAGGGGGATTTGGAAAGGATAAAACCATGGTTTAAAACCTTTCTGATCTACCAGAATGGAAAGGAGTTAGAAGTTAATTGAGGAACCCAAAGGCTGTGAAGTGAGGGGGAAAGGGGGAGTGTGTAATAAGGGGTTAACTGTAAGGGTTTTGTGAAGTTAAGGGAAAAGTGAGCAGTGAAGAGGGTTTTGAAGAGGAAATTTTACTAGTAATTCATGGTGATTGCTAAATCAGATACTAAGTGTACTAGGGACTGGAAAAGAGAAATAAATATATTGTACATGAGTTAAAAAGAGCGAAGAGTGAAAATGGCAGGCATTAGGGGGTACAGGCTGCCATAATTATATTTATATTTCTTCTTAAATTTCCCAAATGAAGAAAGAAATCAGTCATGGGGGTTGGAAAAGGTAAATTTGGAGTAACAACCCCCTGGACAGTAAAAGCCCAACAGTTCCCATCCTTCCAGAAAAGTAAATATCACTATCGCCGCAAGGTATGGCACCACCGCATACCCAAACAGAAACAGGGGCACACGCCTTATTGTAGCGCTCTTAAGTGGTGATATCCAAAATTTAAACCAGGACCTCAAACTATTGTGCAGAGGCAAAACAGACAGATAAATGACGGCGATAATGACGGTCTAGGGAGCTAGGAATGATAACATTAACTCCATATGTAATGCATACATAGGTCAATGTGAGACAATACAGCCATTATTATCTCAAACACTACCAAACGGGTGTGTACACTGTACTAAAGTACGCATGAAAACAGAAAAGGCACCTTATGTAAAATGTGGAAGGGGTGGGGGCATGATGGATGTATGTACAATTATAACAACGGTGCCAGAATTCATTTTGTGTTAACAAATGCACTTTGGCACAGTTACCCTTTAGCAGTGATGACATTGATTTACCTAAATTAAAAACAAATGACCCATTGCCATATATTGATGATTATGCTTGTTTTATGAAAACAGGCCTTCACTTTATTCATGTCAATGCAAGATCACTCTTCCTAAATTGGCAGAGTTAGGATTCTAGCTAACAAAATTAGTGTGGCAGTTTTAACCCTCTCTGAATCTTGGTTGGATGATACGGTGACTGACGACGAGGTCAAAATAGATGGTTACAATTAAAACGCTTAGATAGGAACAGAAAGGGGTTTGGGGGATATGTGCCTACATTAGAAACGACTTAGCTTACAACCCAAGACCTGATTTAAATGACAATAAACTGGAGATTCTATGGTTTGAAGTGCTGCTTCCTAAGACCAAAACCCATCTTAGTAGGAACTAGTTACCCCCCTCCTACCCAGGACCAGTTCTTAGAAGACTTTTCCAGAGTCTTGTCCGGATTGAAAAAAATTGCGAGACAATAATACTGGGCGACTTCAATATCTGTTTTCTGCAGCAAAATAACGGCTATGCAAAAGGTATAAGCAAATTCTAAGGATTAAATAGTTACACTCAACTAATTAATACACCAACCCGGGTCACACAGTTTCCCCCAGCCACCCTAATTGACCGCTCTGGAAAAATTAGTCATCAAAAGGCGTCATTACCACAGTCTAGGATCATTCATCCCCTTACTGCACCAGGAAAAAACACTAGGGATAATAGCCTGCACAGACAATAAAAATAGGTCAAATAAAAACACAGTAAAGAAACACTGTAAATAGGCTAACAAATGTGACTGACAGAGAAAACAAGTGCCGACTAAACGATCCGGGAAAAATTCAAAAAAGTTCACTACCATCCTGATAATATGCACCCTTAAAGAGGTTAGATTAAACAAGAACTGAACCCTGGATAATACTGAATTAATAATATGAAATCAAAAGACCAGCTGCTAAAAAATTTTAAAGCAAACAGACAGGATATTGCAGCACTAAATGAATTCCAAAGGTTGAGGAAAAGAGGTACAGAGACTTAAAAAGGAGCAAAGGCAAAGCACTACTGCTCAAAAATGAAGAGTAAAACTAACCTAGAAAGCTCTGGCACAACTAAAACAGTTTGGGGTATAGCATAAGCCATAGAAGATCAAAATAGTACTCACTATCATATGAGTATGCCATGAAACATCTAAAGGTGCAAAATGCTTTAATTCAATATTTCACATCTGTTTCATCAACACTAGTAAGTAAACTACCACTGCATCAAATACCCTTTAAAACAGACTCCTGATAAGTTCAAACAACTAAACCAAAAAAAGGGGAAACCCCAACAGTTGTCAACTTTAAAATGTATCTCATGACTTTTTTCAAAAAGAACTAACAGGTTTAAACCAACTTTAAAAGCATAGGCCCTGATAAACATCCCGTCTAAGTCCTAAAAGATGGTGCATCTGAACGGGCAATCCCAATGCTCACATAATAAAATCTATCAATCACCACAAATACTGTACCGGAGGGTTCAAGAGGCCAGAAATTACTCCTATCTTCAAGAAAAAACAGTAGGTTGATGTAAGCAACTATAGGCCGTTTAGTAAACCAGATAATACTAAAAATTCTAGAGAGGGCGGTGTATTCCAAGTAGTTAAGAAACTTAATGACAACAAAATTCTCAAAACTATCAATCGGCTTTTGAAGATCCCACTCAACCGACACCTCCCTTATTAATTGTTATAACCGAGAACTGAAATGTCAAAGGGAACCACATAGGTTATGGTAACCTTAGACCTGCAAAAGCCTTCGATACTGTCAAACACAATATATTATGTAAAAAACTTCAAGCAAACGGTTTTAGGTTTCTGTAGACGTTTAATCCTAAACCCTTTGCAACAGGAGACAAATTGTCAAAAATCAACAAAACAGAATCAGAACCCCTGCCGATAACAAGGATTCCCCAAGGTATATCTGGGTCCCTTATTTTTCTTATGTTATTCAATGATATGCCTATCAGTTTTCAAGTGCAAACTCCTACTGTATGCAATGACATGCCTGTATGCCAGGTAAAGACCCACAAGAATTGCAATTTTAACAACTGGAACGGAGTTCCTGGCCGCAAATGGTTTAGTAGACAACAACTATCATTAACCAGGGAAAACTGAAGCCAATTCTCTTTGCACGAAAAAAACTGAGAAGGTAAAATATTTTAATGTTCAATGTAATGGGGAGCCCATCACTTGGTTTAATCAGTAAAATATTTGGGAATCCCCTTTGACCCATGCTGTCAGGGAGAATTGAATAGGGAACAGGTGTAGTAAAGAAAGCGAATGCCAGACTGAATTCCTGTATAGACAAGCACGGTCTACTATTGGGGCACGCAGGACCCTATGTCTAGCCCTTTATCCAATGCCATATGGATTACGCTTGCTCTTCTGGTACTCTGCCTTGACAAAAAAACTGAAAGATAGACTGCAAATCACCCAGAACAAAATCGTAAGATTCATCCTGGGGCTGGGACCCAAAAGAACATGTAGGCCAGGATGAATTACAGCATTGGATAGCTGAAGTTGAAGACAGAGTAAAACAACTGAAGCTAAATCATGTTTATAAAATTGCCACAAACAATGTCCAAAATATCTTGCTGTCAATTTTTTCAAGGTTTGGAACCAAAGCAACATAGTACTAGGGGGAGAGAGCACAACTTTGTAGTACCCACAGTCAGTGGCCAGAGCTTCAAACACCTTTATTGTACAGCAATAAAGAAATGGAACAGACTACCCGCACATGTCAAAGCCAGTCATAGCATGAACCATTCAAGAAGAGTGCCAAAAGGTGTCTGATGAATGTAGCTACAGAAAGGGAGGGGAATGATTTTCTATTTTTTAGCTAACATACGTGTAAAATTTTACCTTATTCCTAGTAATGACCCTCGTATTGTAGATAGTCTTAATGACCTTGGTGTAGTAAATAGTCTTTTTAGTATGATAATAAGATGTTATCTTCATTGTAGAATAATAAGAAAATATTATAACCTTTATATTATAATAATAAGGTAAAAGGACCCCAATGAAAATAAGTCACTCTGTCTGACTTTTTTGGGTTATCCTAGGTTCTCTACACATATGCTGCTATGTATGATAATTCTATATAACTGTATTTGTGTATACTTGAATAAACTTACTTACTTACTTACTTACTTACTTATTTGAATAGACTCATGCAGTGGTCGGAGAAGTGGCAGATGCAGTTTAATATAGACAAGTGAAAAGTTCTAAATGTTGGACAGGAAAATAACCATGCCACATATAAACTAAATAATGTAGATCTTAATATTACGGATTTCGAAAAGGATTTAGGAGTTCTGGTTAGTAGTAATCTAAAACCGAGACAACAGTGCATTAGTGTTCGCAATTAAGCTAGCAGAATCCTTGGCTTCATATCAAGAAGTATAAATAATAGAAGTTCTCAGGTTGTTCTGCAACTCTATATATTTTTGGTTAGGCCTCATTTAGATTATGCTGCACAGTTTTGGTCACCGTATTACAGAATGGATATAAATGCACTGGAAAATGTACAAAGGATGATGACAAAGTAGATCCAATGGATCAGAAATCTCCCCTATGAGGATAGACTGAGGGCCCTGAATCTGCACTTTCTAGAAAAGCGTAGAATTAGGTTGTTATATTGAGTTGTATAAATGGAAAACAGGAATTAATAAAGGGGATGTAAATAGCGTGCTAAAAATGTCTAACATAGACAGGACTCGCAGCAATGGCTTTAAATTGAAAATATTCAGATTCAGGAAGGATGTAGGAAAGCACTGGTTTGGTAATAGAGTTGTGGACGAGTGGAACAAACTCCCGAGTACCATCATAGACGCTAAGACGTTGTTTAGTTTTAAAAATCGGTTGGATAAATACATGAGTGGGTGTGGGTGGGTGTGAGTTGGACCTGACTAGCTTGTGCTACTAGGTCGGATGCACTGCTCCTCCCTTAGGTGACGTGTCTGACCTCACTAGGTCAAGGCATTGGCTTAAGCTGGTGGGAGAATTGGAGCTGCCTCGTTTACCGATTTTCCTACCAATTCTCTTTCCCACTAAACCTCTTGCACATAGTTCCTCATGCCTGTGTAGCCCCCCCTTTTGTAGTTTGGCTTTTCTCATCCTGCTCCTGTTACCCTCTCCACTTGTAATTCTACAATGTATTCAAAGCTCAGAATCAAGTGGCCACCAATGGAAATAAGTCACTGTGTCTGACTTTTTTGGGTTATCCTAGGTCTCTACACATATGCTGCTATGTATGATAATTCTATGTAACTGTATTTGCGTATACCTGAATAAACTTACTTACTTATTTACTGACGAGGGACCTTTCATATGCGATGTCCTCGATGTCCGAGCAACTCAACTTTGCGGCCCAGTCCATGGAGCCATTATGTACTTCTGTAATCCTTTGACTACCGTCCACAGGATAATACATATGTTAAACTATTATGTAACCCGCATATTATGTAACCCACACCGATGTTGTAAGCACATTATGTACCACACATCGTTAAGTACATTATGTAAAGAGCCTTGATTCTCTCAGTAAATATTAAAGGAAACATTGCATTAACACTTATTTATATTAAAGCATCCTTAACCAGTGAGGCTCAGGTATCGAAAACTTATAAACTTATAAACCTAACAAACTATCTATTCATTTAACTGATTAAAAATGTTAGGTTGGTGAATGGTAGTTCAAAGCCTGTCGACCGCACACAGGCTGTACGTAACCTTCTCATTATCTGACATTAAAATAAGTATCATAAATTCTCAGATTTTTTTAAC
>NC_069428.1:10141671-10160273 GCF_026875155.1 Cherax quadricarinatus | reverse complement strand
ACAATGCGCTATTTTGATAACATATAACTGTTTTGGATACTTAAAAACTTTACCTTACTTACTTACTTATTTGAATAGACTCATGCAGTGTGGGAGAAGTGGCAGATGCAGTTTAATAAACAAGTGAAAAGTTCTAATGTTGACAGGAAAATAACCATGCCACATATAAACTAAATAATGTAGATCTTAATATTACGATTTCGAAAAGGATTTGGGAGTTCGGGTTAGTATAATCTAAAACCGAGACAACAGCATTAGTGTTCGCAATTAAGCTAGCAGAATCCTTGGCTTCATATCAAAAGTATAAATAATAGAAGTTCTCGGGTTGTTCTGCAACTCTATATATTTTGGTTAGGCCTCATTTAGATTAGGGCTGCACATTTTGGTCACCGTATTACAGAAGGATATAAATGCACTGGAAAATGTACAAAGGAGATGACAAAGTAGATCCAATGGATCGAAATCTCCCCTATGAGGATAGACTGAGGCCCTGAATCTGCACTTTCTAGAAAAGCGTAGAATTAGGTTGTTATTTTTGAGTTGATTAAAATGGAAACAGAATTAATAAAGGGATGTAAATAGCGTGCTAAAAATGTCTAACATAGACGGGACTCGCAGCAATGGCTTTAAATTGAAAAATTCAGATTCAGAAGGGATGTAGAAAGCACTGGTTTGGTAATAGAGTTGTGGACGAGTGGAACAAACTCCCGAGAAACCACATAGACGCAAAGACGTTGTTTAGTTTTAAAAAATCGGTTGATAAATACTTTAGTGGGTGGGGGGGTGAGTTGGACCTGACTAGCTTGTGCTACTAGGTCGGATGCACGCTCCTCCCTTAGGTGACGTTCTGACCTCACTAGGTCAAGGCATTGGCTTAAGCTGGGGAGAATTGGAGCGCCTCGTTTACCGATTTTCCTACCAATTCTTTTTCCCACTAAACCTCTTGCACATAGTTCCTCATGCCTGTGTAGCCCCCCCTTTTGTAGTTTGGCTTTTCTCATCCTGCTCCTGTTACCCTCTCCACTTGTAATTCTACAATGTATTCAAAGCTCAGAATCAAGTGCCACCAAGGGAAAAAATCACGTGTCTGATTTTTTTGGGTTATCCTGGGTTCTCTACACATATGCTGCTATGTATGATAATTCTATGTAACGTATTTGGCGTATACCTGAATAAACTTACTTACTTATTTACGACGAGGGACCTTTCATATGCGATGTCCTCGATGCCGAGCAACTCAACTTCGGCCCAGTCCATGGAGCCTTTATGTACTTCTGTAATCCTTTGACTACCGTCCACGGGATAACATATTTTAAACTATTATGTAACCCGCATATTATGTAACCCACACCGATGTTGTAAGCACATTATGTACCACACATCGTTAAGTACATTATGTAAAGAGCCTTGATTCTCTCAGTAAATATTAAAGGAAACATTGCATTAACACTTATTTATATTAAAGCATCCTTAACCAGTGAGGCTCAGGTATCGAAAACTTATAAACTTATAAACCTAACAAACTATCTATTCATTTAACTGATTAAAAATGTTAGGTTGGTGAATGGTAGTTCAAAGCCTGTCGACCGCACACAGGCTGTACGTAACCTTCTCATTATCTGACATTAAAATAAGTATCATATATATTCTCAGATTTTATTAACTGAGAGAAATACACGTCTTGGTGTACATATACTGCGAAACTATTAGAAATGAAGAGAAACTAAGTTACATTCTTAATTCTTTATTTTCAGTATTAACAAGGTGATGTAAGCGTGGCCAGGAGTCCGTCAGAAGACGTGCTGCTGGTATCACTAACCTGAAGGTAAACATCAGCGTTAATATTTAAAGTTAGCAAAACATGCGATTATTGGTATTACAATTTATAGAAATTTATCTTCCCACAGATACTCTTCCATTTTAGTGGTAATCCTTATATATGGCGGAATAATGAAAATTTTGTAAAGGCAGTAAAATTCATATTACTTACCATACAGACCACCGTATCTACCTTATCCACCAAAGCCGTCAAATCCACCAAGGCCGCCACCGTATCCACCATATCCTAGACCCAATCCGCCGAATCCTCCGCCTGTTGATGCATATGAGAAAATTTTCATTATTTTTTGAGTATAATACACTTTTTTTTCTAAAGAAACATTATATCATAAGCGATATATCATAAACATTATACAACAAACATTATAAAACAAACATTATTCACTAATTAGAAAATTAGATAAAATTGAATAATTTCGGAAAGCCTTGTCTATTGTTATGAGATATCACCAACAACAAGCTTTATCAAGAACTTCAAAAAGCAATTTGTAGGTGAGACTCGTAACAGTAATGAAAGGTCTTTTACTGAGGTTGTATTTTCTACCATTTGACAACGTACATTGTACAATAAAAAAGTGCGTCACAATTCCTTATCTTAGCGATAAGTGCATACATAAATGTATTGTCAATACATGTCCAAACCTGCACAGAGCTGATATAAAATAATCATAACTTCTTTTCAAAAAAATATAAAAATATCAATTTTTTTTTTCCTTTTAAGAAAATTACTCACCAAATCCTCCATAGCTCGGGATATAACCACCATAGGCGACGGCAACCATCACAGCCAACACCGTCAGGATGGGCAGGAAACGCTGCCGTCACAGATATACAATGTTAGCATGATGGATTTAAGAATGAAGAATGAATAGTTTTGTAATATACGATTCATTTATTTAACACACGGTTTTGATAATCGAGCATCATGATTCAAAAGAATCGTGGATGTGAATACTTACCATGGTTATGGAGTGTGTGAGTTTGAAGACAGGAGCTACTGATAGTGAGGCTCGATGCCCAGGGGTTTATATAGGACAAGAAAAAATGCCTCAAGAGGTCTGAACTCTTGAAGTTGCAGCTCTCAAGGTACTACAAGCTATCAAATGGTACGCTCTGGCAAGGTAAAATCTTGAAATGATTCAGCTCTGCTACCGTTAGCTATAAATATACTACATAAATATATTACAACCCAATGTAAAAGTCTACTTAAACATTTTCAGAATGTAAGCAGAAAATTAAATAATTACTTCTACTGATAACACGGATGTGATTATTAGCTGAAATTTCATTAATGATTCCTCATAATGAACAAGAATTTTTGAGGTTTCAGATAATTCACTAATTTGGTTCTCAGAAAATAGATGCAAAAATAACAATTTGCAACGTATAGGTTTAACTTCACGTAGTATATACCCTGAGACAGACGTGTAAAATAATATATTTAATGTGTGTAAATATATTCTTAAGGCTTACTTTAATTCCAGATTTAAGAATTAAAGTATTCTTGATATTAGTGTAGAGGTGAAATGTAACCTTAATGAATGAAGTGCAGTCGACAGACTGCACGTTACTACTAGTAAATTAGCTTTTTCTGTCAGGTCGCTCAAATAAATCACTTCTCCAAATATATCGTTTGTTTAATCATGCGTTTCAGTGCGATTATTTTTACAGACTGTAAACAGAAAAAATGTATTATTTACGTAAGACTTAGTTAGGTTAGATAATGTTAGCCTAACCAGATATAAATTATTTATATAATTAATAGTAGCTAACTAATAATAACGAAATAAAATTAATATCTGCCACACTAGATACATCATTACTACAAAAAGTGTTGATAACTATACGCAATATGGGATGAATAAACGAAAATCTCAGGACATCTGCAAATTTAAATCATACTATATTTTTGACTCACGAAATAGTAATGACACTATTGCAAAAAAACTATACTACAGGTGGGATTTGAACCCGCGGTCAGAGAGTCTCAAAACTCCAGACCGTGGCGTTAGCCACTGGACAAGCTAACTTCAACAAGATTTGTCCAACTAGGTATATTTATACACCATATGAAGGTAAGCATAGGCACCACTGTGACCACAAATGCGACGGTTTGGAGTTTTGAGACTCTTTCACCGCGGGTTCAAATCCCACCCGTTGTATAGTTTGTTTGCAATCGTGTCATTACGATTTCGTGAGTCATGTTGACGGCTTTGAGGGGACTCGAGCTAGAGTTCGTCACGGCCATGCTAGCGGGAGATTCGTCTGTAAAAACTTGCATTTGTGGACACAGTGGTGCCTGTGCTAACCTTCCTATGGTGTAGAAATATACCTAGTTGGACGAATCTTATTGAAGCTAGCTGGTCCAGTGGCTAACGCGACGGTTGGAGTTTAGAGACTCTCTGACCGCGGGTTCAAATCCCATCCGTGATTTGGTTTATACTATATTTTTGACATGCAGTTGTTTGCTTATTAATTTTAATAGATGCTTTTATCATATGACTCTTTGAAATTAAGAGAATAACGAGAGTATTAAGAGCAATGCACAACAAACATACGATTTAGAGAAAATATTTTAGCAGACGTTTCGATCATTACTAGACCGAAACGCTCTTCCTCGTCGCATCTTTTTTCCTTCAAGTGGAGGTTTGTATTTTCATGTTGATTACTTCCCATTTCTTTGGCTCAATATTACATAAATGTAATTAAAGATTCTTTTTGAAAATGCTACTACTACTACTACTACTACTACTACTACTTCTACTACTACTACTACTACTACTACTACTACTTCTACTACTACTACTACTACTACTACTACTACTACTACTCTACTACTTTACTACTACTACTACTACTACTACTTCTACTACTACTACTACTACTACTACTACTTCTACTACTACTACTACTTCTACTACTACTACTACTACTACTACTACTTCTACTACTATTACTACTATACTACTACTACCTACTACTACTACTTCTACTACTACTACTACTACTACTACTTACTACTACTTTACTATACTCTACTACTACTACTACTTTACTACTACTACTACTTCTATCTACTACTACTACTACTACTACTTCTACTACTACTACTACTACTACTACTACTACTACTACTACTACTACTACTTCTACTACTACTACTACTTCTACTACTACTACTATACTACTACTACTTTACTACTACTACTACTACATATTCTACTACTACTACTACTACTACTACTACTACTTCTACTATACTACTACTACTACTTACTACTACTACTACTACTACTACTACTTTCTCATACTACATGACTCACTCAACTATTACTACTGTAAACTCACTCTTATTTATATACTATATAACTACTAATAATATTTATAATAATAATTATAATAATAATAATAATTGTTATTATTATCATTATTATTATTATCATTATTATTATTATAAAAAATAATAATAATAATAATAATATTAATAAATAATAATAATAATAATAATAATAATAATCATCATACCTATTTCTTGCCTTCATGGCTCAAAATATAGTAGCGAATATGTTAAACACCTTTGATTTTATCATTAGTATTAGTATAATAATTACCATTATCATTAATTATTATTATTATTATATTATTATTATTATTATTATTATTATTATTATTATTAATAGTATTATTATTATTATCATTTTCATTACTATTACTATTACTGGGTGATAGCTTGTGTTCATAAGAGAAGAGTAGCGAGATTTGTGTCAGTACCAACACAGTAACCAGACATACATTGGCAACAGCAGAGCAGCGAGACAAGTGTCTAAAACACCAGAATAACATGATTCACATCCTTCAGACACTGTGGAGACATTCAAGCCTTCAAGACCTGCCTCTGGAAAACCTCGAGCCAGACAGCTTCTTACCTTTACCATTAAACTATAGGTTAATTTTCTTCTTGTACAATGACAACAAGAATGCTTTCAATTTGTAAAATATGAATTATTGTAAGCCTTTAGTGTCCATGCAAAGAGTTACCGGCATTTCTTTCATATTTCTGAGTAGACACACTGGCAGATATATGCTCTGCCATATATATTCACTTGAAAATAGTGTACATACATAACGTTATGTGCATTTTTTCGAGAAAACTTATCAACGTATGTGCCTTGAGAGATATACCCCTCTAAACGCATATATGCTGATGTTTATACACTTTTCGGAGTACAAACGCTAAGATATATTCCTCTCGGTATATATACACCGAAGTATATATTGTTTGGTCTATATAAACTTAGATATACACAGATCAATGTATATATAATGAATATAAAATGGATGAAAAACATGAGAGAACATACCAGGGTTTTTAACAATCAGGTGTTTATGGGGGAACCTGAGAAATACGCATTTGTGTATATTTCACTGAGAGTACCATTTTTGCATAGTAACGAGAGAGAACACACCCCCATGTAATTTACATTGAGAGATTCACACCACGTTATACCTGAGAGTTTCCCATTTTGTTATCACTGAGAAACACCCCTAAATGTATTCACGAGTATATCACCTTGTTATGGGGGGAACAAAACACCTTCATGATACACTTCTTTAAAAATTCCTGGTGTTTTTTAACACTTCGCTGGCTGGTAATGGCTTGATGACTGCTAGGTAGTGAGAAAACTTAGTAAAAATGTTTAGTTAAAGTAAAAATTTTAGGTAAAAGGACAGATAGTAAAGTGACGTTTTGTTAAGAACGTTTTGCTTCCAAAAATACAAATCGAACAAGAAAAGCAAGCATAACAAGTTCAGCAGCACGAAAAACTAAATTGAAAATTAAGGATAATTTGGTTTTAAAATCTTCTTTAACAGAGTAAAAAACCCTCTAATTTGGTTTTTTTCAGTTTTTCGCGAATTTATACTCCAACGCGTCTTAAGCTTTTTGATTTTTTTTTTTTTTTTTGGGGGTGGTTTTGTTTATTTTTTTTTGGGGCGCGGATCTGCTGGTTTCCTTTACCTTTTTCGCCTTTTTAAAGCAAAGGGAGACGGGGAGAAGAAAAAAATACAGAAAAATTTCCGTTTTTTTTTTAAAGGGGGTTGTGTAAAAACCTATCACCTTCTAAGTTTTCCTTTTGTTTTTGTTGTTTTGTTAAAAGAGGTACCCCATTCAGTCCCTTTCAGGAAAAGGAAGGGAAAGTTTTTACTTACCCATAGTCGGTTTTCTTAGGAGTCTATAGGCCCCAAATTTGAGAAATTTTATCTTGAGTTCAGGGACCTCTTCGTGTGCCCCAGGTAAAATTACAAAAGGGACCTCTTCAGTGTGTTTTTTTCGAGTAACGTTACAAAGGCACCTCTTTCAGTGTGTTTTTTCAGAGTAAAAAGTTACATGGCCCTCTTCAGGTGTCTTTCAGGAGTAACAGCTCAAACACCCCTTCGCTTGTTCCCTTAAAGGAACAGTTACAAGGCACCTCTTAGTGGCTTTCAGAGTAAAAAAGTTACAAGGGCACCTCTTCAGTGTGGTTTTTAGAGTAAAACTACAAGGAAACCCCTTCACTTGTTCCTTCGGTAACAGTTAAAAAGGACCCCTTCAGTGTCTTGAGTACGTTCAAGGGACCCTTTTGTGTTCTTCAGATAAAACACAAAGGGAATCTTTAGTTGTTCCTTTGAGTAACGTTACATGGCACCCCTTCATGTTCCCTTTAGGTAACTTACAAAGGGACCCCTTTTTGGGTTCTGAGATAACATTAAAAGACTGTTCAGTGGTCCCTTTAGAGTAAAAGTTACAAGGCCCTCCTCAGTGGTTCCATCAGATAAAATCAAAAAGGCACCTCCCAGTTTGTTCCTTCAGAGTAACAGTAACAAGGCACCTCCTCAGTGTGTTCCTTCAGAGTAACAGTAATAAGGCACCTCCTCAGTGTGTACCTTCAGAGTAACATCAACAAGGCACCTCTTCAGTGTGTACCTTCAGAGTAACAGTAACAAGGCACCTCCTCAGTGTGTTCCTTCAGAGTAACAGTTACAAGGCACCTCTTCTTTGTATTCCTACAGAGTAACAGTGCTATAGTTTATTATCAGACACTATATATGAATAAGTTCTAAATAAAACACAAAAATATAATAAACGTTTATTAAAGTGTAAAATATACATTTGGTGAAGTCACGGGAGACATGAGTCAGTCAGCTGCTCTTCTCGTGAACTTCTCTTTCTACAATTTTCAACAAAGTTCATATTCTTTATTAAGATTTAATGTAATCAATATTATTTCAGCTGTTATAACAAATTAGTTTAAATGAATGAAATCTGTGGAAACTGAAATCCTATTTATATCTATAAAATTATGCACTTTTACTTCAAGATTTTTAACCCCCAAAAATCTTAATTGTATTGGAAAATTTGAAATTTCCCCCCAAAATTCTCGAAAATTCACAGAAATAGTGTGAAACTGTTACGAGAAATTCTTCACTACATTCATAATTCTTCCTTACTCACTATATCCACCATATCGTCGGCCACATCCACCGAAACCGCTGACAAATCCTCCTATGGATTAGTCTGCCCGAAATGCACAGCATGTTAGCGGCTTTCTTTTTGTTTAACAATATTTTATTACGTATTAACTACATTTTGTGTACTGCAGAAAGAAACAAAGTTCTTTTGTTTACCTGTTTCTTTGATTGTTTATAAATGGTCTCCAAAGCCACCGCCAAATCCTCCAAAGTGACTACCAAAACTACCCAACCCTCGTCCATATCCACCCAGACTGCTGCTATACCCACCCAGTCCACCAAAGCATTCCAAACTGATGCCAAGACCGATTCCACTGAAGCCAATGTTATGACCACCTGTCAGTGAAAAACTATTGTACTGAGAGTACAGAATTTAATAAATAAAATCTGAAACATATTTCCTAACGTCCAGTGCATTAGAAAATACTCCTATAAACTTTAAGCTTGAATAAGTATTTTGAGTAATATATATATATGAATTACATGTTACGTTCCGTAGAACGAAAGTTATTGATTTGACAGTAATTAAGTAGATAAATAAGCGAAACAATAACCAATAAATAAATAAATAAAAAATAAATGAATTGAACGAAGCTAAACAAAATAGAATCCTTCTGGAATAATATTCTACCCACCATAAAAAACTCCAGGTGCTGGAGATCCATAAACAAAGGTTACCATTACGGCTAACACCATCAACAGTGAACATTTAGGATACATGACATCACATTGTACATTATGGACGCATGACATCACAGTGTACATCATGGATACTGGACATTACAATGGACATTATGACATCACAATGGATATTATGGATGCATGACATCACAATGGACATTATGGATACATAGCATCACATTGTACATTATGAATACATGGCATCACAATGTACTAATTTTATGTACATGACATCACAATGTACCACCTTATGGATACGTGGCATCACAATGTACATAAGATAATTTCCAGCTAATGTACAATGTTTTTCATGTCATCGCGTTGTACATAGAAAAACTTTTCTTTATGCATTTATTTTTTTGTCTTGTTTTGGTTTAATCACCCGGAATTATCTCTTACTTTTAAATTTGTTTTAATAATTACTTTTATGAAAAAGGAATGTTGAAGGCCTGATGACTTGTGCTACATTATATCCCCTTACGTCAGGCCTTCATATCTGTGATCATCTTGCTCCTCATTTTGCAAAATAATAGATACAACTGTTTTAGGTTTTTCTCCGATCTTTTGAAGATCGATTTGTAAATCAAGAAAAAGTTCAATATTTCTACAAAGTGATGAATAAAGCTGATAATATTTGGGCTCGCAAACTCGACCAGTAAAATAATCCACAGAAAGTGATAACATTGAAAAAATAACAATACTCCGCATGTAATTAGCTATTGCTGTGTCTTTTATAGGAAAGAAATCGTGATCCTAGAAGTGAGTAAACTGATATTTTTTTGGAGAATACCTTCTAACTTTACCATTAGTCTGTATCCTGACATCGAGTCTTGTCAATAATTATCCAGTAACGGTTTAGCTATTCGTGAGTGTTTCCTAATTTTTTAGTAAACACTGACAAGATAGGTTTCTCGATAAAGTGAATTTATCACTGACGATCACCAACAACAAAGTAATTTCTACTTTTTTTTTTTAGTTTTTTTTTTAACAAGGCTTCTTAAAATGGACGAATTTCCTCATTAATTTTTTACCCTCTAAAGTGTGAACCTGGAAGAATAAAATAGTATAAGTCAAGGTATTTAAACTTGAAAATCAGGTAGACGAGTTTACCACTCCCGGAGAAATAATTGTGATGCGTCACCATGACTCATTTATCATCACACTAGTTGAACTCACGCACACGCTTCAGTACATTATGAGCGCACCTCTACTAAATTTTTTTTTTTATATTTTATTTAAAACAGTGAGATACACAATGATAAATGTATATTAAAAACACACAAAAGAAAGCGGTTAATTTTACAATAATCTCACACGACCAACGATACCATACAATATAATGGTAATACACCTTACACACAAACAAAGTATTGACAATGCTTTTATACTCAGACACAACACATTATACATTATTAAAGAACATGTCTATGTTGTATATACAAATGGCAAGCACACACTGGGTAAGTATATAGACTGTATAATAAATCATTGTGTTAAAAAAATCAACACACACAATAACACACACACACAAGCACACTCATACACACCAACATAGACATAGGTATTAATGAATAGACGACGAAAACATCCAAATATAACAAATACGATGTGCTATTTTACATCTTAACAAATAATGTAATCAATTACATGTAATATCATATATTACATGTAATAGGAAAACACATCTATACAAATACCAATGATTGGTATACAAGAATAAAAAGGCAAAACCTTTAACGTTCTGCACTTACAAAATTTACATTTTTTAACATTTCATTGGAGACATACATCAAACATTGGAGACATACATACAACATTCACAAACACAAGACATTTGCACAATTAAACGCAGCTGACCAGCCCGTTAGATTACCCACTGAACTAACACAAATTATCTCAAATCCTTTAACTCTAACGCTCTATATGCAGACGGGAAATCTTTCTCCCATCTCCCCTCATATACCAGCTGATTTCGACACTTAGTTCTAAGAATTGTTCCCGCTAAAACCCGGATTCTGCTATTACCTTCAACATGCCTCATAGCCCATGACACATAAATATAATCGGCTGCGACATACGACACTGCACGTTGTACACAGATGTCAACCCCACCCACATCAAAACTCAACGCCCTAAGTACCGACAAGCCTCCCCCCATCCCCCCAACCATTCGTAAAACCCTGCTTAACCACGCACGTACTATACCTAAATCTTCACAGAAATACACAACATGAAACGCTGATTCGTCCTCCCCGCACGCTGAACAACTCCGGTCCTCCTCTACATGCCGATTAGACAACACCACCTTGGACGGCAGAATCCCGTGCAAAAATTTAAAAACCACTTCGCGTACACGAGGAAGGAGACGTAACTGATGAACCCGCTTCCATATATCACACCACGCGTACATGGGGAACATTCCTTGAACTCTCACCTCAACTTTCACCATACCCACTCTTTCCAAAGTACTCAATTTAACGCTCCGCACGTCTCGCATGCACAGTAACACACGTAGCATCGTATCGCACTTGATTACATCTGCCCGTCTCCACCACCTGCGCAGGTCACGATACATTTCTGTTAAACCACCATGCCTGCCACCCAGTCGGAGAAAACGACGTTTCACGTAACAAGCAATGACTCGGTCTCTTAAAGGAACAAGACCTAACCCTCCTTGACGCATTGGTGTCTCTACCACCGCTCTTGTGAGCCAGTCGCACCCTGAGCCCCACAAAAATCTATAAACTCTATTTAAAAGGTGTTTGAGATCCCCCTGTATTAGTGGATACAGCGAAGCAACGTGCCAAACTTTACTGTAAAGAAGAACATTAATTACTATCGCCCTCTGGTGTAGGGTTAAATGTCGTGGCCTGAGACTATTTATACGCCTCAAAACACTATTTACCACCCTCCCCGAATTACATGCCCTCGTCTTATCAACCTCTCTCATATATTGTATACCAAATATGTTAACACAGTCAACTACCGTCCACGTCTCTATACCTACCTCCTCTCTCGCCCAATCTCCCAACTTCATAATCTTTGATTTTTCTTTGTTAACCCGCATTCCTGTTGCCTTATCAAATACATCTACAAGTCTTCCCACAAAACTCAATTGCTCCCTCGTACGTAATAGGACAGTTGTATCATCTACATAACCTACTATGGCAGGTCGATCACTACCCGAAGCCCACGACGAATCTACTCCAATAAAAAGGGTCCTGCATGCAAGCAAAGAGCATTTGAGACATAGGGCAGCCCTGTCGAATGCCTCTATTCAATTTGACAAAGTCTCCTAACTTCCCATTAATTTGTACTTGAAACCCAGCACCATTATACAAAGAACGAGCCCACATGATGATCTCATTACCAAAACCCTGCCATCTCATAAATTTCCACAGCACATCCCTTTCTACACTATCAAAAGCAGCTTGCCAGTCTAAAGCCAAAACACCACCCCCGCCCCTCGTTCCGCATTCCTCGACAAACTCCCTGATATTCCCATGACCATCATACATCGACCTACCTGGCACGTCAAACTGACCCTTATGTATTACCTTGTCAAACACTTTCTTAATCCTATTCATTAAAATTTTTGCATATAATTTATAATCACTACACATTAGTGATATTGGTCGGTAATCCTTAAGTGATACGGGTATGTCACATTTTTTAACTAACCGCCGTACTCTGAGACAAACCTAAACGTCCCCCCTCCTTTATCGCATTGAGTAAAGGTACCAGAAAAGTCCTTATGACCTCCCAGCGTTGAATATAAAATTCACACGGAATGCCTTGCCCTTGCACATTCCCTGCAAAGCCTCCCACACCTCAGCTTCAGTTATAGGCCTACCCATGAGAAAGCGATCATTATCATTCTATAAAAAAGTTATTTGGTTGTTCTGGTAGCGGGGAGTAAATGATACGTCTTCGGAGGCTTCTTACTTTATTGTTATGTCGTGGTGGGTACACAGGCTTGTGTGTTGTGCCCATGGTCCGGGCAGGGCCATCCCACGAGAAGAGCTGGGAGCCTTGTGTTTTCCCTGCTAGGCCGCTGTGAGAGTGAGGGGTGAGGCAAGTCTAGGAATACTGAGTGGCAAGGCCTATAGGTGGCAGCACCAGCATGGCGCAAATATGAACTAGCTGGCAGACAGCAGGGGCTGTCTGTGCAGACAGTACGGCTGTCTACATATGCTTGGCCACCTACCGGGCGTCGTCCCGACGCGCCCAATACTGGTGGAAAAAGAAACTCGTTCTCTCTCATAGGAACAGGGCACAGAACACAAAATAAAAACATATATTTTACATAGGACATGGAAAAAAACTTTAAGGGGGGGAAGAAAAAAACATGTGGGGTGTGCAAAAACATCGTGGTCATGGGCAGTGAGCTCGAAGTGCATCACTGCACGCTTCCCTGCGTTGGACAGATACTGAAATTTCAGAAGACATAGCTGCGGCTGAGCTGTGACGTAACGGGGTACGGTCTCCCCCGGAACGGTGGGGGGAAGCAGTCATCGTAGGAGTCGCTGCGGTTTTCACTAAACCTGGGGCACGACATGCTGGTGCCCTCGAGTGAGGCTCGACAAAACCGGCAATGGGGCAGGACTTCTGGCAAGCAACTCAGGAGGACACTACTCGACTGGTACTGTTGCTGGGTTGTCATGCGGCGAGTGTGAGCGATTTGTGGAGCGAGTCGTGGCAGAGACGACTGGGCGAAACACTGGGAAGTCTTTAACATCATACACCGACTGCAGTGAGAGACTAGCAGCCCAAAGTGACATCTTCTTTGTGCAGGCTGCTCACTGAAGCTTGTGACCGGGCTGACACAGGGGCCTGCCAACAGGGCTAACTGCGGCTTGGCGTTTTATATCTCTGACAGTTGGAGTTATAGCAGATTTAGTCTAAGCGTCCCAAACTTGTTTCTCTAAAATAACTGCACTCTGACGGTCTGGGGGTTTGAAGTGAAACAAATCTCGAGGGGAAAATCGTAGCAGGTACGATTCTGCAGAACAAACGAGCGACGAGCAAAAAAGCTTTCTGTACAAGAGGGCTCGGTCACTCGGAGCTGTCTTGACATCAGCTTCAAACGTATGGTACAGGGTGACTTAGCACAGTGGTGCTACTCAGTCTGGCTCAGACCTCACTGGACAAGGAAATTTTACCACCCGCGGTACACTAACATGTGAGAACACTGATGAGAGGAATTAATTAACACACGACATATATTTTCTCTCAATCTTCTCGACAATATTAAAATAATTACTGAAACACTCGATGTGACATTTTTGATGTCAGGCGTGATAAGTCGAGACACATGACGTAGCAGACATCTCGGGGTGACACAGACATCTCGAGTGACGTCAGGCAGAAAATCGGACGTCATGAAGTCGGGCAGCATCGTGGGTGACGTCATGTGATGGGGCGCAGACCACAGCATGTGGCCTGGGACATCTGGTAACTCAGTAGCTCGTAGGTCTACGTGACATCGCCCAAAACCCAGTGGGTCGTGTTTCCACGTGGTGTCGTGATCTACGTGGCTGCTGATCCACGTAGCTTCGAGTGGCTCGGGCACTCGGATACACAGCTTGCAATGAATCACACGAAAAACAGCGGGAAAACACAGCAGAGGGAGTGGGCAGTTGGTGAGGGGTGTATGGTAGTGTGGTGGCGAGGAGGTTGGGTGAGTGTATGGCAGGCGAGATCGGCCTTTTCCCTCCTCCCCCCACAAACACGTGGAGAAGCTCACACTGGACGCAGAAATCGCCACAAAACTCACCTCTGGCTTGCTGAAACGCTGTGCTGAGCTGAAAAAAAAAAAAACAGCAGAAAACATACAGTGACGTGAACACGTGACTTGAGAAACGCTGGGACCTGTAGCTTTGGGGTCACTGGGGAGCGCTCACAATTCTCGAAGAAATTCGGCAAATTTCGGCTGGATCCTGCTTGTACCTGTGTCTGGATGCTCAAACGTGCAGACACGACATCAGGATAACTCGTTGAGAGACGGATGCTTCTTGCATGGGATGATGAAGTGAAGATGACTTCATCTCTCTTCCTTCCTCGCTTTGGGCAAACACACTGCTGCGACCACCGCTGGTACCATTATAAAAAAAAGATTATTTGGCATTCTGGTAGCGGGTGGATAAATGATAAACGTCTTTGGAGGCTTCTTAATTTATTGTTATGTCGTGGTGGGTACACAGGCTTGTGTGTTGTGCCCATGGCCCGGGCAGGGCCCATCCCACGAGAGAGAGCTAGGAGGTCTTGTGTCTTCCTGCTAGGCCGCTGTGAGAGTGAGGGTGAGGCAAGTCTGGGCATACTGAAGTGGCAAGGCCTATAGGTGGCAGCACCAGCATGGCGCGAAATATGAACTAAGCTGGCAGACAGCATGGGCTGTCTGTGCAGACAGTACAGGCTGTCTACATTCAATTCACATCGTACATTCCGTCCCAATTCCCGGGATTGCATCCACGCTTACATCTTATTTAGCATTTTGAGATTAAACCATTTATCAACATAATAACTTATTCCTTCAGTTGTTGTTACACCTGACCCTCACTATACCCTTCAACGCCATCCTGCCACTAAACTCACGATTTCGGGCGCCTTCTCCTTTGTGTCTGACTACGTAAGACACAAGGGCGGGCTTATCACCCCACACAGCCTCCTCGACTCCACTCGAAATACGCGCCCCATCAAAAACCCTATTTTTCAAACACCTGGAGGGGTTCCTTTAGATTGTCAATCTCGTCCACTGGGTAAATTCCAGATACCTTTCTTGGGATAACAGTGTTGTAAGAACCCCCCAGGGACCCTCAAAAATCCATACTCCAATCGAGAGGCCCCTTACCCCCATTACATAAAAATCCTTTATTCAGCTTCATAACCTCGTCCCATTGTCGCACTAAATCACTACCTTCAAGGGTCTACTCCCATAGACGTCCCTAAGTGCGTGAAGAGTGGGCTTATTTCCGCAATTGAAGTAAACGAGTATTTAACTTCCAATATCCCTTTTAAAAAGAGTCGGGAGACCTCTCCCGTCGAGTTCTACGAGAATACCGCGTGGTCGGAGAAAATACACATCTAACACACGCACTTTGGTTACAACTACCGCCGAGACACATACCCTGTCTAAGCGCGCAGCATAGTCCTCGCACGAAAGTGTTGCTCAATCCCCAAGTCACTGCTTCCCTTACATCCACCAACCCCAGCCCAGAAAAAATCACCCAAAATAACGAACAATAACCCGCTCCCCTCGGTTCTACGTCTTTTACGGCGCCCACACAGTTCAGTCACCACCAACACTGTTTATCGGCAGGGATCTCAATGTACACAAAAACTCGTTAACAAGTATTTTAATATTTAAACATGTTCAGCTGGCCCATATACCTACAAAATCAAACCGTTGAGACCCCCCTCACCTATGAGCGTACCACGCGGACCCCCCCATTCCTCCCAAAGTTTCATCACGAAGGGCTGGTCGTTTTATCAACACAGCCACACCACCTTTCCAAACGACTCGAGTGAGCCCTATAAAAAATCATAACCATCTATCGCAAACGAACTTCCAACTTATGGTTATGTTCTTGCATGAAACATAGTCTACTGCAAAGCGATGCAACCACTCATGAACCTGCACTTGCTTTCTGTTATTTTTCATACCATTAACATTTATGGTTATACACCTAACTTTGCTAACGGTGGCTTTCCTCGAGGGACCACCACACCCTTTTTCCCTTTACGTTGACTAACGCCTAAGGCGCCACCTTTACCTTGTACATTCTCTGTTACATTACTCGCTGCCCTGGAACCACGCTACTCCCCACCCGTGACTTCCGACCATGTCTTCTTCCCAGACCACTGTCCAGGGGTCAAGACATCGTCGGAGTCGGCGGGGGTAGCCGCACGCTTCCCAGAAACAGCTTCCTGAGCTTTATCAGGGAACCTGTAATGTTCTCCTTGTGAAATTCTACCTGCAACAGTATGAACTTCTCGGACCTTCTACCTCACTTACGTTAATTAACTGATCGACATCCTTTAAATGTGTTCTCTCCTCATCTGAACACTCAACGCAGGCCACCGGCACAGAATCATACTCCTGCGAAGCTAAAAGGTCGCTCAATGTCGATACAAAAGTTAGCTTCCCTGTCAGATCCTCTCTTGCTTGAGGGGTCTCACGTCCACCATGTTCTACCACATCATGGTTGACCGTACCCGGTAGGTCACGCAGGATGATCCACGAGCATGGCCGATCCACCTCATCACTCCACGATTTCAGGCGCGGTAAGTCCCGACTACTTCATCTGCCCGAATCCGACGAGGAGCCTCACCATCTGGACGACGACCACGTCCTGAGGGGGCTGGCGCTTAACGCTTGTGCACAATGTGACCAATGCCCGCAAAGGCGAAAAACCCCCCCCCCTCCCCCCCTTTTGCCTCACGAACCCCTATAACCCACCCCCTCCCCCATAGACCTCCCGGGCCCAAACCAAAAACTGATTTTTTTGATACTACCCCCCCCACCACACATTGACCCTTTTCCCAAAATCTTCCAAAAAATTTTTGTAATCTGTGATAAAAAACGGTACCCCGGAAATCCCAAAGCGTATGCCCCCCTTACCCTTCGGTCCCTTTACAACGAAAAACCTTGCCTTTCTCCCCCAGTCACCTCTCCCTTCAGAAATTAAATAAAAACCCAAAAAAATGCCTCTTTAATTCCCAATGTGCTATAAAACTCTGGGGAGCCCCCAAAATTCCGGTGTTTTCCCCTTTTTCGCTTCCCCATTTTAAACCCCTCCTATTTCCCCTAGTTTTTCCCACAGTGTTCCCTATCATGTTACGCAATGACATAAAACCCCCACACATTTTTCAAAAACCCCCACCCTCTCCCTTTCGTTGCCAGACTTTATCCACTTATCGCAAAGGGCCCCCTTCCTTCTATTTGTTTGACCCCCCCCCCGTACCCCCCTATCGACCATGAACCTTAACCAGGGAATAGTCATTGCATGCTGTTTTTTGTTTCTGCCTCGCAATACGCCGATAAAGGTCTATTCCCCTAACACTCTTCCCCCCCCCCTTCCCCGCCCCGTTTGGGCCTTCATTGTACCTCACCAGCCTCCCTTTAATTGCCTAATATCATCCATTGGAAAAGTGCCGCCCCGCCCCCTCGCAAAACAACCCGTCCTATCCCCAAATATTTGGGCAAGCCCATTTTTTAAAGAATTGATACTTTTCCCCTTCCCCTTAGAAATATTGCTTAATCTTTCTTTAGCCACACCACCCCACCACATATCACATCTTACCCTTTACCTCTGCACGTAACCCCCCCCACAGGTTGAAAAATCCCTCTTTCCCCCTCCCATCGCCTAACCACTTTGCTTTTAATTTCCCAAATATCCCCTAGTATCCCTGTGTGCTCCCACCCCACCTCTGTCTACCCCCCGTGATCCGAAAAGCACTTCTATTGTACGGAAAAATGTAAACCAAAACCCCTTAGTTTATACCTACCCACCTACCCCGCGTAACCCCTTTTACAAAAGTGTGCTCACCTCCCCCCCCCCCCCTCCAACCGCACC
>NC_069428.1:10116671-10134171 GCF_026875155.1 Cherax quadricarinatus | reverse complement strand
ATAATTGTAGTGCTTCAGTAATACCATACTACTACAACAACAACTATTTCTGCAGCTAATTCTTCGAGACCACTTATAATACTAATGCTGCAACCACTACTATTTGTAGTGCTACAAGTTCTTCCCTGCTGGTATATACTGAAATTCTCTTCTTTTTATCGTCTAAGATTTGATGTGACAAAGATCCAGGATGGACCGAAATGTAGTCATTGTGTTCCTCTCTTGAGTGCACATAATTTCCGAACACTTTGGTGTTAATTACTATTCTTAACGTTATTATTATTATTATTATTATTATTATTATTATTATTATTATTATTATTATTATTATTATTATTATTATTATTATTATTAGTATTATTATTGTTATTATTATTATTATAATGTTAAATGAGTATTCTCGAGTGTATAATGAATGTACTTGTCTATACCCTTAGGAAGTAATGCAATGAGCATGAATGTGGTAGGAATTCTCTAGTTTTGATTGAACCAGTTTACATTCATAGTATATCTGAGTGATTCACAAAAACCGACTCCCAGAAACAATGTTATGTTAAGTAAAGTCATAAGCTACATTCAAGAAGGTAGTACGATAAATTGCAGTTGGAAATAGATATATTTATTAAAAAATATAATATACAGTTGGTGATATCATGGCGACATTACCAGTCAGCTGCAGTAAGCGAGAATCTCACCTTCCATAGCCTGCAAATTTCAAGAAAATTATTCTCATTAATATTACTTCACCAAAAATAATAGTTTTATCGAGCACGTCGTCGATATACATTTATATGTCAACTTTTACTACAAAATATTTTCATTGAAATAAGAGTGAAAAAAATCCTTCATTTTACACACTAAGATGTTACTCACCATATCCACCATATCGTCGGCCATATCCACCGAAGCCGCCACCAAAACCTCCCAAGCCACCACCATATAACCCTAAACCACCACCATATCCTCCCAGTCCGCCGCCAAAACCACCTAGAATAAATATACATAAAAATTACGCAAGTATTAAATGTCGAATGTTAAGACCTTCATTTGAATTGGAAATCCAGTTCGGTTCCTGGAGTACTTATATCTGCTGCTTAAACATGACTCATCACAATATTGAAACTCCTTGTGGACCCTTGCCTCTTAATTACCTGTAAGACATAATAATTATGTATAATTGATAATCGTCAGTGTAATACATAATAAATAATAATATACGTTTATATATGACTACACCACTCGGAAACAAGTTGAGGTATATTCTGAAAAAGATCGCAGTGAACAGGATTCAAAACCACATCATGGAAGTGGGAAAGCAATGAACTATGATGCAATAGAAATGGGCAGGAAGAATTTTCTCTCTGACGATGTAGGTTAGTTTCAGGGAAACTAGCTATAAGCCATCCCACACTCGGGGATAGAACCCGCGATCAGAGAGTCAAAATTCAAGACCATCGCATGTCATTACGATTTCGTGAGTCAAACTAGCTATAGGCAGAATGAGGTAGAGTTATAGATTTACATTGGAAATTAAATGGCGATAGGTGATAAAGACTGTAATAAAGAGAGTGAAGGAGCAGGTTTGTGCAGGGAGGTAAAAGAGAAAAAAAGAGCTTTTCTAAACATATGTTACATAAATAGTCGTGGCATTGCTGTTTTGCTTTCAGGTTTCTGCTCCCCAGAACCACAAATTCTTTTCCATTCTGTATAACTATGTTCTACATTATTTAGCTTATAAGTAATAGGGTTATGGACGTTTCCGAGCTTAAGAACTTTGCATTTATCTATATTCAGCGGCATCTGCCACTTCAATGACTACGAACTGAGTTTGTCTAAATCCTCCTGAAGTTCAATAAGCCCTTCCCCAGAATCAATTATCCTATCTATCTTCGTGTCATCAGCTAATTTGCTCGTCAAGGTCACTGATATATATTGTAAACAACAAAGGGCCTAAAGCTGATCACTGTGGCACCCCACTTGTTACAGATCCCCACTCAAATTTTACCCCATTTATCACACTCTCTGCTTCCTGATGGTGAGCCATGACTTGATCCATGACAGCACTTTTTCCCCAGTACCATGAGCTGCAATTTCTTTATCCTCTGGTAGGGTACTCTATTAAAAGCCATATTAAAATCCAGTAATATCGAATTCTTTATCATGATCAACAGCCTCAAAAGTTAGTAAATTAGTAAGGCACGAACGGCTCCTCGTGAATCCATGCTGAGTATCAATAAACAAATTATGCTTATCAAGATGCCTTCTTATAAAATCAGCTATAATTGACGCTAATAATTTGATTATGCTAGGTGAAGAGGAAGATTAAGGTCAATCAGGACCTTAATCTTCCTCTACCTCCCGGAGATTTTGTCGATTTGATTGAACTCTCTATTAATTTCAGTTGCTTTTCTATCAATAACAGGCTCTACAAACAAACCTATGGTATGAGAAAGGGGTCCCCCATCAGCGCCGTCATCGCCAACTTGTATATGGAGCACCTGGAAACTGAACACTTCACCAACATCATCTCTAACAGCGTCACTTGGTTACGTTATGAGGACGACGTCTTCATAATAACTCCCAAACCTTTTGATGTGTGGAATCATCAGGCAAGGCTCAACACAGTTGAACCTGCTATCTAGTTTAGACTTGAAGAAGAGCCCAATGACAAGTTACGTTTTCTAGAGGCCCTTATTCGCAAAGCAGATATCAGCCTAAGATTTCAAGTTTACCGTAAACCTACAAACAAAAGATACGAAGAGAAAAAGAGGCATCATCATCAGATTTTTCTTAACAGCATACCGAATTGGTAGTCCTGAGTTTCTTGACAAGAAATGTACTTACATACTTACATACATGTATATTTCGCCTGCTCTTGCGAATTCCTTGCAATGTTAATATCTTTAGTAAGGCTGATGCATGCAGGGGATGAGATGAAAAGCTGTAAGCCTTCTCCCTGAAAGCTGGCTGCCTTGCGTCAAAGTCTAGCGCAAGCTTGTCTCCAAGGTATTGGTCCAGTGTGGGTAGATTGGTAACGCACTGCGTACCTTGTTCCAAGGTTAGTAGATTCGAGTCTCCTTCTGCCAGAGATCAGTGTTTGTGTATATTTCGCCTGCTCTTGCGAATTCCTTGCATTGTTAAATTCTCTAGTAAGGCTGATGCATGCAGGGGATGAGATGAAAAGCTGTAAGCCTTCTCCCTGAAAGCCGGCTGTCTTGGATCAAAGTCTAGCGCAAGCTGGACTACATTGTATTGCTCCAGTGTGGGTAGATTTGGAAAGCACTGCGTACCTTGTTCCAAGGTTTCAAGGTTCCAGTCCCCTTCAGCCAGAGATCAGTGTTTGTGTATATTTCGCCTGCTCTTGCGAATTCCTTGCATACATTCGTATAAATATATATATATATATATATATATATATATATATATATATATATATATATATATATTATATATATATATATAATATATATATATGTATATAATATATATATAAAATATTATATATATATATAATATATATATATATTATATACATTTTAATATATTTATATATATATATATATATAACATATAAAATATATATATATATATAATTTTATATTTTATATATATATATATATATATATAATATATTTTATATATATATAATAATATATATATTTTAAAATATATATATATTAAAATATATATATATATATTTTATATATATAATATATATATATATATATAATATTGTGCCAAGTGGGTAAAACTTGAGATTCTGTCTTAAATAGCAACTCTATCATGACGAATAAGGTAAAGCGAAAATTGTGAATGCAATAATTTCGCAAAAATCATTTTGAACCTAACGAAAAAATACATTTCATTGTGTTTAGGAATTATTAATTTTTAATGATTCCCGGTATTTCCCCCGGCCCGGGGGCTTTTTCCCAAGTGTGGCCGGGCCTTTGGCCCCTCTTTGGGGAATTCTGGCCAAAATCCCCCCTGGGAGAGGCCAAGCCCCTCCTCATCTTAGGGCCCAAACTGCCCCCAGGCCCCTAGCCAAGCTGGGCCCTCCTGGTCTCCCAACCCCCCCCAAGGGAGCTAATTGGAATGACGGGCTTGTGGCTGTAAGTGGGCTCGGGCACATCCCCTCCCCTAGAAGGGTTAGGCATAGATAGTATTATGAATTATAAATTTTTCAAACTACATATAAAATAATAGGTGGATTAGGTTAGATAAATTGTGCTTGTTATAAAAAGGTTATCAAAATTTTTCTAAGATTTATAGGGACAAAATTAAATTTTATTATATTAACACAAATTTTAAATAATAATCTAAGTACATAGAGAAAATTTTAGAAGGACTAAAAATTAAAAAAAGTTCTTGCAATTGACAAAATTTTATTATTCGGAACGACACGACATATTTTTAAAAATATTTTTAAAATATATATATATATTATATAATATATATTTTTAATATATAATATATATAATAAATATAATATAAAATTTAAAAATATTTTATTATACATAAATTTTATATATATATTTATATATTTATATATATATATATATATATATATTATATATTTTATATATAAATTAAAAATATATATTTTATGTCGTGCCGAAATGTAAAACTGGTCAATTGGGGGAAGAATCTTTTTTAAAAATTTAAATCCATTCTAAAAATTTTCCTTTCCGTTTAAAGTATTATTTTTATTAATGTTAATGTAAAAAATTTTAATTTTGCACCCAAAAAAAATTGAAAACTTACCTAACTTTATTATAAGAAGAACAATTTTTTTTAGCCTAACCCAACTATATATATTTTAGATTTGTTTACAATAATTTAATACTAAACAAACACAGTGAAATATATTTTTTTTCGTTAGGTTCAGAATGATTTTGGCGAAATTATTGCATACACAAATTTTCACTTGTCCTATATGGCTAGATGAGCGTTGCTATTTAAGCCAAGATGCAAGTTCTCCCTAATGGGCACGACATATAATTATATATTTTTTTCCCAGTAAAAGTAGGCCTTAGACAAGGATGTGTGATGTCACCGTGTTTTTTAAATTTATATTTATAGATGGGGTTGTAAGAGAAGTAAATGCGAGGGTCTTGGCAAGAGGCGTGGGATTTAAAAAAGATAAAGAATAAACACACAAAGTGGGAGTTGTCACAGTTTGCTCTTTGTTTGATGAAAATGTGCTCTTGGGAGATTCTGAAGAGAAGTTGCAGAGTTTGGGGTGGATGAATTTTGGGAGGGTGTGCAAAAGAAGAAAATTAAAGGTGAATACAGGAAAAGAGTAAGGTTTGAGGATAACAAAAAGATTAGGTTTATGAAAGATTGAATAAACAGATTGGAGGGAGAGAGTATGGAGGAGGTGAACGTATTAGATATTTGGGAGTGGATGTGTCAAACGGATGGGTCTATGAAAGATGAGGTGAATCATAGAATTGATGAGGGAAAAAGAGTGAGTGGTGCACTTAGGAGTCTGTGGAGACAAAGAACTTTGTCCTTGGAGGCAAAGAGGGGAATGTATGAGAGTATAGTTTTACCAACGCTCTTATATGGGTGTGAAGCGTGGGGTGATGATGTTGCAGCGAGGAGAAGGCTGGAGGGAGTGGAGATGTCTGTCTGAGGGCAATGTGTGGTGTGAATATAATGCAGAGAATTCGTAGTTTGGAAGTTAGGAGGAGGTGCGGGGTTACCAAAACTGTTGTCCAGAGGGGTGAGGAAGGGTTGTTGAGGTGGTTCGGACATGTAGAGAGAATGGAGCGAAAAAAGAATGACTTCAAGAGTGTATCAGTCTGTAGTGGAAGGAAGGCGGGGTAGGGGTCGGCCTAGGAAGGGTTGGAGGGAGGGGTAAAGGAGGTTTTGTGTACGAGGGGCTTGGACTTCCAGCAGGCATTTCGTGAGCGTGTTTGATAGGAGTGAATGGAGACAATGGTTTTTAATACTTGCGTGCGTTGGAGTGTGAGCAAAGAAACATTTATAAAGGGGTTTTCGGAAACCGGCATGCCGGACTTGATTGGAGGGGAAGTACAGTGCTGCATTTGAAGGAGGGGTGTTAATGTTGCGTTTAAAAAACTTAGTGTAAGCACCCTTCGGGCAAACAGTGATGGAGTGATGATGGTAAAAGTTTTTCTTTTTGGGGCCCCCCCCGCCTTTGGGTGGGAATGGCCGGTGTGAAAATAAAAATATATAATAATATATTATATGTTTTATATTTATTTAATATATATATATTATATATATATATATATATATAATATATATAATAAATACATATGTAAAATTATATCTTACTATTTTTTTTCTGAAACTATACCCAAACCCTTTAACTATTAATTGTTTTTTTTTATACTACCATTGCTTTTTTATTGTAGAAATTCTTCAATAATCCCATTATACAAAAACAATTTTTCTGCACTAATTTTCGAGACAATTTATATGTACTGCTCCCCCACTTACTTGCAGTGTACGGTACTTCCCCTGCTTTTTATATGTATTTCGCTTTCTCTTGTTGTTTTGATATAAAAAGGCCAGGATCCGCCGAAACGTTCATTGTGTTCTCTCTTGATGCACATCATTTCTGAACTTAAAAATTTGGTGCTAATTTTTTTTCTTACGTTATTTTATTTTTATTATTATTTTTTTATTTTATTATTATTTTTATTTTATTATTTTTTTATTATCATTATTATCATTATTTTTATTTACATTATTATTATTATAAAAAAAAATTCTAAAGTATATAAGGGATCCCCTTTCAAAACCTTGGGAATAATGAAAGAACATGGTTTTGTGGGAAATTTCTGGGTTTCGGTTGAGTCAGTTTATATTTATAATCTGATGGTTCAAAAAACCCGCTCCAGAAACAATTTATGTTAAGTAAAGTCAAAATTACATTAAAGAAGGTAGTTCGATAAACACATTGGAAAATAGATATTTTTTATTAAAAAATAATGTGCAGTTGGTGATATTGGGCGACATTACCATTCAGCGCAGTAAGCGAGAATCTCACTTTCCCCATAGCTGAAAAAGGCAAAAAAATTTTTTTCTCTTTAAATTTAAATAACTTCACTAAAAAGAAAATTTTTTTTTTCGGCATGTCGTAAATATATATTTATATGTAATTTTTTACTACAAATTTTTTCTTTGAAATAAGAGAGAAAAAAATCCTTAACGCACACTTTAAAGTGTTACTCCCTTTCCACCATATCCTGGGCCTATCCACCGGCCCCGCCAAATCCTCCCAAGCCACCCCCAAAAAACCCCAACCACCACCATATTCTCCCATTTCGCGCCAAAACCCTAGGCCACTGCCAAACCAGGGAAGCCCCCCCATGCCACCGAAGCACCGCCAATCCCCCCCAAACCGATTCCATGGCCGATCCACAAAACCCAATCTACGACCCCCTGGCAATGAAAATCTTTTTCTTTACGGCATACGATTTAAATATTTATTCTTGAAGTTAAGTGCATTTTATCACAAAATACATCGCAAAGATAAATAAAATAAAAGGGTTAATAAACAAAATCTCAAAGACCTAGAAAAAGATGTAAAAAAGATGGGGGCCATAACGTCCGAAATATTTACTCACCTTAAAAATTCCCAGGTGCTGGAGAACCAAACAACGACCCCCTCACAGCCAACACCGTCAAATAGACAAAAAAACGCGTCAAAAAAAGAGTGAGTAAGGTAATGAAAAAAGGATCCATTAAGTTACTGTCTTTAAAATTTAACAGTAAAATTCTTTAATCACCAGATCCCTGTATATATTAGCTGTATTTACCATTCTTGTGTTGTGTGGATGGCAAGGTTTTCCCCAGAGCTTTATATAGGACAGGGGCGCCCCCCAATTCTGAAACCCTTTCAGGTTTGTGTCTAGTTCTGTCATAGTACAGCCCGTTTAGCCCCTTGTTTTTTTAAGGATGCAAATTTCATGCTTTCAGTTAAATTTTTACTATCGAAGTTAAAATTTTTTTATTATTATATTTATTTTATTTATTATATCTTGATTATACAAGTAATGAAGAAAACGTTGTTATAATAATAATAATAATAATAAAAATAATAAAAATAATAATAAAAAAATAAAATAATAAATAAATTCGTTATTTTTATTATTTTAATTATTATTATTATTATTTTATTTTTTTTTTCAATACTTTGATTAAAAAAAAACCCATATAAAATATGAAAGCAATATACGTAGCAGGACTGTCTTATTCATCGAGGTTTTCATTTTATTATTTTTTAAAATCATCTCCTGACTTGATCTTGGGACACAGTGTAGTAAAATATATTGGAAAAGATATATAAGCAGGTAATCTTAGGGAGCAATTTTGTCCTTTACTACAAAAAAGGCTAAAATATTTATTAAAATTATTTTTTTGTCGGTAATACTAATGATCACAAAATAACAAAACAAAAAAAAGAATTTTTAGGTTTCAACGTAATGAGTGTCAAGAAAAAAAAAAAAAAAATTAGGAAAGATTAAAAGTGAAAGTTAAGACCTTTAAATTTTAACAGGAAAATCCATGTCGATTCCCGGGGTATTAATCTGTGCGTAAAAATGACTCACACAAATTGAAACTCTTGGGACCCTTGCCCCTTTAATTACCCGTAAGAATAACAAATTTGGTATAAGATAATCGTCAGTGGATTACATAATAAATAACAAGTATGTTTATATATAATACACCCCTCGAAGCAAGTTGAGGTATATTCTGAAAAAGACGCAGTCAGCAGGTTCAAAAAAAATCATGGAAGTGGGAAAAAATTGAACATGATGCAAAAGAAATGGGGGGAAGAAATTTTTCTAACGTATAGTTTGTTTCAGGAAAACTAGCTAAACCTCCCCCGGCTTGGTAGAAACCCCCGATCAGAGAGTCTAAAAATTTCCAGACCCTCGCGTGTCATAATTTGTGAGTCAAACCCCAGCTATAGGCAGAATGAGGTGGTTATTATTTACATTTGGGAAACCAATGGCAAAAGGTGAAAATTACGCAAAAACAGAGTAAGGAGCATGTTTGTGCAGAGAGGTAAAAAAAAAAGAGCTTCCCCAAACATATTATACAAAAAGTCGTGGGATTACTGTTTTGGTTTTGGTTTTTCCCCTTACCAAACGCCCAACCTTTTCCATTTGCATAGATATGTTTTTCATTATTTAGCTTATAATAATAGGGTTTGGATTTTTTCCCGGTTCAGAACTTTTTCATTTATCTACATTCAACGGCATATGCCCCTTTACTGACCCCGAATGAGTTTGTCTAAACCCTCCTGAAATCAATAAACCCTTCCCCAGAATCAATTACCCGCTATCTTTGTGTCATCCGAATTTGCTCTCTAGGTCACTGATATTATTAAAAGAACAAAGGGGCCCAAAACTGACACTGTGCCACGCAATTTGTTCAGATCGCCACACAAATTTGACGCCATTTTCAACTCCTGCTTTTCCCGTTGGGTGCCATGACTTATCCCTGACAGCACTTTTTCCCCCCCAAATGAGCTGCAATTTTTTTTTCCCCTGGTACGGTACTCCATTAAAAGCCCTTTTTAAAATCCAGTAATATCGAATTCTTTACTGACAACACCTCAAAAGTTTTTTTAAGAAAGTTAGTAAATTGTAAAAGGGCCCAAAAAAACTCCCCGTGAATCCCTGCTGATATCAATAAACAAATTAGCTTTCAAAATGCCTTCTTTAAAATCGCTATAATTTACGTAATAATTTGATTATGTTAGGGGAAAGGGAAATTAAATCAAACAGAACCTTAATCTTCCTCTCCTCCGGAGTTTTGTCGATTTTATTGAACTCTCTATTAATTTCAGTTGCTTTTCTATCAATAAAGGTCTACAAACAAACCCATGGATGGGGAAAAGGGGGCCCCCCAAAAGCGCGTCATCGCCAACTTGATATGGAGCCCTGGAAACTGAACACTTCACCCCAAAAATCCTAACAGCGCACTTGGGTTTCGTTTTTGAGGACGACTTTCTTTATAATAATCCCAAAAGTTTTGATGTGTGGAATCATCAGGCAAGGCTAAAAAAGTTAACCTGCTATCCAGTTTAGTTGAAGAAGAGCCCAAAGACAAGTTTCGTTTTTTGAGGCCCTTATTCGCCAAAACAGTATCAGTTTTGTTTTAAGTTTCAGTAAACCTACAAACAAAAAAATACAAAAAGAAAAAAAGGGATCATCATCGGATTTTTCCTAAAAGAACCGAATTGGGAGTCTTGGTTTCTTTACAAGAAATGTACAACATATTACATACAGTATATTTCGCCTGCTCTTGCGAATTTCCCTTTCATTTAATATCATTAGTAAGGCTGATGCATGCAGGGGATGGATGAAAAGCTGTAAGCCTTTTCCTGAAAGTGGCTGCTTCGTCAAGTCTAGCGCAAGTGGTCTCAAGGTATGGGTCCCGTGGGGAGTTGGTAAAGCCTGCGTACCTTGTTCCCAAAGGGTTTGTAGGTTCGGTATATTTCGCCTGCTCTGCGAATTCCTTGCAGGTTTAATTCTCTAGTAAGGCTGATGCTGCAGGGGAGAGATAAAAGCTGTAAACCTGAAAGCTGGTCCCTTTGGATCAAAGCAAACGCAACTGCACTCCAATTTTGGTCCATGGGGGGTAGATTTGTAAAGCACTGCTCCCCTTGTTCCAAGGTTTGTAGTTCCGCCCCCTTTTCACCAAGATCAGGTTTGTGTATATTTCGCCTGCTTTTGCGAATTCCTTGCATAAACAATAATATATATATAATTATATATATATATATATAAAAATATAAAAATATATAATATTAATATATATATAAAAATAAATATAAAAATAATATATATAATATATAAATATATAATATATTATATTATATTTTAATATAAAAAATTAATATATATATATATTTATTAATATATGTATTAATATATATTTATATATAAATTAATATATAATATATATATATATGATAATATATAATATATATTATATATTTTAATAATTTTAAATTTTAATATAATATATAAAAAATTTTAATATACAGTGCCATGTGGGAAAACTAGAGATTCGTCTTAAATAGAACTCTATTCATGACAAATAAGGTAACAAAAAATTTGTAATTTAATAATTTCGCAAAAAATCTTTTTGAACATAACGAAAAAATACATTTCATTGTTTTAGGAAATTATTAATATTAATGATTCCCCCGGTATTTCTCCGGGGCCGGGGGTTTTTTTCCCAATGCTGGCCCGGCCTTGGCTCCCTCTTTGGGGAAAGTCTGAGACCAAATCCCCCATGGGAGTACGCAAAAGGCCTCCTCATCTTGGGGCCAACTGTCCCCAGGCCTAGCCAAAAAGAGGCTCTCTGGTCTGCCACCCCCCCCCCCCAGGGGCTAATTGGAATGACGGTTGTGAGCTGAAGCTCGGGCTCGGGCCCCTCCCCTACCCTATAAGGGTTGGATAGTAGTATCTATAATTATTAAATTATTTCAAACTCATATATAAAAAAACAGGGGTTTGGGTTTAAATTAAATTGTGCTTGTTAAAAAAGGGTTATCTAAATTTTCTAAGATTCTTTGGGTACAAATCTTATTATTTTATATTAACAAAAATTTAAATAATATTTTAAAGTACATTGGAAAATTTTAGAAAGGACAAATTTCAAATGGTTTTGCAAATTTGCAAATTTTACTTATTCGGAACGACACGACATAATATATAATAAAAATAAAATATATTATATATATATATATTATATATATATATATATATATATAATATAAAAATAATATATATATATAAAAATATATACAATATATATAATATAATATATATATATTTTAAATATAATATATATATTATAAATGAAAAAAATTATATAAAAAATGTTAATAACATATATATATATATATATAATATATATATATTATATATATAATATAATATATATTATACATATATATATATATTAAATAATTTTAAAAATTTAATATTATAAAAAAAATAATATATAATTTTTTTTTTTTTATCACACCGGCCCGATTCCCACCAAGGCAGGGTGGCCCCAAAAAAGAAAAATTTCACCATCTTTTCACTCCATCACTGTCTTGCCAAAGGGGTCTTTACATACATTTTTTAAAAACGCAACTTTAACCCCCCCCTCAGGTGCAGGCACTGTACTTCCCTCCCGGGATTCAAGTCCGGCCGCCGGTTTCCCTCAATCCCTTCATAAATGACTTTGCCACACTCCAACAGCACGCAAGTATTAAAAACCATTTGTCCCATTCACTCCTATAAAACACCCACGCATGCCTGGGGAAGTCCAAGCCCTCGCACAAAAAACCTCCTTTCCCCCCTCCCTCCAACCCTTCCTAGGCCGCCCCTTTTACCCCGCCCCCTTTCCCCCTACAGACGTACACTCTTAAGTCATTCTGTTTCGCTCCTTTCCCTACAGCCGAACCACCTCAAAAACCCTTCCTCACCCTCGGGGACAACAGTTTTGGTAATCCCGCACCTCCTCCTAACTTCCAAACTACGAATTCTCTGCTTTATATTCACACCACACATTCCCCTCAGACATGAATCTCCCCCCTCCACCTTCTCCTCGCTGCAACTTTCATCCCCCACGCTTCACACCCATATAAACGTTGGTAAAACATACTCCAACATTCCCCCTTTGCCTCCAAGGACAAAGTTCTTTGTCTCCACAACCCCTAAGGCACCACCACTCTTTTTCCCTCACAATTCATGATTCACCTCATCTTTCATAACCCATCCGCTGACACTCCACTCCCAAATATTGAATACGTTCACCTCCTCCATACTCTCTCCCTCCAATCTGAAATTCAATCTTTCATCACCTAATCTTTTTGTTATCCTCATAACCTTACTTTTTCCCTGTATTCACCTTTAATTTTCTTCTTTTTGAAACCCTACCAAATTTTCATCCCCCAATCTCTGCAACTTCTCTTCGAATCTCCCAAGGCACAGTGTCATACAAAGGCAGCTGGAAAAACCCCACTTTGTGTGGTTTCTTTATCTTTTAAACTCCACCCCTTTGCCAAGCCCCTCGAAATTTACTTTCTTTACAACCCCATCTAAAATATATTAAACAACCACGGTGACTAAAACCATCCTTGTCTAAGGCCTATTTTTACGGGGAAAAAATTTCCCCCTTTTTCCTACAACCTAACTTACCCTCACTATCCTCGAAAAAAACTCTTCACTCTTTCAGAAACCTACCTTACCCAACACTTGAACATCTCCAAATTGCCCCCCTATCCACCCTGTCATACGCCTTTTCCAAACCATAAATGCCACAAAACCTCTTTAGCCTTACTAATACTGTTCTTAATGTTTCACTGTAAACACCTGGGCCCCACCCCCCTATTTCCAAAACCTCCTTGTTCATTGCTACCTATTTTCCTCTTTCTCTAATTCTTTCAATTAAACTCTACCATACCTTTACCAAAAGGGAACTCAACAACTTTCCCCCCATAATTTTTGCACTCTCTTTAAAACCCCCCTTTCCTTTATAAAGGAATTGCATCTCTCTGCCCAAACCCGGGACCTTACCCTCTTTCCCTACATTTATTAAAAATTGCACCAACCACTCCAAAAATATATCCCCCCTGCTTTTTAAAATTTCTATCTTATCCCCTCAACCCCCTGCCTTACCCCCTTTATTTTACCCACTGCCTCACAATTCCCCCCCACTCACAACTGCTCTTCCTCACCCTACAAGATTTATTTCCCCCTTTCCCTAACCGAAAACACAGCTTCCCTACTTTACAACATTTAACATTCCCCAAAATATTCCTTCCATCTTCCCAAACCTCAATCCCATTTAATAACTTCCTCTCCTATTTTAACTGACAAATCCCTTTGTTCTCTAGGGTTTTTACTTGTTAACTCACCCAAACTTTTTCTTATTTTTAAAAAAATTTGTTGATAACATCTCACCCCCTCTCTCATTTTCTCTCTTTTTACATTGGGTTCACCACTTTTTAACTTCTCCTTTTTTTTCCATATACTCTTCCCTCCTTGCATCACTTTTACTTTGTAAAATTTTTCAATCTAACTTTTTTCCCTTACTCTCCTTTTCTCACATTCCACCAAACGCTCCCTTCCTCCTGCACCCACTTTCCCGAAAACCCCAAAATTCTGCTGAACACTCTAACACTACATTTTTAAACCCACCCCTACCTTTCGACCCCCTTGCCTATGCTCTCATTTCCCCTATCCTCCAATAGCTGTTTATATCTTCCCAACTGCCTCCTCTTTTTTTTATAAACCTTTACCTCTCTCTTCCCTGATGCTTCTATTTTCCTTGTATCCCATCTACCTTTTTTTTCTCTCAGTGTGCTACAAAATAGAAAATGATCTGATATACGTGGCCCCTCTATAAAATTACTAAGTCTTCAACAGTCTTTTTTTCACCAATACAAACCAAAAACTACTGTCATTTCGCCCTACATATACGTGTAACTTATTTATCCTCTTTTTCTTAAAAATGTATTACCTTAACTAAACCCCTTTTTATCAAAGTTTAAAGGGCTCCCATTACTTTTTCACCTGGCCCCCAAACTTACCTCCCCCCTCTCTAAAAGTTTTTTCCTACTTTAGCTTCAAGTCCCTCCCCCCCAAATTTCTCTCTCACTTTGGTTTTAAAGGGGTCCTATACATTCCCTTTAACATCTCCCAAAATCTCTCTCCTCCTCTGCATTTCCTCTCTTCCCGGTGCATACACCTTTTTATGACCCACCCTTTTCCCCATCCCCAAACCTTTTTCTTTTAAACCAATAATCTTTAATTTACCATTTATATTCTCTTTTTTCCTTCCTAACTTCATTTAACATTACGCTACCCTTCCTTGCTCTAATCTCTCAGATCTCCCAAATTTTAAACCCATTTATTTTCCCCCCCCCTAAAATCTCCACCCCCTTCACTTTGTTTCGCTTAGGGCCAGGGCATCCACTTCTTTTCTTATAAATCACAATCATCTGTTTCTTTTCATCCGCATACATCCACGCACATTTAAAACAACCCAGTTTTATAAAGTTTTTCTTTTTCTCTTTTTTAGTAATGTATACAGGAGAAGGGGGTTTCAGCCCATTGCTCCCGGGATTTTAGTCGCCTCAACGACACCATGGCTTCGGGGGAAAGATCTTTTCCACTTCCCCAGGGGGAATAGAAAAATAAAAAGAACAAGACTATTTAAAAAAGGAAAAAAAACCCAGATGTATTATATATATATATATATGCATGTGCGTGTCTATGAAGTGTGACCAAAGTGTAAATAGGGGTAGCAAATTCCTGTTATCTTAGCGTGTTTTTGGGGGAAAAAAAAGAAACCACAATCCACCATCATGCAAAACAGTTCAGGGTTTTTGTTTCACATCATCTGGCGGGGCGGTGTACTTCCCCCGGGGGTTGCTGTCTACCAACCTACTACCTATATATATAATATTATTTATAAAATTAAAAAATATATATATATATAAAATACATATGTATATAGTATATACTATTATTTCCTGAAACTACTACCACTAACCTTTAAATATTAATTTATTATTTTTTACTACCAGCATTTAAAAGTTGTAGGCTTCATTCATAATTTCCATACTACTACAACAACAATATTTTTTGCAGCAATTCTTCGAGACAACTTTTACTGCCGCTGTGCCAAATCTACTTGCAGTGCACGATACTTCCCTGTTTTATATACTGATATTTTCCCGCTTTCTCTTTTCTGTTTTTGATATAACAAGGGTCCAGGACGCCGAATCGTATCATTTTGTTCCCCTTGAGTGCACTCATTTTTGAACTTACACTTTGTGCTAAATTTTTATTCTTATCGTTATTTTTATTATTTTTTCATTATTATTATTATTTTTTATTATTATTATTATTATTTTTATTATTATTATTATTAAAATTTTTATTATTATTTTATTATTATTTTTACTTTTTATTATTACATTATTATTTTTTTAAATGAAAATTCCAAGTTATAATGGACGCACTTTTTTTAAACCCTTTGGAAGTAATGCAAAGGGAAAATGAATTTGTAGGGAAATTTTCCCCGGTTTCGGTTGAGTCAGTTTTCATTTATAGTATATTGAGGATTCACAAAAAACCGACTCCAGAAACAATGTTATTTAATAAAGCAAAGTTACATTTAAGAAGGTAGTTCGAAAATCAAGTTTGGAAAAAAGTATATTTTTTAAAAAAAAAATTGTACAGTTTTTTTATATCAGGCGGCATTCCTTTCAGCTGCAGTAAGCGAGAATCTACCTTCCATAGCCTGCAAATGGCAAAAAAATTATTTTTCATTAAAATTTAAAATTATTCACTAAAAAAAATAGTTTTATCGGCATTCGTCATATATATTTATATTCAACTTTTTTCTACAAAATTTTTCATGAAAAAGAGTGAAAAAAATCCTTACTGCCAATTAAAATGTTATCACCCTATCCACCATATCGTCGGGCCCTATCCCCCGAACCGCCCCAAAACCTCCCCAACCACCACTTGACCCGTTTAGCAGCCTTGTTTTTATTAAGGATGCGAATTTCAATGCTTTCAGTTACATTTAGAAACTATCAAGAAGTTCAATATAATTTATTATTATATCTTATTTTATTTATTATATCTTGAATTATACAAGTAATGATAGACAACGTTGATTATAATAATAATAATAATAATAATAATAATAATAATAATAATATAATAATAATAATAATAATAATAATAATAATAATATTATTATTATTATTATTATTATTTTAATTATTATTATTATTATCATTATTTTATTTTACGAATACTTTGACTATAAAAACTCCATATAAAATGACTAAAAAGCAAGTATACAGTAGCAGACTGACTCTTATTTATCGAGGTTTTCATTGATTATTATTGTTTAAATTCATCTCCAGACTTGACCTTGGGATCACAGTGTAGTAATCTATTGAGAATGATGATCATATAAGCAGGTAATCATATAGGTACAATTGTTGTCTTCACTACGAATAAGGCTACAAATATTTATTAAATATTATTTTGTTGTCGGTAACTACTAATGATCACAAAATAACAACAAAGGAAGAATTTTTTAGGTTTCAACGTTATGAGTGTGAAGAATAAAAATTTATAAAAATTAGGAAAGTATTAAATGTCGAATGTTAAGACCTTAATTTGAACTGGAAATCCAAGTCGATTCCTGGAGTACTTATATCTGCTGCGTAAACATGACTCATCACAATATTGAAACTCCTTGTGGACCCTTGCCTCTCAATTACCTGTAAGACATAACAATTAGGTATAATTGATAATCGTCAGTGTAATACATAATAAATAACAATATAGGTTTATTTTTCAATACACCACTCGGAAACAAGTTGAGGTATATTCTGAAAAAGATCGCAGTCAGCAGGATTCAAAACCACATCATGGAAGTGGGAAAGCATTGAACTATGATGCAATAGAAATGGGCAGGAAGA
>NC_069428.1:10099171-10111671 GCF_026875155.1 Cherax quadricarinatus | reverse complement strand
TGACCAGGTTTCCCGGGCATTTCAGTTTAATTGACCTCTTTAGCCGCTCTTTTATTTTTTTCCTCGCCTGAAAAGGGAGCGCCTGCTTTTTAAATTTTAAAATTTTAACCCCTCCTTTTTTTTTAAAGGGGGAATAAGCCTTGTGCATAATCGAGGCCCCCGAGTTAATCTGTTTAGGCAAAAGGGTTTTGGGTCGGGGTTGCTTAGTATATTTTCCCATTTATACGGTTAGGATTTGGGTTTTAAACTTGGTCCCCCTTTTTATTTTTTTTTTATTGAATTTAAAATTTGGTGAATGCCCCCCTCGTAAACTAGCCCTCATTTTGTCGGTCGGGGGCCCCCACGCTACATCCCCCTAAACTAAATTTAAATTTGTATCTGGATTTTGGTTTTTGATAGGGTGACATTTTTTATCAGATAATCATTGTTAGTGAAGATGGGGTTTCTGTGTATTTTTCCATTCTAGTGGCTCTATTATTTGCGGGTTTTAAAATTAAATTTTTTGTGCAGAAAATTTTAAAATTCGTGTGAGGGGGTGAGTTTTCTTTCAGACTGCCTCCTTGTTTTAAATTACTGCAACAATATTTTTTGCTATATTCCCCCTTTTTAAAGGTGCCTTAAGTTTGAAATCCCCCAGGAGAAAGTTTGTTGGGTGCAGGAGCTGGAAGATTTTCCGGGACGGGGGTTCAATTTTTAACAGCTTTTCCCGGGAAATTTGCGGGGATGTTGCATCCGGAGGCTTGTGACAACCAAAATGACTGGGTTTTGGTTCCGACCTTTATTTCAAAAAATTCCCACAAACGTCTTTGAGGAAATTAAGCAGTTCTGGAAAACAAGTAAACCCCTGAAAAGTACAGGCCAACCCCCCCCCCTTTTCCCCTGTTCACTCTGTCACATCTGTATAGGTTGAAACCCGGGGAAATCCTTTTTTCCCGTTGTCAAAGTGATCCTTTATTTTGGGTTTCTAAAGTGAAAGCCCGAACATTCCTTTTTTGCCTCTCCCAAGAAAGCCCAACGGATAAAAGGTTTATTTTGTTTTTGTTGCTGGCTTAGACCCTGTATTTTGCAAAAAAAGAATTTTTTCGGAGGGTGGTTTTGGTTGGTACTGGGGGGGGTTTTTTTTCCCGGGGGCATTAGTTCTGTATCTGTTGGTTTGGAGTGGAGGCCTCGACGGGTGGTTCCACCCCAAATGCCCGGGGAAATTTGGGTACGATTTCTGCCATTTCCTGCCATTTTTTTTTTCCCTTTCCGGGCCTTTAAAAAAACCCTCCCCTTAGGGCTGGGGGCCTACCCGGGTTTTCCCAGGGCCCTGGATTTTTTGTATCTTTTGCCCCCTTTAGATGGTTATGCCTGGAAATTTTAAGTTATAGCACAGTTTTTCCCTGTACTGAAAAAGTACACTTTTGGGGTAAAAAAAGCTTCAGAAGGGAGTTTGCATTTTCCTGTTGTCATATGGGCTGGCTTTTTCAAAGGGTGGTCTTATTTGGGAAAGTCCCCTTTCTTTTTTTCCCCAATTTCCCATGCCGGGCAGAAAACCAAGTCTTTAGTATGTGCACAGGCTTGGTTTCCGCTTCCCTTTGGGGTTTTTGACGTTTTCCCCTGTTGGTGCATTTTTTTCCCTGTCAAACTTCTATCCTCCCTAGCCCCAAACAATGGAGCTCCCACCCGTTGTTTTTGGTAATTTTCCTCCCTTTTGCTATTTGATTTCCTCTTGTTGCTTTTTCCTGCGGTATTTTTTAGTTTGCAAAAATTGGTTTTATCTATCTTTTACTACACTTTTTTCCCCTACTATGGCCCCCTGTCCTCTATGAGGTCTTTTATATGTTTTCCCTTCCTGGTATAATCCCGACTCCCTGGCCCAAAAATCCCAGCTTCACCATTACGTCTCCCGGGGAAAAAAAATCCCCAGCTTCACCTTTAAAGTCTCCCAGGACACCCACTATCGCCCCACTTTTACTGACTACCGGACATCACCCCCAAAGCCTTACAGTTTGTGACAACTTTCCCAGTATCAAGGGAAAGAAACCATTCAGCCCAGACTTTTGATTTTCCCCAACTGTTGTAGAAAGTTTCCGGGTTTTTTAGGGAAAGCAGCTTTGATTTTTTCCCCTTTTAATCCCCCTTGTGATTTTCCACAAATTTTCCCTTCATTTGGGCACCCCCAAAAAAACACTTCTCCGTTTTAACATGCTTGAAGCTAGTTCTGGGATTTTCGGGAAAACAAGGGGCGTGACACCAATTTCCACAAAAAGGGACAATTATCCATGGGGGAAGCCCGTTTGTTTGATAAACCACAGACACACACACTTCTTAATGATTTGAATGGTTGTTTCCCACTGCAATTCTACTACAACCTTTTGGGAATATTATATTAAAAACCCTTTAAATTTGGAAGCTCTAGCTATTTGAATTTCTGTTTCTAACTTTTTTTGATATTGGAAAAGCTTACCGTCACGTTCCTGATTTTTAATGTTTGTTTTTTAAGGGCGCCTAAAAACCCCATCCGTTTACACCCTGCTTTTTTTGTCCAACGAAACTTTTTTGAAACCAGTCCCGGGTTCGGCCCATTAAAGGGGTTCGGCCCCGTCAAGGGTTGGGGCCCGGGCCGATCTGTCGGGATCAGTTCGTCACTTATTTAAAAACATACGGTGGGGTGTTTTTGGGGCTAACACAAAAAGGAAACTGGAAATTATCTACCCGAAAAAATATTTTGTTTTTAAACTGATAAAAAAGAACAACTTGGGGTTTTGGAAAAAGGGGGTTTGAAAAATTGGCGTCCTACAATGCGAAGGGTTCGCCTCTTTTTTTAAACAATCGTTTGTATTGGCTTTTCAATTTTTTTTTTTTCCTTCCCCACCAAAATTTTAAATGCAATTTTATCACTTATTTGGGACTGGTGAATTTTTTTGGAGGAAGGACGCTTTTCTGAAGTAATAATTGCTTCCGTTGTGTATATTGCGACCGCGGGTAACTACGGGTTAAAAAAAAATTTCCACAGTAACGTCTCGTTTTCAAGAAAAAAAACAAAATAAAAAGTCACCCACCCCCCACTAATACCATTATAATAACTGGTTAGTTCCCTACTAAAAAACACTGAAATTCAGCAAATTCACTGGTACACAAATTTTAAATGCGGTACCAGAAACCCAGGGGGGTTTTAAAAAAACACTGCCCCGGGGTAATTTTTTCTGGCGACTTTTTGGCCCTGCCTCTATGGGCTTATCACTTCATTTAAAAATTTCCCACCTTTTTTTTTCAAATGACACTTTAGCCTTTTCATCAATATACTGGGGAGCCCATTTTTAGTATACACTATACATTTATGTATACTCAATTTTTATAAGGGAGATTTTTTTTTCCTTTTTCCTTTCGGGGGACACAAAAAGTTAAATTTTTAAATTATTTTTTTTCCACAGGGGACACAGGCCTATGTTTCCCCCTCGGCCAGTAAACTCTTTTAGGTAGTCCCACACTAATTCTCCTTTTTTTGACTCAGTATATAATTTTTTCCCCGACCAGATTGGTTCCAGGCCTAGGGGGATGTATCGTATGGGATTGTGACAAAAATTTAAAAGTTCTAGCACGTAAAGCAAACCTTTAAAAACCCGAGATAACCCGGGGGACAACGAGGCACCCCGACACGTGACACACACGCGACCATATAAAAAGAAAAAGAAAAAAATTCCCTTGAAGAAGTATTCGTAAAACACATTGGAAATAGACATATTTTTTAAAAAAAATGTAATGTATTTTTGGTGATACCCATGGCGACATTACCAGTCAGCTGCATAAGAAAAGAATCTACCTTCCGAAAGCCTGCAAATGGCAAGAAAATTATTCTCTTTAAATTTAAAAATTTTAATTTCACAAAAAAAATAGTTTTATCGAGCTTTGTCGTCAATATAATTTATTTTCAACTTTTATACAAAAATTTTTCCTTTGGGAAATAAGAGGGGAAAAAAAACCCCTTCACTGCACACTTTAAAATTTTACCCACCAAACCCCCATATCGCCCGGCCATATCCACCGAAGCCGCCGCCAAAACCCCCCAAAGCCACCACCATATAATCCCAAGCCACCACCATATCCTCCCAGTCGGCCGCCAAAACCACCTGGGCCATTTCCCGAAACCACCGAAGCCGCCACCATAGCCACCGAAGCCACCCCCCAACCCCCACCCAAACCGTTTCCGGGCCGTTTCCCACCAAAACCCAATGCTACGACCCCCGGGTTTAAAAAAATTATTTTTTTACGGCATACATTTAAAAAATTTATATCTTGAATTTTAAAAGTGCAGTTCACCCACAAAATACATCACAGTAAAATAAACTAAAATAAACAGGTTAATAAACAAAATCTAAAAAAGAATTGAAAAAAAAAAGCTAAAAAAAATGGGGGCGAAAAACAGCCCCGTAATACTCTATCACCATTTTAAAATTTTTAAGGTGCTGGAGAACCAAGACAACGACCACCACCACGGCCAACCCCCGTAAACATAGAAAAGAAACGTTTTTCAAAGAGAAGTGACGTAAAGATTAATGAAATAATAAATACCTTTAAATTTTACAGTCATTATAATTAACAGTAAAATACTTTAGATCACCAGATCCCATGTACAAAAAAAAGCTGTATTTCCCAAAGGTTTTGTAGTAGTAGGGATGCGTTTCGTACCCAACAGGGGGCAATTTTTTCTTGCCCAAGCTTTAAATAGGACAGGGGCCCGCCTCCCACTTGTTTTAAAACCTTTCGGGTTTGTGTCTAGTATCATGTCATATTTACAGTCCGTTTAGCAGCCTTGTTTTTATTAAGGATGAAAAATTTCCATTGCTTTCATTTTACTTTTAAAGGAAACTTTAAAGGGAAATTAATATTTTTATTATTAAAAGCTTATTTTATTTATTTTTTCTTGAATTAACAAGTAATGTAGACAACGTTGATTATTTTAATAATAATAAAAAAAAATAAAAAAAAATTTTAATAAAAAATAATAATAAAAATTTAAATAATAATAATTTTAAAAAAATGATTATTATTATTATTATTTTTAATATTATTTTTAAATAAAATTTATTTTTATTTTTTAATTAATTTTTATTTTTAAAAAAATTATTTTATTATTTTTTAAAAATTATTATTTTTTATTTTAAGAATACTTTGACTAAAAAAATTTCCCCATATAAAATACTAGAAAGCAATTTATACAGTAGCAGACTGACTTTTAAAATTCATCGAGGTTTTCATTGATTTTTAATTTTTTTAAAATTTTCTTTCTCCGATTTGACCGGGATCACAGTGTAGTAATCTATTGTGAATAAAGATCATATAAGCGGGGTAATCAAAATGGGGAGAAATTTTTGCCTTCACTACAAAAAGGGCCCTACAAATATTTTTTTAAAAATTATTTTTTTTTGTCGGAAACAACTAATGTCAAAAAAAATAACAAAAAAAAAGGGAAAGAATTTTTTCGGGGGTTTCCCGACGTAATGAGTGTCAAGAATAAAAAATTTATAAAAATTAGGAAAAATATTAAATGTCGAATGTTAAGACCTTCATTTGAACTGGAAATCCAGGTCGATTCCCCCGGGGTCTTATAAACTGCTGCATGAACTGACTCATCACAATATTGAAACTCCTTGTGGACCCTTTCCCCTCAAATTTCCCATAAGACAAAACAATTAGGGATAATTGATAAAACGTCAGTGTTAAAAAACATAAAAAATAACAATTGTATGTTTATATATAAAAAACCCCCCTCTGAAACAAGTTTAGGGGATATTTTGAAAAAAACGCAGTCACAGGGTTTAAAAAACCCAAAACAAGGAAATAGGAAAACAAATTTAACTATGATTTCCCTTTAAAGGGGAGGAAAAAAACTTTCCTGAACGATATAGGTTAGTTTCAGGGGGAAATAGCTAAAAAAAACCCCTCCACGGCCGGGGGTAGAAACCCCCGGGTCAGAGTCCCCAAAATTCCAGAAACCCTCGCGTGTCATTACGGGTTTCGTGAGTTTAAACTACCCATAGGCAGAATGAGGTAGGGTTTTTTGATTTACATTGGAAATTTCCCAAAGGCCCGTAGGGGAAAATGGGCCGCAATTTTAAAAAGAGCGAAGGAGGGATATTTGTGCACGGAGGTAAAAAAAAAAAGGCTTTTTTTAAACATATACAAATAGTCCCTGGGATTTGTTTTGGGTTTTAGATTTCTTTCTTTTCCAGAACCCCAATCCTTTTCTATTTGTAAAGGGTATGTTTCTTCTTATTTAGCTTTTAAGTAAATTTGGGGGTTTGGACGTTTGGGGGGGGTTTCAGAATTTTGGGATTTATCTACATTAAAAGGCATCTTCCACTTTACTGACCCCGAAAATGAGTTTTTCTAAAACCTCCTGAAAATTCAATAAACACTTCCCCAGAATCCTTATCCTTCTATCTTCGTGTCATCACGAATTTTTCTTTCACGGTCACCCATAAAATTTTATAAACAACAAAAGGGGATAAAACTGATTACTGTGGCACGCCTTTGTTAGAGATCGCCACTCAAAATTTTCCCCATTTATCACCTCTCTGCTTTCCTGTTGGGTTTTCCAAAGACTTGATCCATGGGCAGCAAATTTTTCCCAGTTCCATGATTGCAACTTCTTTATCCTCTGTTACGGTACTCATTAAAGCCCTTTTTAAAAAACCCGTAAATTTTTCGAATTCCTTTTATCATGACAACAACCCCAAAAACTTTTTCTGAAGAAAGTTAGTAAATTTGTAAAGGGGACGAAAGGGTCCTCGTGAATCCATGCTGGGGTACAATAAACAAATTAGCCCTTTTCAAGATGCCTTCTTATAAAATAAATATAATTGACGCTAAAAATTTGATTATGTTTGGGGAAGAGGAAGATTAAAAGGGCAATCAGGACCCCTTTAAACTTCCTCTACCCCCGGGATTTTTTCGACTTGATTGAAATCTCAAATTTAATTTTTAGTTTTCTTTTCTTTTCAATAAAAGGGCCCAAAAACCCAAACCCAAGGTAAAGGGAAAAAAGGGGCCCCATCCCGCGCAGTCATCGCCAACATGCATTTTGGGGACCTGGAAGCTGAAAACTTCACCAAAATCATCCCCACAAGGTCACTTGGTTACGTTATGAGGACGACGGTTTTATAAAAACTCCCAAACGTTTTGATTTTGGGAATCATCAGGGAAGGCTCACCACAAGTTGAAAACCCGCTATCCCCGTTTAGACTTGAAGAAAAGCCCAATGACAAGTTTCGTTTTTTCCCGGGGGCCTCCCTTTGCCAAAACAGATACATCTAAGATTTTTAAATTTTTCGAAACCACAAACAAAAAATACCAAAAGAAAAAGAGGCATTAAACATCAGTTTTTTCCTAAAAGCATACCAATTGGTATCCTCAGTTTTTTGACAAAAAATGTACTTACAAACTTACATACATGTATATTTCGCCCGCTCCCTTTTCGAATTCCTTGCCCAAAGTTAATATCTTTAGTAAAAGGGTGAAAGCAAAGCAGGGTCAGTGAAAAAACGTAAGCCTTTCCCCCGAAAGGTGGCTGGGCCCCCCGATCCCAAAAACTAGGGGCAAGCTGGGAAATCCAAAGGGGATTTTGGGCCATGTGGGTAGGTTTTTAAAGCACTGCGTACCCTTTTTCCAAGGTTTTGTAGGGAGGTTTCAGTCTCCTTCACCAAGATCAGTGTTTGTGTATATTTCGATGCTTTTTGCGAAATTTTTTTTCATAATATACATAAATAAAATAAAATTATATATATTTATTTTAATTTTATATATATAAATATATAAAATATATTTTAAATATTTATTATATAAAATATATATTAAAATTAAAAAATATATATATATAATATATATAATATATATAATTTTATTATATAATATATATATATTTTTAAAATTATATATATATATTTTTTAAAAATTTATTATATTTATATTATATATATATTTTCATAAATTTAAAATTTTTAAAAATTATTTTTTTTATTAATTTTTTTTTATTATCACACCGGCCCCTTCCACCAAGGCCGGGTGGCCCGAAAAGAAAAAACCCTTTTTCCCCTCCCTTCACTCCATCACTTTTCCCTTTCCAGAAAGGGGGTTTCACTAAGTTTTAAAAATGCCAAAATTTAAAACCCCCTTCCCGAGGCAGGCCCCTGTACTTCCCCCTCTCCAGGACTCAAGTCCGGCCCGCCGTTTCCCTGAATCCCCCTTTATAAATGTTTTTCTTTGCTCACACTCCAAAAAGCACGTCAAGAATTTAAAAAAAACCCTTTTCTCCCTCCTCCCATCAAACACGCTTTACGGGATGCCTTGGGTGGAAGTCCAAGCCCCTCGGGCACACAAAAACCCCCTTTTCCCCCTCCCTCCAACCCTATATATTAACCCTATTTAAAATAAAAATATTAATATATATATATTATATATATATATATATATATAAAATATTTTGTGTGCCGAAAAAAAGTAAAACTGGGCCCAAATTTGCAAAAACTCATTTTAAAATTAAGTCCTTTCTAAAATTTTTTCTTATACGTTTTTAAAAATATATTTTTTTTATTAATGTTGATGGGAAAAAATTTATAATTTTCCAACAAAAAATCTTTGAAAACTTACCTAAACTTATTATAACAAGAACAAAATTTATTTTAGCCTAACCCAACTAAATAAAATTTTGATTTTTTACAATAATTTTTAAAACAAACAAACCCCAATGGAAAAAAATTTCTTTGTTTGGTTTTAAATGATTTTGGCGAAATTTTTGCAAAACCCCAAATTTTTTGCTTGTTCTGTAGGCAAGATATCGTTGCTATTTAAACCCAAAAATCGCAAAGTTTTTGCCTATTCGGGGCCCACATATAAAATTTATATATATATAAAAAAAATATTCTATATATATAAAATTATTAAATTTTTTATATATATATATATATATATATTAAAAATTTTTATAAAATTTTTATATATATATATATTTTTAAAATGTAAATACATAAGTGCCCCAAATGGGGAAAACTTGAGATTCCGGCTCAAATTTTGCAACCCAAATTTTTTTACGAATAAGGTAAGCGAAAAATTTGTGAAAGCAATAATTTTTGCAAAAAACATTTTGAACCTAACGAAAAAAAACTTTTCATTGTGTTTTTGAATTATTAATTATTTATTAATGATTCGCCGGTATTTTTCCTGGCCCGGGCTTTTTCCAAGTGCTGGTCCGGCCCTTTGGGTCCCTCTTTTTGGGAATGGGCTGGGGACCTTTAAACTCCCATGGGGTAGGCAATTTTACCCCCATCTTTGGGGCCAACGTCCCCCGGCCCAAACCCAAAAAGGGTATGCCACCTGGTCGCCATCCTCGCCCCCCAAAAAGGGGTAATTTGAATGACAGGTTTAGGGTGTAACTTGGTCGGGCACCTCCCCCCCTTAGAAGGGTTAGCAAGATAGATCGATGAATTATTTTAAAAAATTTCAAACTCCTTTTAAAAAATAATCAGGGGGAATTTTGGGTTTAAAATTTAAATTTTTGCTTTTTATAATAAAGTTATCTAAAATTTTTTCCCAAAATTTTTAGGTACAAAATCATTATTTTTTTTAAAATTAAAAACAAATTAAAAAAATATATCTAAGTATATATGAGAAAATTTTAGAAAAGGGCTAAATTTTAAATGGTTTTTTGCTATTAACAAGTTTTACTTATTAGGAAAAGACATTATAAAATAAATAATGTATTTTAATTTTATATATTTTATATATATATATATATAAATATATATATAAAATATATATTTTATAATATATAAAATATATATATGTTTTAAAATATTAAATATATTATAATTATATAAATATATATAATTTCCTACATATATATACATAAAATTTTTATATATATTTTATATTAAAATATATATATTTTTTTTATATATATATTTTATACATATATTTTATAAGTAATATATATATATATATAAATTTTTATATATTATTTTTATATATATTTAAAAAATATATTTATATATTTTATATATATAAATTTTTTATATATTATATATATTATTTATATTTTAATATATAAAATATATATATATATATATTTAAAGATTTTGTACATTATTTTTATAATATATATTTTATATAAAATATTATTAAAATAAAATATATATATAATTATATATTTATAAATATATATAAAATATATATTAAAATTATATTTTAAAATTTTATATATATAAAAATATTTATATATTTTTTATATATATATATATAATATAATATATATATTTTATATAATATTTTTTATAAAATATAAAAATCTATTTTTTATAATTTTATAGATATTTTATTTATTTATATATATATTTATATATTTAAAAATTATATTTTATGTATATATATTTATTTTATATATATATATAATATTTATTTAATATAATATATAAATTTTATATATAAGTAAAATTTTATATATATTTAAAAAAAATATATATATTATAAATGTAATGTTTATATATTTTATAAATATTTTAATATAATTTTTTATATATTTTATATATATATTTTATATTTAAAATTTTTATATATATATTATAATTATATATTTTATATAATATATATAAAATATATATATAATTTTATAATAAATTTTTTAAAATTTTTTAAAAATATAATAATTTAATATTAATTTATTTATTTTATATAAACCATTAATTTTTTCTTCAAAATACCAATAAATCTTTAAAAAAAATTTTTTTCTCCCGGTAATTTCTTCAAAATTATAAATCTACCCCCAAATATTTTTTGCAGGTTTTTAAATTTTCGAGGAAAATTTCTGTATTCTGCCCCTCTCTTTTTTTTGTCAGTTTTTCATTCAAGGGGAGGGTCTGAAACTTGCTTTTTTCCTATTTTGAATGACAATCAAATTTTTGAAAAATAACACTTTTTTGGTGCCTAATTATGAATTTCATTTTTTAAATTTTTTATTTTTTTTATTATTATTATTATTATTTTTTTATTTTTATTTTTTTATTATTAATTTTTATTATTATTTTATTTTTTAAATTTTTTTTAATTTTTATTATTATTTTAAATTTTTTATTTTATCAAATTTTCATCAATTTTTAAATTTTTATAAATTTTAAAAATTTTCAAAATGTAAAATGTACGCCTTTTCTAAAACCCCCTTTGGGGGTAATGCAAAAAACATGAATGGGGGTTTTGGGAAATTTTCCGGGTTTTTGTTTAACCAAATTGACTTTCAAGTAAATCTGAGGAAATTTACAAAAACAGACTCACAGAAAAGGGGTTTATGGGAAATTAAAGTCCCTAAGTTTTCATTGAAAAGGTTTTTTCGAAAAATCACAGTTGGAAATTTTCCAAAATATTTATTAAAAAATATAATGGGACAATTTTGGGGATATCATGGTGACTTCCCATTCGCGCAGTAAGCGAGAATCTCACCTTCCATAGCCGCGAAAAGGCAAGAAAAAAAATTTTCATTTTAAATTTTTTTTTACTTCACAAAAGATAATATTTTTTCGAACACGTCGTCAAAATAATTTTATGTCAACTTTTTTCTACAAAATTTTTTTATTGAAAAAAATGGGAAAGAAAAAATTCCCTTTACTGCACACATTAAGATGTTACTCACGATACCACCATATCGGGCGGCCCTATCCACCGAAGCCGCCCCCAAATCCTTCCAAGCCACCACCCTAAATCCCAAGCCACCAAACCCTATTTCCCCCCAGTCCCCCGCCAAAAAAAAAACCCAGGCCCCCGGCCGGGAAAACCCCCGAGCTTGGGCCCCCATAGCCCCCGAAGGGCCCCCGCCCAAAAACACCCCAAAACCCATTCCTGGCCCCATTCCCCCGAAACCCAAAACTACGACCAACTTGGGAAAAAAAAATTAAATTTTTGTTATGGCATACGGGTTTAAAAAAAAATTTATAACTTGAATGTTAATGTCAGTTCATCACAAAAAACCCCTCGCCCGTATTAAACTAAAATAAACAAGTTTAAAACCCTAAAAAATTTAAAAGCCCCGAATAAAAAAATGCTGAAAAAAATGGGGGCGATAACAGCTCCGTAATTTTTCTTTTCCCATATATTAATTTCCCCGGTTTTCGGAGAACCATAGGCAAAAGACCCCCATCACGGCCAACACCCCTCAACAAAAGACAAGAAACGCTGTCAAAGAGGGGGTAACGAAAAAGTAAAGAAATAAGGAAAACCCTTTAAATTCTAGTCATTAAAAATTAACAAAATAAAAAATTTTTTTAGATCACCAGGGTCCGTGTAAAAATTTGCTGTAAATTTTTCCCTGGTTGTTTGTTGTGGGTGCGATCGTAGCCCCCCCGTGGGTGGCAAGAGTTCTTGCCCAGGCTTTATTTTAGGAAAGTTTGGGGCCCCCCCCTGTTTTTTAACCTTCAGGTTTGTGTCTAGTACATTTTCCCTTGTACAACCCGTTTAGCAGCCCCTTTTTTTTATTA
>NC_069428.1:10014171-10094171 GCF_026875155.1 Cherax quadricarinatus | reverse complement strand
GTCAGTGTAATACATAATAAATAACAATGTATGTTCATGTATCAATACACCACTCAGAAACAAGTTGAGGTATATTCTGAAAACGATCGCTGTCAGCAGGACTCAAAACCACATCATGGAAGTGGGAAAGCAATGAACTATGATGCAATAGAAATGGGCAGGAAGAATTTTCTCTGTAATGACATAGGTTAGTTTCAGGGAAACTAGCTATAAACCATCCCACGGTCGGGGATAGAACCCGCGATCAGAGTCTCAAAATTCCAGACCATCGCTTGTCATTATGATTTCGTGAGTCAAACTAGCTATAGGCAGAATGAGGTAGAGTTATTGATTTACATTGGAAATCCAATGGCAATAGGTGAAAATGACTGCAATAAAGATAGCGAAGGAGCATATTTGTGCACGGAGGTAAAAGAAAAAGAGCTTTTCTAAACATATATTATACAAATAGTCGTGGCATTACTGTTTTGGTTTCAGGTTTCTGCTTACCAGAACCCCAAGTCATTTTCCATTCTGTATAGTTATGTTCTACATTATTTAGCTTATAAGTAATAGGGTTATGAACGTTTCCGAGCTTCAGAACTTTGCATTTATCTACATTCAACGGCATCTTCCACTTTACTGACCACGAACTGAGTTTGTCTAAATCCTCCTGAAGTTCAATAAACCCTTCCCCAGAATCAATTATCCTATCTATCTTCGTGTCATCAGCAAATTTGCTCATCAAGACTTAAGAAATCGTAATGACACGATTGCAAATAAACCATACCCCCGGCCGGGATTGAACCCGCGGTCATAGAGTCTCAAAACTCCAGCCCGTCGCGCTAACCACTAGACCAGCTAGCCACAATAAGATTCATCCAACTAGGTATATTTCTACACCATAGGAAGGTTAGCACAGGCACCTCTGTGACCACAAATGCAAGTTTTTACAGACGAATCTCCAGCTAGCGTGGCCGTGACGAACTCTAGCTCAAGTCCCTTCACTGCCGTCAACATGACTTAAGAAATCTTATTGTGGCTAGCTGGTCTAGTGGTTAGCGCGACGGGCTGGAGTTTTGAGACTCTATGACCGCGGGTTCAATCCCGGCCGGGGGTATGGTTTGGTTTGCTCATCAAGGCCACTGATATATATTATAAAGAACAAAGGGCCTAAAACTGATCACTGTGGCACGCCACTTGTTACGGATCCCCACTCAAATTTTACCCCATTTATCACACTCTGCTTCCTGTTGGTGAGCCATGACTTGATCCATGACAGCACTTTTTCCCCAGTACCATGAGCTGCAATTTCTTTATCCTCTTGTACGGTACTCTACAAAAGCTTGTTAAAATCCAGTAATATCGAAATCTTTATCATGATCAACAGCCTCAAAAGTTTTACTGAAGAAGGTTTGTAAATTAGTTAGACACGAACGGCTCCTCGTGAATCCATGCTGAGTATCAATAAACGAATTATGCTTATCAAGATGCCTTCTTATAAAATCTGCTATAATTTGATTATATTAGTTACAGAGGAAGATTAAGGTCAATCAGGACCTTAATCTTCCTCTACCTCCCGGACATTTTGTCGACTTGATTGAACTCTCCATTAATTTCAATTGCTCTTCTATCAATAACAGGCTCTACAAACAATCCTATGGTATGGGAAAGAGGTCCCTCATCAGCGCCATCATAACCAACTTGTATATGGAGCACCTGAAAGCTGAACACTTCACCAGCATCATCCCTACCAGCGTCACTTGGTTACATTATGAGGACGACGTCCTCATAATATCTCCGAAGCGTTTTGATATGCTGAATTATCAGGCAAGGCTCAATGCAGTTGAACCGGCTATCCAGTTTACACTTGAAGAAGAGCCCAATTACAGGTTACCTTTTCTAGACGTGCTCATTCACAAAGTTCATTCACTGACCTAATTTTCCTCCCTTTTTCATCGAAGACTGCAAGAAAAGAACTCTTCAGATCATTAATTCTCCACGCATCAACACTACTCCTAACAAAGTTATAATCCTTCCCAATAACCAGGTTGTATTGAACGTTTTTAAAGTACTCGCAAAGACTAACACTAGAGTCGCTATCGCAACCCACACTTCCATAAAGGATCTAACCAGGACAAAATCGAACCACCACGAACCACTCACCACAGATTTACATTATACCTTGTGGAGGCTGTGACAGAATATATGCAGGAGAAACAGCAAGGATCCTCAAAACACGTCTCAGTGAACACATTAACGCATGCTGGAACAATAACTCGAAGAACGCCTGCGTACAACACCGAAATTCTTTCAATCGCCTCATGACATTCAACGATGCCCCACAGACGTAAATGCCTTAAATGATCATTAATTACTGTTTCTAACACAATCAAGCAAAATAAAGGCAGCTTTATCATCTCTGATGTATTAGCAAAAATTTTCCTCAAAAACAATTAACTCTGCCATCACATAGTCGCTGCTGCTAATACAACACAAAAACATAACGGAGGAGGAACACTGAAACAGACCTTCTTAAAACAACGACTAACAGAAACATTTGTCTAACCCATTTTTATACTACCTTTTACTCATGTGCAAGTTGACTGTTCTACACAAGAAGACATAAATGAGATTCCAGAAATGAACAATTATTCAGTTCCTGAAGAATTCAAATTACCTAATATTACTGTCACGAGGGGCATGGTTATCAAATAGATAGATAAAATGAAACAAAATAAGTTCCCGGGACCCGACGAGTTTTTTCCAGAGTACTTAAAGAATGCAAGATGGAACTTAGTCAGCCATTAACGAACGTATTTAATGTGTCCATCCTAACTGGTGTTGTGCCAGAGATGTGGAAGATAGCTATGGAGTTCCTATATTCAAATCAGGGGACAAGTCCATTCCGTCAAATTACCGTCAAATAAGCCTCACTTATATAGTAGGCAAATTATTAAAATCAGTTATAGCTGATATTATTAGAAGTCACCTTGAAGAGCATAATTTGTAATGAATCTCAGCATTGGTTCACAAGAGATCGTTTGTTGCATGCAAAGAGTATGTTCCCTTTATTCGGAGCATGTGAACACACACATAAAGGGCTACCTCCCCAACCAGCGAATCAGGTCGCTAAGGGTTTGATGATTTCGAGGCCCCATCATCAAATCAGCACCTAGGTTCAGCCAATCACATTGTGGAAGTAGCAGTTTTGAAGGTGACGTGGATACCACTCACATTCTCACCCCTGTCATTTTCACCCAGCTGTTGGTTGAACACGGTTGTCCAGTGTCTCCAGGCTGTCTTTGCCTTTCTTTACCATGTTGTACACATATATTTCCAAACTGTATATAGTGTACATACTTGTAAATACTTATAATAGCACTTGGTGAAGGAAAAGTCATTCAGCTGTGTTTGTTCTGCTCCTTCCTGCTGGCACTTCATCCTCCTAATGTTGACTATCTTTGCTCATGCCAGGCTGTTTAGAAGAGAGATGGGACCGCTCGGGCAAGGAGCGTTTGGTTTAAAAAGTATCAGCCAACCTGGCTGCCTCCAATGCAGTGGTTAAGACATAGTCCTGCAGAAAGACTCTAACCTCTGGTCCCACAGACTCCAGCAGGTTATCCACTAAGATGAGTTGAATTAACTCATCGAAGGGTGCGACAGCCCTTACTTTATACCAGCTGGTAAAAGCTTTGGTCTGCTGTCGAACAAAGTGCACAAAAGATTGACCAAGCTGTCGTCTGCCTAACTTGAATGTCTTCCTATACTTATCAGGGATACACTGATACGCTCCAAGAACTGTAGTCTTCGCCACTGATGTAAATTCCTGTCTTACGAAGGAAAGCTGTATGCACCAAAGATGACCAATGCTGTTCAGGCCACCTTAAGGCTCGAGCCTAATTTTCGAAAGTTTCAAGAAATTGTTCAGGTTCTGTCTCAATGAAACGAGGAACCAGCTGTACTACTTTTTGCAAACTAAAATCATTTACAACTTGAGAACATTGCCTCCATTCTTTTTCCCTATCAAATACTGAAGCCTTCGATAGAATACCTCATATAAGACTCTTAAGAAAAGTGGCAGCTCGTGGTATAGGAGGTAAAGTTCTAGCATGGATAGAGGCATGGCTTACCAAGAAAAAGCAGTGACTTTCCATTAATGGGGTCAAATCTGACTGGGGATTACTCACTAGTGGCTTTCTACAAGGATCAGTTTTAGGCCCATTGTTGTTCATAATTTACATAAATGACCTTGATGGAGGAATTACAAGTGACATGAGCAAATTTGCTGATGATTCAAAAATAGGCTGTATGCTTCATTCTTTGGAGGATACCAGTGAACTCCAGGAGAATTTGGACAAATTAATGTCTTGGTCTGAAAAGTGGCAGATGAAGTTCAATATGGACAAGTGTAAGGTCCGAGTCCATTTGAATGAGAATATCCCTTGAAGTTATAAACTAGGTGAAGTAGAGCTTGATCACACAGAGTGTTAAAAAGACTTGGGAATCATGGTAAGCAGAAATCTAAAGCAAGAAAGCAGTGCCTAAGTGTGTGCAATAGGGCTAACAGATTACTAGGATTTATTTCAAGACGTATAAGTAACCGAAGTCCGAAAGTTATTTTATAGCTCTATACATCGCTAGTGAGGCCTCATATTATGCCACTCAGTTTATGTCTCCTTACTGCAGGATGGATATAGATTAATTGAAGAACATCCAGAAAAGAATGACTAAAATGATTTACTGTATAAGGAATCTCCCGAATGAAGATAGACTTAGAGCCTTGAATCTTCACTCTCTGGAGAGACGTAGAATGAGGGGAGATATCATCGAAGTGTACAGGTGGATGATGGGCATAAACAAAGGTAATAGTAATAAAGTATTGAGGATGTCGAACCAGGTAAGAACCAGAAATAACGGATTTAAGTTGAATAAATTTAGATTTCTCGAACAGAGTTGTGGATGCGTGGAACAATCTTCCGAGTAAGGTGATAGAGGTTAGGACCTTGAGTGGCTTTAAAAAGAGATTGGACAAATATATGAATAGGAGGGGCTGGGTCTGATTGGTGTCATGGGTACGGGAGTACATTAATTGGTAACTTTGGATATTGGTGGTTTTGATAAGGACCTGCCTCGTATGAGCCAGTAGGCCTTTTGCAGTGTTCCCTCATTCTTATGTTCTCATGTTCTACCACATGTATTACTACTACTACTACAACTAATATTACTACTACTACTACCACTAGTACTACACCTCACTCTAAGCCTATATATACCCTCTGTGTCCATGTACTGTTTGTAACGGCTTGATAAAGTCCCTAGAGAGTGAAACGTTGCCACACTAAAATGTCACATTAGTTGCACTTGTGCCCTTTTGCCTAACATATTGTCGGTAATTCTGCCAACCTTAATACAATAATTTGATTACAACTGAGGTCAGGCTTATTGGCCAGTAATTTAACGGTAATGACTTGTTCCCTGTTTTAAAAATAGGAATTACATTAGCCATCTTCCACATATCAAACACTACACCTATTTGAAGAGATATATTAAAAATGTTAGTTAATGGTTCACAAAGTTCCATTTTGCACTCCTTAAGAACCCTTGAAAAAAGTTCATTAGGTCCCTGGGATTTATTTTGATTCAGTCGGTCTACCTGTTTGATAACCATATCCCTAGTGGCCGTGATATTACATACTTTATCTTCTTCAGGCACACTATAAAAGTTACTGAGACATTGATAGTGTCCTCATGTGTGTAAACCGAAAGGAAGTAAATATTAAAAGAGCACATTTCATTCTCCTTGTCAATAAGATGCCCAGAGCTATTCTTAAGGGACTTGTCTTTTCTCTAACCTTTCGGGATAGTTTTCGAATCCCTAGCAATTTTAATTTCATAGTCCCGTTAAAATTTTCTTATCCCCTTTTTAACCTCCCTCTTAATGTGAATATATTGATTTATGACCCTCATCTCCTTTGATGAGCGTATAAATTCCTTTCTTCTGCCCTCAAGATGTTTGAGCCTATTATTAATCCATATCGGGTCATTTCTATTCGATTTTATTTCTTAATACATGTATAGTGTTTATTGATAACTATCTTCATTACCCCAACCCACAGACGATAGGTGTTCTCTAAGAATATTGTAATCTGCTATCAGACTTTCATTCAGTGTTAAAGGTAATTGATCTGTGGTCACTTGCTCCAAGTTCCTCAGTAATTTCTAAATTATTAACAAGTCTAGCAAGTTGTTTCCCTTTGTAGATTTTGTAACAAACTTCTTTATAAAAACAGTCCTGATTCTAAATTCCCAGTCAAGGAATTCCAGTCAAACTGACTCAAGTCTCCTAGAATCACTATGCTATCGTGCCTTGTGGCCTGAACAACTTCCTCCCAAAGTAGTCTCTCTTGGTCCCTATCCAAGTTTAGGGGACGGTACATCAGGCCTCAAATAAATTTTTCATGACCCTCTGAAAATTCTACCCACACAGCCTTTATTTTTTATTTTTGACTTTATACTGGTTTTTATGCAAAAATTCAGGTGATCTCGGGTATACAATGCCACCTAATCCCCATTTCCGATGCTTATATCTACATAGAACAATTTAAAACCTTAACGTGACATTCTGCAGGTATGTCCCGATTTTTCATATTAAACCAGGTCCCATTTATGGCAAATACGTCAATGTTACGAGCATCTGCAATTAATCTCAATACATTTATATTATTTGTGTAATATAAATTTAAAACCCTCCCTTCTCTTTTCCCTCTCTGCTCGTTTTTATTCTTCCACTATTCCTGTTATAGTTCTCGTCACCTAGTGCCTCTGGCATTCCACAGTCTCATTCTGCCTTCCTTCCACTATAGAGTTATACGCCCTCCAAGGCATTCTATTTTTGTTTCATTCTCTCTAAATATCCGAACCACTTCAACAAGCTCTCTTCAACCCTCTGGATAATACTTTTAGCAACCCCGCACCTCCTTCTAATCTCTAAGCTATGGAGTCTCTGCATAATATTCACACAATACATTGCCCTCAGGCACGACATCATTGCCTCCAGCCTTCTTATTACAACGTTTACCACCTATGCTTCACTTGCATATACGAGCGTTGGTATCACTATACTCTCATACACATACCTCTTTTCTTCCATGGATAATTTTTTTTTTGTCTCCTTTGACTCCTCAGTGCACCATTCACCTTTCTTCTCTCGTCAGTTCTATGGCTCACCTCGTCTTTCAAAGACCCATCTGTTGACAAGTCCGCTCCCAAATATCTGAACACATTCATCTTCTCCATACTCCCTCCTTCTAATCTGAAGTTCAACCTCTCATTTCATAATTTTCTTTATTATCCTGATCACCTTGCTCTTTCCTGTGTTCACTTTTAATTTTCTTCTTTTATATATTCTCCCAATTTCGTCCACTACTGCAACATCTCTTCAGAATCTCCCAAAAGCACAGTTTAATAAAACATGTTGTTAACTCTTCATTATCATTTAAACTTTTCTCTGGACTTGGGCTTAGGTTCATAGTTTATTACTTACAGCAAATCCTGATAACAATAGTAAAATAACCATTATTCCTCAGAGAGAGCGATCATTGTTTACTACAAACAAGGTAAGTACTGTCGAAGGTGACATCGTAGTCGATTTACAAAAAAAAAAAAAGCTAACTTTATTAATTGTCTTTTCCCTAATGGTAGATTAGCATGAAGCTTGTCAATAAATATGGAGAATCATTTCAGCTTTCAATTTTCTAATCTATCAAATAATTATCAGACATGATTTTTGCCACAGAGAAGCATCAGTGATCCTGAACGACAAAAAAAAAAATAAAGTGCTAAACTCTTAATCGAGGCCATTGAGTATACAGTAGACGTGTTCATTATTAAAACAATATTAGCGAGAACCTCGGAAGAATTCTGTGTTATATGTCAAGAACATCAGTTAAACTGGAAACTGAGGTAGGCGGATTTCTTACTCCTGAACGTAAGAAAATCTACTGCGTCATCATGATTCATCACAGTCCCAAAATGCATATTCACTTCCTTATGAGTGTACCCGGTAAATTCGTAGAGTTGATAACCCACTGATATTCAAGAATATAGGTCACAATACCGCTGTTTGTATAAGTCACAATTACACACACAAAAAAAAAAAAACATAAATTCCGAACTGTTTTCGCTCCGTTCTGAGCCTCTCCCGATGTGATAATACTGCAGGTCAGATTATTACCACATTTCCAACTTTTGAGTTAGTTCTGAGGCTGTACGTGTAAATAAAGTAATTTCTAAACAACCTCGATTTTTAAGCAAATTTTCTTATCATCTGAATTTTGCAAAAAAAAAAAATGTTAAACGAAAGTGTTTATCGCGGACAGAGATGTTAAAGTTAAAAGCATTGCGTTTGTCCATTTATTTGCACTAAATGTATCCAGTAACTTGAAGTACCACTAATGTAATCCTTATTTTACAGCCTAGAGCATTTGTATAGAGCGTTAGTATAGAGGTCACTTGCATCTTTAATGATCCACATGCAGTTAATAGACATTAATGAAATCTAACAAAATAATACTGGCTCAAGGAAGTAAGGCAAGCATAGTATTTTTAGAAGAATTAATGATTAATCATAAATTTTGTTTTCTTGTTTTCAGAATATGCAGAATAGTATTCAAAGCTCTTTATGACTGGTAAAACCGGCTCTGCAATACAAAGTCAGTTTGCTCATTTTAGGCAAAACTTTGCAAACCGACTTAATTGGTAAAGATAGTTTAGCTAACCAAGACGAGATCATATTTATTTTTTTTAATTCTGCAACATTTATTCAGAGAAAAACTTACTTGAATTACTTTTACTCGTCTGAATTTTTACAATTCTTTATTAGAATTTTTCCGCCTCATTCACAATGAATTTGGAACAAAAGCTTCATTCTGGCACTATTTGCATTGGTGGGAGGTGTTATGGTTAAAAAATAATTCATTTCAGGGTAAGCATTGCTAGTGTAAGTACCTCGGTTTATTAAATCTCATGATACTTTCCGAGACTCGAAGCAGTGATTGTAAAACCTCGGCCAGGCTGAGATATTAGAAATACAGTAATGCTACCACCAACTGTGCCATCCTTTTAAGGATGAGCGATGAATATTATCCTCCACATTCTGTTCCATCCCTGGAAACACTTTTTGAGTAGTTTATCGAGAGTGATCTCACACCATGAGAAACATGAGAAAATTGCTGAGGTTACTACTGTAAACCAACTGGTATTTTTACAACAGGTATCTCACAGTGCAACAACAATGAGTGAAGTCCAGTTCTTGTCCCTTTTATCATCAGTGAGCCATGAAACCGTAATAATAATAAGCCGGAAATCCAAAAACAAATTAGTTTGGATATTTACAAGTTAGACACTATTTCTAACAGTAGTAAAGAAAAGCACACAAACATTACATTTTTGAATGAAAACTCATATTTACTACATCAGCCGATAAAGCTATTTATTTTGCATGAACTAAAACAGTAAAACAAATTCGTTAATGCACACATTATGTTGCCTGACCATATCCGCCATATCGTCGGCCTTATCAACTGAGGCTGCCACCAAATCCTCCAAGTGGCTGCCCAGAGCATCCAAGCAGCCGCCAAGCCCACCCAGGCCTCCACTGTATCCATCCAAGCCGCCTTCCAAATCCATCTAAACCGTCTCCAGGGCCACTTTAACCGATGCCGTCACCGATTTCACCATATCCAGTTCCTCAACCACCTGTAAGCTTATTTTACTGGTCAGAATACGCAATTGGTACAATATATAACCTGTCAGTGAGCAGTACAGAAAAAAATACATTAATAAATTTGTAGAAACGGAAAGTTTGAATGTGAAGAAAGTTAATCAACAGTTGACAATTTATTCTTTGCATTATTAATTTAATTCAGTTTAGTACACCACGAAATATTATCTAAATACAATTCAATAAATAAATAATAAAAATCTCATGAAGTTTAGTAACACATTATAATCAAAGAAGTTAAATAGGCTAAATAGACAATGTTAACCAATAGAAAACGCTATTCACAATTATTATTATTATTTTTAAAGATTAGCCGGTATTCTCCCGGCCCGGGCCTTTTCCAAGTGGTGGCCCGGCCTTGGTTCCCTCTTTAGGGAGTGTCTGAGACCGAAGTCTCCCATGGGAGGAGGCACAAGTACCTCCTCATCTTTGGGACCAACTGTCCCCAGACCTAGCCACAAGCTAGGCCTCTCTGGTCTGCCATCCCCACCCTACGGGGGCAAATGGGAATGACAGTCTTATGAGCTAAAGGCTCGGGCTCAGGCACCTACCCTACCCTAGAAGGGTTAGGCATGGTATCGATGATGCTATTCACAAGGAAAGGTAAAGCTTTTAACGAGCTTATGTTTGTATAAGGTAATAATTAGGTCATAATATAGTAATGATCAAAAACGCTATAAAAAATAATAAAAGTAGTAAATTATACTTAATACAATTGCAGTATTTATCATGTTTGTAAAAGTTAAGGATCGTAGCCACAGTGATGACAAGGGAAGGTGTCCAGGACCTCGTAGGTGGTGACTCCCACCTGATGAAATATTAAGGTGTGTATTTTTGTTATCACTTTTTTTTTTTTTTTTATTCGCCGGTATTCTCCCGGCCCGGGTCTTTTCCAAGTAGTGGTGACCCGGCCTTGGCTCCCTATCTGGGGAGTGTCTCGAGACTTAATTAAGTCTCCCATGGGAGGAGGTACAAGTACCCCCTCATCTTTGGGACCAACTGTCCCTAGGCCTAGCCACATTCCCCGCCCTCACAGGGCTCGTAGGGAGAAGCTAGGCCTCTGGTCTGCCATCTACCCCGCCCCACAAAGGGGCTCGTGGGGATGGCAGTCTTATGAGCTGCAGATGGTAGCAAGCTCAGGCTCTTGATCTTCTGTTATCACTTCACGGCACAACCATTTTGTATTTTTGTTTCTCGTCGGGATGTGAAGTTGGCCTTAGCAAATATACAATTATTTTTCATGCAGTTTATTAACATTCATTATGCAAGTTTGCTTGAATGATTGCTTAAACTGGAACAAAATAAAACAAATATTATAAACAATTTTGAAATGAATACTTATAAAAATAACTATAAATTCAACGCCTTTAACAAAATCTATAACATCAACAACTATTATATCAACAACTAAAACAGTAAAAAAATTTAGAAGCGACTCTAGTCATATTTTGTTTTTATTAGAGTAAATAATAAACATTTTCTTTTGAATGAGATTTCAAAAATTTTCGTGTGAGCAAGATCACTTGTTATTCTCCATACATTGAAACATACACATGCTTTATTTTTTACCAAATTAAAAAAGAATATGTATATTTAAGGTTATTATTCTTCATCATTATTTAAAAGCTTCTTGTATGTGTAATAATTTACCGTCTCATTTACAAGTAAAGCATCATGGTAGAGAAAGTAGGTAACCTCATAGTTGTAATAATGTTGGTAGAATTACCGACAATATGTAAAGTAAAAGGACACAAGTGCAACTAATGTGACGTATTATCTCCTGGAGAGCGAAACGTTGCCACAATAAAATGTCACATTAGTTGCACTTGTGACCTTTTACTTTACATAACCTCATAGTTGATTCAGAGGGAAAGTAAATAACATTAAATCTTGTCTGTGTAGCATTTATTTTTATTTTTTTACCTGAAACTAATAAGCATTTATTTGACCGACTTTTCTCATCAAAATAAATATTTAATGAAATTCACGTAGGTATACGATGTATGTCAAGATCTTCAGGTAGGAATTCAGGCAGTCTGCTTAGCGTCTATGAGAGAAGTTGTATATGCTGCATCACCATGACAGCAGCATCTCTTCATTCAGGGAAATTGGTAATTCACTGAAACACACGAGTAAAACTCACACTGTATCTGGAATTCATAACCTTTAAATTAGAACAAATCCTGACGGCATTTCGATCTATCTTGGACCAGTATCAAGGCATATTAATGTAGAACTGTACAGAAAGTAATCGGGCTTTCATATCCAATTTCTGCCTAAGCATTGATATATTTGATATTTATTAGCAGAATAGCACTAAAATGTTTCTTTCGATATTTGTCGAAAGAAACAGTTGAAATAAAACGATTTTGGTAGCAACAATTTTCTTAAATATTTGTATTTATCGGCTGATAAAGTTTCGTGAAAAATATGCAAGGATTTTTATTGTATAATTGGCACCAAAACTAACTTAGCAAACAAAACAATCTTAAGAAAATATACAATACCTAATATAGCTTAGCAATGCTTTTCACAGTACGTATACATACACAATAATCATATATATATATATATATATATATATATATATATATATATATATATATATAATATATATAATATATAATATATATATATATATATATATATATATATATATATATATACATATGTACGTATATATAACAGGGAGTAGAATGAAATTAGCTCAGAGGCACCCACACCACCGTATGTCCTCGGATCATTTTAAAACACCTATCTCTGCTGGGTGCGTGATTCTTGTAGGATTGCGTGGTCCTGTGAGTTAGAGCGTCATGTGATTTTCGCTCACAATGGGGCGGGCCAAAACGACATGGGTTCGAATCCTCTGATAGTCCAGGTAGCCACAGTGTTGTTATTGATTCAAAACCACTCGCTCGTGGTTTATATATATATATATATATATATATATATATATATATATATATATATATATATATATATATGTGTGTGTGTGTGAGAGAGAGATTTTGTACCAAAGGACCCTTAGGAAACTTACCTAACCTTTCCTAACCTTGCTATAAAAAGCCCAATTTAATTTAGCCTAATCCAACTATATATATTTTATTTAAGTTTACAATAGTTTAGTAATAAATAAACACAATGAAATGTATTTTTCGTTATGTTCTGAATAATTTTTTTTTCGAAATTATTGCATACACAAATTCTTGCTTGCCTTATTCGGCAAGAAGAGCGTTGTCGGCTCTTTTCGTACTGGCAACAAATTCTCGTTACAACAGATCCAAGTAGTGGGACTTCAAAGCCTAGATACCTGTATCTGGTTACGTATTCTAGAAGAGACCCATCATGCAACTGGATCTGGCGAACTGTGCCTCTTTGTCGAGGAGAACGCCAGTTGAGTGTGTTTTATTAGTAGAGATTGTCAACCCCAGGTCCTGACACGAGGTTAGTACATGATTAAGGATGTTTTGAGTGCTGGAGAATCCGATGTGTGAATCATATCAGCAAAACTAATCATATAATGATGGGGCTGGCTAGACATAGCATTAAGTAAAGAATTAATTAGAATATTGAATAGAGTGCGACTGAGCACACCTCCCTGTGGGGTTCCTAATTCAGTCTTTAGTTACCCTTCTATATCCCTGGAACAACACAGAAGACTTTCTGTTGGACAGAGCCTTTAATCCAGCGGAGAAGCCATCCTCCAACATCCATTCTGGCAAGTTTACTAATGATTACATGTTGGTTGGCTACACCAAACGCAGATTAAAGGTCAAGGAAGGTAGTGTATGAACTGTCAATGTGCAATGTAAGAAAAGTGGCTACGCAATGATGCGCGCTTCTTCCATGCACGAAACCATGCAACCGGGGAGACAGAAATTGTTTAATTCTGTGCATGAGACGACTAAGAATCATCCTCTCGAATGTTTTACATAAGCAGCTAGTAAGAGATATTGGGCGAAATGAGTTTTGTTGATTGGGCTTTAGAATGGGAGTGATGAGGTTGTTGGCCAAGATTTAGGAAGCTTCCCAGTTACATAGCTCACATTATATAATTCAAGAAAAGGATTGCCATTACCTGGTACTCGATATAACAATCTGAGTATGTTAGTGCTGCATCAAGTTCAAAGTTAGTGAAAGAAATGTTGCAGTCATCTTCCTTGCTGAGCATAAAACAAATCGTCTCTCCCTTGCATTATGTTTGCCCATTAATCTCGCCTCTGTAAAACTGGGAGGATTGTGATAGCTAGAAGTAGCAGCCCAAGCACTGGCTAACTCATTTGCTCTATGTAAGGGATGAGTGTGCGCCCTCTGACCAGTTCTGGTACCCTTAATCTGTTTCTGTCCCTCCATGCCCGGCTAAGTGGGGTGTGACCATTAAGACCACTGATAAATTTTTCCCAGTCTGTTTGCCGAAGCTTTGTCATACGCTCTCTGGCAGCAGATTAGATTTTAGATTTTGCCACCGAAGTGGCTAGTTTATCGTGCGCCCCATATCCATCCTGTGGACGGTAGCGCAAGAGCATATGGATACACAAAAGTCCTAGGAACTAGGCCCCAAAAAGGTTAACAGGTGTACATATGGGTTTTTATTTATCTACATATCTACAGTTCACTTATCTGTTACAAGAAAATTTAGGAAATTTGCTTAGTACATCTGGTATCTTATTTTCATTAATAAGATATCTTGACATGTCACATAGGCTATTATACTGTCTTTCTGGTTCAAGACAGTGACCATATGCCTGACCACATAATTTGCATTTAGTTTGATCATCATCTGTGTGTCTCCCAAACTGCCAGAAGTACTTGTAACCAAGCCTAAGCCTGGCCACTAGAGCATCAGTCAGTCTGTTCACATTGCAAGTTGCTCCATAAACATACTTATCTACGTTCATGTTATCATAGTGGGTTATAGATCCTATAACAATCATTTTCATTATTTACTTCTCTCCTAATATTATTCCTAATGCTGTACACAGATATACCAAAGTTATATTCTACATTCTCCTTTTGGGTACTCTTCTTGGCTAACATATCAACTTTATCATGAAGGAGTAATCCACTGTGTGATGGGATCCATAACAATTGTACATTAATTCCTTTGTCCCTGATTTTTGAGTGTCTATACCTGGCTTCTCCAATGAGCATGTTGTTGGAGTCATTATATGAGTCAAGAGCCTTCAATGATGATATAGGATCAGTAATGATGATAGAGTCAAGCTCAGTGTTATAGGTTAGCATTAGCGCCATTAGGATTGCAAATAATTCAGTTTGCAGTGTAGACGCCCAGGTGTTAATTCTTATACCTAACTCAACAAATTTATTATTGTTCTTAACTAGGGAGGTGGTAACAAAAGCAGATGCACCCCTGCCAGAAGACTCCTGTTTAGATCCATCAGTGTATATAACTTGTGATAACTTATTACTACCAGCTAGGCGAGAAATTTCTTCTTGAGCAGTTGCTTTAACAAGTGATTTAAGGAAGGGATTACTAGCAATGAGCTTCCTGGGAGGGACTTGTAGGTATGTGATATTAAATGAACACATCTTCCATTGAGGGGTGAAATGCTCTTGTTGCCTACAATGATACAGTTCATGCAGGTTATAAAACTTAATGCAATTGCACATTCTCACAATCCATTTAGATCTGTGTGTATTTACCTGTTGTTGTGGTGGAGACGGAAAAAGTCTAGAAAAGCTAAATACAGTTGTCTATAAACCTTCAGGCTGTAAATTAGGGTTGAGGTCTCGACCGTTCGTCATTGTAGGAGCTGCCAGCAATCACCGGTTCTCTAACACGCAAGTTATACTTTTGTATCAATCTAATCACATATTACTCGGTTAAATAATTTCCAGTAGTTCCTTTATGTGTTAGCCCAAATCACAGACCAGACATGTTTTAATATGTGATCCACTGATCAGATCCGACTGGTTCCGAACCCTTGACCGGTTTCAAACGGATTCATTGGACAATAAAACGGACTATAAACGGACCATAAACAGATGGGGTTTTAGGTACCCTTATCAAACACACAAACAATAACTACTAAAGCAGTAACTTAGAGTGGTAAGCTTGTCCAAATATACAGGTACAAATGAAAATAGAAATACAAATAGCCAGATCTTCACTTTAAGGAGGTTATTAGTATAATATTCAAGAGGTTATTAGCAGAATTACAGTAAATTAATCATTAAAATTACGTTATGAAATCCTGTGTAGTCTGCAACCAAACAAATAAGCGGGTTTCCACATGGATTATACGCAACCTTTGTGGAAACTGGGGTCATGCACCTTGTGCAAATATCCATGAATTATCTACAAGAAGTATTAAATCAGGGAAGTGTTTTTGGGTAAGCCCAAATGAAATCAATCTGTGGACTAAAATCACATTGGTATTAAAAGAGGATAACATCAAAGCAGCCTTCATAGAAAACCTGGAAGCATTCTATAACAGATGGGAAAATAAAAAGTCTGGGCTGGATGGTGCTATCGCCTTTGGTGCGGATGCTGTCTTGGCTGACAGTAACTGTGTGACTGGAGGTGCTGGCCAGGTAACCAGGAACTGTAAGACTGGAGGTGCTGTCCTGACAGACAGTTACTGTGAGGCTGGAGGTGCTGTCCTGGTAGACAATTACTTTGAGGCTGGAGGTGCTGTCCTGGTAGACAGTTACTGTGAGGCTGGAGGTGCTGTCCTGGTAGACGGTAACTATATGCATAGAGGAATGCACATTAGTGGCCTCGAGGGAGACGGGAGCTGTAGTGGGGAAACAAGTGTAGTCAAGGACAAGAAAAAAACAATATTACAAACTAGTAATACCACAGGAGATAGCAAATAAAGGGACTCCACTAGTAATAGTGAGGATATATTACCAGAAACAACTGGTGGGAGTTCCATTGTTAGTACAAGTGAGGATAGGAATGAGACAGGAAAACATGCACCAACAGGGAATACAGTCACAAAAATCCAAGGCAAACGGAAACAAAGCCTGTGCAAATATTATGCACTTGGTACCTGCAGGCATGGGATATCTGGAAAAACAGATGGAACGTGCAACTTTGACCACTCTAGAAAATGCCGTGCCCATATGACAACAGGAAAATTCAAACTCCCTTCCTGTAAGCTTTTTCACCCTGAAATGCGCTAACATCCCATATCATAAAATTCTTTGAAAGGGTCCTAAGAAGCCAGATCGCCACCCATCTAGATACCCATCAATTACACAACCCAGGACAACATGGGTTTAGAGCAGGTCGCTCCTGTCTGTCCCAACTACTGGATCACTACGACAAGGTCCTAGATGAATTAGAAGACAAAAAAAAAAAATGCAGATGTAATATATACAGACTTTGCAAAAGCCTTCGACAAGTGTGACCATGGCGAAATAGCGCACAAAAGTCGCGCTAAAGGAATTACAGGAAAAGTTGGTAGATCGATCTATAATTTCCTCACAAATAGAACACAAAGAGTAGTAGTCAACATAGTAAAGTCTGAGGCAGCTACGGTGAAAAGTTCTGTTCCGCAAGGCACAGTACTCGCTCCCATCTTGTTCCTCATCCTCAGACAAGGATGTAAGCCACAGCACTGTGTCTTCCTTTGCAGATGACACCCGAATCTGCATGACAGTGTCTTCCAGTGTAGACACTGCAAGGCTCCAGGCGGACATCAACCAAATCTTTCAGTGGGCTGCAGAAAACAATATGAAGTTCAACGATGAGAAACTTCAATTACTCCGATATGGTAAACATGAGGAAATTAAAACTTCATCAGAGTATAAAACAAATTCCAGCCACACAAAAGAGAGAAAAACTAACATCAAAGACCTGGGAGTGATCATGTCAAAGGATCTCACCTTCAGATAAGATAAGATAAGATAAGATAAGATTTCGTTTGGATTTTTAACCCCGGAGGGTTAGCCACCCAGGATAACCCAAGAAAGTCAGTGCGTCATCGAGGACTGTCTAACTTATTTCCATTGGGGTCCTTAATCTTGTCCCCCAGGATGCGACCCACACCAGTCGACTAACACCCAGGTACCTATTTGCTGCTAGGTGAACAGGACAACAGGTGTAAGGAAACGTGTCGAAATGTTTCCACCCGCCGGGAATCGAACCCGGGCCCTCCGTGTGTGAAGCGGGAGTTTTAGCCACCAGGCCACCGGGCCACCGTAACATTATATCAATCACATCTGCTAGAATAATGACAGGATGGATAATGAGAACCTTCAAAACTAGGGATGCCAAGCCCATGATGACACTCTTCAGGTCACTTGTTCTATCTAGGCTGGAATATTGTTACACACTAACAGCACCTTCCAAGGAAGGAGAAACTGCTGACCTAGAAAATGTACAGAGAACCTTCACGGCATGCATAACTGAGATAAAACACGTCAGTTACTGGGAGCGCTTGAAGTTCCAGAACCTGTACTCCCTGGAATGCAGGCGGGAGAGATACATGATTATATACACCTGGAAAATCCTAGAGGGACTAGTACCAAACTTGCACACGAAAATCACTCTCTACGAAAGCAAAAGACTCGGCAGACTATGCAACATCCTCCCAATGAAAAGCAGGGGTGTCACTAGCACGTTAAGAGACAACACAATAAGTGTCAGCGGCCCAAGACTGTACAACTGCCTCCCAGCATACATAAGGGGGATTACCAATAGACCCCTGGCTGTCTTCAAGCAGGCACTGGACAAACACCTAAAGTCGGTACCTGACCAGCCGGGCTGTGGCTCGTACGTTGGATTGCGTGCAGCTAGCAGTAACAACCTGGTTGATCAAGCTCTGATCCACCATGAGGCCTGGTCACAGACCGGGCCGCGGAGGCGTTGACCCCCGGAACTCTCTCCAGTTAAACTCCAGACACTTGGTAAGATTCATTGTGACAGTGTCTGGTTCATTTCTTAACATTCTAATGCCGAGTACACTGTTAATCTCAACAATCCTATCACTGATACTAGAAATACCAAGCTCCAGCAGTAAGGGCAGATTCAAAGAGCTTCAGCATTTCAGGAGTATGATATTTTCTATAGGCTAGGCCTAGTCTGCGTTGCTATGTATGATAATCAATGTAACTGTATTTGTGTGTACCTGAATAAACTTACAAAACAACTGTCAATGAGACAACTTATCGCTCTGTGTAAAATTTCATCAAGTCATGAGTTAATTAGGTTCTACACAGAGAGAAACATTGTCCCAGTAATAATCTTCATTACCTCAGTATCTGGACTCTGCCTTTCTCACAGCCTTACTCATAATGGCAACACAAACACACTGAATTTGACAGAAGACGAAGTGTTCATCTTAAAAAATGCATCAAATTAGTATATTATTTAAAGTTTTATATCGCTTCTCTGAAACTATGGCGTACAACAATGTATATCTGCTTCCATTGTTCTCAGCCTTCATCGTGACGTCACTCTAAAATGGCCTCTTTCTCACATTCCTTGAGAATGTTTTTAAACCTACAAATAACCTCTTCACCATGCAAGAATAGGGAGTAAAGGAACATGTTACAGCAAATACAGATAGGAAAACATCTCTTGGTGTATATATCGCAAACTGAATTACCATTCACTGGAGTTAAATTGCATACTATGTGAGTTTTACTGCGCTTTTTGGAATACGTACAATGATGTGTGTTTAGGTTTTGCAATCATCATCTACTGGTGTCGCCGAGGACGGTGTTCTTTAAGTATTTAATATAAATGTTACCCATACAACTTCAATAGTTTTCTGATAAAGACTAACAAAGAAAACAAAATATTTTTGACTATAGTTTAGGAGATACTTAACTAAATGTACTACTCACCTAACACTCACTTAGGGAGGTGTGCGGAATTTCTGTCAATTTATTTTTTCAACCGATTTCTTTTATTTTTGGTGTACGTTTAGAAGTGCATATGTAAATGAATTTGACAAAGTGTCAGTAAGATTGGCCAACAAACAACAGAGAAAAAATATTTACTGATTTTGACATATGGCAGCAAGATTCACGAATTGGCACTGCAAGTTGCACTTCCGACAATCCCAACTGTTAGAATACGTCTAACACGAATTTTTGGTGTATGCAATTCATCTAATATACCTTATAATCATGGTGAAAAAAATATATTTGGTACGCTTTTTGACATTCACCAAAATATCTGCCCTTTACCCCCTACAAAATCAAATATATTAGAGATATTCCAAAAACTTTATCATCAGAAATTCAAACACACTTTGTTTTATATTGTCTGTGAAAATCATTTCAATACAATCATTAATAATGGGAAACTAGCGGACTAGCTAATTACGTCAAGAAATTAAAAAAAAAAAATCACGAAAATCGCGCTACTTTGGGTTTTTTATGCATTATAAGTGATTTCTTATCGTTTCCCATGTACAGTATACCGTTTTTTGTAGTGCTACCAGAGGTAACATAGAAAACCCTTCTCTTATAGGGAGGATGTAGCGTAATTATTTCATCAAGGTCAGCCACCACCTCCGGGTATAATATACAAATAATATTATTTTGGCTGGCTTTCTTATGCATGTATCCAAGTTACATTATGTATACTATCATTATTGAATAAATGAGACAAGCAGAAAAAACATATTAGTAATAATAGCGTCAGTACAAGACATCTTGTGAGTGGTGATCAGACTGATGTCATCGGCAACGGGTTGTTGCATCATCATTCAAGCTCCTCCCACCTCTGACATTAGCTCCTCATCGACACCATGCCTAACCCTTCTAGGGTAGGGTAGGTGCCTGAGCCCGAGCCTTTAGCTCATAAGACTGTCATTCCCATTTGCCCCCTTGGGGCGGGGATGGCAGACCAGAGAGGCCTAGCTTGTGGCTAGGCCTGGGGACAGTTGGTCCCAAAGATGAGGAGGTACTTGTGCCTCCTCCCATGGGAGACTTAGGTCTCAGACACTCCCTAAAGAAGGAGCCAAGGCCGGGCCACCACTTGGAAAAGGCCCGGGCCGGGAGAATACCGGCTAATCTTTAACTAACTAACTAATTAGCTCCTCCCACATTGTAATGATATTAAGTAGTAAATTTAGTGTATTAGTAAGTAAGTTTATTCAGGTATACACAAATACAGTTACACAGATTATCATACATAGCAGCATATGTGTAGAGAACCTGGGATAACCCAACAGTGACTTATTTCCACCGGGGTCCTTTTGCCTTATTATTATAATATAAAGGTTTATAATATCTTATTATTATTCTATAATGAAGATAACATCTTATTATCATACTAAAAAGACTATCTACAATACGAGGGTCATTACTAGGAATAAGGTAAAATTACACGTGTGTTAGCTAAAAAATAAAAAATCATTCCCCTCCCTTTCTGTAGTTACATTCATCAGACACCTTTTGGCACTCTTCTTGAACTGGTTCATGCTATGACTGGCTTTGACATGTGCGGGCAGTCTGTTCCATTCCTTTATTGCTGTACAATAAAAGGTGTTTGAAGCCTGGCCACTGACTGTGGGTACTACAAAGTTGTGTTCTCTCCCTCTAGTACTATGATTGCTTTGGTCCCCAACCTTGACAAAATTCGCAGCAAGATATTCTGGACACAGTTTGTGAGCAATTTTATAAACATGATTTAACTTCAGTTGTTTTACTCTGTCTTCAACATTAAGCATATCCAACTGATGTAATTCATTCTGGCCTACATGCTCTCTTGGACCCAGGTCCAGGATGAATCTTACCATTTTGTCCTGGGTGATTTGCAGTCTATCTTTCAGTTTTTTTATCAAGGCAGAGTACCATAAAGAGCAAGCGTATTCCATATGGCACTGTATAAGGGCTAGACACAGGGTCCTGTGTGCTGGGTTAAGATTAACTGGTTATAAATGACCATAATTTTTAAAGGGGTGGACCGGTAAGCCAGCGGAAGGCCTCGGTCAGATGACCAAAAGCTCCAAAGGCGGGTCATCATCTGACTAAGACCCGCGTCAGGAAACATTTGTCCTGTTTCCTGACGAACCTTACCTAACCTAACCTAACAGGGTCCTGCGAGCTTCAGTAGGTAGACACTGTGCTTGTCTATAGAGGAACTTCAGTCTGGCATTAGCTTTCTTTACTACACTGTTCCCTTTCAATCCTCCTGACATGCATGGGTCAAAGGGGATTCCCACATATTAGAAAGAAAAATAGACAGAGATTAATAAACAAACAAAAAATATATAAAAAAATCACCTCGCACTTACGCATATATTTACCTGGCGGGTCGTCACCTGAAATCTTTCAAGTGGCTATAATTTGCTTTAGAAACATCGTATTACGATGGGGTTTTCACCAAAATGTTGCCAGTTACTTACACTATTTTTATGTAAACAAAACACAAAATCATATTTTTTCGAATAATTAACATATCGGCATGACCGAGAATCCCCACAGCTCCCTTTCGCGGAAAATAATCCTATTTGATTGTGCTTTAATTTCTTCCTGTAAGTAGTGAGTTTAGGGAATAGTCATAATGCAATACACATTTAACCTGCAGATAAGAAAATGAAATTTATGACGAAGTTTCTGTCCGACTTGAGCCATTAACTAGTAAATGGTCAAAGTAGCACCGAAATGTCGTCCTAACAACCAAAGTTTACCCAAGAAAGCCAAGCAGTGTTGCTTATTTCCACTCAGGTTCCTTTTAAAGTCCTTCCTCAGGATGCCACCTACAACTGTCGACCTTAGGTATTTATTTACATCTAAGTAATAGGGGTAGTAGGTGTTAGGAGACTTGCCCATGCATTCCGCATCGCCAAACCTTGTCCGTTGTGAGCCTAACCTGCTACAACGGCGAGAAGAAAAGCAACTCTTTGGTTTGCAAATGCATCTCGTCCTAGACCAGAAACAAACCTGGATCCTTTAGTTCTGACCTGAAAGAGCTACCACCGAGCTGCCTTAATCCAGCCTGTAACTCCACTGATATTCTTAGCAAACGTTTTCATAAGCTAGACCTGTGGCTCCTGCAGATGGTAGTGTTTTGTTCGTCAGGAAACGGAAAAATATTTCCTAACAAGGATTTTTTGCGTGATGATGACGTATTCAGTGGTTAGGCATCCACTGGCATACCGATGTTAAGTTTTCCAAATAACAGACAACAAGGTCCGAACCCTCGACTGGTCCGAACCCTCTACCGATTTCAAACGGATTCGTTGGACAATAAAGCAGACTGTAAACGGATGGGGTTGCAGGCGCCCTTATAAACAAAAACAATAAATAAAAAACAGGAGCGTACTCCGGTAAGCTGTTCTAACATACAAGTACAGTTAGAATTAGAAATACAAATAGCTAGAGCTTCACTTTAAGGAGGTTATTAATAGAGTATTCAAGAGGTTGCTAGTAGAATTACAGTATTTCAACCATTCAAATCATTATGAAGCCCTGTGTAGTCTGCAATCAATCAAACGAACGGGCTTCCACATGGATAAATTGTCATTTTTGTGGAAATTGGTGTCACGCCCCTTGTGCAATATCCAAGAACTAGCTACAAGAAGTATTAAAACAGGGAAGTGTTTTTGGGTATGTCCAAATGAGATAAATCTGTGGACTAATATCACATTGATATTAAAAGAGGATAACATCAAAGCTGCTTTCATAGACAACCTGGAAGCTTTCTAACAACAGATGGGAACATAAAAAGTCTGGGCTGGATGGTACTGCCCTTGATGCTGGTCATGTAGACAAAAACTGTAAGGCTGGAGGTGATGTCCTGGTTGTCAGTAAATGTGGGGCTGACAGTGCTGTCCTGGTAGACAGTAATGGTGAAGCTGGAGATTTTGTCAGGTAGTCGGGAATTGTACGCAGGATGGAATGCATATAAATGACCTCATGGGAGGACAGGAGCCGTAGTGGGGAATCAAGTGTGTCAAAGATAAGATAAAACCAATATTGCAAACTAGAAATACCACAGGAAATAGCAAACAAGAGGACTTCACTAGCAACAGTGAGGATATATTCCCAAAAAAACTGGTGGGAGTCCTTTGTTGGTGCTGGGGAGGATAGGAATAAGACAGGTAAATATGCACCAACAGGGTAATACAGTCACAGAAACCCAAGGCAAACATGCACCAACAGGGATACAGTCACAGAAACCAAGGCAAAGGAAAACCAGCCTGTGCACATACTATGCACTTGGTATCTGCAGGCATGGGAAATCAGGAAAAACAGATGGGACGTGCAACTATAAACCCCCTAGAAAATGCCGTGCCATTGACAACAGAAAAATGCAAACTCCCTTCCTGTAAGCTTTTTCACCTGAAATGTGCCCCTCTTCAGTACAGGAAAGACTGTGCTATAACTTAAATTCCCGGGCACACATCTAAAGGGGACAAAAAGATAAAAAAACATCCAGGCCATGGAAAACTGGGTAGCCAAGCCACTCAAGAGGGAGAGGTTTTTTTAGTGCCAGGAAGAAAAAAAACTGGCAGGAACTGGCAGAAATGTAACACAATCCAGTCATTCTGGAGTGGAACCACAGTCGAGGGCCCTCCACTCCCAACCAACAGATACAGATACTAATGCCAAAAAAAAAAAACCCAGAACCAACAATACCACCACTCCGATGACATTCTTCTTTGCAAATATTTCAGGGTCTAAAGCCAGCAACAAACAACAAAAAAACCTTTCATCCGTGGGGTGCTTGCAGAGGCAAAGGCAATGTTCGCGGCTTTCACTGAGACCACATAAAGGATCACTTGGACAACGAAATAGGATCCCCGGTTACAACCTATACAGATGGGCAGAGTGAACAGGCAAAAGGGAGGGTTGGCCTGTGCATTGCAGAGTCACTTGTGTGCTCAGAACTGCTGAATGCCTCAAATGATGTAGTGGAAGTTTTAGCAGTAAAGATCGACAACAAAACCTAGTCATTGTGGTAGTTACAAGCCTCCGGATGCAACATCCAGCAATTCCAGGAACAGCTGTTAAAAATTGACCACTGTCTGGAAAATCTGCCAGCTCCTGCACCCAACACTTGCCCCTCGGGAATTTCAACTTTAAGGCACCTAAAATGGAGGAATATAGCAAATAATATTGTTGCAGTAATAACACCAGGAGGCAGCTCTGATGAAAACTCCACTCACACGAGCTTTTAAATCTCTGCACAAAATTCAATTTAAAACCAGCAAATAATAGAGTACTAGATGGAGAATACACTAGCCCTCTCTTCACTAACATGATGATCTGTACGAAATGTCACCATATCAAAAACAATGTACTAGATCACAACATAATTGAGGTTCAGACATGTATGCGCGGAGCCCCAGACCGACATAATGAGATTAGTCACAAAGGGGGCATTCACCAAATTCAACTTCAATAAAAAAAAACATAAAGTGGGACCAAGTAAACCAAATCTAACTGATATAAGCGGGGAAAGATATACTAAGCAACACAGCCCCCAAATTATGCCTAGAACAGATTAACTCGGTGGCGTCGATGTATGCACAAGGCTTATTCCTTAAGAAAAAAGAGGAGTAGATGTAAAATAGAAAGGGACAGGCGCTCCCTTTACAGGCGACGGAAAGAATAACAGGTGGCAAAAAGAGGTCAATATAGCTGAAAGGCGTAGGGAGACACTGGTCAGAGAAATAGCAAGCATCAAACTTAAGCTAAAGGAATCTTATAGGAGTCAGGAATCGCGGGAAGAACTAAAACCCATAAATGAAATCAAAAGATACCCAAAGTATTTCTTCTCCTATGCCAAATCAAAGTCGAGAACAACGTCCAGTATTGGGCCCCTACTTAAACAAGATGGGTCCTACACAGATGACAGCAAGGAAATGAGTGAGCTACTCAAGTCCCAATATGACTCAGTTTTTTTGCAAGCCGCTAACCAGACTGAGAGTCGAAGATCAAAATGAATTTTTTATGAGAGAGCCACAGAATTTGGTTAACACAAGCCTATCTGATGTTATCCTGACGCCAAATGACTTCGAACAGGCGATAAATGACATGCCCATGCACTCTGCCCCAGGGCCAGACTCATGGAACTCCGTGTTCATCAAGAACTGCAAGAAGCTCCTATCACGAGCTTTTACCATCCTATGGAGAGGGAGCATGGACACGGGGGTCGTCCCACAGTTACTAAAAACAACAGACGTAGCCCCACTCCACAAAGGGGGCAGTAAAGCAACAGCAAAGAACTACAGACCGATAGCACTAACATCCCATATCATAAAAATCTTTGAAAGGGTCCTAAGAAGCAAGATCACCACCCATCTAGAAACCCATCAATTACACAACCCAGGGCAACATGGGTTTAGAACAGGTCGCTCCTGTCTGTCTCAACTATTGGATCACTACGACAAGGTCCTAGATGCACTAGAAGACAAAAAGAATGCAGATGTAATATATACAGACTTTGCAAAAGCCTTCGACAAGTGTGACCATGGCGTAATAGCGCACAAAATGCGTGCTAAAGGAATAACGGGAAAAGTCGGTCGATGGATTTATAATTTCCTCACTAACAGAACACAGAGAGTAGTAGTCAACAGAGTAAAGTCCGAGGCAGCTACGGTGAAAAGCTCTGTTCCACAAGGCACAGTATTTGCTCCCATCTTGTTCCTCATCCTCATATCTGACATAGACAAGGATGTCAGCCACAGCACCGTGTCTTCCTTTGCAGATGACACCCGAATCTGCATGACAGTGTCTTCCATTGCAGACACTGAAAGGCTCCAGGCGGACATCAACCAATCTTTCAGTGGGCTGCAGAAAACAATATGAAGTTTAACGATGAGAAATTTCAATTACTCAGATATGACAAACACGAGGAAATTAAATCTTCATCAGAGTACAAAACAAATTCTGGCCACGAAATAGAGCGAAACACCAACGTCAAAGACCTGGGAGTGATCATGTCGGAGGATCTCACCTTCAAGGACCATAACATTGTATCAATCGCATCTGCTAGAAAAATGACAGGATGGATAATGAGAACCTTCAAAACTAGGGAGGCCAAGCCCATGATGACACTCTTCAGGTCACTTGTTCTATCTAGGCTGGAATATTGCTGCACACTAACAGCACCTTTCAAGGCAGGTGAAATTGCTGACCTAGAAAATGTACAGAGAACCTTCACGGCACGCATAACGGAGATAAAACACCTCAATTACTGGGAGCACTTGAGGTTCCTGAACCTGTATTCCCTGGAACGCAGGCGGGAGAGATACATGATTATATACACCTGGAAAATCCTAGAGGGACTAGTATCGAACATGCACACGAAAATCACTCACTACGAAAGCAAAAGACTTGGCAGACTATGCAACATCCCCCCAATGAAAAGCAGGGGTGTCACTAGCACGTTAAGAGACCATACAATAAGTGTCAGGGGCCCGAGACTGTTCAACTGCCTCCCAGCATACATAAGGGGGATTACCAACAGACCCCTGGCAGTCTTCAAGCTGGCACTGGACAAGCACCTAAAGTCGGTTCCTGACCAGCCGGGCTGTGGCTCGTACGTTGGTTTGCGTGCAGCCAACAGTAACAGCCTGGTTGATCAGGCTCTGATCCACCAGGAGGTCTGGTCACAGACCGGGCCGCAAAGGCGTTGACCCCCGGAACTCTCTCCAGGTAAACTCCAGGTAGGGGTGGGAAATGTCCGTCCCGTGGGCCGTATAATCCCCGCGAAATCATTTGGCCTGACCTGCCAAGGCAACCGCAGGCGGGACTCGAAATTCAATAAATTCAAAAGCTTTTTTCACAGCAACATAAATTTATATTAACCCTTCCCCATACCGATTTACAATGTACAATGAAAACAATACGAAACCTAAAATCCAAATAAGTATGCAGAATTATGAAGATACCTTTTAGCTTAGCATCGCAAAGAGTCAACTGCGCTCCAGACTGATCGATCCAAACCTGGAAAAGCAGTTGCGAGTAGCAATATCATCAGTACCAGTTAACATCACACGCCTCACCAAAGAGAAGCAGTTCCAGCCATCACATTAAGAGTGAGCTAATTAAATGTTTGACCAAATATAGCAAGCTGATTTTGAAACTGATTATTCTGTATAGCCCGCGAATGATGTTATAAATATCCAAATGGCCCTTGACAGAAAAAAAATTCCTCACCACATTTACAGACAGTACGTAACATATACGCAAGTGATGTGATAATCACACAGTTTTTAACATGATGCTCCAGTGGTAAATTATGCAGACTTAACTTAAGATAACCTAATAAGGCATAGCAATTGATAGCTTGAATGTTATACTGGCATATGTAAGTCAGGTTGTTCCTTCAACAATAACTCTTACTAGGACCATAAGTATTAGATATCCTAAACATATCAATGCTATTTTGCATTGTGGAGAATTCAAATCAATCTCATCAAACAGTTCGATCAATAAGTTGTAAATAACTGCTGGAACGCGAGTCCCTGTTGTCATTTGAAACATCTGTCGATAGTACAGCATTTCTCACTTTTAGTGACTGATCTAACATGTTCACACATGGCTTATGTATGTTAAAACTTGTAACTCAGAAACAATCTGTTACACGATCTAACTCTTCCTAGAGCATTCCTTATATTTATCATTCACCCTAGATTTATAAATATAATCATCATAAGTGGCTTCATCCATTCCATCCCAAACCAAAACTAACTGATCTTAACAACCAGGAGTTTCTCTTCAAATATACCTTTCCTATCACTAGACCGTCGTCTAATTTCTCCATTCCATATTGTCTCTATAGCATTTACACCATCCATTTATTTCATTCTATACGTCATCACTGAATCCAGCCTTTTCCCCGTTAGAACTTTAAGAATCCCTCCCTAGTACCTACACAAATGCTTCTGCATCAATGAACTCTCTTGTATACACATTTCTTTTACACTCAATGGTAAATTTTCTTCATTTTGCAGATGTACCAACATTCCTGATACTTTCATCTGGTCTGTTATTCACCTTATAGACGGTGGTCCGTGGCCTGGTAGGCAAAGCTCTCGGTTTACACGCTGAGTTTCCGTAGTTTGATTCCCGGCAAGCGTGGAAACATTGGGAGTGTTTCCTTATATTTGTTGTCCAGTTCACTTAGCAAGCAATTAGCTACCTGGGTGTTGGTCGACTGTTGTGGGTCGCATCCTGGGGGACAAAATTGAGGATCCCTATGGAAATAAAACAGACAGTCCCTCGATGACGCACTGCCTTTCTTCGATTATCCTGGGTGGCTAACCCTCGGAGATTAAAAATCCGAACAAATTCTTATCTTATCTCTCATAAATCCTCAATTCGTTCATTTCTTTCATGCTCTTTCCTTCCTATTTAGCCTCCAAACATTCATTCCCTAGATATTTATATAGTTTCATCACCTTAACATTTTACATGTTCACTGTCAACATCCTGTCCTCTTTACCAAATTCCTCTGACAAAATCTCTCACTCGCGACTCAGTAATAAAACGGATGTAAACACACAAACTGTAAAACTAGAGGGAAGGTGGAAAGATTTTCTTTGTGTGAGGGGTTAATGAGAAAGCAGAAGAAATTAGGCTCAAAAGCTTCTATAGGACCAGAAGTAAGAAAGACCAGCTAAATAAAATGCAAAGACGGAGCCCAAGAAGCGGAACTTAACTCTCCCAGTATGCCACTCGCTATTGTACAAAATTAACATTCAGACTGTCCACAATAATGTTAACATATGTTAATTATATACTCATCATAGGTAAAAAAATGGCTTTGATGAAATAATATATATATTATAAAATTGTTACAAAACCAAAATGTGATAACTGAATGTTCTTCAGCACTCATTATGGTGGCTCTGACGGATGAGGCGTCTCGTTGCATCACTCTCATGCTGACCTCATATTGAGCTTATATCTTGGGGGTATGAGTGCCACAAGAGGCCCTGTGTTTCAAAAACGGTGCCACAAGGGGTCCAACAGCTGGATATGTGTTCCACAAATAGTGTTCAGAGTTGATGAGTGTTCCACAAATGGTGCAACGGATGTTGTCACAATTGGTGTTACTGGCACCACTTTTAACGTTATTTCAGAAGCATTAGTCCACAAGCCATGACATGTCCTCCTTATATTAGCTTTGTTGTTGTTGTTGTGCTTATTTACCACGAGTGCCTAGAACGTAAAAGAAAATAGAATTATGATATATACTATCTAGTCTTCCAAGACAATGATACCGACTCCAAAATCTTAAATCATGTTAGTATTAAACTCTTGAAGAGTTTCTTATTTACATTTCATAAGATAACTGACTCTTCTTCAGTCATAGAGCAAAGAGACTGAGTTTCTGGTGCTTTGTAGCAGTTAAGAATATAAGTAGAAAGTCTCCGACTTACTTCCAAGACCGCCGCCGAATCCGCCGCCACCGCCTCCACCGCCGCCACCGCCGCCACCGCCGCCACCAAATCCACCGCCAGCACCGCCGCCAAATCCTCCACCAGCACCGCCGCCAAATCCTCCACCAGCACCACCCTTACCACCACCACCAAATCCTCCACCAGCACCGCCACTGCTACCACCACCAAATCCACCACCAACACCGCCACTGCTACCACCACCAAATCCACCACACAACACCGCCACTGCTGCCACACACCAAATCCTCCACCAGCACCGCCACTGCCACCACCACCACCAAATCCACTACCAGTACCTTTATTGCTGCCACCATGATGACTACCACCTCCAAGGCCACTACCGCCACCTCCCCCAATTCCTCCACCTCCTCCTCTACCACCGCCTCCTCCTCCACCTCCTCTACTCCACCAACACCACCTCCTCCAAATCCTCCACCTCCTATTCCACCACCACCACCTCCTCCAAGTCCTCCACCTCCACTGCCACCTCCACCAAATCCACCACCAGCACCACCCTTACTACCACCACCAAATCCTCCACCAGCACCGCCACTGCTACCACCACCAAATCCACCACCAGCACCGCCACTGCTACCACCACCAAATCCACCACCAGCACCGCCACTGCTACTACCACCAAATCCACCACCAGCTCCGCCGCTGCTACCACACCAAATCCTCCACCAGCACCGCCACTGCTACCACACCAAATCCAGCACCAGCACTGCCACTGCTACCACCACCAAATCCAGCACCAGCACCGCCACTGCTACCACCACCAAATCCACCACCAGTACCACTACTGCCACCGCCATGATGAGTACCACCTCCGATGCCACTACCACTACCTCCCCCAATTCCACCACCACCTCCTCCTCCTCCTCCTACTCCTCCTCCTCCTCCTCCTCCTCCTCCTACTCCTCCCTCCTCCTCCTCCTCCTCCTCTACCACCACCTCCTCCAAGTCCTCCACCTCCTCCAAGTCCTCCACCTCCTCCAAGTCCTACACCTCCTCCATGTCCTCCACCTCCTCCAAGTCCTCCACCTCCTCCAAGTCCTCCACCTCCTCCAAGTCCTCCACCTCCTCCAAGTCCTCCACCTCCTCCAAGTCCTCCACCTCCTCCATGTCCTCCACCTCCTCCAAGTCCTCCACCTCCTCCAAGTCCTCCACCTCCTCCATGTCCTTTACCTCCTCCAAGTCCTCCACCTCCTCCTCCTCCTCCAATACCACCACCTCCTCCTCCTCCAAGTCTCCACCTCCTCCAATTCCACCACCGCCTCCTACTCCTTTTCCATTACCAATGCCACCTCCTCCTCCTCCTAATCCACCACCTCCAAAACCTCCACCACCTCCAATGCCACCACCTCCTCCTCCTCCTCCAAATCCTCCTCCTCCTCCAAATCCTCCACCACCTCCAAATCCTCCACCACCTCCAAATCCTCCACCACCTCCAAAGCCGCTTCCTGCAGCTGCAAGATAAACACAAATAACTATAACAACCACATCTGTGTTGAAGATAATATTTTTAATAACTTTATCTTAAATTATTTAATGTAACTAGAAAACAAAACAAAAAACTGGAACTTATAACAAGTAAATAATAAAGAAAAGAGTAAACAAAAATGATTAGTTTATATTAATTTAGTGATCATTTTATTTAATGAAACATTACCCACATAATCTCTTAATAAATCAAACATTCAAGACCTCATAACAGATGGGAAAATTTGGCAATTTCTTGTACTATGATGAAGTATTTGACAAGATAATATTTTTTTACTGCCATTTATTTTTTTCTTACTGGCGAGTAATTTATATTTATAAATCAATGAAAGTTGTGTAAGTTAACCCATGTTGTCAAGGTAAGACTTTATTTATGGGCTCTAATGCAACGCTTTTAGTTAATTTTTATTAAGCTGTGTGTCGGCTCAGAATTTTGGTATTAGGATTTTGTTTTTCTCAAAATAATTGTACACATTATTGTTCAAAGACAAGCCGGGGATCGAACTCGTGTTGTTTTAGCCTGCCTCATGGTGAGCGAAAATTCACGACACTCTAACCCGCTGGACCATCTAATCCTACAAAGATCACACTCCCAGCAGAGCTAGGTGTTGTACCGTGATCCGAGGATATACGATGGTGTGGGTGCCTCAGAGCTAATTTCATTCTAATCACCGTTTGGAGTACTCGCCTCCACAAACAGTAAATATAGTATTGTAACCACGAACGAGTGGTATTTAATCAATAACAAAACGGAGTAGAATGAAATTAGCTCTGAGGCACCTACACCTTCATATGTCCTCGGATCACGGTACAACACCTAGTTCTGCTGGGTGCATGATCTATGTAGGATTGGATGATCTAGCGGGTTAGAGTGTTGTGAATTTTCTCTTACCATGAGGCAGGATATATATATACATTTATTATATATATATATATATAATATATATATATAATATATATATATATATATATATTATATATATATATATAATATATATATATATATATATACACGTCCTTTCACTACACATCAATACTGTATTTAAAAATAAGTTATACAGCGTTGTCAAGTGCAATGTAAATATTTGCACTCCTACCCAGTTGGCAAATATAAAGCTTCAAATCTTAGGATATGTGAATCATTTCAATATTTTAATTAGAACAAAGCGAGAAACCACTTGGACATCAATGAAAGAGACCTGCATATTCAGGTCTCAGTCAGAGACTCTTCCTCAGATGAGGGTCACTGACTGAGAGTGAAATTTACAGACTTCTTTCACCTGTTTTTCATGTTTCTGTCCAACTTTTTTTTCATTTTGCAGCGATCAGTGTGAATGGCACTTTAATCGAAGGATATTTATTTATTAATAGTGCGAAAACTAAATAATAATATATAATATAGTTATATATTGCTATTATATATGATAGACACGGGCATAATGCCAAAACACATAAAAATATAATATATAATATTATATAATAGTTTCTCACAGTTATCTCCATTGTCATGTTAACATAAGAATTATTTTGCAAATAGTACAATACTAAATTAAATTATCAAAATTCTAAATTAAATCATGTTTCCTCGTGCTGTATGAAAACACATGTGAACGCTGCAAGACTTCTTACACAAAAATTTATTTTTTATTTTCGTCTTGGTATTGAGCGAGTCGTCATTCCAAGCCACAAGCCTATATCAACTATTTTATATATTGTTTATTATGCTTATGTTGCATCGTTCACCCACACACACACATATATTACATCTAATATATCACAAGTTCCTCTACTCACCATGAGGTCTTCCCGTCACGGACACCAGGACGGTCAGGGCCAGGACCCCGACTGTGTAAGGTCTCTGAGGAAGACAAACAAGGTGTAATTAACATGTATGCCCTTCAAGGAGGGATTCCTTGATGTTCGCGTAGAGCTCTTGATCCTGAGAATTAAAGCTACACTTCCCTTACTCAGATCAAACGTAATTAACTCTCATTTCCCAAGGACTTCCCCTTGAATATATTGAGTAATAGACATAAAGGGTAATGTCATTATGTATCACAATCTTGAAAGAATGCTTCCTGACAAAACAAAATTCTTCAAGAAAAAAGAAACGAAATTCTGTTATACAAGCTGTGGACGCGACGGAATATGAAGATATGAGACACAGAAGCCACTTTAACATACCATTCACATAACAAGCTGAAGAGCATATAAATACAACGTATGACGAAATTATTTTTTGAATAAGAAATCACCCAATTAAATACCTCAGGAGACAATCTGCGGTATATATATACAATTTTTTCCAAGCTGTGACTGGCTGTGAGAATGTTGGTTTCTTACCATAGCAGCTGTGGTGGCAGAACCTCGTGTCTCTACTGATGTTGGAGCCTTCTATATATACTGGAAGCCAGCAGTGACGTCATCACGAAAGTAAATACACTGAAAAGTCATCTGGACGCGTGAACACAACAAAAAGCGAAGGACACTTAGGAACAAGAGAAGACTGGTGATAAATAACTGTGTTGGGAGTAGACATTAATTGAGAGCAGATACTGAAGAGACATTTTTAAACTAGAGTAAATGACTTAAAAACCGAAGACGTAAGACTAATGATATTGTATTATTGCTTTAAGGTAAAGTGAGAATACCGTTCATTTCTAAACATAAACACACACACACACACACACACACACACACACACACACACACACACACACACACCACACACACACACACACACACACACACACACACACACACACACACACACACACAAACACACACACACACACAAGTGAAGTAGTGGAGGCAGGAACCATACATAGTTTTAAGAAGAGATATGACAAAGCTCAGGAAGCAGAGAGGGAGAGGACCCAGTAGCGATCAGTGAAGAGGCGGGGCCAGGAGCTGAGTCTCGACCCCTGCAACCACAATTAGGTGACTGCAATTAGGTGAGTACACACACACACACACACACACACACACCAGCGACCAGTGAAGAGGCGGGGCCAGGAGCTAGGACTCGACCCCTGCAACCTCAACTAGGTGAGTACAACTAGGTGAGCACACACACACACACACACACACACACACATACCAGCGACCAGTGAAGAGGCGGGGCCAGGAGCTAGGACTCGATCCCTGCATCCTCAACTAGGTGAGTACAACTAGTTGAGTACACACACACACACACACACACACACACACACACAAACACACTCACACACACACACACACACACACAGTCATGGTACGTGGCGAGGTGTCAGAGTGGGCACCTGTGACCAGCGGGGTCCCACAGGGGTCAGTCCTAGGACCAGTGCTGTTTCTGGTATTTGTGAACGACATGACGGAAGGAATAGACTCTGAGGTGTCCCTGTTTGCAGATGACGTGAAGTTGATGAGAAGAATTCACTCGATCGAAGACCAGGCAGAACTACAAAGGGATCTGGACAGGCTGCAGACCTGGTCCAGCAATTGGCTCCTGGAGTTCAATCCCACCAAGTGCAAAGTCATGAAGATTAGGGAAGGGCAAAGAAGACCGCAGACGGAGTACAGTCTAGGGGGCCAGAGACTACAAATCTCACTCAAGGAAAAAGATCTTGGGGTGAGTATAACACCAGGCACATCTCCTGAAGCGCACATCAACCAAATAACTGCTGCAGCATATGGCGCCTAGCAAACCTCAGAACAGCATTCCGACATCTTAATAAGGAATCATTCAGGACCCTGTACACCGTGTACGTTAGGCCCATATTGGAGTATGCGGCACCAGTTTGGAACCCACACCTAGCCAAGCACGTAAAGAAACTAGAGAAAGTGCAAAGGTTTGCAACAAGACTAGTCCCAGAGCTAAGAGGTATGTCCTACGAGGAGAGGTTAAGGGAAATCAACCTGACGACACTGGAGGACAGGAGAGATAGGGGGGACATGATAACGACATACAAAATACTGAGAGGAATTGACAAGGTGGACAAAGACAGGATGTTCCAGATATTGGACACAGTAACAAGGGGACACAGTTGGAAGCTGAAGACACAGATGAATCACAGGGATGTTAGGAAGTATTTCTTCAGCCACAGAGTAGTCAGTAAGTGGAATAGTTTGGGAAGTGATGTAGTGGAGGCAGGATCCATACATAGCTTTAAGCAGAGGTATAATAAAGCTCACGGCTCAGGAAGAGTGACCTAGTAGCGATCAGTGAAGAGGCGGGGCCAGGAGCTCGGACTCGACCCCCGCAACCTCAACTAGGTGAGAACAACTAGGTGAGAACACACACACACACACACACACACACACACACACACATGACACACAAACGTGACACACACACACACACACATGACACACACATACACACACACACACACACACACACACACACACACACACACACACACACACACACACACACACACACACACACACACTATATAGACCTATATAGACCTGTGTCATTGACGTACATAGTATGCAAAATTATGGAGAAGATTATCAGGAGGAGAGTGGTGGAGCACCTGGAACGGAACAAAAGTAGAAATGCCAACCAGCACGGATTCACGGAAGGCGAATCCTGTGTCACAAACCTTCTGGAGTTTTATGATAAAATAACAGAAGTAAGACACGAGAGAGAGGGGTGGGTTGATTGCATCTTCTTGGACTGCAAGAAGGCCTTTGACACAGTTCCTCACAAGAGATTAGTGCAGAAGCTAGAGCATCAGGCGCATATAACAGGAAGGGCACTGCAATGGATCAGAGAATACCTGACAGGGAGGCAACAACGAGTCATGGTACGTAATGATGTACCACAGTGGGCACCTGTGACGAGCGGGGTCCCAAAGTGGTCGGTCCTAGGACCAGTGCTATTTTTGGTATATGTGAACGACATGATGGAAGGGTTAGACTCAGAAGTGTCCCTGTTTGCAGATGATGTGAAGTTAATGAGGAGAATTAAATCTGATGAGGACCAGGCAGGACTTCAAAGAGACCTGGACAGACTGGACACCTGGTCCAGCAAATGGCTTCTCGAATTTAATCCTGCCAAATGCAAAGTCATGAAGATAGGGGAAGGGCACAGAAAACCACAGACAGAGTATAGGCTAGGTGGCCAAAGACTGCAAACCTCACTCAAGGAGAAAGATCTTGGGGTGAGTATAACACCGAGCATGTCTCCGGAAGCACACATCAATCAGATAACTGCTGCAGCATATGGGCGCCTAGCAAACCTGAGAACAGCATTCCGATACCTTAGTAAGGAATCGTTCAAGACACTGTACACCGTGTATGTCAGGCCCATACTGGAGTATGCAGCACCTGTTTGGAACCCGCACTTGATAAAGCACGTCAAGAAACTAGAGAAAGTACAAAGGTTTGCGACAAGGTTAGTTCCAGAGCTAAGGGGAATGTCCTATGAAGAAAGATTAAGGGAAATCGGCCTGACGACACTGGAGGACAGGAGGGTCAGGGGAGACATGATAACGACATATAAAATACTGCGTGGAATAGACAAGGTGGACAAAGACAGGATGTTCCAGGGAGGGGACACAGAAACAAGAGGCCACAATTGGAAGTTGAAGACACAAATGAGTCAGAGAGATATTAGGAAGTATTTCTTCAGTCATAGAGTTGTAAGGCAGTGGAATAGCCTAGAAAATGACGTAGTGGAGGCAGGAACCATACACAGTTTTAAGACGAGGTTTGTTAAAGCTCATGGAGCGGGGAGAGAGAGGGCCCAGTAGTAACCGGTGAAGAGGCGGGGCTAGGAGCTAAGACTCGACCCCTGCAACCACAAATAGGTGAGTACAAATAGGTGAGTACACACAGAACCCCACAACCAATCAGGCTATAAAAACACAAACTACAATCCACACCCACAACTCCCACCCAGCACTCAGCTATAGAATCTCACAGTATACTGCTAGGTCCCCCACACTCACAGACCCCCAAAACACAGTGTTGGAGAGGAAACTGAAGGTATGGTACACCAACGCTGATGGAAAAACAAATAAGTGGAAGGAGTGGCACGAAAGAGTGAAAGAGGCATCACAGGACATCATAGTTCGCACAGAAACCAAGCTCACAGGTATGATAACAGATGCCATCTTTCCAATGGGATACCAGATCCTGAGGAAAGACAGGGGAAACAGAGGGGGTGGAGGAGTGGCACTGCTGGTCAAGAACCGATAGGATTCTGATGAACTGGACAGAGGAGACTGTGGAGAAGCAAGGGATTACATAGTAGGAACACTTCAGTCTGAAGGTGCCAAGGTGGTAATTTCAGTGATGTATAACCCACCTCAGAACAGCAGGAGGCCAAGGCAAGAGTATAATGAGAGTAATAGAGCAATGGTTGACACACTGGGTGAAGGGCTCACGCGAACAGGGCAAAGCTACTGATCATGGGTGATTTCAAGGAAATCATTTGGGAGAACTTGGAGCCACAAGGGGGCCAGGAAACGTGGAGGGCTAAGTATGATGGAGGTGGTACTGGAAAACTTCATGTACCAATACATAAGGGACACTAGCAGAGAGAGAGGAGTATATGGACCAGCGAGGCTGGCCCTAGTATTCACCTTGAATAGTGCTGATATTGAGGATATCAGATATGAAAGACCCCTTGGGGCTAGCGATCATGTGGTTTTAAGATTCGAATACACAGTAGAGTTACAAGTGGAGGGGTTGAGCAGGAAGAGCCAGACTAATAAAACCAAACTACAAGAAGGGGGACTACGTGAGAATGAAGAACTTCCTGAATGGGATTCAGTGGGACAGAGAACTAGCAGGGATGTCAGTAAACGAGATGATGGAATACGTGACAACAAAATGCAAGGAAGCTGAGGAAAGGTTTGTACCCAGGGGTAATAGGAATAATGAAAAAGCTAGGGTGACCCCATGGTTCACCCGAAGGTGCAGGGAGGCCAAAACCAAATGTGCTAAGGAATGGAAGAAGTATAGAAGGCAAAGGACCCAGGAGAATAAGGAGAGTAGTCGTAGAACCAGCAGCGAAAGCCAAATCTGACAGGAAGTTGTTGTACAGTCACATCAGATGGAAAAAAAACCTGTCAAGGACCAGGTAATCAGGCTAAAGAAAGAAGGAGGGGAGATCACAAGAAATGACCGAAAAGTATGTGTGGAACTCAACATGAGATTCAAAGAAGTGTTCACAGAGGAGACAGAAGAGACTCCAGAAAGACAGAGAGGAGGGGTACACCACCAAGTGTTGGACACAATACATACAACCGAGAAAAAAGTGAAGAGGCTGCTGAGCGAGCTAGACACTTCAGAGGTGACAGGGGCCGGATAACATCTCTCCATGGGTCCTGAGAGAGGGAGCAGAGGCGCTACATGTACCCCTAACAACAATATTCAACACATCTATCGAAACAGGGAGATTACTTGAGGAATGGAAGACAGCAAATGTAGTCCCAATTTTTAAAAAAGGAGAGAGACAAGAAGCACTAAATTATAGACCAGTGTCACTGACATGTATAGTACGGAAAGTTATGGAGAAGATTATCAGCAGAAGAGTGGTGGAACACCTAGAAAGAAATGAGCTTATCAACAACAGCCAACACGGTTTCAGGGAAGGGAAATCCTGTGTCACCAACCTACTGAAGTTCTATGACAGGGTGACAGCATGTGATGTAGTTCAACTGGGCTTGTGAGGTAGCTAAGGGAGACCTAATTTAACCATTTATATGGTCACACCTTGCCTTGGCAAACAGCTGTCAGATACGTCTTTCGGCTTAAGTCTGAGGTCTTTTGTTGTTGACTGCATCAGATCTCGGCGTCAGGTCAAAACACATGGTGTACACCCCATTGTGGAGGGTGCTTTGAGGACCATATAAACCCAAGGAACAGCTGAGAGGGGGATTCGAGAGGAGCTGCTGCTGGTGTGCAGGGCTCGGGAGAGGGCTGCTGTAGAGTCTCTGAAAGAAACTCTGGAGACACTAGGCAGGAGTACGTAGGAAGTAGGCAGGAGAGGTGAGTCGAGTGATTAGCGGAGGTAGGTAATGTGAGGTCACTGGTGACTACACCATCACCTCTCATTACTTTACCCACCATAATTGGTTAAATTAGGTCTCCCTTTGCTACCTCACAAGCCCAGTTGAACTACATCACAAGCAGTAAGACAAGAGAGGAGGGGTGGGTAGAGAGCATTCTCTTGGACTGTAAGAAGGAGTTTGACACAGTTGCACACAAGAGATTAGTGCAAAAACTGGAGGATCAGGCAAGGACAACAGAAAGCACTAAAATTGGATCATGGAATACTTGTCAGGAAGACAGCAGCGAGTCATGGAAAGAGGCGAGGTGTCCGAGTGGGCGCCTGTGACGAGTGGGGTTCCACAGGGGTCAGTCCTAGGACCGGTGCTGTTTCTGGTATTCGTGAACGACATGACGGAAGGAATGAACTCCGAAGTGTCCCTGTTTGCAGATGATGTAAAGTTGATTAGAAGAATTCAATCAGACGAGGGCCAGGCAGAGCTACAAAGGGATCTGGACAGGCTGCAAGCCTGGTCCAGCAACTGGCTCCTCGAATTTATCCCCGCCAAATGCAAAAATCTCAGACGGGAGGTTTTTACACTGTTTAGAATTCGCAGAATAGGCGAAATGGTCCAGTGTAGTACGGTGGTTAGAGCACTGTGTACCTTGTTCCAAGGTTTGTAGGTTCAAGTCTTCTTAGACCAGAGATTAATATTTGTGAATATATCGCAAATAAGATCACAGTAAACAGGTGATATCACAATTTGCAGAATAACCACTGTGAAAAAATAGTTGAATTCCAATTGCTTTGGCGATTTCTCATATTATCAAGGAACCATAAAAATAAAAAAGTTAACAGGAAGGCATAAAGGAACGAGACTACACCTCGTGGCCAACTCACAACAAGTGACTTTATGATGATGTCAGGGGTTCCAATGGCAATCCTGCCATTGTGTAAAAAATTACAGGTTTCCTTTTCATGTTTATTTGGAAGATTAGTACCTCCTTGAGGGGTTGCTATTTACCAACCTACACATATATATATATATATAAAATAAAATATATATATATATATATATATATATATAATATATATATATATATATATATATATATAATATATTATATATATATATATATGTCGTGCCGAATTTGTAAAACTGGTCAATTAGCAAGAACTCATTTAAAACTAAGTCCTTTTTAAATTTTCTCTTATACGTTTAAAGATATATTTTTTTTCATTAATGTTGATGTAAAAATTTATAATTTTGCACCAAAAGAATCTTAGAAAACTTACCGAACCTTATTATAACAAGAACAATTTATTTTAGCCTAACCCAACTAAATATATTTTAGATTTGTTTACAATAATTTAATACTAAACAATTTTAGTGAAATATATTTTTTCGTTAGATTCAGAATGATTTTGGCGATATTATTGCATACACAAATTTTCACTTGTCCTATATGGCAAGATGAGCGTTGCTATTTAAGCTAAGATCGCAAGTTCTGCCTATTCGGCACGACATATACTATATATATATATATATATATATATATATATATATATATATATATATATATATATATATATATATATATATATATATATATATAATATATATATATATATATATATATATATATATATGTAACAAGTCGGCCGTCCCCCACCGAGGCAGGGTGACCCAAAAAGAAAATCCATAAAAAGAAAATACTTTCATCATTCAACACTTTCACCTCACTCACACATAATCACTGTTTTTGCAGAGGTGCTCAGAACACAACAGTTTAGAAGCATATACGTATAAAGATACACAACATGTCCCTCCAAACTGCTAATACCCCGAACCCCTCCTTTAGAGTGCAGGCATTGTACTTCCCATTTCCAGGACTCAAGTCCGGCTATATAAAAATAACCGGTTTCCCTGAAACCCTTCACTAAATATTACCATGCGCACACTCCAACAGATCGTCAGGTCCCAAATACCATTCGTCTCCATTCACTCCTATCGAACACGCTCATGCACGCCTGCTGGAAGTCCAAGCCCCTCGCCCACAAAACCTCCCTTACCCCTTTCTTCCAACCTTTTCGAGGACGACCCCTACCCCACCTTCCTTCCCCTACAGATTTAAACGCTCTCCATGTCATTCTACTTTGATTCATTCTCTCTAAATGACCAAACCACCTCAACAAACCTTCTTCAGCCCTCTGACTAATACTTTTATTAACTCCACACCTCCTAATTTCCACACTCCGAATTTTCTGCATAATATTTACACCACATATTGCCCTTAGACAGGACATCTCCACTGCCTCCAACCACCTCCTCGCTGCTGCATTCACAACCCAAGCTTCACACCCATATAAGAGTGTTGGTACTACTATACTTTCATACATTCTCTTCTTTGCCTCCATAGATAAAGTTTTTTGTCTCCACATATACCTCAATGCACTACTCACTTTTTTTTCCTCATCAATTCTGTGATTAACCTCATCCTTCATTAAATCCATCTGCCAACACGTCAACTCCCAAGTATCTGAAAACATTCACTTCTTCCATACTCCTCCCCAATTTGATGTCCAATATTTCTTTATCTAAATCATTTGATACCCTCATCACCTTACTCTTTTCTATGTTCACTTTCAACTTTCTACCTTTACACACACTCCCAAACTCGTCCGCTAACCTTTGCAATTTTTCTTTAGAATCTCTCATAAGCACAGTATCATCAGCAAAAACCAACTGTGTTAATTCCCATTTTGATTCCTCATAATTTAATCCCACCCTTCCCCCGAACACCCTAGCATTTACTTCTTTTACAACCCCATCTATAAATATATTAAACAACCATGGTGACATTACACATCCCTGTCTAAGTCCTACTATTACCGGGAAGTAGTCTCCCTCTCTTCAACACACCCTAACCTGAGCCTCACTATCTCCATAAAAACTCTTTACAGCATTTACTAACTTACCACGTATTCCACATACTTGCAACATCTTCCATATATATATATATAATATATTGTATATATATATATATATATATATATATATATATATATATATATATATATATATATATATATATTATATATATATATAATACATATATATATATATATATATATATATATATATATATATATATATATATATATATATATATATATCATAATATATATATATATATATAATATAAATATATATATATATATATATATATATATATATATATATATATAAAATATATATATATATATATATATATATGTATATATATACTATATATATATAATATATATATATATATATATATATATATATATATATATATATATATATATATATACATATATATATATATATATATAATATACTTAATATAATATATAATATATATATATATATATATATATTATATATATATATATATATATATATATATATACGTATATATATATATATATAAATATATATATATATATATATATATATATATATATATATATATATATATATATATATATATATATATATATAATATATATATTAATATATATATATATATATCGTGCCGAATAGGCAGAAACTTGCGATCTTTGCATAAATAGCAACGCTCGTCTTGCCATATAGGACAAGCGAAAATTTGTGTATGCAATAATTTCGCCAAAATCATTCTAAGCCTAACTATAAAAATATATTTCACTGTGTTTGTTTAGTATTAAATTATTGTAAACAAATGTATAATATATTAGTTGGGTTAGCTAAAATAAATTGCTCTTGTTAAAACAAGGTTAGGTAAGTTTTCCTAAGATACCTTTGGTACAAAATAAATTTTTTTTACATTAACATTAATGAAAAAAATATATCTTTAAACGTATAAGAAAAATTTTAGAAAGGACTTAATTTTAAATAAGTTTTTGCTAATTGACCAGTTTTTACATATACGGCACGACATATATATAGTATATATATATATATATAATATATATATATATATATATATATATATATATATATAATATATTATATATATATATATAATATATATATATATATAATATATATATATATATATATATATATATATATATAATAAATATATATATATAAATGCAAAACAACCACTCTGAAAGAATAGAGAAATTCCAAGCGCTTTCGTGACTACTCACATTATCATGGAACTATGAAAGTAAAGCATCCAAGGAAGCTATATAAGGGGTCTGGCCAGCACCTCACTATCAATCCCACAACGTTAAACACCTGACTCGCGCCGACCCAACTTGGATAGGTCCTTTGCACAACTCACTCACAAACTATTCTACCCAAGAAAATTTAAAAATTATTATTTGTCCAGTGTATTAAATTCTTCCCAAATTCTATTAATTATAAATGGATCTAATTTATATAAACCAAAGGAAATATTCATATAATTGTCATAACTGCTTTTTATGAAACAAGATTCAATTATATTCCTGTCGACCATGGACTTGCTTGATACTACTTTCTCAACTTTTTGAAAATCAATTGGATGGTTAAAATCTCTTACATGAATAAATAGAGCATTGGAATCTTGTCCAGTTCTAATGCTATATTTATGTTGTTTTAATTTTCGTTCGAGATTTTTACCAGTTTGACCGTAATAAACTTCATCGCAAATTTTACAAGGAATCTTATAGACACATCCATCAGCATTATGGGGGGAATTCTTTATCAAAAGTTTTTTTACTGTATCAAGATTTTTGAATACAACTTTAATATTAAAAGTCTTAAGAAGAGAAGGCATATCAACCAAGTTTTCATGGTAAGAGAGAACCAACATATTTTTAGTTGAATATGGCTGGTTGTCCCTTTTTGGATTGTAAAAAGTATTTCTAGCAATTTTTTAAAAAATTTATCAATTACATTTCTTGGTATTTAAAATCATTACCTATTTCAAAATTTTGGATATTTCCTCATCTATGAACTCAGGACTACAAATTCGCAAAGCTTTCTAAAACATTGATGAGAAAACAGACAGTTTGACTCTATCTTGATGCGAGGAATAATAGTGGACATAGGAACAGTTATTTGTAGGTTTTCTGTAAATTTTTAAATTTGAATTCATTATTACCCTTAATAATTAAAACATCTAGAAAAGGCAATGAGTTATTTTCTTCAAACTCAACAGTAAAGTTTATAGAATGGGCTTAGCTATTTAATTTTCCAAGGAAATGGTGTATGTCTACATTTTTGGGCATAAGACACAAAATATCATCAACAAATCTGAACCATTTAGCTCTTTTAGGGAGGACTGTTAAGCAACCTTGTTTCAAAAAATTCCATGTATAGGTTACTAAGAATAGGTGAAAGAGGATTTCCCATTGCCATACCAAACTTCTGAGTGTAAAACTTATCATTAAATACATATTTTGCATCAACATTCCCAATTGCCCTGAAAGATTCTTTAAGTCTTATGATACACTTAATAACAATAAAAATTTGCGCCTTACTAAAGCAGACAAAATAAATGCAATAGTAATTATGAAAGAAAATGATTACCAAGAAAAAATGAATAATCTCTTATATGATACTGAAACCTATTCTAAACTTAGGAAAAATCCCCTAGAAACCGTTAACAGCAATTTCAATAAAACAATAAAACTTCTACTGAAAGGCAAAGATGAATTAGTCAAACAATTTACTTCCACTAATCCATCTTTACCTTACATGTATGGACTATTGTTGGCAAAATTTCTAACTTTAATGTTAAAAACAACATAGACTTGGTTGATAAATTAAGCTCCTTGACTGACTTGAATGATTTTAACATGGTTAGTTTTGATGTTACTTCTTTGTTTACGAAAGTTCCTGTCGATGATTTATTAAGTTTCTTATCTGAAGAACTCGTTAACTATGATTTACCATTGCCAGTTTTCCCACTATCATTAAACTTAAATTTAAAATTTGCATTGTTATGCAAAATTTTTTTATTTAATGAAGTTTTACCTCAAATTTTGGTTGGGAATGGGAAATCCTCTTTCACCTGTTCTTAGTAACCTATACATGGAATTTTTTGAAACAAGGTTGCTTAACACAATCCTCCCTAATAGAGCTAAATGGTTCAGATATGTTGATGATAATTTGTGTCTTATGCCCAAAAATGTGGATATACACCATTTCCTTGGAAAATTAAATAGCTTAGCCCATTCTATAAACTTTACTGTTGAGTTTGAAGAAAATAACTCTTTGCCTTTTCTAGGTGTTTTAATTATTAAGGGTAATAATGAATTCAAATTTAAAATTAACAGAAAACCTACAAATAACTGTTCCTATGTCCACTATTATTCCTCGCATCAAGATAGAGTCAAACTGTCTGTTTTCTCATCAATGTTTTTGAGAGCTTTACGAATTTGTAGTCCTGAGTTCATAGATGAGGAAATATCCAAAATTTATGAAATAGGTAATGATTTAAAATACCCAAGAAATGTAATTGATAAATCTTTTAAAATTGCTAGAAATACTTTTTACAATCCAAAAAGGGACAACCAGCCATATTCAACTAAAAATATGTTGGTTCTCCCTTACCATGAAAACTTGGTTGATATGCCTTCTCTTCTTAAGACTTTTAATATTAAAGTTGTATTCAAAAATCTTGATACAGTAAAAAAACTTTTGATAAAGATTTCCCCCCAAAATGCTGATGGATGTGTCTATAAGATTCCTTGTAAAATTTGCGATAAAGTTTATTACGGTCAAACTGGTAAGATTAAAACAACATAAATATAGCATTAGAACTGGACAAGATTCCAATGCTCTATTTATTCATGTAAGAGATTTTAACCATCCAATTGATTTTCAAAAAGTTGAGAAAGTAGTATCAAGCAAGTCCATGATTGACAGGAATATAATTGAATCTTGTTTCATAAAAAGCAGTTTTGACAATAATATGAATATTTCCTTTGGTTTATATAAATTAGATCCATTTATAATTAATAGAATTTGGGAAGAATTTAATACACTGGACAAATAATAATTTTTAAATTTTTTTGGGTAGAATAGTTTGTAGGTGAGTTGTGCAAAGGACCTATCCAAGTTGGGTCGGCGCGCGTCAGGTGTTTAACCGTTGTGGGATCTGATAGTGAGGTGCTGGCCAGACCCCTTATATAGCTTCCTTGGATGTTTTTACTTTCATATTTTCCTTGATAATGTGAGTAGTCACGAAAGCGCTTGGAATTTCTCTATTCTTTCAGAGTGGTTGTTTTGCATATTCTGAAATCACCTGTTTACTGTGATCTTATTGTATTATATATATATATATATATATATAAATATATATATATATATATATATATATATATTATATATATATATATATATATATAATATATATATATATATATATGTCGTGCCGAATATGTAAAACTGATCAATTAGCAAGAACTCATTTAAAATTAAGTCTTTTCTAAATTTTTCTCATATACGATTAAAGATACAATTTTTTCATTAATGTTGATGTAAAAATTTATAATTTTGCACCAAAAGGAACTTAGAAAACTTACCTAACCTTATTATAACAAGCGCAATTTATTTTAGCCTAACCCAACTAAATATATTTTAGATTTGTTTACAATAATTTAATACTAAACAAACACAGTGAAATTTATTTTTTTCGTATAGTTCAGAATGATTTTGGCGAAATTATTGCATACACAAATTTAAGGGGTAATGCCTGCTGTATTTTGGGCACACGCCCCAGCTCTGAGGAGCTGGATGAGATTTTCGCCTTATAATCGGTGATACTCACGTAACAACATGTACCTTATATGCCACCTTTATATCAACAATGTATCTCTTAAATCTTCTATACCATATTTAATGTAATAATATATATATATATAATATATATAAAATAAAAATATATATATATATATATATATATATATATATATATATATGTATATATATATATATATATATATAATATATATATATATATATATACATACAAATATATATATATATATATATATATAAATATATATAATATATATAATATATATAAATATATATATAAAATATATAATATATATATATCTTTCTTTTCTTTCAACACACTGGCCGTATCCCACCGAGGCAGGGTGGCCCAAAAGGAAAAACGAAGTTTCTCCTTTTACATTTAGTAATATATACAGGAGAAAGGTTACTAGCCCCTTGCTCCCGGCATTTTAGTCGCCTCTTACAACACGCATGGCTTTACCCGAGAAGAATCTGTTCCACTTCCCCATGAGATAAGAGAAATAAAAAAGAATAAGAACTAGAAAGAAAATAGAAGAAAACCCAGAGGGGTGTGTATATATATGCTTGTACATGTATGTGTAGTGTGACCTAAGTGTAAGTAGAAGTAGAAAGACGTACCTGAAATCTTGCATGTTCATGAGACAGAAAAAAGGACACCAGCAATCCTACCATCATGTAAAACAATTACAGGCTTTCGTTTTACACTCACTTGGCAGGACGGTAGTACCTCCCTGGGCGGTTGCTGTCACCAACCTACTACCTATAATATATATATATATATATATATATATATATATATATATATATATATATATATATAAATATATATATAATATATATATATATATATACATATGAACTCAAGAGATACTAAAATAATTCGATTTAAATATTTAATTTATTAGAACGTAAAAAAAATCTTAGAAGTATAGCAAAAGCGAAGAAGATGCTAAGTCACTTTGGTCTACAGACAGTACCATGAATATTTACTCACAAACTGAATTTTTCTCCTGGATTTCTTCTTGGAACATAAAGAGTAGCAGCATCTAGAAGAAAATCTGTCGAGGAACCCACACATCTTCCTGTGTGTCTTCTTAGAATGGAAGAGTTTCTCTTCCTTTGTCTTCCAGACTGATGACGTCTGAGATGGTATCTGATACATATTGATTTAGCGCTTACCTCTTATGATGACGAGGTCAATAAAATCATAATAATAATAATAATAATAATAATAATAATAATAATAATAATAATAATAATAATAATAATAATAAAAATAATAATAATAATAATAATAATAATAATAATAATATTTTTTTTAAACACAACGACCGTTTTCCCACCATGGCAGGATGACCCGAATAAGAAAAACTTTCATCATTCACTCCATCACTGCCTGTCAGAAGCGCGCTCACACTACAGTTACAAAACTGTAACATTAACACCCCTCCTTCAGGGTGCAGAAACTGTACTTCCCATCTCCAGGACTCAGGTCCGGCCTGCCGGTTTCCCTGAATCCTTTCATAAATGTTTCCTTTCTCACACTCCAACAGCACGCCAAGTCCTAAAAAAACATTCGTCTTTATTCTCTCCTATCTAACACGCTCACGCACGCTTGCTGGAAGTCCAAACCCCTCGCACACAAAACCTTTACTCCCTCTCTCCAAGCTTTTCTAGACCGACTCCTACCCCGCCTTCCCTCCACTACAGATTTATACACTCTCGAAGTCATTCTATTTTGTTTCATTCTCTCTACATGTCCAAACCATCTCAATAACCCCTCCTCAGCCCACTGGATAATAGGTTTGGTATCCTGCTAATCTCCAAACTACGGATTCTCTGCATTATTTCAACCCACATTGCCTCACTATGCTACTGCTTGAGCGTGTTCTTGTTGCAACATCAACATGTTCAACCTATAAGGCGTTGTTATATCATTCCTCATCCATTTCCTCTTTGTTTCCATGCGAGGTAGTTCTTTCCACAACCATGTGCACCAACTCACCTTTTTCCTTTTGTCATTCTAGTGAATAAAATATAATAATAATATATATATATAATAATCTATAATAATATAATCCATGTAAATAATATAATATAGACAAGAGTCAAAGTGAACAAATGTAATAATTTATAATATTACGCAATTAATATAGAAATAATAATAATAATAATAATAATAATAATAATAATAATAATAATAATAATAATAATAAAATTAATAATAATAATTATAATAATAATAATAATAATAATAATAATAACAAAAGAATGCATCAGATGTCTAGTTGAGCTGCAGCAGTGGATGGAAAAACACTTACCCACACGTGCCACCTCGTCCGGCAGTTGAACCCTGGTTCATTTGGCTGGCAGGTACTAGAAACTACTGCTTCAACACCCGTCTCGGGGAAGGGAGTGCCTTAATGCTAGTAAAGAGTTCTTGATCCAAAGATTTGAAGCTACACCTCACCTTCCTTTAATCACATCTGTTTCCTTCATTTTAGAAGCGCTGCATGACCACTTTTGGCTTAGCGCCTCCCTATGAATACACTAATAATAATAATAATAATAATAATAATAATAATAATAATAATAATAATAATAATAATTTAATAATAATAAAAATAATAATAATAATTATAGTAATAATAATAATGGTATTATTATTATTATTATTATTATTATTATTATTATTATTATTATTATTATTATTATTATTATTATTATTATTATCTTCTCAGCTGCTAGTAATGCAGTCACAATGGGCAATTCACCTGCCTGCATTTCTTCCATTTTGCTGTTTTTTTTTTTTTCATTTTGCAGTTGCTTCCATTTTGCATACAGAGAAGTTCCTGTAAATCTTTTGCAGAGTACGAGGCTGGCATTTTACACACTGAAGTCAACGAGATGACCACGAGGAACCTTGGTCAGTGCACAGCCGAGCGAGTACCTCGATCTTTGCTATCCAGCATCCTAGATACAGGGTTATAATATGTGTCCTGATGGGAACACATTAATTATATATCCTTGTAAGAACGGTACACGAGGAGTCAATATTTGCGCATCTTTCCCAGCCGACTCCTACATCTCATTCAGTACTGGTCATCAGTGTGGTTCTGTTGATCGAAGCTCAGCAAGTATTGAGACTTGACTCACCAGTCCCATTTCGTCCCTATAGGACCGGAGATCCTTGGCCAGTGGGGAAAGCATGCCACGAATCACTGAAACCAGAGACCAGATGACTGTCACCTTTCTCTTCCAGAGCCTCTATGTACCAATCCTTTAGATTGTATTGCATCTTCTTTACTCGACTTTTCATTGTACCTTCTCACGAGATAATTTCGTAGCTTTATTCTTTAAGTTTACATTGCATCTAATGCACCTGAAATAGTCTTGAACTGGTTCCATAAATTTATATTGCACCTTCATCTCATTCATCATGTAATTCACCTACCTCTATTGAGTTTGTATTGCAATTGCTTCTTCATTACATGTGTTGCATGTTATTTCTTTGTGTCATAAGCTAATTTTGCCATTTTTGACTGTAGTCCTGTTGTTAGAGCATTAGTAAAATCACAGAGAATGTGTCGCTTAACCCGTATGGGTTATACAGAGCCTTGGAAAATGGAAGGCAGTCTCTCTGAGACAAAGGGATGACAAAACCAATTCACTGCATCAAGAGCCCCTCACCGGCAACAAGGGGAGAATTTTTGAGGAATTTCACTCACTGAGAACTCGCGATTCAATTTCAGATCCATTCTAGTGATCCGTATCAAATGAGCTGTAAGTTATCTAACAGAAAGCTGAAAGCGTATCTGTGCAACATTATTTACATAAAATAATAGTTATGCTTGGTAATAGATAATTTATAGCCATTATATTCCATGTTCTACATAACATACTATTTGAATCTGAGACTTTTTTACTACATTTCACAAATGTTCGTTAACCTGGGCCTCACTATCATCATAAAAACTCTTAACTCCCTCCCCCCGCGTCTCTCTCTCTCTCTCTCTCTCTCTCTCTCTCTCTCTCTCTCTCTCTCTCTCTCTCTCTCTTTCTCTCTCCATCTCTCCATATATATGTGTGTATATATATGAATATAGTGTTAAGAGATTTTACGATGATAGTAAGGCCCAGATTAGAGTATATAGGAGAGACGGAGATTATTTCCTAGTAACAGTAAGCCTTAGACAGGGATGTGTGATGTCACCATAATTGTTCAATATATTTATACTCGTAGAGGGGGTGTAAGAGAAGTGAATTCTAGGGTGTTGGCAAGAGGTGTGGGATTAAGAGATGAAGAATCTAACACAAAGTGGGAGTTATCACAGATGCTTTTTGCTGATGACACTGTACTTTTGGGAGACTGAAGAGAAGCTGCAGAGGTTGGTGAACGAGTTTGGAAGGGTATGTGAAAGAAGGAAATTAGAAGTAAACGTAGGAAAGAGCAAGGGAATGTGGATAACAATAAAATAAGTTAGTGGAAGACTGGATATCAGATTGGAGGGAGTATGGAGGAAGTGAATGTATTCAGATATTTGGGAGTGGACTTGTCAGCAAATTGGTCTATGAATGCTGAGATGAATCGTTGAATTGATGAGGAGGGGGAAAAGGTGAGTGGAGCAATGAGGGGTCTGTGGAGACATAGAACGTTATCCATGGAAGCAAAGAGGAAAATGAATGAGAGTATAGTGATACCAACGCTCTTATATGGGTGTGAAGCATGGGTGGTGAATGTTTCAACAAGGAGAAGGCTGGAGGCAGTGGAGATGTCGTGCCTGAAGACAATGTATGGTGTGGATATAATGCAGAGAATTTGCAGCTTGGAAATTAGAAGGAAGTGCTGGATTTCTAAAAGTGTTATCCAAAGAGAAGAAGAAGGGTAGTTGAGGTGCTTTCGAGATTTAGAGAGGATGGCACATAAATCTGTGCTGGAAAGGTCAGTAGGGGTCGTCCTCGGAAAGATTGAAAGGAGGGCGCCAAGTGGCTTGGATTGCCAGCAAGTGCGCCTGAGCGTGTTAGGAGCGCGTAGAGACGAATTGATTTTATAACTTGACATGTTGTTGAAGTGTGAGGAAAGTAACATTTATGAAAGGATTCAGGGAAACTAGTTAGTTGGACTTGAGTCCTGGAGATGGGAAGTACAGAATACACTGTGAAGGAGGAGTGTTGATATGTTGCTGTTTTTGAACTGTAGTGTAGACACGCCTCTGGCAAGACATTGATGGAGTGAATCATTGGAGGAGAATGAAATTAGCCTAGCTACCCAGTTGCATACCAACGTATGTAATTGGGTAGCGAGTACAACATCCAGTTCCGCTGGATGCGCTACTTTTAAGGATTGTGTGGTCCCGTGGATTAAGGCGTCATGAGTTTTCGCCCACCATGAGGCAGGCCAAAGCAGCATGGGTTCGACTCTTTGGCTAGTCACAATGTTGTACATATTATATTAATATATATATATATATATATATATATATATATATATATATAATATATATATATATATTATATATATATTTTATATATATATATATATTATTGCAGTCGATGACGTGTCGATAAATATTTTGTTTTGAAGGAAGCGGTGAGTAATGAGAGTGTGTGGACATTGTTTACCTAGACTTTAATAATTATTCGATAAGATTCCACACAAGACTGATAAAAACAGAAGTGACGGCACACGATGATGCAGAAGAACTGGAAGTGGAAGGGTAAGTACCAACAAGTAAAGCAAACCTGTCAGTGGATATTTTCATTAACAACGACATTTTGCACACACATTGGGCGTTATGAAGTGACTGTCTTGATCAAACCTTTATGTGGGGCAGTACTTTGTGATTAATAAAAGCATTCACTCTATTTAAGAAATTCTTTCGTAGATAGAGAAGCAATATAGGAGATTTGCATCAAAATTTTTGGTAAAGTTTCGGTGTGAACTTGCAGCGCTCTTTTGGACCCCATATTACAAGACTGAAATAGGTCAAGAGCCCTTTCCTGATTCCCTGAATCATGAATATTTCTAACATAAAATGAAAGCACTGAAGATAGAGAAAAAGTACTAAAGTTAAAGTGAAAGTACTGAAAATAAAGTGAAAATATTGAAGCTAAAGCAAAATTACCGAAGATAAAGAGAAAGTTCTGAAGATAAAGTGAAAGTACTGAAAATTAAGAGAAAGTACTGAAATAAGAAAGTACTGATGATAAAGAGAAAGTACTGAAGATAAAGTGAATACTGGAGATAAATAAAAAGTACTGAAGAACAAGTGAAAGTACTGAATAAATCATTTAAGTACTGAATTTACAATCTCTTGAAAGGTGTAGCATGAGAATAAATTTACAAATCAAATCACTGAGCGGACACCAATAGGTCGATGAAATATATAACCAAAGAAAAACTAGCAACACGCATTCAGAATAATTAAATTCAGATTCCGAAAACCTATAATAAGGCATTGTTTCTCAATTCCTATACATAATTTTTTATGCCTAGATATATATATATATATATATATATATATATATATATATATATATATATATATATATATATATATATATATATACACACAATATATAGGGAAGTACACGTCTATGGCTGCACTGGGGACCCTCATCCTCAGAGAAGACAATAAAAATACCTCAAGGTTCTCCCCGGAGCAGTTTGAATATTTTCTTCTACCACCCCTATATTTGATATTCTATGTGAACATTTATTAATAAACAGAATACATTTACAGAAAAACATAAACATGAATACAATGGCACAATGTATCAAAGATCATGAATTTCCTCCAGCTCCTCCGGGGATACCATGGGATACCAAGGGATACTTGGAGAAAGTTTCGGGGACCAACTCCCCCGCGGCCCGGTCTCTGACCAGTTTGCCACGTGAAGGTTAATATAAAAAAATGAATGTTTAAGACTGATGTTTGTCTTTTATATTAAGAATATGGCAGCTGTATGATTTTATTGTAATATTAGTAAATTAGAATATATTCTAGAGATGTATTACCCTTTACTATGTTTTTGGCGCTGTAGTGTGAGTGTGTGTTTGTGTGTGTGTGTGTGTGTGTGTGTGTGTGTGTGTGTGTGTGTGTGTGTGTGTGTGTGTGTGTGTGTGTGTGTTTTCTGAGAAACCTTCGCTTCAGTGCCTGGGTTAAACAAACAACTAATTCAATTTATATTATCACATCGTCTCTTTATTTGTCGACGACGAAGATTCGGTGCTTATTAGCCTCGAGTACCTGCGATATAAATAAAAAAAAATATTTTAAGGTTCGTAATATTCATTATAAGTCAAAACAACTATGATTTTTTGCAAGTAATGAAAGTAACATTTTTGCCAGTAGTGTTTGAATCTCTGGATTAATTAATGTTTAAATAAGACTCAAATGCTTACTTCCCAGGCCACCACCAAATCCACCTCCAGCACCACCTCCACTGCCGCCGCCGCTACCTGGGCGATGACTGCTGCCGCTGCACCGCCTCCACCAAATCCACCTCCAGCACCGCCTCCACTGCCGCCGCCGCTGCCTGGGTGATGACTGTTGCCGCTGCTGCCGCCGCCGCCAAATCCACCTCCAGCACCGCCACCTTGGTGTCCACCGCTACTGCCGGCTCCACCATGATGACCTCCACCTCCTGCTCCACCTCCGCTTCCGCCTCCAAATCCACCACCTCCTCCAAGTCCACCACCGCCTCCTGTGCCAGGCTTATTACCTCCGCCGCTTCCAAATCCACCACCTCCTCCAAGTCCACCACCGCCTCCTGTGCCAGGCTTATTACCTCCGCCGCCTCCAAATCCACCACCACCGCCGAAGCCACCTTCAAAAGTAAACATAAGTAACAATTAGAAATTATAATATATACATGACAAACGATCAATGTAAATCTCATTCACAGTCTCAGAAACGAATACATAAACTTGAGAAAATTGCTAAGAATCTCGTCGAAAGACTACATTGTGATACATGCTTTTGATAATCAACCTTATATACTCCGTCCTAAACTCCTTGTTTAAAGCAAAATCTTTTTCATTCATGGATCATTCATCTCACCTCCCCCAGAAAGGCGAGTTCCCGTCACGGAGACAAGGAGGACGGCAGAGGCCAGGAAGACGATCACTAACGGTTTCTGTGGAGGAAAATAAACAGGCTGGTATAAGCATTTGGTACGTCTGTGCTCTGAAGATTTCAGCACAACACGTTACATATGCATGTGTCATCGTGATATCAAGAGATTATCGTCAGAATAAACTACATGACTGATAATAGATATAAGTGAAATGAATAACTGATTTTATTGTACGCTTTGAAAATTATGCTTTTCAAGAGATCTCATGCGAAACACCTTATTTCTAACCCACGACAATACTGTTTTTGTTTGCCAAATCAGAAAGGGATATGTTTGCCGAGGGTGGTAACTTACACTGGAGGATTGCCAGTTTGCCTAAGGTGTTAAGTTCAGAAGCTTACTTACAGCGTTAACTTAACATGACTAACAACTGCAACTTTTCACGAGACCTACCAAAATTAATGTCTTTCCAAGCGATCTTTCAAGATTACTATCTTTCCAAGGAACATACCTAGTTTGTTGTCTTTCCAAGGAAAATGCCCAAGTTGCTGATGTACCTTGGGATCTGCCAAGATTGAGGTACTTGCATGGAATCTGCCACCCTCTGTTACTACCTAATAATCCTGATAGCAAGATTGATTTTTAAGGAGGATTACCAACACTGAAGACATTCCATGACATTTACCAATATTTCTGTCTCTCAGTGGGCCCTGCCAATATAATACATAAAGGGACCTGCCAATATAGCCGACTAGACGATCTGTTCTCATACATTGCTGATATAGGGACCTACCACTATCAGAAACTTACCATGGTTGTACCAGTGAGTGAGGACGCAAGTGGCTCTCTCAGACTTCTGACGTCCAGGTCCGCTGCGCCCTGTTATATATACTCCAGTCTTTGAACAGTGACGTCAACACACCCGAAAAAATGCGAGTTCAGTTGAAAGAAATGTGAACGGGGGATAAGTTCAAGGATTGTGCAGCTGTTTATAAATTAAGTCTTTTGGATCCACACAAAACAACTTCATAAACCGAATGAATAATAAGCAGTTTCCAGAGTATAATAGACATCCTAAGCTCTTAAAGAATCAGGTAAATTTTTGCATGATTTTTTGCACTCATATTTCTATCTTTAGCTAGAGTTACATGCTAATTTCCCGATCAGCCAGACTATTGTTACTGCTAGTCTGGACATCTACACAGCAATCTGACACTGTCGTAAGGGACCTATGAAGGTCCTTCATAAAAACCTTAAACGCTTGTAGAATCAAGTAATGTGGAATTTAATGCTCTGCAGATGCTGTTCTTTCGCCCAGAGTCTTTAAAAACACTTTATATCGAATGTAAGTCTGGTTTGCCACAAATAATCAGGGTATGTTAGTTCTTGGGTACATAGTTTCTGAAATACCTAATCCAGTATCCATATTATTGTTGTGTTAACATTGATTGCATTGTGCATCAGAGTATACACATCAAGAGGTGCATCGCGGGATCTCTGAGAGTTTAATGATGTCAAGGTGAACTGTGACCCTAATGATCCAATGAGAAAACACTGTCAAGAAGGATGAAATTATCTTTCAGTGATCACGGGACTCTTGTTGGGAGATTACAGTGAGGGAATTGTGTTGCTGTTATTATTATTATTATTATTATTATTATTATTATTATTATTATTATTATTATTATTATTAAATAGGGGAAAGAGCTAAATTCGTTGGGGTAATACAGCGCCTGGTGGAAATGACAATCAGGTTCAATTCAGTGAGCTCTCTCCTTCCCTCTCCAGCATCAAGGAACTTATGAAACATTTCGATCTTATTCCGTTGCAATATTAAGTATGGCTGTTATACAACAGTTGCATATTCCAATCTTGGCCTCGTGTATGTCGTAAGCAGTTTTCCTCCATCCATACACTTGAAACAATACCAGAGTTAACCAGTGTAACAAAAATATTTCCCAAAATTTCATGTAGACAGCCTGCTGGTGATATTTTTTATTCACAATAACACATCTTTTTCTCTGTCTCACACTCGCAGAATTTTGCCTCACAGTCTATATTTTTTTTTTATGTGGTCTGACATCGCTTTCTCCCATTTCCATTATATGGGGCTTATCAACAATGAATTCCATTACCCATCCATTTGCTCACCATATCCGTATCATCTTATAATGATTTACAGTTATTATTATCGTTTTATTTTACACAAAAATTTTTCATCTGCAAACAAGTTGATATAGTGTTCTGTTCCTTCTGGCAAACATTTTTTATTTTTATTTTTCTATTAACACATCGGCCGTTTCCATCGGCTGCTTCCCACCAAGGCAAGGTGACCCGAAAAAGAAGAAACATTTTCATCATCATTCACTCCATCACTGTTTTTCCAGAGGCGCGCTTTACACTACAGTTAAAAATCTGCAACATCAACACCCGTCCTTCAGAGTGCCGGCACTGTACGTACCACCTCTAGGACTCGAGTCCGGCAAATAATATATCCAAATTAAAAACATTTTTGGAGCCAGTACAAATCTCAGTGGTACCCCACTGGTCACACTTTTCCAAGAGTACATTTTTCCTCTTACCATTGTTAGTATTTTTCCCTCAGACAAAAGTCTCATCCATTGTAAACGTTTGCCTTTCATTCCTCCAGGATTATAAAGTTTTTAAAATAAGTCTTTCTCGATTTCACAATTATAAAGCTGTCTCAAAATTTCCCTGACTGTCATAATAGCTCAATAGCTTTGATGTACAGAATTTCCAGATCGCAAGCCAGATTGTTTACTAGATGGTAGGTAGTTCCTGAACAAATGTTTCATCCGCTTTCCTCTGATGACTTCCTCCAACAGTTTAATAACAACATCTGAAAACGAAACACAATATATACAATGAGAGGTTCCAGTCTCTCAGTTTATATATATTTTATATATATATATATTTTAGGGATTAAAGTAATCTTGACCGGTGGTGAACGGGGGACATGATACATAAATAACACGTACATAGGCGACTGGAACTTATGGCGACGTTTCGATCCGACTTGGACCATTATTGTCCCTTTGAGTAGTGTAGACTTTAATGCTAAACAACTAACCAGGACAAAAGACTATAGTTTACAGGGTCTTCCCTCTTACCTTTCAAAAACAATGGAGCAATGTGTGCAATCTTCCAATTGCTTATAAGACTGCGTACATGTTTTCAACTTGTCTGCATTTTGAAAACGTTTGTTCGTGTTTGGAAGTGTGTTCATTTTTGGAAGTATGTATTCTTGTTAAGAAGCATGTATTCTTGGTTGGAAGCATGTCTAGATATTATCAAAGTTATTTAGGGCATGATGCCAAATAACTTTGAACGCAAACAATTTCCTTGTGAAACTTATACGATTCATGCATATATTTTAATACCTTAATCAAAAAAATTATGCACGGGTTGTCATTAGGCAGGAGAAAACAGACAATTGATGAGAGGGCAAAAAACATTATAAAAGTTTTTTAAAACATATGCATTATTAGCAAGATAATTTTACGAACAAATTATATGTTGATGAATATCAAAAATTACAAAGATGGTTAGATCAGCATGAGCATTTACATAATAATGAATCTGCAGACGTGGGAGACAAGGATTGCAGTCACTCGAGTTCCACACGTGACTTGGTCACACACAGTTCCAGGAAACACACTCGAGAAACAAACTCCCAGCTTCTGGAGGAGGAGAAGGATGTGGTTTCAACAAGTTTGTGTATAGTGCCGGTTCTTTGTGCATCGGAACGCAAACTTTTTAATGTTATACCTCTACACGTTAATTGTAGGACGTTTAGAGTCTGTTCTTCAACCACTGCAAATTTATAATAATGATTATATGGACTCACGGAATCGTTAATGACACGATTGCAAACAAAAACCATACCCGGCGGGATTGAACCCGCGGGCAGAGTCTCAAACTCCAGTCGTCAGCGTTAGCCACTAGACAGCTAGCCACATAAATTGTCCATATAGGTATATTTTAACCATAGGAAGGTTAGCACAGGCACCACTGTGGACCACAATGGAAGTTTTTACAGACGAATCTACAGCTAGCGTGGCGGACGAACTCTAGCTCAAGTCCCCTCACTGCGTCAACATGACTCACGAATCGTAATGACCGAATTGCAACAAACCTACCCAGGCAGGATTGAACCCGCGGTCAGGAGAGTCTCAAAGAATCCAGATCGTCGCGAGTTCAATCCCGGCGGGGTTAGGTTTGGTTGGAATGTCATTATTTTATATATATATATTATTGATATATATATATATAATAGATGAGTGTACTCACCATTGTGCTCACCTATTTATGGTTACAGGGTTGATTCATAGCTCTGGCCGCCTTTCACTGGTCACTATAGTTCCTTCTCTTACTTCTGAGCTTAATCATACCTCGTCTTAAAATCTATGTATGGTTCTGCCTCTACTGCGATCGTTGTCAGGTGGACTGTTCAACTTACCTAACAACTCTAGGGAATAAATAAATACTTCCTACATCCTTGATCATCTGAGTTTTCAGTTTCCAATTGTGACCCCTTGTTTCTGTGTACCATCTCTGAAACATCCTGTCCTCGCTGTAGTTTGTATGTTTTATCATGTCTCCCTGATCTTCCTGTCTCCAGTGTTCTCGTAAGGCGATTTCCCGTAATCTTTATTGTAGAGTATTTTCTCTGAGCTCTGGAATATTCTTGTTGCAAAACCTTTGCACTTCTTAATTCCCTTGACGTGCTTCTCAGGTTGGTTCCAACTGGTGCTCGCATACTCCAGTATGGCTGATGTCCACGGTGTACAGAGTCTTGAACGATTCTTATTGAGGAATCGGAACGCTATCTCAGGTTTCAGGTGCCTATATGCTGCAGCAGTATCTGGTTGATGTGAGCCTCAGGATATGGGGTCGGGGGTTTTTAATTATACTCACTCCTAGATTTCCTTTTATGAGTGAGTTTGCAGTCTTTTGACACATAGACCCATACTTGTCTGCGGTCTTCTTTGCCTTCCGATCTCATGCTACTTTACATTTGGCGGTGGTTAAATTCGGATGAGCAAGTAGTGTGTGTGTGTGTGTTGTGTTTTGGGTTGGGTGTCGTGTGTGTGTGGATGGGTTTGTGTGTGAGTGTGGGTGTTATGTGGGTGTGGGTGTGTGGTGGGGGTGTTTGGGTGGGTGGGTGGGTTGCTGGGTGTGTGTGGGTGTATGTGTGTATATGTGTTACGGATGTGTGTGTGTGTGTGTGTGTAGTGTGTGTGTGTGTGTGTGTGTGTGTTGTGGGTGTTTTTGTGTGTGCTTGTGTGTAGGTTTGTGTATGTGTGTGTGTGTATGTGTGTGTGTACGTGTGTGTATGTATGTTTGTTGTGGTAGGGGAAAGCCAAAATCTTTAACTCAGATGATGGTTAACCTTGATCATGTCCAAGTACTCATGATGGTAGCTACCGCCTCACCCACGTGCCTATCTTTAATGAAGCGGTCTTACTTGTGCGTGGTTTACGTTCGGTGGCCAGCCCAACTAAGAGAGTACACGACTTCCGCACTAAAGTTCATGCTAGATAGAAATGTCTTAAACTTTTCTGACGATATACGTTTCTGAGCATCCACACTTTCAGCCAGAAAAGAAGTGGGTGGACATACTAACAGCATCTAGATTGCGCCTGCCAGCCTTTTTACTCCTCCTCCTACGGACTTCTGCGCAGTCTGGTGAAGAAAAATTTACCACAAGGTAGTAATACCAGTCGGGCAGGTGAGATGAGCCCCAGTTACATCAGTGGCATCAGCGTTTGGGACACCCTTTCAGCGCAAACGAGGAGACCAGCTGAAACTTTATCTCATAAACAATCCAGTTGAGACAGCCACATTATGGAAAATGTTGCTGCAGCAATGCTAGCAGGTGTAAGCTATGGTGTTGAAAGAGCTCGCCTTTTAGCCGTGAGTTTTCGTCATTCAAGTGACTTTCTCCTAACAGTTCTCATCTTTGTGACTGATACACGTCCTGGCCCGCACATCCTTTAAATTTCAGTAGCTTTCTCTCTCTGTCTCTCTTTCTGTCTCTCTCTCTTTCTGTCTCTCTTTCTTTCTGTCTCTCTTTCTGTCTGTCTCTCTTTCTTTCTGCCTGTCTCTCTTTCTTTCTGTCTGTCTCTCTTTTTCTCGTTGTCTGTCTCTTTTCTGTCTGTCTGCTCTCTTTCTTTCTGTCTGTATCTCTTTCTTTTGTCTGTCGCTTTTCTGTTGTTCTTTGTTGTTTGTTGTCTGTATGTCTGTCTGTCTGTCTGTCTGCTCTGTCTTTCTCTCTCTCTCTCTTCTCTCTCTCTCTCTCTTCTATCTCTCTCTCTTCTGCTGCAATTCCCACTGAGTACAAGTGTATTTGCTGGAAAGTAATAGACGACCAGTAAGGTATGCAGAGTTTGAACTGTTCAGGTTAAAACGGTTGGTATGTTATGCATAATAATGTCAACAAGTTCATCAGTGACCAGTCTAGAGAGAATCTTGTTCTTTACTACCCAGCACTCCATCCCACTCTACTGGGATCACATTATATCCCAAAATAATTGTGCATCTGCCCTAGCTGACACCTACATTCCATTTAGCATTGGCAAGCATGACATGAGTTGGCCCAACAACACCACTTGGTTCCTATATGATCATAGACCCTTGTGTTCTGGGGAAAGCATGATATGGATTTCGTCAAGGAGCTGGGTTCCAGGGACATAGAAACCACCGGAGTTCCGGCAATTATACATATATGTAAATTCCTGAGCATGCCAGTACTAATCAATATGTAAATATGTGTTATTCCACGCACGCACATATATATATATATATATATATACTTTTTAATATATATACTATATATAATGTGTGTGTGTGTGTGTGTGTGTGTGTGTGTGTGTGTGTGTGTGTGTGTGTGTGTGGGTGTGTAATAGAATACCGACAAGTAGGTAAGTATAGATCATCTTACTCGGATCGTTTCGCCTCGACAGTGTCCTTCTTCAGTTCAATACAGAGGTGGCAGTGGATGCTTCAACGGTCACATTGTACAAGACTATGGAGCGCAGAACTCTTCTCCAGACTGAGGGACTCACCACCTCAGAACTACTGTTTCGAGGGTGATAGACTGATTGCCTCTGTACGTCACTGCTTTTTTTTGTATTCGACTGTAGATGCATAGTTGTAATCGAAAACGTTCTCGGAATAAAGATACTATAATGATGATTTGTTTACTTAAACTACCTTCTCCTACATTAGATAGTGTTGGGAAGCCCCTGTTCCTCTTGCATTCACCGGCAATAGATTCTGTTCCCAGTCGAGACGTTTTGGTGTTCAGTGTATTTTTTAAACCAGTCCTGATTGAGACCCTTGAAGAGAAGTTTACCATGAGCAAATGCTTCATGGACGAATCAATATTGACTTTAGGCTCATGGCCAGAGTCTGGTCACTCCCCGGAGTTCTGTCTGTGCTGAAACTAACCCCGCTGCACTTCTAGTGTGACGCCCTCATTAGCCTATTTTTCGGAGATTAGTTTATTTATCCACATTAGAATTTATAAATTGAGAACGACAGGCTTATTAATAGATTATGTAGACGTTTGATTAACTAAGTGTGAGAAAAAATGCTCTGTAATGCGAGGTAATATATTAAAAATTTCTTGGTGGAAATGGTATGACTTAGCCCACCTTAATCCTTGCGTCATGTTGCTTTCTGGCGTGCTGTGTCACTTGAACTCATCTCGTAGGGCTATGTTTAAGACAGCAAGATCACGAATTATACTCTTCTTGAACTGTCAAGGGAGTTTACCTTGAGGTTGGGAAATGACTTTGATCAAGAATTGCGTACCCTCCCTTACTTGGGATGTAACCCGTTAACTCTTTCAAGGCTGTATAGCCCAAAGGGAATATTATCCACCAATAGAGCGACTGCGAGAAATATGAACAAAAACCGACATTTAAAATTTCCCTTGTTTCCTCCTTCCGTCCTAATCCATAATAAATTGTGGTGGTAGCACTGCTAACGTGAACAATTTGCTGTAAATTTTGCTAGACCATAAACAGTTATAATTTGAGCTGAACCACGAATAAAATTTTAACTAGCTTGGAAATTTTATAGATTTTGCCGAGAAACTGGCTAGTTTATGTGCGCCCATATCCAGCCTGTGGACGGTAGCGCAAGAGCATATAGATACACAAATTGCCCAGAAATAGGCCCCAAGGGCCAAAATGGCCGTTAACAGCGAGGACATCTGGATTTTATTTCTTCTGTTCACTTATTTGTTGCTCGGCAGATTTGGGGAACTTGCTTAATATATTTGGTATCTTATTTTCATTAATAAGATACCTTGACATGTGAAATAGGTTATTATACTGTCATTTTCTACATTCCTAAATAAGTGGACAATTAAGCTCATAGTAGGGAGTTGACAAAACAAGAGCAGATGCAGTCTGTAGTAAACGCTACTAGATTCATCAGTGTACATAACTACCAGTTAGGTGTACATTACTACCAGTTGTGAGAGAAATTTCTTCTATCTCTGGTACACACTTAACAAAGTTATAAGAACATAAGAATAGAGGAACACTGCAACAGCCCTACTGACCCATACTAGGCAAGTCTTTCTCCAAAACCTCAAACCTATAATAAAAATATATAACCATTAATTTTCAATTTAACCCACATTGATACTGTGAAGGCTTGCTCAGCCCTGTAACAACTTCAGTCAGTATTACTCAGGCTGGCTCCTCCTCAGGAAAATTAATGAATAGAAAAAGAAATAATAACAGACAAACATAAACACTTTATTATATAGAAAAGATAAAATATAAAACACTTAAAATAAATATTATCCTTCATTAAAGAAAATGAAAATTGAAAATATAAAAGTAACTGATTCAACGTAATTAATATAGGGGTGTTCTGCGTTTGGTGACATGTTTGAAATCGTAGCGTTGCTGCATGATGGGGGATACGGGGGTGGTCGAGGTTGTTGGGTACGACCCAATGGCTAGTTCTTCTACTGTTTAGCGTGAGTATTATATCCCGATGACAGGAAGCGGGTTCTTTACGCATGCAATGATGTGGGGTTACGTCCTGCACTTTCATACAGGTGCAAGTATAAATCAAAAGGGGTCGTCTCAGGACGTTAGTCCATCTCCATTCGATGACTTCTCGTTCATTGACCAGGTGACCCTCTCTGTATCCAAGCTGAAAATATAGACAGGTTACCCACTGCATAAATAATCACTCTCCATAAGTACCATATAAAAGACGTGAGTGATTATTACATAGTCAACTTTTAGTGCAAGGCTGAAAGCTAGGTTTATTATTGGTCAAAAGTGAAGCTTTCAACCAATAAATCACTAGAAACAGGCAGGCATGTACTTACAGTAGTGTTGGGACGCATGTGAGTCGAGTGATTTACGTTTGGACCAGAGACCACACGGTCCCTTTGGGGGGGGGGGGGGGAAGGGAAGAAGGGGAAGGGAAGGGATAGCGGGGATAAGACTGACCCTACTTAACAAGCAGGCCGGCAATTGTGAAACTATCACTTTAGGGGGAGGGGAGAGAGAAAAAGGCGGGAATAGCGGGAAGCTTGACTTACCTACCTTATAATGTAGCGGCAATGAAATATTGTCTAATATATACTCCCCTCGCTACTTCCTATCTATTGCCTTTTCCTCACACTCCCCCATAAGATTTAGTCAAGGAGTATAACGAAGAAAATAGGCGAGGAACAAGTTCTAACCTTTGGGAAGTCGCGTAAAGGCAAGACATCTTCTACTGGACTGTCACGACCGAACCAGTCTGATAAATAATGGTATGAAATTGATATTACAATATGGAATTAAAGCCTGGAGTGACCAAGTCCGCTCAAGAGGCGACTGTTAGTTTCCTCTTTAAGTTTTAGGTCTATCAAAGGTTTGTGCGTAGTTTCTAAAATGAATTCTTTTTCAGCAATAAAATATAAGTTTGGAGATACCCCACACAAGGGCCAAACATCTTTTTTCTATGATGGGAGTATCTCGTTTCTGCGGGAAGGAGTTCCGGCTTAGGAAGATACAGGGTAGGGAGTTCCATCATGGTATTGTAGTAACACTGCTCTAAGCCAGTATTGGTCGCATCAGTTTTAAGCAATAGGTTTTATTATATTGGAATCTTAAGTATAGTGTTCATTTGAAAGAATACTTTTAATCTCATTAAAAACTTTTCCCGAGCTACACCGAGAAAGTTCAAGAGGTTCTTCACAGACTTTTTATGGAAGTCGGGATATGATGGCTGTAAGATCAGTATGGTTCGGGAATAAAGTTGCATAATAATTTACGTACAAGAAAGCTACGCATGAGCTTCTTGGTTTTGGGATTTAAATTTAATAAGCTTTGATCTTAATGGGGAGAGGCTGCAGTGAGTTATTAGTAAGTATCAGACAAAGATATCTAATCTTGTTATACCTAGGAAGCTTTTCTTCGGCTTGGCAGTGAGGCATGTGAGCGTACCTACGAAAACTGATGTTAATATTTGGATATGTTCGCCGCGCGGATGTCTTTATTAATGTTAACAACATAAACTGACAAACATTTGGCATATTACCCTAGACCTTTCTCATCGTATCAAGTAGGTAGCACAGGCAGTACCAACGAAGGGGGGCAAGGGCCTAGTTCTAGATTGCATCTGTCATTGGTGTGAGGAAAAAGTGGTGTACTTGGCTTAGATGGATCTACATTACTTGATGATATGCATGCGCAATTTCAATCTCTGAAAAGAAGGAAGCGTAATAATTTGTGTGAATGCTATCTATTAGGGCTTAGGTCAGCATCCCAACCGAGTTTATAGCATTAGGCCTTGAAGTCAATAGCAAGTCTATAGGGAATTATCCTCCTTTTATCCATGATACTGGGGAGCTATATGCAGATATGAAGGTTCTATGATCTTTAGCTTTGAATAATTTGTCATCTGGTCCAAATTGAACCTAAGGTGAACTGGAATGAGATAATTTCCGTTTGTGGATTGTTCCGTCACTAAGTCATTCTTAGGACTACCGTGCGAGGTACACTGGAAATATCAGTGAAGACGTCTGGAAAGTTACTCACACATGAAGTAGTTCATTGTCTCTTATGAGTCATCCAAAGATTCATTAATATTTCAGTGGTTGCGCCCGAGTGGTCAAGTGTCACCAGTCATGTTAGTTCTTATCATAGTATAATTTAGAGGTGTCAATTACGCAACTTTAATTTTTAGTTGACGTATCGATTTCGTGTGGAAACAACTACAAGTCTAAGTTATTAAGGCAGTTAACCGAATTTCTTCGGTAATATTTTTAAGGCTGTTGATATGATAAAAGCTTAGGTTTCCCCTTGAATTCCATGATGTAGTAACTTTCACAAATTTTTATATTGGTATGGGACTTTCCATGATACTAATATTTCATTTGACTTGATAGGCAAAAGTACAAGAACTAGCATCTCATTATTTAAAAATTCTCCGCTGACTTTTGGAATCAAATAGGTTTTGTATGGTCCATGACAAGTAGGTTTTCGAAACTATGTCATAGGTCTCCTCAAAGTTTGGATCTAAGGTCAAGGAGAAATTGTAATAAGACGAGAACCTCGGCATTTACCTCTCATTAGTCCAAAGTTCATGAAGGATGGGGACAATGGGTTGGCTGTCTACCCACAGAAGATGTTCAAAAGGTGAAACCCAAAGAGTCACTGGGAACTTCCTCAGGGCCAACACAAGCACAGGGTGGGTAACGATGCACTCTTAAGGTTTAGGGAGGCAAAGTTTCTTAAAATGGATTGCGTATCGAATGCTGGCGCTCAATCTCCCTTCAGTGGGATGATAGGCTGTGGTGAGAGAGGCTTCACTCCCAGAAGTTGGTTATACGAAGTTGCATTAAAGTCTGATGTGAATTGTGTGTCCCACGGTCAGGACAAAATTTCTCTAGGGGATGCCCACTCTGTAGAAGTGGGACAAAAGGGTTCAGCACCTCTGTAGTAGTTATGGTCTTTTAAGGGTTGGCTTCAGGGAAAACTAGAGCATAATCAACTAATGTTAATATATATCTATGTCCCCAGAAGAAAGTGGAGAAGATGAAGGACCAACGATATCAATAGTACTCTTTCAAACGGTACGTAAAGATAGGCATTTTGCCATAGGTACTCGACTGGTACTCGGGAGGATGACATTGGCAACTTTCAACGATTACATTAAGTTTGTGGCATTGAGGTCATTTTAGGCCAATAATAGGTTTCCCTAATTTATTTTAAGTGCTGTTTAGATGCGAGAAATGTCGGCCACTTGCAGGTCATGAGCCGTTTTAAGAACTGTCTCTCTGCATTGACTTTGAGAACAACTAAGATGGAATAGTCTATCTAATCTGAATTTAAATTTGAATACTGACTTGTACAAGATCCTATTATTATTCAAAATTTACATGAAGTTTTTCCTTGGATACTTGATTTTGTTTAGCGGCATTATGGGCAATTCTGAGAGAAGGGCAATTACGTTGTAGATTGACAAAGGATTCCTATCGATATATTAAGGTTAAAGTCAGGGAAATCAAAAGGGATGGAAGTAGGAGAAGCGGGCTTTGGTTCTGAGAGCCTAGTCAAGACATTTTATGGTATCGGATGTGATATCTCACTTTCTCTAACAGTGAACCGGTGTCCTACTACCTCGCTTTCGAGAGTATAGCATGTTTTTTTAATCCACTATGTCGAATCTACGAGACATTGTCTCATCTGAACTTTCGAAGGGCTTCTCTGAATCTTAGGAGAGGATCTGCAAACATTATGTCTCCTTTGGTGATGAAAGGTCAAAACCTAGAGGAAGAATGGACCTATTAATTTACTATTAGTATGGAGCAAGAAGGATGGGAGCTATAGTTACGGCTTCAGACCAACCTTCGTTAACCATGTAGACCTAATGTAAAACGGATGGTAGGAAAAGTGTCCGTAGGCCAAGTAGTTGAAAGTTATAGCAGAGGGAATGAGGTTTCTTTCAGTTAGGAATGCTTCTCAGAAATGATTATAATGTGCATCAGTGTCTGTCAATGGTAGATAACATTAAAGTATTAACTGTTCCTGAAAGAAGGGGTGCTTGGTCATTTGTTTTAATACATCTTCAACTTTTTGGACCGTCTTAGAAGGACAATCTGGACGTTTTTTGTCCCTTATCACCAACAAATGAAAACCGGACTACAGAAGTATTTAACCTTTTCAACTAGAGGCTTTGTTTCTTAAGGTCTGATGACCCCTTGACCTTAGGGTTCGATCCCTTTAGTCTTATAGGAATTGTGAGCTCAGCTTACAGGTCAGCAGCCTCAGCAAACTTCCTCAGCCTTAATCAGGTTACGCTTTTGATGAATGTTGTATTGGGAGGAGAGCTGTCAGGAACTGGATCAGCACCATGAAGTCTCTAAGAATTCTAACTGTGATTAATTCCTGAATCTTATCCAAAAAATAAAATAGAAAAAAAAAAAGGGTTCCGGGGAACAAACGAAGAGTGTGACTGTAATTGCTGTTGAAAGTTCTGGCCAGCTGCTAAGGTGGCTACTGAAATTTTCCTGTAAGGAATTAGTGGTTTTTTGATATGCTGTAAGGATTGCCTTCTTCAGTAGGTTATAATTCATATGATATCTGCGACAAAGTTGATAGAATTCAAAGCTGTACCAGAAAATAATCATTCCTAACCTGGTAGCCAGGTGTCAGCAGGCTATTCACAGAGGGATAGCGGTATTTTCAAACTGATATGTATGAAGCTAATGTCTTCTCTTCTGTTCAATTACTTCCTTCCTCTAATTGTTGTTGTGTAAAAGTTAACTTTTTTTCTCTATTCAAGGCGAGATTTTTCGAGCTCGCGATCTTTTCTCTTTTAATCGTGGGTTCTCTATCTTTGCTCTTTCTTCAAGTTCTCTTAATTTAAACTGTTCCTCACGTATCTTAGCTTGTTTCAGTATCTTCGCTGTCCTCCGTTCCCTAGTTTTCTTCACGATCAGTTATCACGCTATTTTTTGTTTCTCGCTTTTTTTAATGTTTTCTGGATTTTTCTCTAATTCTCTTTTCTCTCTTTTTCTATCTTTACGATTCTTTTTCTCCTTAATTCATTCCCCTTCTATTGTCTTTTTTCTCTTAATTTCTACTTTCAAGTTTTCCGGATTTAGCACTAATGAAAGATTCTAAATTTTTCCTGTTATTACTTAAACTTGCTTCCAGCGTTTAATCAAATGGTATACTCCATTTTCCCCTCCTCCTTAAACTATCAGGGGAACTGAAATGGGTATTAAAGCAAAACGGAGGGGCTTCAATTCCTGCTACGCTCAAACTGTAATAATCGAGGGCTCGTCTGCTTCAATTAACAATATGTATTATGCAAGAAGGGTTCATGCCGGCTCGAGCAAACAGTAAGTAGAATGGGGTCACTTGACATCCATTATTCTCACCACAAAATCAGTGTGTCTACGACAGTTCCCTTGATATAATAAAGAGCTCAATGAAACAAATTGTTCACTGGAAAAATCTGGGTCCTAGAGGTCTAATCCTCCAAAGTGTTTCAAGCTCAAAAGGTGGCAGAATTAAATATTAAATCTGCCTGACTGACTAACAATAAATTGAGACTATAAACAATCACCAAATCTTTTAAATACCTGTACCGTATAGTCCTAACCATAGAGGGAATGATTACTCATGGCTGGTTGGTAAACCGTCAGTGGTATGCAGCGTTGAAGTTCCAGTGGTAGATTTCGAGATGGAGTGGACTCTTGATTCAGTCGAGTTGATCCTGGCAAGGTCTGCCACTTTGTAAGGTTTAATCAGCCCTGTAAACAACTTCAGTCAGTATTATCAGGATGGGCTCTCTCAGGAAATTAATGAATGAAAAGAAAATAAAAGACAAAACCTAAACACTTTTATTATATAAGATAAAGTTAAAACACTTAATATGAATATTTCATCCTACATTAAGAAAATTAAAAATATAAATGATAACTGAATTCAACGATAATATCTATAGGGGTGTCTGGTGTGGTGACTATGTTGTTGAAATCGTAAGCCGTTGCTGATGATTCGGGGGGGGGGTTCGCAGGTGTTGGTTACGACCCACTGGCTAGTTCTTTACAGTATAGCGTCGAGTATTATATCCGATGAAGGAAAGCAGGTTCTTTACCGGCTGCAATGATGTGGGGTTACGTCCTGCATTTCAATACAGGTGCACGGTAATTAAATTCCAAAAGGGGGACGTCTCAGGACGTTTTGTCATCTCCATTCGTTCTCTCTCGTTGATTGAAGGTGAAAAAAAACCCCCCCCCTTTCCTCTGTCATCCAAGCTGGAAAGATAGACATGACTTAAAAATCACTCTCCATAAGTACAATACCTATAGAGTGGTGATTATTACAACAGTCAACTTAGAGCAAGGCTGAAAAGATAAGTTTATTATTAGTCAAAGTGAGCTTTCAACCAGAAATCCACTAGAATCCAAGGCAGGCATTGTACTTTCAGTTTTTGTTGAGAGCTGTGTGTCGAGTGATTTACTGTTTGACCAGAGCCCCACACGTCAACCTTTGGGGGGGGGGGGGAAGAAGGAGGGGAAGGGATAGCGGGGGCTAGACTGACCCTACCTTAACAAGCAGCCGGCAGTCAAACTATCACTTTCGGGGAGGTGGAGAAAAAGGCGGGAATAGCGGGAGCTTGACTTACCCGACCTTAACAAGTAGCCGGCAATGAAACTATTGTTAATATATACTCCCTCGCTACTCCTATCTATTGAACTTTTCCCTCACAGATACCCATATTAACTCGTCTGCAAGTCCCACTCAAATCTAACCCCTCCCACTCATGTATTTATCTGATCTAAATTTGAAGCTAAGATGCTTCAAATTTAGATCGGCAGACTATTCCACTCATCAACTATCTTATTTCCAGGTCGAGCCCTCAGTCCAGTTCACACTAGAAGAAGAAGTCGACAACACTCTTCCTTTCCTTGATGTTCTTCTCAGGAAAGCTGACCAAGTTAAAGTCCATCAAAAACCTACCAACCAACACAATCTTCTCCACTTCTACTCTCACCAAGACACCAAAACCAAACGTGGTGTAATTAGAGGCTTTTTCCTTCGTGCACTCAGAATCTGCAACGATGAGTTCGTTGAGGAAGAATGCTCTCTTATCTAACAAGTATTTTCTAAACCTCACTATCCTCGTCACATCTTCAACTCACCCAGACGAGATACTGCCGAAAAGAGATACATAGTCCTCCCCACCAACTCTGTTGCCAAACACGTTTCCAGCATCTTTTCCAATACTTCATTCCAAGTATCTATCTCCACATCCACCACCATCAAGGACATCACCAATAATAAATAGGACAAGGTTCAAACCTCTGCAGTTGTATACATAATCCCTTGCAACGTTTGCAATCGCCAGGCGAGGCATCCGGAGACTCCCAAACATGTATTTCAGATCACCAATATGCAGGCAGAACCGTCTACGTTCAACACAGAAATTTCTACAACCATTTAATCAACTACAGAAAAGAAAGACTTCTCGCTGAAGAAGAAGGCAGTACCACAGAATCCTAGAATCATCTCTTATCTGTATATTTAGCAATATCAACCAGGACAGCGGCTTCTGTAACATAGCTGAACCCTTTCCAAGAAGCTTCTTCATAGTTATCCTACATAACAACATATACACACGCCCGTCATGTGCAGGTCTGTCTCAGATCCAACCTACCAAACCATTGGAAATAAGTCACTCTGTGTGACTTTTTGGGTTATCCTAGGTACTTTACACATATGCTGCTATGTATGATAATTCTATGTAATTGTATTTGTGTATACCCGAATAAACTTACTTACTTTACTTACTTACTTATTCAGCAGTCCTTACAAGTCCGTCTCAAATCCAGCCTAGCCAGCATTATTCACCTGACTCTCCACCGTATATATATATATATACTCATGTACTCTTTAACAAGGTAGATCTGTTTGTGACTTGATAAAGCCCACTGTGTGGGCTAAACGTTGCCAATAAAGGATCACATTGCAATGAATTAACTTTGTCATTCCTCTTCGAATGTTTTCTAACGAATTTATATCGTCTGTAATATGGAGACCAGAACTGAGCCGTAATCTAGGTGAGGTCTAATCTAATAATGTGTAGAGTTGTAATATAAGCTCTGGAGTCCTGTTGCTTATTCTTTCTTGATATAAATCCCAGTAATCTCTTTACCCTATTACGTACGTTTAGGCATTGCTGTCTTGGTTTCAGGTTCTTGCTTACCGTAACTCCAAAGTCCTTTTGGCATTCTGTATATTTTAAATGGAAATATCGAGTACCTTCATGATCATGAGATTCTTTATTCAGGGAAGAGCCACTCTCCCCATCCCTTCCTCGAATCAAACCATAATAACGCCTACCCATCCCCTTCCCCTAGCAACTAAATATGTAACTCTCTCTCTCTCTCTCTTCTCTCTCTCTCTCTCTCTCTCTCTCTCTCTCTCTCTCTCTCTCTCTTCTCTTTTCCTCTCTCTCTCTCTTCTCTTTCTATCTTCTATCTTCTATCTAATCTATCTATCATTATCTATCTATCTTCTATCTTTTATATCTATTATCTATCTATCTATCTATCTATCTCTTACACTTTCCTAAAGAAAAAGGTGAACTGTGTAACGAGGAATTTTCTTGATGAACAAAACAGTACCACCATCTATGTACAATTTGTAAAGAATCTGTTGTTATTGAATATTCTTGGTATGCAAGCAGTCAGACAGCGTCGTAGACATCCAGTCTCGAGTTGAATTTGAAAACTCTCACAATAATTTGTCAGAATCCCATTAAGTTTAGCTAGATTCGCAACACATCAATATTCGCATCATATTTAAGTAAATATCAACCATATTTACTAAGATTCCCACCACAATTAATTTGGTTCCATCATAGTTAGGTAGATTCATTCCCATTACATTCACTAGGATTCATGCTATATTCAGCTGGATTTCCAATACATTTAACTAGGTACCTGCTACAGTTAGCTAGATTCCCATCATTACCTTGAAAACATAAATACATATGCAGTTTAATATGATCCTTTATTGACAACGTTCCGCCCACACAGTGGGCTTTTTCAAGTCACACAGATCTGTGTGACTTGAAAAAGCCCACTGTGTGGGCGAAACGTTGTCTATAAAGGATCATATTAAACTGCATATGTGTTTATGTTTCCATTGTGTCGGTATTTTATACCTTTTATTTTCATTACCTTGAAAAGATTGATGACTGATTACATGGACTCCAGGCTGAGGGACTGATTACCTCTAATTCTCTCTGATCTTCACCATTCTTCTTTGCTGAGGACTGATGAAGCCACTGTGTGGCGAAACGTTTCCTCTGTAAAGATACCCAAGTGTTGCACTTGTGTCTACTTCATCAGCTTGTCTGTTCTCTGAACCATTTATCTACACTGCTTTTACTGATTTTCTAAGTAGTGAGAGTAATAGTAATTCAGGATTATTCCCACTATTTTAATTTGATTTTCACAACATTTACTGAAATCCCCAGCACAAATATTTACACTCACAGCTCATTTATTTACACTCCCAGCACAGATATTTACACTCCCAGCACATTTATTTACACTCCCAGCACATTTATTTACATCCCAGCCTTTATTTAACTCAAGCAATTTTTTTAACCCCCCCGGCAATTTATTTCCCTCCAGCACATTTTTTTACACTCCCACAATTTTTTTACACTCCGCAATTTTTTTATCCCTTATATTTATTTACACTCCACAATTTATTTACACCCCCAAATTTATTTACACTCCCCATATTTTTTAACCTCCCAGAATTTTTTTTCACTCCAGAATTTTTTAACCCCCCAGCAATTTTTTTATTTCCAGCACATTTTTTTCTCCCACAATTTATTTACACTCCACACTTTTTTTTCACCCCCCAGAACATTTTTTTACACTTCAGCACATTTATTTACTTTGCAATACATTTCTTCTCTTATGGAAATCAATGTTTTGTTGTCTCCTTGAAAATCCTTCTCGTGCAGATGTGCATCAGGACATTCACCCCAAACCCCACACCAAAAACACACCACACACACACAACACACCACACACACACACAAACAACACACACACACACACACACCACAACCACAACAGGATGAGCCACAAACTGGATCTTGTGTTATAGGTTCCGGACATGAGGGAAACATTAAAAGGGGGGGCTACGTAGGGGGGGGGGGGGGGGGGGGGTGGGGGGGGGGGGGGGGGGGGGGGGGGGATGGGGAATTCCTGAGGGGGTTCAGTGGACGAGCCTGATAGGAAAATCAGAAAAACCAGATGAGGAAATATGTGCAACAAAGTGCAAGGAGGCAGGGGAAAAGGGTTTTTTCCCCAAGGGGGAAACAGAAATAATAGGAAGACCAAAGCGAGTCTTGGTTTACCCGAAGGTGTAGGGAGGCAAAAACTAAGTGCACCAGAGAATGGAAAAGGTACAGGAGGCAAAGGACCCAGGAAAATAAAGAGATTAGTAGAAGAGCCAGAAACGAGTATGCACAGATAAGGAGGGAGGCCCAGCGACAGTACGAAAACGACATAGCATCGAAAGTCAAGTCTGACCCGATACTGCTGTATAGCCACATTAGGAGGAAGACAACAAAGACCAGGTGGTAAGGCTGAGGAAAGAAGATGGAGAACTCACAAGAAACGGTCAAGAGGTATGTGAGAAGCTCAACATGAGATTTAAGGAAGTATTTACAGTGGAGACAGGAAGGCCTCTCGGGGGACAGACCAGATGGGGACACCAGCAAGGAATATACCAACAAGTGTTGGATGACATGCATACAGATGAGGATGAGGTGAAGAAACTGCTAAGGGACATCGATACCTCAAAGGCAATGGGATTGGACAACATCTCCCCGTGGGTCCTTAGAGGGGGAGCGGATATGTTGTGTGTGCCACTTACCACAATCTTCAACACGTCCCTGGAAACTGGGCAACTACCTGAGGTATGGAAGACGGCAAATGTAGTTCCCATTTTTAAAAAAGGAGACAGAAAAGAGGCACTAAACTATAGACCTGTGTCACTGACGTGTACAGTATGCAAAATTATTGAGAAGATTGTCAGGAGAGTGGTGGAGCACCTGGAACGGAACAAGAGTATAAACGCCAACCAGCATGGATTCATGGAAGGAAAATCCTGTGCCACAAACCTTCTGGAGTTTTATGATAAAGTAACAGAAGTAAGACACGAGAGAGAGGGGTGGGTTGATTGCATCTTCTTGGACTGCAAGAAGGCCTTTGACACAGTTCCTCACAAGAGATTAGTGCAGGGGCTAGAGGATCAGGCTCATATAACAGGAAGGGCACTGCAATGGATCAGAGAATACCTGACAGGGAGGCAACAACAAGTCATGGTACGTAATGATGTATCACAATGGGCACCTGTGACGAGCGGGGTCCCACATGGGTCGGTCCTAGGACCAGTGCTATTTTTGGTATATATGAACGACATGAGGAAAGGTTAGACTCAGAAGTGTCCCTGTTCGCAGACAATGTGAAGTTAATGAGGAGAATTAAATCAGATGAGGACCGGGCAGGACTTCAAAGAGACCTGGACAGACTGGACACCTGGTCCAGCAACAGGCTTCTGATTTTAAATCCCAAAAAAATGCAAAGTCATGAAGAAAAGGGGAAGGGGCCCAAAGGACAGCAGAGTATAGGTAGGGGGCCCCCAAAAGGACGGGAAAAACCCCCGCTAAAGGGAAAGAAAAAAATTTTGGGAGTAAGTAAAAACACCGGCTTTGTCTCCGGAAGCACACATCAAACCAGGAAAACTGTTTGCACATGGGGGTTTGCCGGGAAAAAACCCTGGGAAACAGCGTTCCGATCCCTTAAAAAGGGGTTTGTTAAAAGAAACTGTACCCGTGTCGTCAAGCCCATACTGGAGTATGCAGCCCCTTTTTGGGAAAACCCGCACTTGAAAAAGCACGTCAAAAACTGGGAAAAAATTTGGAAAAGGTTTTTGCGACAAGGTTGGGTTCCAGAGCAAAAGGGGGAAAATGTTTTTAAAGAAATTTTTAAAGGGAAAATCGGCCCTGAGGGACATAGGGGGACAGGAGGGGTCAGGGGGGGACTTTGATAACGACATTTAAAAAAATCCCAGGGGTAGACAAGGTGGAAAAAAGACGGGAAATGTTCCAGGGGGGGGGGACACAGAAAAAAAAGAGGTCAAAATTTGGGGAAGTTAAAGAAACAGATGAGTCAGAGAGATTTTTGGGGATTTAATTTCTTCAGTCTTTGAGTTGTCAGGCAGGGGAAAACAGCCTAGAAAGGGTGTGTAGTGGAGGCGGGGAAACCATACATAGTTTTAAGTGAGGTATTAAAAAGCTCAGGGGGGAGGGGGGGGGGGAGAGAGGGAACCCCGGGAAGAAACCCGGGTTTAAAGAGGGGGGGTCAGGAGCTGGGAAACTCGCCCCCTGCAACCCCAAATAGGTAAAGTAAAAAAATGGGTTTAAGGGGGTTACCCCAACACACCCCACACAAAACACACACACCACACCACACCCCCGAACACACACACACAAAAACCCCCCCCCAAAACACACAAAACACCCCCCCCACAAAACCCACCCACAAAACCCAAACCCACACACACCCCCACACCCACACACACCCCACACCCCACACACACCCCACACCCCCAAAACCCCCACACCCCACCCACACACCCCCCCAAAACCCCCACCCCCACACCCCCCACACCCCCCACACACCCCCCACACACACCCACACACAAACAAAAAAAACACACCCACACACCCACACACACCCACCCACACACCCACCCACACACCCACCCACACCCCCACCCACACCCCCACCCACACACCCCAACCCCCCACCCACCCAACCCCCCCCCCCACCCCCCCCCACACACCCCACGAAACCCACACACACAAACACAAAACACACACACACACTTTTTTGCCAGACTCCCCTTTTCCCACTCCCCCCCTCCCCCCCCGACATCCCCCCCCACCCCTTCCCCTGTTTCCCCCCCCTCCCTTTTTTCACCCTCCCCCTCCCCCCTTTCCCCCCAACCCAAATTACCCATTTGGGCCTTCTTCTCCTTCCCACCCCCCTCCCCATACTCCCCCATTAGCCACAGTTCCTCCTCTACCTCCCCCCCCACACTCTGACATATAAAAATTTTAACCTAAATACAGAATTACATATTTTTCCCCAACTCGAGGCAATCAGGATAAAACAAAAATGGGTTCCCAGAGAGCAAAAAGGGAAAAACCCAAAGGGGGACAGGGGGGGGAAAACGGGCAAAGGAAGTTGGGGCAGAGCTTCAAAAAAAGGGGAAAACAAGAAGGGGGAAAAAAAAAAACTAGAAAAAACTTAGTGGAAGGGAAAAGAGAGGATAGAAAGGGGGAAAGCGGGGGAAGTGGGAGGTAAAAGTAAAAGAGCAGAGGCCGGATCAGAGTTTGAAGAGGAAGGGGAAAATCTGAAACAGCCTTAAAGAAACCAAAAGAACATTAGGGGGATTGAAAAAAGAGACCGCTACCTCAGCCACAAAAAAGGGGACTGTGGGAAAGGGGACAAAATGCATGTGAAGCTCTATCAGTGGAGGATGTTGTAAATAAAAGGAGCAAAGCTATATGGGGAAAGGCCCTAAAAGACCAAAACAGAGCCCGGGGAAACCCGAGATGGGAAAATGCCCGGGCCCCAACTGAGCCCATGTACAGTAGCTAGGGGAAACTGAAAAAAGGAAAATTTTTGCAATGGAGGAAATAAAAAATTTGAATAGGGGTTACACAGGGATATGCAGGGGGAGAATGAAAGGGTGAGGTCAGTCTTTGTGTATGGGCAAAGGGAAAGTTGAAGGGGAAAATATAAAAGCAAGAAAAAAAGGGGGAAAAAAAAAGAAATTAAAAGGGCTCATGAAAGTAAGGGGGAGACGAATGCCCCAGCGGGAAAAAAAATTTTCGGAAGAATGGGGGGGGTTTGAAAAAAAAAAAAAAACCGGCCTTTTGGAAAGTGCCCTTAAAGGCAAATCGACTCGGAACAGGATACTGCAGGAAAAAGCACGTTTAAAGGGGGGACATCCCGGGTACGGGAAAGGGGTTTATCTCGACCGCGACAAAAACCCCAAGACGAAAGGGGGAAACTGAGAGAGAGGGTTTAAAAAGGCAAAAGGGGGAAAAGGGAGGGGGAGGGAAAAGGACGGGACAAGACCCCAGAACAAAGAAGATCAAATAAAACCCTCCCTCACATTTTCCTTTAATAGAACCCCCAAAAACCCACCCCCAACCCCCCCCCAAAAATCCACCCCCAAAAAAAACCCCCACCCCCCCAAAACCCCCCCACAACCCCCAAAAATCCAAAAACCAAAAAACCCACTTAATTAAAAACCAAAACCCCCCCCCCCCCCCCCCAATTTTTTTTCCCTTTTCCCCTTTTTCCCCCCAATTTTTCCCCCCCCCCCCCCCAAAAATTTTTTTCCCTTTGGGAGGTTTTAAATTCCCAAAGGGGGCCCCAGTTTGGAAAAAACAAATAAGATGAGGGGGTGGCACGAAAGAATCAAGGAAGACATCCCAGAATAATAGCACTACGAAACAAAATCACCGAATAATAACAGATTCAATCTTTCCCCCCCGGATATAAAATCTTCAGGGAAGACAGGGGAGGGAGGGGGAGGAGGGTTTGAAATGCCATTAAAAAGCCCGTGGGGTTTTTAGGGAAAAAGGAAGGAATGGATGGCACGGGTGTAAAGGGACTATTAGTAGGCAATCCAGTCCCGAGGGACATTTAAGGTGATAATTGCAAATAAAAGTACAAACCCCCCACAGAACTGCAGGAGACCAAAAGAAGGGAAAAGATGAGAGCCCAACAGAGCCATGGTCACACCCCTTTGCCGAAGGGTGGGGCCCGGAGAGCACACGTTTGGGGGAGCAAAAATTACTAGGTTTTGGGGGATTTCCAAAACACAAGGAGATTGACTGGGAAAACCTGGAGCCCCAAAGGGGGTTTTCCCAAAAATGGAGAGCCAAGATGTGGATGTAAATACTGGAAAAAAATCATGCATTTAACATGTTAGAGACATACCAAAAGGGGAGAGGAGAAGATGAAACCCGCAAAACTGGACCCCCTTTTATTTTACCTTGAGTTGTTCAGACAATTTTGGGTTTTCTTGTTTTGAAAGGCCCTGGGGGCTAGTGATATGTTTGGTTTTGTGCTTCCGAAAATAGTGAGCTCCAAGTGGGAGAGTTTAGCAGGAAATGGATGGGGAAAAAAAACCCCAAAATTTCAAAAAGGGGGGGGGTTTCCCCAGGCATGAGGGAAATTCCTTCAAAAAAATTCCCCCGGGGGGAGGGAACTGCAGGAAAACCAGAAAAAGAAAATTTTTGGACTTTTGTGGCAACAAAATGCGAGGAGGCAGAGGGGGAGGTTTGTTTCCCCAAGGGAAACAGAAATAATGGGAAAAAACAGAACGAGTCCTTGGTTCACCCCAAAGGGGTTTGGGAGGG
>NC_069428.1:9949171-10009171 GCF_026875155.1 Cherax quadricarinatus | reverse complement strand
ATTCCGACGTCTTAATAAGGAATCGTTCAGGACCCTGTGCACCGTGTACGTTAGGCCCATATTGGAGTATGTGGCACCAGTTTGGAACCCACACCTAGCCAAGCACGTAAAGAAACTAGAGAAAGTACAAAGGTTTGCAACAAGCATAGTCCCAGAGCTAAGGGGTATGTCCTACGAGGAGAGGTTAAGAGAAATCGACCTGACGACACTGGAGGACAGGAAAGATAGGGGGGACATGATAACGACATACAAAATACTGAGAGGAATTGACAAGGTGGACAAAGACAGAATGTTCCAGACATGGGACACAGCAACAAGGGGACACAGTTGGAAGTTGAAGACACAGATGAATCACAGGGATGTTAGGAAGTATTTCTTCAGTTACAGAGTAGTCAGGAAGTGGAATAGTTTGGGAAGCGATGTAGTGGAGGCAGGATCCATACATAGCTTTAAGCAGAGGTATGATAAAGCTCACGGTTCAGGGCAGAGTGACCTAGTAGCGACCAGTGAAGAGGCGGGGCCAGGAGCTGAGTCTCGACCCCTGCAACCACAATTAGGTGAGTACACACACACACACACACACACACACACACACACACACACACACACACACACACTCGCACCACACACACCACACCACACAACAAGGACAAGGATGTTCCAGGGAGGTGACACAGAAACAAGAGGCCACAATTGGAATTGAAGACAAAATGAGTCAAGAGATAGTAGAAGTATTTCTTCAGTCATAGAGTTGTAAGCAGTGGAATAGCCTAGAAAATGACGTAGTGGAGGCAGGAACCATACACAGTTTTAAGACGAGGTTTGATAAAGCTCATGGAGCGGGGAGGAGAGGGTCTAGTAGCAACCGGTGAAGAGGCGGGGCCAGGAGCTAGGACTCGACCCCTGCAACCACAAATAGGTGAGTAAATAGGTGAGTACACACAACACACACACACACACACACACACACACACACACACACTCACACTCGCAACACACCCACACACACGTCCGCACACATACATCGGCACACACCATCCGCAATAATGTTTACGCGTCCACGGAGATCATAGGTTTGACCATTCCCAAACATTTTGTGAACCCCAGCAGGAAATAAGACCTCGTAAAGGTGACACAAGCCACGGTATCAAAGAGACCTATGTGAACCAGCAAGTTTAATGCTGGCAGATGCAAGCTCATATTCGCAATGTTATATTCAGTGTGATTCATGTATTCATACCCTGTGAATGTTCACTAAGTTCATCCAGATACAATCTTCTTTTCAGAAGAGAATTACACTTTCTTTTCATCTACTGGAAAGTTTGATCCGGTTATGGAGAGGAGATGAAATGAGTAAACTTGCAAGCTGTAGAGCCTTGCCACGGTACTAGGGTCATTACGGTTGCCTTTTCAGTTTAATACTGAATGTAATTCTATAATGTTTAAAGGGGTAGACAAGTAAGTCAGCGGAAGTCCTCGGTCAGATGACCAATAGCTCCAGCTGCAGGTCATCATATAACTAAGGCCCGCGTCAGGAAACACTTCTCCTGTTTCCTGACAAACCTTACCTAACCTTTCACCTTAACATCACCAATCATAAATTTTCAGAGGCAGACGTCTCAGTGTATATACTTTTTATTGAAAGGCGGAAAGGGTGTTTATGTAATTTAATTTTGCCAGTTGAAACACATAAAGTAGAGTTTTTGAAAGCAAACGTTATAAATATCAACATTCACCGTCACATTTACCACTATTCTTCATTTCTTCGATTTTCAAGTTACATCTGTTGATGTTCAGCATTTTCACATTTTCCTGTAACATGAGTGACATTGAACGCAGGTTGGCAGGATTCATTCTAAGATGAATGCAGTTCTCGAAGTATTTGGCTTATTATTACATTCACTGGGAAGCACTAAACCCTTAAAGATCACGTGTGCCTAAGGAACTGGAGATAATAAGGTTTTATCCTAGGAAGGGAAGGAGATCAAGAGCCGTCCATCGCAATGACCAGTATTAACCAACACCATTTGGATATTTCTTTCTATTAGAATCTGTATGCAAAGTTAATTTACTTTCAGAATAAAAGTGAATAAAAGCAAATCTCAATTGTATATTTAAAGAATTTATTTTTGTTGCTGCATTCCTTAATATCTTATTTCAAACACAAACCAAGTAAGTTACAATGGTACTTCCTGAGAGCTATTTTTTTTTACTTCTTACAATTGGAGTGATTTCCTTCAATTGCTTTGAACTTCTAGTATCTAAATGTGATTTTTCTTGTAGTGCTATTTATTATTTTGATTTTACTGCGCATGTTGGTAATTTTGAATTGTTTATTATCAGCAAGTTGAGAATCTGAACCACACGACCACAAGAATCTCACCTACCCTAAACAGAACCTTAAAAAATGGATAATCATTGTAGAAAGTCTTCAGCGATCACAGAACTCCCATCTCCCAAGATATCTGCATGTTCAGGTTGCAGAGTGCTGCTCAAGAAGCCTTGCCCTGAGCAGAGTACTGACATGGCGTCTTGCACTGAGCACAGTGCTGCTCAGCATGTCTTGCAATGAGTAAAGGCATCCCACTCCCTCCTCCCTTCCCTCCTACCCTTGGCTTCGCCGACTTACCGTCTTCTATTGGAAATAGTATTATACTAAGCACTATATTATTTGTTAATAAGAGTCACACTACTGTTCCTGGAACAATTCGCAGTTAACAGGAAATCTTATAATTAATAGCAAATGGCATTGACCCCAGTTCTATCTTGTCTTTGATTGCGACATGATAATCGTCCAGGATGGACCGAAATATCGTTCTCTTTCCATATTCACTCTCACTGTTCAAGCAAAGTGACAGACAGGTAGCACTGAACTGCAGACCGACGTCCCTAACATGTGAACTACCCAGGGTAGTGGAGAAGACATTAAGAGACTAGAGAAGCACATAAAAGCAGTTTCGTAAACGACAACGAACCTGGAATTAGAGCTGGAAATTCTATCTTTAAATCTACTGGAGATCAATGATAGAGTTTTAAAAATAATGTAGGACAGAGACGGGTGGGTAGACTGCATATTCTGAATTCCAAGAATGCATTTGATACTGTATCACACCAGAAACTGGTCCAGAAATTAGATAAACAGGTGAGAGTAATTGGAAAGATATCACATATAGGGGAAAAGCCCGCGGGATGCCAAAACACAACATTCAATAAGTTAAATTCCAAGAAAACACTTGTCTGTTTTAGATTTTTTAAAAGTGAGATTTTTCAATATTCTATCCTTTAATTGAATGAAATACAATGAATTGTTAACATAATTTCCACTGTTCACACGCATAATATATTGATTAGTGGAAACTGAAAAACATTTACAAATGATGAAGAGGACTCAGTTTATTTAAATAAGAATAAACAGTGATTGACTAAGAAAACACATAAAAAATAAACAAATATCTAAGAGTATATAATAAACTGGAAGAAAAACATCGATGATAGCTGTAGTTAAACTGCAGTTGTATTATTTATCTGTAGTCTCAGTTTTATAAGACATGGCGTTTCCAAGAATTATAAGTTCCAGCTTGCGAGGTGCAGAGGTCAATAACTTCAAGTCAGCATACCACCAAGGCACGGTAGCGATGGTTGGTGGCTGTGGTTCAGACGTGGTTTCCTAAATGCTCTCAGATCTCGTGCGTGAGTGAGCAAAGGAGTTTTCTAACTCTGTATCGACCACTGCAAGCTTGAACAAAAGAATTAGCAAACAATACTGAGTCAGTGAGCAAGTGACAAGGACTTTTAAAGCCGTTCTGAAAATTTTTTGAGGAAGGGTATTTTTAATTAACCCGAACACACACAGCTGGTAATTTCCCTACTCACTGTGACTGCTCTCTCTTCCCCCCCCCCTCTCTCTCTCTTTCTCTCTCCTGTCTATACCTTATTCTTACTGACCTAACGGTACTTTCTTTTTGACCTCTTTCTTGAACCAGCCGTATATATACCGGCAGCCAATAGCAGGAACATCAGTAGTCACTGTGGCAGTTTAACATAGACTCCAGCGACTCACCTCTGCAGGCATGGTAGGACACCAGTGTTCTCAAGATCTCTGTTAAATCTTTGAGTAGTGGCAAAATTTTTGCTTGTTTAATTACTTGTATTATAGGTTGATATTAACAGCTACCAGAGGATGTTTGCCGGCAACTATAAAGTTGTCATAATAGAACTAGGTAACTGCAAGTAAGTAACATAACCCTAAACTCTTAGAGGTGTAACAGGCCTAGGCTTTAATTCGTCTTCTTCTATTAATAATCATTTTCTTCTTCATCTTCTATTAATCATCATTTTCTTCTTCTTCTTCCTTCTTCTTCTTCTTCTTCTTCCTCTTCTTCTTCTTCCTCTTCTTCTTCTTCTTCTTCTTCTTCTTCTTCTTCTTCTTCTTCTTCTTCTTCTTCTTCTTCTTCTATAATTTCTCGTATTCGTTTCTGTCTTCTATTTTTTTTGCGTTTGGCTACCAGGGTAATTAATTCCGAGCTTGAAGCCTAAACTCATTCCCGACAGTTTAATTTTAACTGTATAATTCACTTCAACACACTGTGCGCACTTCCTTTATATATATAAATATATATATATAAATTATAATATAATGTATAATTATAATATATAGAATATGAATTCTATTTTTAGAGTATTATTGCATATAATATATTATATTATCTTATTATACATATATATATATATACATACATATATATATAATATATATATATATATATATATATATATATATATATATATATATATATATATATATATATATATACATATGTATATATATATGCTCTGTATCTCCTCACAAGGTGTCTTACTATGCCAAGACTCACTTACTTCCTGAGGTGTGCACCCTCTTTTGACAACCCAACACTCGATGAATATGACGCACACCTGAGATCAACGTTTAAGAAGGCACTGAACCTGTCACTAGAGGATGAGCAATGGGATCAGGCAACCCTCCCAGTGCGACTGGGAGGTACAGGGGTGCGTAAAGCAACGCATGTTGCTTTACCTGCTTTTCTGTCTTCGTGTTTGGCTTCCAGTGCATTAGTCAAGAAGATAGTACCCGAACGCTTGAGAGACGTGGTAGGAGCTCAAGACCCCAGGTTTACTGAAGCAGCGATTCGGTGAGACACCCTTACAGACTCCTCCAGTAGACCAGCTCCTCCCAAACAGCACAAACAGTCCAACTGGGACAAACCGATCATGGAAAAAATCGCCAACACAATGCTCTCCAATGCTTCAGGAAAGGACAAAGCTCGTCTCCTGGCAGTGAAGGCACCACACTCAGGAGATTTCCTGTTAGCTGTTCCCAATTCCTCCCTGGGCACCCGTCTCAACCAACAGGCCATTCGGATTGGTGTTGCTCTTCGCCTAGCCGCCCCCATCCTCACCGAACATAGGTGTATTTGCGGCAGGGCGACAGCTGATCAATTCGGACTTCATGGTCTTGTGTGTCACACAGCAGAAGGGAAGTATGCCAGACATGAGGAGGTCAATGACATCATAAAGAGAAGCCTCGCCACAGCCCGTTGCCCAGCTCAACGGGAACCCCAAGTACAGAGGTCTGATGGAAGTCAAAAGCGTCCTCATGGAGCCACTATGCTACCCTGGAAGGATGGAAAGCAGATTGCCTGGGACTACACCAGTGCTGCCACATTGGCAGACACCTACTTGCAATACTCCGTAGTGGAAGGGGGTGGAGCTGCCAGCCACAGGGAGACCCAGAAGATCCGAAAATATGAAGACCTTCCCCCTTGCTATAACTTCATTCCAAGAGGGTCGGAGACCCTTGGAGCATGGGGCAAGTGTGCTCTAAAGTTCCACAAAGAGCTGGGTGAAAAGCTCATCATAGAAACCAAGGACCACAGGGCGACCAGCTTTCTCTTTCAGAGACTCAGTGTTGCGATCCAGAGAGGAAATGCCTGCAGCATTCTGGGCACGCGGCCCACCGCAGGGGAGCTGGACGAAGTATTCGAGATGTAGCTCTGAGTTACCTATGTTGTTTTACTTTCTGTTGTATTTTTGTGAATGTTTGGCCAATGTATTTTTGTCTTTAAATAAAACATACTTGAAATATAGGGGGTGGTAGGAGAAAATTCTCAAACAGCTTCAGGGAAAACCTTGAGTTTTCCCTGAAGCAAGTTTATTTTTTTCTCTGAGGATGAGGGTCCCTATGACAGTTCTAGAGGTGGTACCTCCCTATATTATATATATATATATATATATATATATATATATATATATATATATATATATATATATATATATATATATATATATATATATATATATTATTATATATATATATATATAATACACGTTCTTTTTATACAGTATTAAGACATGCTTATAAATAATATTCTGAGGTTCAATTGAGTCCTTAAATATAGGTCATTTAAATATTTATATCTCTTCTTTACTAGTATAATATTCTTAGGTAACAGAATGTTGGAATCCAGTCCCTGAACCCGTTTTGTGCGTGTGTATTTTTTTGACTACTCTCCGCAAGATGGGAAAGGTGATCATAGTAAATCAGTCAGATTTACAGCTCACAGGCTGGGTACGGGATGCATAATAAACCTATCAAAATAAGCGCTCATAGAATGGGCGTGGGGTGCATAATAAAACTGTCAAACTAGCCTACGATGGAGTAGGTCTTGATGCTTTAAGAAACTACAAAACTAACTCCCTTTTGATTACAGATTAGAATATTGATTCCTTCATACAATGTTGTTCTCCACAGAAAGTTTCCATCATAGTGTTCCTGGTGTGGGCAGTCCTCTTGGCCTCCGTCAGTGGAAGGCATCGTCATGGTGGAGGTGAGTACACTATAGAAGAGAATTTTTTTTTTCTGACTTGCATACAGTATATAATTTTAGTTTATCACCGATCCACATTCATTATTATGAGACAAAAAATACTCCCTTAATACCGTTCTTAACTCTCTTTTCCCATCTACTAAAAAACCTTTCCCACTGCTCCATCCTACCCACCTCTTCAACTTGTAATACAGAATGGATGAGATGACAAGACTTTCGACTCATCACTGATGGCCATAAAATAATCATGAAGTTATGCATACAGAGAGATGTTAATCTCTGTATGTAATTGCGCTGAGAGTTTATTTTTCAACACATTTGTAGTGATCAAAGTATTCTTGGCTAGTGCTGAACATGTGACACGCAGCTTCAGTAACTTGTAATCGATAGACTTTAAACCTAATTAATTAAGTGTATAATCAAAACTTATTTGTTCACAGGTGGGTTTGGAGGTGGCGGTGGGTTTGGAGGCGGCGGTGGTGGTGGATTTGGAGGAGGTGGTGGATTTGGTGGAGGCGTAGGACATCGTGGAGGCGGCGGAGGATTTGGTGGAGGTGGAGGACATGGGCACCATGGAGGGGGAGGAGGAGGAGGAGGGTTTGGATTCGGAGGTGGTTATGGAAAATAAGCAGATGTATTTCAAGAAAAGCCTAGTAGCTCACAGTGTAACACTAAGATAATAAGTGGTCGTTACTATTTTAAGTGGCTATCAAGCAAGGGTACACCAGTGCTTGCTGAATCACTTAGCAGATCATGTTATTAAGATCTACGTCTGGTGTCACGTTTCCTGACAAATAAAACACCAGCACCAACAAATATTGATGTGCTCTGCTAAAACTTGTACCATATTTACGTCGCCTTCAGTGTTACTGCCTAAGTGGTTAATTAGGTTTAGAGTCTATTGACTACACAAAGGGTTATTAAAGCTGTATGTAACATGATTACCGCCAATCATGGATACTTTATTCCCTAAAATAGGGATTACAGTAAACTTTGGGTGTATACTGATGGACACACCTCTCTGTGTACTGGCAATGTTTAACTATCATAAACTCAGGTTTTTGAGGCTAGAGATTCCACGGAAATTTAATGATTTGCTTATCCCTATGCTATGGCTTTTGTACTTTATTTTATTATAAATAAAAATAATATGTTAAATATTATATTATTCGCCTAATTATTATGGAAATATCGAAAGTAAATGTCAATGGTGATGATAAAACAAAACGATTTGACTTGTGGATTTTCCTCTTCGTAAATGAGCTACGTCCCTCTTTGTAAGTCCCTCTTCTATTTGTACCCATAAATTCACAAACGAGACTTGTTATATTATACTATCTGACTATATATTTAACGCTGGAAATACTCTGTTATGCTGGATATCTCACAGATATATATTTAGTTTAGGAGTAACACGATCACTGAATAATACAGACAAAACTAATGGACTGCATTTGGTACATTAACATAGATCACACCAACAACCCCTGCAGACACAGATTTATAGATGTGCATGATTACAGCCTAATTAGAAATGATGAAAATACAGTATGTCTACCTAATGAATACTTATTTATTACTGTGTATGATGGATGGCTGTTTTCCTGAATCCCTCTTGTATAACGTATCAGTCCATTAATCAATAGCACTCAATTCGTACTGGTTGCTACCACACAACAACACTATCTTCACACAATGAACCTACCTAAACAGGAGCTAAGTTGAACCCAACTAAAAGCACATGACTTGATAACATTGGACCAAAATTTCTGAAAGATGCTGCTTCCGAAATGAAAGTATCCATGGCTCACATAACACTGGCCAAAAACCAAAATGCTTCCGAGACCAGAGTAGCTTTTCCAACTAATTTTAAGTCACTGATAATGAATATCATGGTTAACATTGTTAGCTCAACTTTTCACTATACACCTACGTGTCTGAAAGGTGTCTTGCTGCATACCGGCAATAGTAAACCATCAGTTCCTGTGGGCTGTGCACCACAAATGAAAGAAACTTATGAGAATATAGAGCACATGTTGCAATGCATGAATTATGATGAACATCAGTGGCAGCTCTGTGGTGACTTCAAGGTTGTTGTTCCTGTGATGGGCTTGCAGGACGGATACACTGCTGCTGGACACTGCTGCTTTCTTTGTGAATGGGACAGCCGTGCAAGACGTTCCCACTACATCAGGAGAGACTGGCCACCTCGTCAGTCATTGGAGCCTGGAATGAAAAATTTTCAACATCCACCTCTCATTGAACCAAACAAAATTTTGCTACCACCACTACACATAAAACTGGGGCTCATGAAAAACTTTGTAAAAGCTATGGACAAATCCGGTCAGGGATTCAAGTATTTAACATCAAAATTCTCCTCACTGAGCGAAGCTAAGATAAGTGAGGGTGTCTTCAGTGGTCCTCAGAATCGAGAGCTTCTTAAAGTTGGTGACTTTGAATCAGACCTTCATGGAGAAGAGAAAGATGCATTGGAAGCATTCAAGTTAGTGGCGAAGGGATTTCTCGGAAACAGAAGGGAAGACAATTGTGAAGAATTGGTGGAAAACCTCATCAAGGCTTACAAAAACATGGTATGTAACGTGTCACTTCAAATCCACTTTTTGGACTCACATTTAGACTTTTTTTCCAGCGATCTGTGGGGCAGTTAGTGACGAACATGGTGAAAGGTTTCACCAAGATATTTCAACCATGGAAAAATGATACCAGGGCAAATGGGGCACAAGAATGCTTGCAGACTATTGCTGAACATTGGCAAGAGATGATTCTTCAGCCCACTATAAGCGTCAAGCAAAAATGCAGAGAGTAGGTACGGATTAGAGTTTAAAACATACTAACACATATTGTACGTTATAATAAAATAATCAAATATTACATGTCTCGTATCTTTAAACATATAACCAATAAGTTTTTTTCAAGATGACATTTGGATTTAGAACATGAAAATACATAAGAATTAACTAATCTCATTTAAGAAGCATACAACTTTTCAAAATTTGTTGACCAGTGTATTCAATTTATCTATCATCGCCAACATTTTGTAGTATGGGCCATGCTATTTGGCTCAAAACGTTAACCGGAAAGAATAGTAATTTTAACGGTCTGATTAACTAGAAAACTATCAAGGAATATCCTTAGATCCCTACATTTCAGATGAATTTCTAATGGGCAGTGAACTAAAACAATAATAAGACCATTTTGAAGTTCATCTACAGACAGGCGCAGTGCAAGCAGTGGCGCAAGCCTTTGGCTCACAGCAGAAGGACCTAGGTTTGATGCTAGCACAAATGAGCTATTGAGCTAGCCTTGGTTACTTTACAAACCCTCCAGCTAACCCAGGATAGCTCAGGAAAGACATTAAGCTTGGCTTGTATCCACTGTGGTCCTTTAATGACCTTTCCCAGGATGAGACTCACTACAGTCAACTAACATCCAGGTATTTACTGCTACGTGAAGACGACCATTAGATATGAGGAAATATACAACACGTTTTCATTTGTGCTATCATCGAACCCGCGTCCCTCAGATGTAAGCAACAGGCTTGGAACATTACTTGCATTGCGCCTGTCTGTAGATGAACTTCAATCCAGCCTTTTCATTTTTTCTAGTGCATTGTGCGGGTTTTTTGTGTATTGTCTACGCTCTCATCTCTTTTGTTTTCTTTTATTTAAGATATTAGTCGAAGAAAATGGATTATACTTAGTATATTTGAGGATAAACTTCATTAAAAGCACGATCACTCATGAGTGGTTATTCAATACATTAATATTAGTAAGTAATAAGTAAGTAAGTTTATTTAGGTAAAGGTTCACATAAGTACAATTATCATACCTAGAAACATATGCGTGAATTACCTAGGATAACCCCCCAAAAAAGTTAGACAAAGTAAGTTATTTCCAATTGGGTTCTTCCTGCAAGTATTTGTTAGCCAGTGGTCCACAGCCTTTTTTTTTTTTTTGCATTAGTGGGGCGCTTTAGATCATGTGTGTGATGAGGGTCGCACACTCACTAATTTGCTGCTAGTTAAATTTCAGCGTACTCACCAATTTATACTCACCTATTTGTGATTTCAGGGGTCGAGGCTGGGGGTCTGGTGCTGCCAGGGTCAGCGGGACCGGCTGCGATGTTGTCTGTGGTTGGTGGTTAAGCTGTAAAACACATCAACCGATTAATCTCTGTAGTAAATGCTCGTCAGACGTATCTAAAACCAGCTTCCAGGAATCACAACATGGAAACATTAATGACACAATATATAGTCTTTGTCAGGCCCATCTTAGCGTATGCAGCACCGGTATGAAACCCACATCTGATAAAACATTTTAAAAAGCTGGAAAAATTTCAACGGTTTGCAAGAGACTAGTCCCGTAACTAAGGGTACGAGCTATGAGGAGAGATTAAAGGAGGTAAACCTGATAACATTACAATAATAATAATAATGATAATAATAATAATAATAATAATAATAATAATAATAATAATAATAATAATAATAATATATCTTTATTTCTACAAGTATATATATTCAAGGAATACGGTTCTAGCTGACATCAATGACATACTGCTATATGAAAGGTCCCTTGTTATGCAGAGCATTTCGGGCAAATTAGGTTAGTTTTGTCCCAGGATGCGACCCACACCAGTCGACTAACACCCAGGTACCCATTTACTGATGGGGAACATAGACAACCGGTGAAAGGAAACACGACCACTGTTTCTACCCTCTCCGAGAATCGAACCCGGTCCCTCGCCGTTTGAAGTGAGACCTTTAGCCACCAGGCCAGGGGCACCAGGATCAGGGGTGACGTTATTACGACATAGCAAATACTGAGAGGAATTGACAAGATGGACAGGATTAGTCTGTTCGAGAGGCGGGCATCAGGTACACGAGAGCACAACTGAAAATTAAAAACACAGATGAGTCACAGGAATATTGGACTGATGAAGCCACTGTGTGGCGAAACGTTTCTTCAATAAAGATTCCCATATGTTGCATAAGTGCATCAATTCTTCAGCTTGTCGGTTTTTCAAAGCCATTCATCACATCTGTCAGACATTGCAACATCATGGGATCTTGGTATAAAGACTTCAACGCTTGTCCAACCATTGGACGACGACCTACTTACACTAGTGGCAGGTCCCACTGTGATCCCGCCTCCTCCTGCTTCACCTCATCTGACTGCAGTATATAAGCCACCTCTCTGGCCCTGTACTGCACTTCCTACAAGAGTGATGGACTGAATACATCGATTCCAGGTTGAGGAACTGATTACCTCAAGCTCCTCATCTCCTTACCCATTTCTACTTTGTATTGGACTGATGAAGCCATTGTGTGGCGAAACGTTTCTTCAATAAAGATTCGCATATGTTGCATAAGTGTCTCAATTCTTCTATTACTACTACTGTTACTACTACTATTTCTGCTACTACTACAACTACTACTACTACCACTGCTACTGCTGCTACTACTACTATTGCTATTACTACTATTACTACTGGTACCACCACTACTACTGCAACTACTACTACTACTATTGCTACTACTGCTCCTGCTAAAGCTACTACTACTGCTACTACTACTACTACTACAACTACTACTACTATTACTACTACTACTGCTACTACTACTACTGGTACTACTACAACTACTACTACTACTACTACCTCTGCTACTACTACTACTATTGCTATTACTACTATTACTACTGCTACTACTACTACTAGTACAATTACTACTACTACTATTATTGCTACTACTACTACTACTACTACTACTACTGCTGCTGCTACTACTACTGTTACTACTACTACTGCTACTACGATTACTACTACTACTACTACTACTACAGGAGCAGCAACTCCTAATACTGCTACTTCTACAACTGCTACTACTACTACTAATACTTCTACTACTACTACTACAACTACTACTACTACTATTGTTAATACTAATGCTACTACTGCTACTACTACTACTACTACTACCACTACTACTGCTACGAGTACTACTGCTACTGCTTCTACTACGACCACTACTATTACTGATTTATTACTACTACTGCTACTACTACAGCTGCTGCTGCTGCTGCTGCTGCTGCTGCTGCTGCTGCATGCATATACATATATATATGTATATTCATATATATATACATACATATATATGTATATATATAAATGTATATATATACATACATATATATGTATAATATATAAATGTATATATATACATATATATATATATATATATATATATATATATATATATATATATATATATATATATACATATATATATATATGTATATATATATATATGTATATATATATATATATGCATATATATATATATATATATATATATATATATATATATATATATATATAATATTATATATATATATATATATATATATATATATATATATATAATATATATATATATATAAGGCGATAGTTGAAAGGTGAGAGAGTTCATTCGTTTGGCAAGATGTCTTTCTGACCTTGAGTCAAGGACGCTTATTGAAACATTGAAACAGTGTTAGAGCTTTCACGCAGCTCTTAACGAGCTCTTGAGAGAGGTCATCATTCGATCAAGGGCCCCATTCAGCTATTTCTTTTTTCACTCTAATAAATCTCTTTCCGCCTTGTCGCAAATATTAAATTTATGGCTCCATTTCAGCATCTACATTCAACAACCTGAATTATTCTCCCCATCTCTCTAATACCTTTATCTCTTAACAGACAAGTCAATTACGGAAGTGACATAAATGCGCTGGAGGACGTGCAGAGGATAACGAAGTTAATCCTCTGTATCAGAATTTTTTCTGCCAAGTTAGATGCGAATCAAGGTGGAAAAAAATCCCACCAAAATTATGTGAAAATATCAACAGACGAAAATAAAACAGAAAGAATTCACAGAAAAAATGCAGCTAAAAAAATGTTTTATGAAATAAAGTACATCGAGTTTTCTCGTGCTTGTTTAAACCTGTTCAACGAGACCACTCGTCTGTCTTACTAAAATTTGCCTTATTAACGACCCCTTAGAGCAAAGGAAGGGGTAGCAGTAATGTTGAATGATCAGTTATGGAAGGAGAAAAGAGAATATGAATGTGTAAATGCAAAAATTATGTGGATTAAAGTAAAGGTTGGATGCGAGAAGTGAGTCATAATAAGCGTGTATGCACCTGGAGAAGAGAGGAATGCAGAGGAGAGAGAGAGATTGTGGGAGATGTTAAGTGAATGTATAGGAGCCTTTGAACCAAGTGAGAGAGTAATTGTGGTAGGGGACCTGAATGCTAAAGTAGGAGAAACTTTTAGAGAGGGTGTGGTAGGTAAGTTTGGGGTGCCAGGTGTAAATGATAATGGGAGCCCTTTGATTGAACTTTGTATAGAAAGGGGTTTAGTTATAGGTAATACATATTTAAGAAAAAGAGGATAAATAAGTATACAAGATATGATGTAGGGCGAAATGACAGTAGTTTGTTGGATTATGTATTGGTAGATAAAAGACTGTTGAGTAGACTTCAGGATGTACATGTTTATAGAGGGGCCACAGATATATCAGATCACTTTCCAGTTGTAGCTACACTGAGAGTAAAAGGTAGATGGGATACAAGGAGAATAGAAGCATCAGGGAAGAGAGAGGTGAAGGTTTATAAACTAAAAGAGGAGGCAGTTAGGGAAAGATATAAACAGCTATTGGAGGATAGATGGGCTAATGAGAGCATAGGCAATGGGGTCGAAGAGGTATGGGGTAGGTTTAAAAATGTAGTGTTAGAGTGTTCAGCAGAAGTTTGTGGTTACAGGAAAGTGGGTGCGGGAGGGAAGAGGAGCGATTGGTGGAATGATGATGTAAAGAGAGTAGTAAGGGAGAAAAAGTTAGCATATGAGAAGTTTTTACAAAGTAGAAGTGATGCAAGGAGGGAAGAGTATATGGAGAAAAAGAGAGAGGTTAAGAGAGTGGTGAAGCAATGTAAAAAGAGAGCAAATGAGAGAGTGGGTGAGATGTTATCAACAAATTTTGTTGAAAATAAGAAAAAGTTTTGGAGTGAGATTAACAAGTTAAGGAAGCCTAGAGAACAAATGGATTTGTCAGTTAAAAATAGGAGAGGAGAGTTATTAAATGGAGAGTTAGAGGTATTGGGAAGATGGAGGGAATATTTTGAGGAATTGTTAAATGTTGAGAAGATAGGGAAGCTGTGATTTCGTGTATAGGGCAAGGAGGAATAACATCTTGTAGGAGTGAGGAAGAGCCAGTTGTGAGTGTGGGGGAAGTTCGTGAGGCAGTAGGTAAAATGAAAGGGGTAAGGCAGCCGGATTGATGGGATAAAGATAGAAATGTTAAAAGCAGGTGGGGATATAGTTTTGGAGTGGTTGGTGCAATTATTTAATAAATGTATGGAAGAGGGTAAGGTACCTAGGGATTGGCAGAGAGCATGCATAGTTCCTTTGTATAAAGGCAAAGGGGACAAAAGAGAGTGCAAAAATTATAGGGGGATAAGTCTGTTGAGTATACCTGGTAAAGTGTATGGTAGAGTTATTATTGAAAGAATTAAAAGTAAGACTGAGAATAGGATAGCAGATGAACAAGGAGGCTTTAGGAAAGGTAGGGGGTGTGTGGACCAGGTGTTTACAGTGAAACATATAAGTGAACAGTATTTAGATAAGGCTAAAGAGGTCTTTGTGGCATTTACGGATTTGGAAAAGGCGTATGACAGGGTGGATAGGGGGCAATGTGGCAGATGTTGCAGGTGTATGGTGTAGGAGGTAGGTTACTGAAAGCAGTGAAGAGTTTTTACGAGGATAGTGAGGCCCAAGTTAGAGTACATAGGAAAGAGGGAAATTATTTCCCAGTAAAAGTAGGCCTTAGACAAGGATGTGTGATGTCACCGTGGTTGTTTAATATATTTATAGATGGGTTGTAAGAGAAGTAAATGCGAGGGTCTTGACAAGAGGCGTGGAGTTAAAAGATAAAGAATCACACATAAAGTGGGAGTTGTCACAGTTGCTCTTTGCTGATGATACTGTGCTCTTGGGAGATTCTGAAGAGAAGTTGCAGAGATTGGTGGATGAATTTGGTAGGGTGTGCAAAAGAAGAAAATTAAAAGTGAATACAGGAAAGAGTAAGATTATGAGGATAACAAAAATATTATGTGATGAAAGATTGGATATCAGATTTGAGGGAGAGAGTATGGAGGAGGTGAATGTATTCAGATATTTGGGAGTGGACGTGTCAGCGGATGGGTCTATGAAGGATGAGGTGAATCATAGAATTGATGAGGGGAAAAGGGTGAGTGGTGCACTTAGGAGTCTGTGGAGACAAAGAACTTTGTCCTTGGAGGCAAAGAGGGGAATGTATGAGAGTATAGTTTTACCAACACTCTTATATGGGTGTGAAGCATGGGTGATGAATGTTGCAGCGAGGAGAAGGCTGGAGGCAGTGGAGATGTCATGTCTGAGGGCAATGTGTGGTGTGAATATAATGCAGAGAATTCGTAGTTTGGAAGTTAGGAGAAGGTGCGGGATTACCAAAACTGTTGTCCAGAGGGCTGAGGAAGGGTTGTTGAGGTGGTTCGGACATGTAGAGAGAATGGAGCGAAACAGAATGACTTCAAGTGTGTATCAGTCTGTAGTGGAAGGAAGGCGGGTAGAGTCGGCCTAGGAAAGGTTGGAGGGAGGGGGTAAAGGAGGTTTTGTGTGCGAGGGGCTTGGACTTCCAGCAGGCGTGCGTGAGCGTGTTTGATAGGAGTGAATGGAGACGAATGGTTTTTAATACTTGACGTGCTGTTGGAGTGTGAGCAAAGTAACATTTATGAAGGGGTTCAGGGAAACCGGCAGGCCGGACTTGAGTCCTGGAGATGGGAAGTACAGTGCCTGCACTCTGAAGGAGGGGTGTTAATGTTGCAGTTTAAAAACTGTAGTGTAAAGCACCCTTCTGGCAAGACAGTGATGGAGTGAATGATGGTGAAAGTTTTTCTTTTTCGGGCCACCCTGCCTTGGTGGGAATCGGCCAGTGTGATAATAAATAAAATATATATATTTTATCTTATTTCTATAGTTTTATTTACAGCTTCTTCCAGTGTAAAAACGGAGAAAAAGTAAATTTTAAAAGTTGTACAAATGTTATGTCATTATCAGTAAGATGAGTTGAGTGACGTTTCAGTGGGACAATTTTTTCATCCCTAATGTTATATGTAAGTTGGAAAGAAATTCTTTACCTTTGTCAGTGATTCCCGTAAAAATTTTATTTCATATTCTATCTGGGCATTTTTATTCCTGTTCGGGACTTCTCCCCTGAAGTGTTTTAGACTATTGTTTATCCTTTTAGGGCCATTTTTGTTTATTCTAATGTCTTTGTTAAGACTACATGCAGTTTAGACAGTTTTGGACAGTATCAGATTGGCAACCATATCCAGCGCCGGTGGTCAGGTAACTCTGACGATATTTCGTAGTAAGATTACCCTAGTTTAATTACCTGTTGAGCTACTTAACCACATATCTTCTATAAAAAAGGTCTAGCCTAGACACAACTCCCAGTAATGGGAGTTGGATATAAATTTGGAATGATTATAGGAACGAATTGGTTTGTCAAAGGAGTTATAGATGAGTGGAACAAACTCAATAACAGCGGTACATTTTCATTTTATCAGTTCAAATTATATGTATGATAAATAGAATATTAATAAAGATAAATTGCATTTAGGAAAACACAGAGTGCAGTTTTAGGAAACTTTATTAAAGACAAAGGTTCACCTGCAAAAGACAAGGTTTCTTCACGTCAAGAGTGATACACCTGGGAAGTGCATACTTGAAAAGCTGGAGAAGGAAGAGTGAGCCGCTGTGATGAGAGAGATTCAGTGTGATGAATGGCTCTGACGATATACTTCGCTCAGCAACCGTATTGACAGAAGCTTCATTAATTGAAAACTTACTTTGTCTTAAAGAACAGTGTTGCGGTGGCCTGGTGGTTAACGCTCTCGCTTCACACGGTGAGGGCCTGGGTTCGATTCCCAGCCAGAGTAGAAACATTGGACGTGTTTCTTTCCACCTGTTGTCTATGTTCCCCATCAGTAAAATGGGTACCTGGGTGTTAGTCGACTGGTGTGGGTCGCATCCTGGGACACTGACCTAAGGAGGCCTGGTCACAGACCGGGCCGCGGGGGCGTTGACCCCCGGAACTCTCTCCAGATAAACCCTTACTCTTGAATGTGTCACCCTCCTTGATGAAGAGTTTGTCCCTGTGTCCATTGCATCAAGTGGCCATGAAAGCTAGAGTGTGTAACACAAGTGTTATTCAACCTGTCTACTATGGAAGGCTATTTGTGTTCGTTTATGCCTGAAGATAAGTTTCTGGTAGTTTCTCCGACACATTTTTGGCTGCCCAAACAAGAAATTTTCTAACTCTCTGCACTTTATTGTTTTTGTCCTTGGTGAGCTCCTATTAGTAGATGAATTGTTGACTGATACTTTGATGTTGACATGCATCAACTAAATTGTTAAAATCCCGGCATGCTATGGGTGGTTAAGAGTAGTCAGTGATTATTCTGAGCAGCCTATCTGCTCACTAGAGTGCCAGAAGACCAGCCATAGATGTGTTCAGCAGAAAACTCAATATGTTTGAATCACCTTTTCATTACTTGGATTTCGTCCATTTAACTGAATTTTGTATCAGCGTCAGTTGTTTTACGTATTATGGTAACTGTTACAAATTTTTTTTGGTATAATCGTGGATTCTGGCTAAATATCTTATAGAGTGTGAGGAGGCAAATCATTTTTATATAGTTTCGGACAACGTATGGATGGATACACCATTGATTTCATGAATCATGTCTCGAACATATCAGTCAACATCCTCGTAACAAGTTTAACAGTACTGAACCCTCAACACAATTCAACTTAGAATATTAAACGAATAGCACCGTTTCTTGAAGTTCTGAGCCGCACAGCTTCAGATTCCTTAGTTGTACGTTGTGATTAATACCGACAGATATGAGAGTGAGACGAATGCAGTATCAGGACACACGCTAAGGAGACATTTCGCCTGTCTGGGACTTTATCAAATCAATACAGAGAATCAAAGTTTAAGGAGCATATATAGTGGGTCATTAGTCCGGTGTTGGATGTAGGGGATGAGGAGAAATTGATTGTGCCAACTTTGGGCAGAATGAATCTGCAGAGAACATATGAAATTTTATAACCGCTGGAGTTCACTTTGATGATATTGGCAGCTACATCTAGATCAGATTCTAAACAGCTCTTATTATACTTGTCATTTCCTTTAATGACTAATTGTCGTCTTTAAAGTCCATGAGAGTGTTGCGGGAGTTGCAATGCATTGTGTATACGTTGCATAAATCATTTTTTACGAGAATATTTGTGCTTCTTGATGCAATATTCCAAGCTTGTAGAAGTCTCCTCCACGTATAGTTTGTCGCATCCTCCACAAGAAGACTGGATATGTTATCCAAAACCTAATTGACCGGTTGCATTTAGAAACTGTAACAACAAATGTAGTATCTGTACCGACAGCTTTTATGGAATGTAGACACAAGCTGTAGTTGTAGGAAACTTTATTTAGACTAGTAAATAAATAAAATTTCCTATAATTTCAATATATGACTTGAGGAGCACTGCAATAGTTCTAGTGGCCCACGACAGACAGGTTGTGATGATGGGTATTATATACCATTAATGCGATGGTAGGCAGCTCTTACCTTCACCAATCCCACCCATGTACTTGTCAAATCTAGTTTTGAACGTACCTAAAGTTCTCGCTTCAGTGACAACTAAGCCACAGGTCACCACACCAGAACATAAATCATTTCAACATCCAAACATTAGGTCGGAGGAGAGGGGAAGGGTTTAGAGGGAGAGAGATGGAGATAGATAGAGAGTGAGAGAGAGAGAGAGAGAGAGAGAGAGAGAGAGAGAGAGAGAGAGAGAGAGAGAGAGAGAGAGAGAGAGAGAGAAGGAAGGAAAAAAATCAGGTCTTGGGTCAGCCATGAGCTCGGAGGTCATAAAGTTGCGGGTGGGCAGCGTGCAAGAGCTCCCGGAGGGCCGGGGCAAATAGCCAGGCTCACCCTGTACACAGTCCCTTGTAAATCTACCCCAGACGCCTCACATATTAGACCCAAAGCCCGTAATAAAGTGAGGTGGGCAGGTAAAGCCTCCCTCGAGGGGAAGAAGGAAACCGGGGAGGGGGGATGGAAGGGGGTAAGGGAAGAGAAGGAGGAGGGGAAAGATAAGAGGAAGGGGTGAAGGGGAGTGGAGGCAACTAGGCTTTGCGTGGCTTTGTTTCGGTGTCTGGGTTGAGGAGGACGTCGGCAGGCGAGACTCCTTCAACTGTGCTGTATATAGTGTGTGTGTGTGTGTGTGTGTGTGTGTGTGTGTGTGTGTGTGTGTGTGTGTGTGTGTGTTTATTTGTGTGCGTGTGTGTGTTTTTACTCACCTAATTGTGGATGCAGGGGTCGATTCATAACTCCTGGCCCTGCCTATTCATAAGGTCCACTCTCTCCCTGCCCCAAAAACTTTATCATACGTCTTTTTAAAGCTATGTATGGACCCTGCCTCCATTACATCACTCTCCAGACTGTTCCACTTCCCGACAACTCTTTGACTGAAGAAGTGCTTCCTAACACCCATGTGACTCGTCTGAGTTTTCATCTTCCAGTTGTGACCCCCTTTGTTGTTGTGTCACATCTCTCACACATTCTATCCTTACCCACTTTGTCAATTCCCCACAGTATTTTATGTCATTAACATGTTCCCCAATCCCTCCTATCCTCCAGTGTTGTTAAGAGGTTAAGGGAACTCAACCTCTTCTCGGGACTAGTCTTGCTGCAAACCTTTGCACTTTCTCTAATTCCTTGACGTGTTTAACCAGGTGTGGGTTCCATACTGGTGCTGCATACTCCTGTATGGGTCTGACGTACACTGTACCGTGTCGTGAATGACTCCTTACATGTCGAAACGCTATTCTCAGGTTTGCCAGGCGTCCATTTGTCATATCAGGTATTAGGTTGATGATCGCTTCATGCCCCCACAGGTTGTCGCATAACAGATACCTGTTCCATAGTTTTACTTTGTCGAGTAAACTGTACACCACCAGTTAAGAATGCCTTAACCCCTAATACTGTAATTAAAATAGACTGTAAGTGCATACGCACTGAGACACACCTTGTATACACTGCTGGTTTCAGTGTATATATCGATGTTTAAAATCTATCAAGTGCATAAAGTTCCTTAAGGCTTCATATCACCAGTCAATGATACTTCAGTCTCCAAAATATGAGATTAAAGTAAACACTTATTATCATACTCTTGGTGGTAGATATATCCTTCATCGTAAAGTTGGTTAATTGGGCATAAAACCTGTCAACTACTCAAAGGATTATTAAGGCTGTATATCACCTTTTCACCACTAATCAACAATGCTTTAATTACGATTTTAGAGACTAAAGTAAACTTGGCTGATATACAATGGTGTGTATACCCTTTAGCGAAAGAGATACCCTCTCGGAATATATATACTATATATATATATATATATATATATATATATATATATATATATATATAATATATATATATATATATATATATATATATATATTATAATTATTTTATATATATATATATATATATATATATATATATATATATATATATATATATATATATATATATGTATATATGTCGTGCCGAATATGTAAAACTGGTCAATTAGCAAGAACTCATTTAAAATTAAGTCCTTTCTGAAATTTTCTCTTATACCTTTGAAGATATATTTTTTTCATTAATGTTAATGTAAAAAAAATTAATTTTGCACCAAAAGAATCTTAGAAAACTTACCTAACCTTATTATAAGAACAGCAATTTATTTTAGCCTACCCCAACTAAATATATTTTATATATGTTTACAATAACTTAGTACTAAACAAACACAATCAAATAATTTTTTTTCGTTAGGTTCAGAATGATTTTGGCGAAATTACTGCATACACAAATTTTCACTTGTCCTATATGGCAAGATGAGCGTTGCTATTTAAGCCAAGATCGCGAGTTCTGTATATATATATATATATATAATATATATATAATATATATATATATATATATATATATTCACAACACTAACACTAATCTCTGGCGGAAGGAGACTCGAACCTACGAACCTTAGAACAAGGTACACAGTGCTCTACCGCCGTACCACACTGGACCAATACCTTGACGTCCAGCCTAAGCTAGACGTTTTGGTCCAAGGCAGCCAGCATTCAGGCATGAAATGAAATAGCTAACACCACGTACCTGAATGCTGGCTGCCTAGAACCAAAACATCTAGCGTTGGCTGGGCGCCAAGGTATTGGTCCAGTGTGGTAAGACGGTAGAGCATTGCTTACCTTGTTCTAAGGTTCGTAGGTTCTAGTCTCCTTCTGCCATAGTTTATATATATATATATATAATATATATATATATATATATATGTGTTGTGTGTGTGTGTGTGTGTGTGTGTGTGTGTGTGTGTGTGTGTGTGTGTGTGTGTGTGTGTGTGTGTGTGTGTGTGTGTGTGTGTGTGTGTTGTGTAACAAAGTTGAGTAAGGATAGGTTAACACACATCTCGGGGCAGTTACAGGTAATTCGTGAATTCTGATTCGCTAGACACGTTGTTCAAGGAGGGTAGATTATTGACACCTTAGAGGTATTCCACCAGTGCTAGTCAAGTGTGTCAACAAAGTGGTGTGTCGACTTAACGGGAATAACAGGCGAGCTAATTGACGCTGTAGTGACTGATGAAATTTTGCAGAGGTTAGAAAAAGGAAATGAAAAGAAGTTGAAAATATACTTAAGACAGAAATTATGAAATGTATCTTAAGAAATATGCGCTATAAAACATATATTAGGAAATCTACACTCAAAATATACGTTCAAACAGTACGTTCAAAACTTAAGTCAGAAGACAAACATTGAAAATACACGGCAGAAAACCTACGATAAAAGCTTACATTGTAAAAATTTACTCATGAAGACATACGTTAAGACATACATGTATGTATGTGTGCGTGAGTGTGCAAATATATATTGATATCTTAAATAAGTGGAAAACCAGGAACTTGAATATAAGCCTTTGTTGCCACCCTCTGAAGTACCTGCAGACGTTCCCATATCAAGTAGCTGCAAACGTCGCTGCAGGCATCGCTGCAGACATTGCTGCAGACATTGCTGCAGACATTGCTGCAGACATTGCTGCAAACGTCACTGCAGACGTCGCTGCCTGGGAGTCAAGGTAAAGAACTTTGAGCTAGTAGAGTTTCCAAACCAACGTTCAGTATAACACACTGGTCGTAGACCGTCAGAAGAGTGACATTCACACTAGATTGTTAGTGTTTGGAAGTGAGAATGTGCGTGTGTGCGCGTGCGTGTGTGCGCGTATGTGTGCGTGTGTGTGTGCGTGTGCGCGCGTGTGCGCGCGCGTGTGTGTGTGCGCGCGTGTGTGTGCATGTATGTATGTATGTATGTATGTGTCTGTCTGTCTGTCTGTCTACGTGTATGTTCGTCCACGCAATTACACGTATCCATTTTTATTTGCGGCGGGTGGAGTCTCAGAGCCCTGACCCGCCTCTCAGTTTATTCACGGATAACTTATTTCTTGGCTCCATGGGCCCAGTCATACACATCTTTAAAAATGTGCATAGAATCCGTTTCCACCTCTTCATAATTTACATCCTTCCACATCTCAAAACCTGGATTCAGATACATTTCAATGACTAACTTCCCGCTTCAACCCTAATGCTTGTTTACGATCTAACAATGAAATTATTCTGGACATAGCATCCATGAATGATTAAATTATAGTAGTAATAGAGACAGAAGTATTATTATTAATAATAATAATATTAGTAGTAGTAGTAGTAGTAGTAATAATAGCTTTTAGTCGAGCAGACTATACTTTCATTTTCCCTGTTAAATATCCATGCATGTTTTCCACTACGTCATGATACTCGTCATCATGCAGTACTTCACTTCATGCAGGCAGAGTGGCCAGTGTTTACACTCTCCTAATTTTAAGTGTCTTAGAGAGAAATGAAGGAAAATAGACGGAACATCTAATTTTCCTCAACAGCGAGTTTGTATATATACTGACAGGTCTTGTATCTCTCTCTCTCTCTCTCTCTCTCTCTCTCTCTCTCTCTCTCTCTCTCTCTCTCTCCTCAAGGAAGGTTCCTTGATGTTGGTGAGGGGCTCTTGATTTAGGGAATTGGATCTGTGCTCCAGTTCCCCGAATTAAGCCTGAATGCCTTCCACATCCTCCCCCCCAGGCACTGTATAATCCTCCGGGTTTAGCGCTTCCCCTTGATTATAATAATAATTCTCTCTCTCTCTCTCTCTCTCTCTCTCTCTCTCTCTCTCTCTCTCTCTCTCTCTCTCTCTTTCTCTCTAATTAGTGCTAAGTATATAACATCATACACCATTTGCAATCTTAGGCAACATAAAATCAAAGCTAGATGGATCATTATATCAGGAGCGATGTATTTACAATGTCGTAACGACGTAGTGAACAACATAATTATATCATAACAGGTAGAGGCGTAATACAGCTGTCTTCAGCGCAGATTAATGGAGCGGTGAGATGCAAGCCTTCTGCCATGACGTTCTGCCCATTCACAAGATTAATGCAATGAGTGATTCATCTTAATCAGGTTAATCAGTGTCGGAGCTCAGGCAGACAGTCTCACCCTGCACTGATTTCTCGCTTGACTGAAATGTTATTCAGCCTCGTTTTGAGGCTCAGCAAACCTGTTTTCATTCTAAGACGTTAGAGTTCTCTGGCTGAGTTGGCAAAGTGGTGCTCGATGTGGAGGTCATACCTATTGATGTTTCAGTATTCATGGGTAGAGTTAAGCTCGTGGGGAACGAGAAGTAATCAGGTTTGATCAAAGAAGGAGGTTAGCTCTAATTCCTTGGCTCTAGATCACCTCACTAGCATCAGTACACCTCAGTGATGGGGATGTCTGACAGAGGATCAAGTCCCTCTATAAGAATGTTTCAGCCTGAGCAAAAGTTTTTTTTAAAATCTTTAATTGTGTTCCGAAAGATTGCATCTTCGACCTTTCATGAGCCTCGTTCTCTCTCCTCGATCTCTCGCCTCGCTCTCCTCCTCAATCTCCCGTCTTGATCTGTCAATTGGCAAGAAATGTTTCATTTCGGCTTAAAGGTTTATCACCACTCTGAAGCGTATCGCGGTCTGCTTTTTTTTTTTTTAATATTTACAGTATATACTTTTATAGTATTTTACCTCTGATTCTCTGGGTGTTGGATAAATCTTTGAGTTTTTCATTTAAAGATCTCCTTTTAGTCCCTCCTACGCCATTACTCACATTCCGTTTTCATTTTTATCCCCTTTTTAATATAAACATTTTATTGCATTTCATAATTTATTTCAAATGTTCTCGTGTGTGCATTTATATTTATGTAAGCGTGTGTGCATACTAACATGCAAGTGTGTGCGCAATAGCATTACGTAAGCGTATCTGCGCGCTGGCAATTATATAAGTGTATGTGCGCACTTACGTGTGTATAAGTGCGCATATATATAAAAGACTAGCAGGCAATAATCTGTCAGGTAAACAGATCAAGTGTGTGTTGGTTCGATAACTAGTGAGGGAGTAAACAGGTCAAGTGTAGGTTGTTAAGAACTCGACGGAGACTGTGTGTGTGTGTGTGTATAGGTGTGTGTGTGTGTGTATAGGGGTGTTTTGTGTGTGTGTGTATAGGGGTGTGTGTGTGTGTGTATAGGGTGTTTTGTGTGTGTGTATAGGGTGTGTGTGTGTGTGTATAGGGGTGTGTGTGTGTGTATAGGGGTGTGTGTGTGTACGTGTTTTTTTACGTGTTTGCGCATGTATGTGTATGTGAGTATGAGACCATTTGCGTGTGCCTGTGTTCAGGGAGAGGCAATTTTTTTTTTCAATCAAAACATTCATAAAGAAAAACCAAAGATTTTTCTCAGATTTCATACCCTTAGAATGCCACGTTCAGCGAGGCTGCAAATACTACTTACCACCCACTACATATTCTTCAGCTCTCAACACAGCTACAAAATTAAGTCAAATGTCTGTGTATATCGGTAACACCTTTTATCTGATATACGAGACACCTCTCACTTGATACATGATACACCTCTCACTTGATACATGATACACCTCTCACTTGATATACGAGACACCTCTCACTTGATACATGATACACCTCTCACTTGATATACGAGACACCTCTCACTTGATACATGATACACCTCTCACTTGATATACGAGACACCTCTCACTTGATACATGATACACCTCTCACTTGATATACGAGACACCTCTCACTTGATACTTTGATACACCTCTCACTTGATATACGAGACACCTCTCACTTGATACATGATACACCTCTCACTTGATATACGAGACTCCTCTCACTTGATACATGATACACCTCTCACTTGATACATGATACACCTCTCACTTGATACATGATACACCTCTCACTTGATACATGATACACCTCTCACTTGATACATGATACACCTCTCACTTGATACATGATACACCTCTCACTTGATACATGATACACCTCTCACTTGATACATGATACACCTCTCACTTGATACATGATACACCTCTCACTTGATACATGATACACCTCTCACTTGATACACCTCTCACTTGATACATGATACACCTCTCACTTGATACATGATACACCTCTCACTTGATACATGATACACCTCTCACTTGATACATGATACACCTCTCACTTGATACATGATACACCTCTCACTTGATACTGATACACCTCTCACTTGATACACCTCTCACTTGATACATGATACACCTCTCACTTGATACATGATGCACCTCTCACTTGATACATGATACACCTCTCACTTGATACATGATACACCTCTCACTTGATATATGATACACCTCTCACTTGATATGATACACCTCTCACTTGATATATGATGCACCTCTCACTTGATATGATGTACCTCTCACTTGATATATGATGCACCTCTCACTTGATATATGATGCACCTCTCACTTGATATATGATGCACCTCTCACTTGATATATGATGCACCTCTCACTTGATATATGATGCACCTCTCACTTGATATATGATGCACCTCTCACTTGATATATGATGCACCTCTCACTTGATATATGATGCACCTCTCACTTGATATATGATGCACCTCTCACTTGATATTTGATGCAACGATCAGCAAATACATGATATACCTCCGAGCTCATATATGGTATACCTCTTAATAGATATATATGCCCAAGCTGGAGATAAACAAGGAATTGAAACTTAAAACAAATTAGATATACTATTCATGCTCGTTCGAGTTAAGTTTTTAAACACTAAAAGAGAGAATCAAAGACAAGCTGAGTAGTAAAAACCATTAACAAAATAAAAACAGCTTAGAGAAAAATTAAAGGTTGTGATTTGAGGAGAACGAACATGGAAAGCAGGAACTGGGTAAACGGGGAAAACAAATAGCAATTTTCTCTTTTGTTAAAAAAAGGGTGGAAAAAACTGGGATAGCTCTTCATGCATACAAAGAGAGCTGCTGCCACGCACATTCTGCTGAGCATTCACATTTGCTTTCCCTATCGCACAGGCACAGATTTTTCTATTTGGACGTAGCGGGAATAGCAGCAATACATGATTTGTGAGTTAGTGAAGAGGGGAAAAAGATGACGGGAGGGACGACTGAGGGGTGGTGAGGGAGGAATGGCGAGAGGGAGAGATTCCAAGATTTCTATTAATATTCATTGGGAAACGTTAAGCCCGTTAGGTTCACATGACACCTGGGGAACGGGAGATCTTTAAGGTTTGGACCTAGGAACATAGTATCTCCAACTTCTCGAGCTTCGAATTCCTTGAGCAGCATCAAGGTAATCCCACCTTGCAAGGTGCTGTTTCTTGAGCACAAGACAGCGCTAAAACGTGTTTCCTTATTGCCAAACTTTGTACCAAAAAATATTTTTTTTATTAGCATCATTAGATACACGGCAGTGTGAGGATAACTTTTACCCAACACTTGAATACTTCCAGCAGGTCTGAAACATTCTTACGCAGACTATGGCTTCCAGCAGGTCTGAAACATTCTTATGCAGGCTATGACTTCCAGCAGGTCTGAAACATTCTTACGCAGGCTATGACTTCCAGCAGGTCTGAAACATTCTTACGCAGGCTATGACTTCCAGCAGGTCTGAAACATTCTTACGCAGGCTATGACTTCCAGCAGGTCTGAAACATTCTTACGTAGGCTATGACTTCCAGCAGGTCTGAAACATTCTTACGTAGGCTATGACTTCCAGCAGGTCTGAAACATTCTTACGTAGGCTATGACTTCCAGCAGGTCTGAAACATTCTTACGCAGGTTTATGACATCCAGCAGGTCTGAAACATTTTTACGTAGGCTATGATCCTAGCAGGTCTGGAGTTTTTTCACATTAGATATAAATTTCAGCAGGACGGGATTTTTCTCTGAGGAAATGACTTGCAGTAGGACTGGAATTTTTTATTTTATTTTATTTTTTGCTCGGGATATGACTTTCATCAGAATTGCAGATGTTGACACAATTGCATAGGATTCTTTTTCATAATGCGACCGCGTCTGTCGGGTAACACAGAAGCACCTATTTAGTGGGTAGGGGCAACAATGTGTAAGGAAAACACGCCCAGACGCTTCGCCGGCCCAAGTTATCAAAAGGTCTTACTCGAATCTAATTACAGAAATACACACGAAGAACATATAAGAAACGAGGAACACTGCAGCAGACCTATTGGCCCGTACCAGGCAAATCCTTCTCAAACCCAAACCACTACGTTTCGGTTAACTCTGTGCAAGTCTCTCTCGAATCCAACCCCTCTCGCTCGTGTCAATACGCAGAACACGAACATATAATAATGTTGAGGTCTAGGGAAGAATCACTAAATTAACACTTTTGCTGAGGAGCAACGCAAGTGGAAGCAGCCTGACATGAAAACATTAGGAGTGGGTGTAGCGTGGCGAGTAAACACGTCTTCTGCCTGAGTGGGGAATGTTGCCGCAGATTGGATTCTTGAAATGCATTCCAAGCGGAACTGCGGTCACCAATTTTCCTGGGGGACTCTAAACTCCGCAATCTGAGACGCAACGCGAAAAATGCATCCTAGAGGAGATGTATCCTGAGTTTGAAGGTGGTAGCGGATAATGTCCTTCGTAAAGGCGCGGCTTCCTGAGCAGTGGTCTCGTGTGCGTTTTCTGAACGGAATGGTTGTGCTCGTGTCCCGAGGAATTGGAGCAACCTTTCCCTCGAAGGAATAAGTCAAGTTACCTTCAACGCCTTAGACACTTTGACCTCTACTGGTTTAGCGCTTCTCCGTGAATATAAATATGGACGGAATGAATAACTAAAGTGTAAGGAACACTTGATACTGCTCAGTAATAACTCACATGGAGACAAACTCGGGAGATAAATTATCTGTATATTTCGACTCCTTTCTGGGATCCTCTTCAACAGATTTCCGTCTCTGTGTGTTATTATTGAACAATGGACGGAATGGTAGTGGTGGAGTCTACGGTCACTTGACGACTCTCTCCCCGGGACCATATACGAAAATAGCTCCACATAAAGGATAAAAAGGCACAATACCATGAGTGGAACAAAATTCAAATAGCCCACACATAGGAGACTGAAATTATGACAACGTTTCGGTCCGACCGAAACGTCGTCATAAGTTTCAGTCTCCTATGTGCGGGGGTTGGTGAGGGGCTCTTGATTTAGGGAATTGGATCTGTGCTCCAGTTCCCCAAATTAAGCCTGAATGCCTTCCACATCCCCCCCCGGGCGCTGTATAATCCTACGGTTTTAGCGCTTCCCCCTTGATTATAATAATCCTATGTGCGGGTTAACTGTGGATAGCTATACACAGCTGAACAAATTCTTAAAATGACGACTTTTCTTTACACCAAAGGTAACATATCAGCCTAATTTTGTCTTTTTTTTTAAATAATAATGTTGATTATAAGTCCAGTTCATAAAGCAGACTTATCTAAGAATTTGCATAACTATGAATCATTTTTTAAGCTTTGGACAGTCATAGGGTGAGCTTCATTCTTGTTTCTATTATATTTGTTTATATAAACCATAGTACATTGTATATATTCTGATAATTGGTGTATGTTTGTTTTGAGGTGCAGGCGCTGATAGCAGCGGTGTGAAATCCCTTAGATAGGTGAATATCTTCCAGTTGTAGGGATTTAATTATCCTTCTGTGGTACAGTAACCTGCAGCCTGAAATACTTCTACTTGAAAGGCTTTAAACTTAATAAACGAACCAATCTGAACTTTTACAACTTTTAAAAAACTGGCCTGGAGTTTTACGACTCACTTGCCATGGGTTCTAATCCACATCCGTACAGTGGTTTGTTGGTACTCGTGTTATTATGATTTCGTGAGTCATCATTATTGTGTTTTTCAAACCTTGTAACACCTAGCTTCAGCTGGCCAGCAGATAGTAAGGTACTTCACGGGGGACCATCACAGAAAGACCCGTGTCGGGCGACATACACAGAGAACAACATGGAGAAAGGAGACATGATTATATTCTATCAGGATTCCATGACAGGAGAGAGCAACAAGCAGCATGCTAATTCAAATTCAAAGTTTATTCTCTATAAAGATTACAATGTTGAATTTACAGAATTTGGTTGTTGTGTGGTTTACATGTAGTTAAATAATGATTACAGAGTGTATCACTAGAACGCCTAGCATGGCTAGGCATTTCGGGCAGACTTAGTTTAATTCTTTATTTTAAAATATTACAAATTATGAGGTAAGTTGGTATTATGGCTAAGTGACTAAATACTAGTTTGTGAGTTTAGCAATGTGAATGCTTTTGTTTTGGCACAGTACATAGTTTCAGTATTGGATTATCATAGGATTCATTATTTTAAGATTGAGATTAATATTTCTGTTTATGGTCAAATGAGTGAGTGAGTGTAAGTGTGAACCACCAGGTGGTATTCATGTAGTTAGTTGATGGGGTGTATCAGGGAGATGAGATGTTTTCTAATGGTAGTTTTGAAGGTGATGAATGTGTCTGCAGTTCTAGAGTTCTCAGGTAGGGTGTTCCAGATTTTAGGGCCTTTGACATACATTGAATTTTTGTAAAGGTTTAGTCGGACACGGGGAATGTCGTAGAGATGTTTGTGTCTGGTGTTGTGCCTGTGGGTTCTGTCACAACTATCAAGAAAGCGTTTTAGGTCAAGGTTGATATTGGAGTTTAAGGTCCTGTAGATGTAGATTGCACAGTAGTAAGTGTGGATGTACTGAACAGGGAGTAAGTTTAGATCTATGAAGAGTGGGGGGGGGGGGTGTTGCCAGGGATGGGATTTAGTGATTATTCTTACTGCAGCTTTTTGTTGGGTTATTATTGGCTTTAGGTGTGTTGCTGCAGTTGATCCCCAAGCACAAATAGCATAGGTGAGGTATGGATAAATAAGTGAGTGGTATAGTGTGAGAAGGGCATTTTGCGGCACGTAGTATCGTATCTTGGAGAAGATCCCAACCGTTTTGGATACTTTTTTGGTTATGTGTTGGATATGGGTGCTGAAATTCAGGTTGTTGTCAAGGTATAGGCCTAGGAATTTGCCCTCATTATGTCTGGTAATTAGAGTGTTGTCGATCTTAATGTTAATTTGTGCATCTCCTGCTCTGCTACCAAAACTAATACAGTAGGTTTTGTCAGTGTTAAGCGTAAGTTTATTGGCTGTCATCCAAGTCGATATTTTGATCAGCTCCTCGTTAACAATGGTGTTGAGGGTGGCAAATTAGGGTGGAGAGATGACATAAGTCGTGTCGTCAGCAAAGAGAATGGGTTTCAGGTGTTGGGATACGTTTGGAAGATCATTGATGTATATGAGGAAGAGCAGGGGACCAAGGACACTTCCCTGCGGAACTCCAGTATCAAGTGGCCGTGTTGTTGATGCTGTGTCTTTAATGGTGACATACTAATACCTATTAGTAAGGTAAGATTTGAAATAAGCAAGCGCATGGCCTCTTATACCGTAATGGTCAAGTTTGTGGAGTAGGATGTCGTGGTCTACTGTGTCAAAAGCTTTTCTTTAGGTCAATAAAAATTCCTAGTGGATATTCCTTATTTTCCAATGCTGTGTAAAGCAGATCTAGCATTTTTATGATTGCATCATTAGTGCTTTTATTTTTCCTGAATCCAAATTGGCAGGGGTTGAGTATGGTTTGTGTTGTTATAAATGAATATAGTCTCCTGTGCACGAGTTTCTCAAAGATTTTGGATAGTAATGGAAAGTTTGATATTGGCCTATAGTTGTTTAAGTCTGTAGGGTCACCACCTTTATGTATTGGTGTAACCCTTGCCATCTTGAGTAGTTTCAGGAAGGTGCTAGTTTTTAGTGACTTGTTAAAAAGTAATGAAATAGCATGCGAAAGGATATGGGCCGCTCGCTAGAGGAAGAACTTGATTATACACATTAAGTTAAAGACGGAAGATGTAGATGATCAACTGAAATTGTATAATGATTACAGGTTACTACAACTTAGTTATCCCACGAAGAAATTTTCCAGTGAGAGCTCGATAATTAACTCGGTATTAATCTCATTATAAGATCCAGCGTGCGGATGATTGGCCAGGGATAATTATAAGTGCCAGCATGAGGATGATTGGCCAGGGATAATTATAAGTGCCAGCATGAGAATGATTGGCCAGGGATAATTATAAGTGCCAGCATGAGAATGATTGGCCAGGGATAATTATAAGTGCCAGCATGAGGATGATTGGCCAGGGATAATTATAAGTGCCAGCATGAGGATGTTGGCCAGGGAATATTTATAAGTGCAGCTGAGGATGATTGGCCGGGGATAATTATATATATATATATTATATATATATATATATTATATATTTATAAAATATTTTAATATTTATATATTATTATATATATATATTATGAAGGATGTTTGGTCAGGTAATAAAGAGTGTCAACATTAGGATGATTAAAAAGGGATCATTAAAAGTGCCAGCTTAAGGATGATATATTAATAAAAAACACACACAAAAACAAATACAAACACACACACAGCAATTATATTATTTTTTATAATATGTATCAATAACAACACTGCGACTAGGCCGAGGACTCGAACCCTTGTCGTTTCGGCTCGCCTCTTTGGTTAGCAAAAAATCATATGATGCCTCAAACCCCACAAAACCCACAAGATCCTACATGAATCACGCACCAGCAGAGCTAAGTGTTTTACTGTGATCCGAGGACATACGGTGGTGTGGGTGCCTCTGAGCTAATTTCATTTATTCAACGTTTGCTGTACTAGCCTCACGAGCAGTATATATATTATTGTAACACAGACGGTGGTATAACCATCAAAAAGAAGCTGGGAAAAATGGGCCCGTAATTCCTTGGTTGTGGAACTACATTTAAGGGCAGTCCAACGTATTCGTATAAGAGTCCGATTTTTTGGCTATGTGCAATTGCCTCAACTGTAAACGAATCTAATTTGAAGAATCCGCCACTGTTATTTTTTAATGAGCGCTTATCATGCTTTATAATTTTTGATTCTTCAATATTTGTTCAGCCAAAAGGAACAAGGAACAATGACTCTTTCTTCCGACCAGTTTGTCAGGTTATTGCAATCTCTAATGTTGCTGAAAATCGCAATCGATTCCTGTGCAGTACGTATGGAATAAGGGTGTTGTGATATCCTGCACATAATATGACCCCTGGGGAGGTAAATACTTTCAGAAATACATATATGTGATTCCTTACCTACCCTAAGGTCTGTTGATCTCTACTAAAATTTCTGGTCATGCGAAAGGTCGACCAGCCAAGAGAATATAAACAATATGGATGCTTTTCTGATTTTTCTGTACTCACGTGCTTGTACTCGCCTATTTGTGGTTGCAGGGGTCGATACATAGCTCCTGGCCCCGCCTCTTCACTGGTCGCTACTAGGCCCTCCCTTTCCCTGCTCCATGAGCTTTATCATTCCTCATCTTAAAACTGTGTGTGGTTCCTGCCTCCACTACATCACTTGCCAGACTATTCCACTTCCTAACAACTATATTATCAAAGAAGTACTTTCCAACATCTCTCTGACTCGTGTGAATCTTTAGCTTCCAATTGTGACCCCTTGTTTCTGTGTCCAATCTTCGGAACATCCTGTCTGTGTCCACCTTGTCAATTCCTCGCAGTATTTTGTATGTCTTTATCGTTGTGTGTGTGTGTCTGTGTGTGTGTGTGTGTGTGTGTGTGTGTGTGTGTGTGTGGTTGTTTGTATGTATTTGTGAGTGTTCACGTATTTGTATTCTAATAACCTATGCAGTGAATGCTCGTTTGACAAATCCAAGAACTTAGAGGGATCTCAACAATCACTCGCTGTCCTATATACGACACGCCAGGCTCATCTTGGAGTAGAGTATGTAGCATCTGCATGAAACGAAACCAGATACAGTATGTTATGAAACTGGCGAAAACGCAGAGGCATGTAACAGATTAGTTCCAGAGCTACTGTGAACGAGATATTAAGAGAGGCTTAGTGAATTGAACCTGATGACATTCGAGGATAGAATGTGATGTAGACGAACCGTCTCACAAAATATCAGGTCACTGTAGGACCTGTTTACCCATTGCTAATCTGCCTCACCCTGGCCGCATCGGGAAGTGTGAAAATCTGGCAATCTCAGGACGGAACATGTGTGTATGGGCCCTCAGATCTTTTGTTCGAGAGGGGAGATCTCAGAGAGGATAGGGGGAGGGTGAGTTGTATGGCAATATAAGCTGACGGAAGCTTGCTGGGAGTTTGTGATTGTCCCGTGTGGTCTTGGGACCTGTGGCTAGATGCTGACGAGTCACTTGGGAACCTCGTCTGTCTCCAAGTAATTGGGATCGAGTCCTGCTGACTGAAATCTTGCTCTGTATATACCCGCTGTTTCTGCGTGGTGCCTGATGTTGTATTAGATCCAAAAAATCGCAAGTGTTACTATGTAATCGCGCGTTTTTTCCCCTGTTCGAGTGCGGTTTCTCAGGTTTATGCAGTATACATAGTAACACTTGCGAGTTTCTTAGGATAACATATATACTAACATCAGTGCACCACGCAGAAACAAGCGGGTATATACAGAGCAAGATTTCAGTCAGCAGGACTCGATCCCAATTACTTGGAGACAGACGAGGTTCCCAAGTGACTCGTCAGCATCTAGCCACAGGTCCCAAGACCCACACGGGACAATCACAACTCCCAGCAAGCTTCCGTCAGCTTATATTGCCATACACTCACCCTCCCCCTATCCTCTCTGAGATCTCCCCTCTCGAACAAAAGATCTGAGGGCCCATAACACACATGTTCCGTCCTGAGATTGCCAGATTTTCACACTTCCCCGATGCGGCCAGGGTGAGGCAGATTAGCAATGGGTAAACAGGTCCTACAGTGACCTGATATTTTGTGAGACGGTTCGTCTACATCACATTCTATCCTCGAATGTCATCAGGTTCAATTCACTAAGCCTCTCTTAATATCTCGTTCACATTAGCTCTGGAACTAATCTGGTTACATGCCTCTGCGTTTTCGCCAGTTTCATAACATACTGTATCTGGTTTCGTTTCATGCAGATGCTACATACTTACTCCAAGATGAGCCTGGCGTGTCGTATATAGGACAGCGAGTGATTGTTGAGATCCCTCTAAGTTCTTGGATTTGTCAAACGAGCATTCACTGCATAGGTTATTAGAATACAAATACGTGAACACTCACAAATACATACATACACACACACACACACACACACACACACACACACACACACAGACACACACACACACGATAAAGACATACAAAATACTGCGAGGAATTGACAAGGTGGACACAGACAGGATGTTCCGAAGATTGGACACAGAAACAAGGGGTCACAATTGGAAGCTAAAGATTCACACGAGTCAGAGAGATGTTGGAAAGTACTTCTTTGATAATATAGTTGTTAGGAAGTGGAATAGTCTGGCAAGTGATGTAGTGGAGGCAGGAACCACACACAGTTTTAAGATGAGGAATGATAAAGCTCATGGAGCAGGGAAAGGGAGGGCCTAGTAGCGACCAGTGAAGAGGCGGGGCCAGGAGCTATGTATCGACCCCTGCAACCACAAATAGGCGAGTACAAGCACGTGAGTACAGAAAAATCAGAAAAGCATCCATATTGTTTATATTCTCTTGGCTGGTCGACCTTTTGCATGACCAGAAATTTTAGTAGAGATCAACAGACCTTAGGGTAGGTAAGGAATCACATATATGTATTTCTGAAAGCATTTACCTCCCCAGGGGTCATATTATGTGCAGGATATCACAACACCCTTATTCCATACGTACTGCACAGGAATCGATTGCGATTTTCAGCAACATTAGAGATTGCAATAACCTGACAAACTGGTCGGAAGCAAGAGTCATTGTTCCTTGTTCCTCTTGGCTGAACAGAATATTGAAGAATCAGAAATTATAAAGCATGATAAGCGCTCATTATAGAATAACAGTGGCGGATTCTTCAAATTAGATTCGTTTACAGTTGAGGCAATTGCACATAGCCAAAAAATCGGACTCTTATACGAATACGTTGGACTGTCTTAAATGTAGTTCCACACCAAGGAATTACGGCCTATTTTTCCCGCTTCTTCTGATGGTTATACCACTCGTCTGTGGTTACAATAATATATATACTGCTCGTGGAGGCTAGTACAGCAAACGTTGAATAAATGAAATTAGCTCAGAGGCACCCACACCACCGTATGTCCTCGGATCACAGTAAAACACTTAGCTCTGCTGGGTGCGTGATTCATGTAGGATCTTGTGGTTCTGTGGGTTAGAGCATCATATGATTTTCGCTAACCATGAGGCGAGCCGAAACGACATGGGTTCGAGTCCTCGGCTAGTCGCAGTGTTGTTATTGATACATATATTATACATATATATAATGTGCGTGTGTGTGTGTTTGTATGTGTTTTTGTGTGTGTTTATATTAATATATCATCCTTAAGCTGGCACTTTTAATGATCCCTGTTTAATCATCCTAATGTTGACACTCTTGATTATCCCTGACCAATCATCTTCATATATTATATATATATATATATATATATATATATATATATTATATATATATAATATATATATATATATATATATATATATATATATAATTATATGGATATATCCTATGATTATAATTATCCCCGGCCAATCATCCTCATGCTGGCACTTATAATTATCCCTGGCCAATCATCCTCATGCTGGCACTTATAATTATCCCTGGCCAATCATCCTCATGCTGGCACTTATAATTATCCCTGGCCAATCATTCTCATGCTGGCACTTATAATTATCCCTGGCCAATCATCCTCATGCTGGCACTTATAATTATCCCTGGCCAATCATCCGCACGCTGGATCTTATAATGAGATTAATACCGAGTTAATTATCGAGCTCTCACTGGAAAATTTCTTCGTGGGATAACTAAGTTGTAGTAACCTGTAATCATTATACAATTTCAGTTGATCATCTACATCTTCCGTCTTTAACTTAATGTGTATAATCAAGTTCTTCCTCTAGCGAGCGGCCCATATCCTTTCGCATTTCTATTTCATTACTTTTTAACAAGTCACTAAAACTAGCACCTTCCGAAACTACTCAAGATGGCAAGGGTTACACCAATACATAAAGGTGGTGACCCTACAGACTTAAACAACTATAGGCCAATATCAAACTTTCCATTACTATCCAAAATCTTTGAGAAACTCGTGCACAGGAGACTATATTCATTTATAACAACACAAACACATACTCAACCCTGCCAATTTGGATTCAGGAAAAATAAAAGCACTAATGATGCAATCATAAAAATGCTAGATCTGCTTTACACAGCATTGGAAAATAAGGAATATCCACTAGGAATTTTTATTGACCTAAGAAAAGCTTTTGACACAGTAGACCACGACATCCTACTCCACAAACTTGACCATTACGGTATAAGAGGCCATGCGCTTGCTTATTTCAAATCTTACCTTACTATAGGTATTAGTATGTCACCATTAAGACACAGCATCAACAACACGGCCACTTGATACTGGAGTTCCGCAGGGAAGTGTCCTTGGTCCCCTGCTCTTCCTCATATACATCAATGATCTTCCAAACGTATCCCAACACCTGAAACCCATTCTCTTTGCTGACGACACGACTTATGACATCTCTCACCCTAATCTTGCCACCCTCAACACCATTGTTAACGAGGAGCTGATCAAAATATCGACTTGGATGACAGCCAATAAACTTACGCTTAACACTGACAAAACCTACTGTATTATGTTTGGTAGCAGAGCAGGAGATGCACAAATTAACATTAAGATCGACAACACTCTAATTACCAGACATAATGAGGGCAAATTCCTAGGCCTATACCTTGACAACAACCTGAATTTCAGCACCCATATCCAACACATAACCAAAAAAGTATCCAAAACGGTTGGGATCTTCTCCAAGATACGATACTACGTGCCGCAAAATGCCCTTCTCACACTATACCACTCACTTATTTATCCATACCTCACCTATGCTATTTGTGCTTGGGATCAACTGCAGCAACACACCTAAAGCCAATAATAACCCAACAAAAAGTGAGAAAGAAATACTAAATCCACCCTGGCAAAACCCCCCCCCACTTTCTAGATCTAAATTACTCCCTGTTAGTACACCCACTTACTACTGTGAAATCTACTCTCGGCCCCTTAAATCCAATATCACCTTAAATAAAACGCTTTCTTGATAGTTTGCAAACCCACGGGACAACACCAGACACAAAACCTCTACGACTTCCCCGTGTCCGACTAAACCTTTACAAAATTCAAGTATGTAAAAGGCCCCTTTAAAAATCTGGAAACCCTCCCTGGAAACTCTAAAAAGGGCAGACAATTCTCCTCAAAATCCCATTATAAAAAAACTCATCCCCTTACCCCCCATAAACAAAAATACATGAATACCACCTTGTGGTTCCCCTTAAAATCACTCATTTTTGACCAAAAAAACAGAATTTTAATTCAATAAAAAAAATAAGAATCCTTGATACTAAAATACTAAAATTTTGTACTGTCCCGAAACAAAGCTTTCACATTGCAAAACCCTCACAAATTGTATTTAGTCCTTAGCCATAATACCAATTTCCCTAAAATTGTTATTTTAAAAAAAAGAATTAAAACTAAGTCCCCCCAAAATGCCTAGCCGCTAGGCGTTCTAGTGGTCACTTGTATAATTTTTTAAAATACTGTAAACCAACAACAACCAAATTCTTTAAATTAACTTTGTAATCTTTATGGGAAAAAACTTTTGAATTTGAATTTGAAATTGCATGCTGCTTGTTGCTCCTCCTGTCATGGAATCCTGATAGAATATAATCATGTCCCTTTCTCTATGTTGTTCTCTGTGTATGTCGCCCGACGGGTCTTTTTGTGTGGTCCCCGTGAAGTACCTTATATCTGTGGCCAGTGAAGCAGGTGTTACAGGTTTTAAAAACAATAAAGTGACTCACGAAATCATAATAACACGAGTCCAACAAACCACTGTAGGATGGGTTAGAACCCATGGCAAGTGAGCGTAAAACTCCAGGCCGTTTTTTAAAAGTTGTAAAAATTTAGATTGGTTGTTTATTAAGTTTAAAAACCTTTCAAGTGAAGTATTTCAGGGGGCAGGTTATGTACCCCAAAGGAATTAATTCCAAACTGGAGTTTTTCCCTATCTAAGGATTTCACCCCGTGTATCAGGCCCCGCACCTCAAAACAACTTTCACCAATTTTCAGAATATATACAATGTACTATGGTTTATATAAACAAATATAATAGAAACAAGAATGAAGCTCACCCTAAGACTGTCCAACGCTTAAAAAATGATTCATAGTTATGCAAATTCTTAGATAAGTCTGCTTTATGAACTGGACTTATAATCAACATTATTATTAAAAATAAGACAAAATTAGGCTGATATGTTACCTTTGGTGTAAAGAAAAGTCGTCATTTTAAGAATTTGTTCAGCTGTGTATAGCTATCCACAGTTAACCCGCACATAGGATTATTATTATAATCAAGGGGGAAGCGCTAAAACCGTAGGATTATACAGCGCCCGGGGGGGGGGATGTGGAAGGCATTCAGGCTTAATTTGGGGAACTGGAGCACAGATCCAATTCCCTAAATCAAGAGCCCCTCACCAACCCCCGCACATAGGAGACTGAAACTTATGACGACGTTTCGGTCGGACCGAAACGTTGTCATAATTTCAGTCTCCTATGTGTGGGCTATTTGAATTTTGTTCCACTCATGGTATTGCGCCTTTTTATCCTTTATGTGGAGCTATTTTCGTATATGGTCCCGGGGAGAGAGTCGTCAAGTGACCGTAGACTCCACCACTACCATTCCGTCCATTGTTCAATAATAACACACAGAGACGGAAATCTGTTGAAGAGGATCCCAGAAAGGAGTCGAAATATACAGATAATTAATCTCCTGAGTTTGTCTCCATGTGAGTTATTATTGAGCAGTATCAAGTGTTCCTTACACTTTAGTTATTCATTCCGTCCATATTTATATTCACGGAGAAGCGCTAAACCAGTAGAGGTCAAAGTGTCTAAGGCGTTGAAGGTAACTTGACTTATTCCTTCGAGAGAAAGGTTGCTCCAATTCCTCGGGACACGAGCACAACCATTCCGTTCAGAAAACGCACACGAGACCACTGCTCAGGAAGCGGCGCCTTTACGAAGGACATTATCCGCTACCACCTTCAAACTCAGGATACATCTCCTCTAGGATGCATTTTTCGCGTTGCGTCTCAGATTGCGGAGTTTAGAGTCCCCCAGGAAAATTGGTGACCGCAGTTCCGCTTGGAATGCATTTCAAGAATCCAATCTGCGGCAACATTCCCCACTCAGGCAGAAGACGTGTTTACTCGCCACGCTACACCCACTCCTAATGTTTTCATGTCAGGCTGCTTCCACTTGCGTTGCTCCTCAGCAAAAGTGTTAATTTAGTGATTCTTCCCTAAAACCTCAACATTATTATATGTTCGTGTTCTGCGTATTGACACGAGCGAGAGGGGTTGGATTCGAGAGAGACTTGCACAGAGTTAACCGAAACGTAGTGGTTTGGGTTTGAGAAGGATTTGCCTGGTACGGGCCAATAGGTCTGCTGCAGTGTTCCTCGTTTCTTATATGTTCTTCGTGTGTATTTCTGTAATTGGATTCGAGTAAGACCTTTTGATAACTCGGGCCGGCGAAGCGTCTGGGCGTGTTTTCCTTACACATTGTTGCCCCTACCCACTAAATAGGTGCTTCTGTGTTACCCGACAGACGCGGTCGCATTATGAAAAAGAATCCTATACAATTGTGTCAACATCTGCAATTCTGATGAAAGTCATATCCCGAGCAAAAAATAAAATAAAATAAAAAATTCCAGTCCTACTGCAAGTCATTTCCTCAGAGAAAAATCCCGTCCTGCTGAAATTTATATCTAATGTGAAAAAACTCCAGACCTGCTAGGATCATAGCCTACGTAAAAATGTTTCAGACCTGCTGGAAGTCATAGCCTGCGTAAGAATGTTTCAGACCTGCTGGAAGTCATAGCCTACGTAAGAATGTTTCAGACCTGCTGGAAGTCATAGCCTACGTAAGAATGTTTCAGACCTGCTGGAAGTCATAGCCTACGTAAGAATGTTTCAGACCTGCTGGAAGTCATAGCCTACGTAAGAATGTTTCAGACCTGCTGGAAGTCATAGCCTGCGTAAGAATGTTTCAGACCTGCTGGAAGTCATAGCCTGCGTAAGAATGTTTCAGACCTGCTGGAAGTCATAGCCTACGTAAGAATGTTTCAGACCTGCTGGAAGTCATAGCCTGCGTAAGAATGTTTCAGACCTGCTGGAAGTCATAGCCTGCGTAAGAATGTTTCAGACCTGCTGGAAGTCATAGCCTGCATAAAAATGTTTCAGACCTGCTGGAAGTCATAGCCTGGATAAAAATGTTTCAGACCTGCTGGAAGCCATAGTCTGCGTAAGAATGTTTCAGACCTGCTGGAAGTATTCAAGTGTTGGGTAAAAGTTATCCTCACACTGCCGTGTATCTAATGATGCTAATAAAAAAAATATTTTTTGGTACAAAGTTTGGCAATAAGGAAACACGTTTTAGCGCTGTCTTGTGCTCAAGAAACAGCACCTTGCAAGGTGGGATTACCTTGATGCTGCTCAAGGAATTCGAAGCTCGAGAAGTTGGAGATACTATGTTCTTAGGTCCAAACCTTAAAGATCTCCCGTTCCCCAGGTGTCATGTGATCCTTACGGGCTTAACGTTTCCCAATGAATATTAATAGAAATCTTGGAATCTCTCCCTCTCGCCATTCCTCCCTCACCACCCCTCAGTCGTCCCTCCCGTCATCTTTTTCCCCTCTTCACTAACTCACAAATCATGTATTGCTGCTATTCCCGCTACGTCCAAATAGAAAAATCTGTGCCTGTGCGATAGGGAAAGCAAATGTGAATGCTCAGCAGAATGTGCGTGGCAGCAGCTCTCTTTGTATGCATGAAGAGCTATCCCAGTTTTTTCCACCCTTTTTTTTAAAAAAAAAAAAAAATTTGGCTTATTTGTTTCCCCTTTTTCCCAAGGTTTCCTTTTGTTTTCCCCTTTTTGTTCTCCTAAAATCAAAACCCTTTAAATTTTTTCTCTAAGCTTTTTTTTTATTTTTTTAAAGGGGTTTTTACTACTCCTTGTTTTTGTTTTCTCTTTTTTAGTTTTTAAAAATTTAAATCGAACGAGCAAAATTAGTATTTTCAAATTTTTTTTTTAAGTTTAAAAACCCTTTGTTTTTCTCCTGTTGGGGCATAAAAATCTTTTAAAAGAGGTTTACCATATATGGGGCCGGGGAAATATCATGTTTTTGTTACTTTGGATCAAATATCAAGTGAGAGGGGCACCCATATTCAAGGAGGGTGCATCTTATATCAAGTGAGGTGCTTTTCTTTATCAAGGGGAAAAGGTGCATCAAAATCAAGTGAGAGGTGCTCTTTATATAAGTGAGAGGTGCTTTCTATATAAAGTGAGAGGTGCATCATTATCAAGTGGGGGGTTCATAAATATAAAAAGGTGGGGGGTTTGTTTTCATATATCAAGGGGATGGTGCATCTTATTAAAGGGTGAAGGGGGGGGAATCATATATCAATGAGAGGTGCATCATTATAAAAGTGAGGGGTTTGCATCAATATCAAGTGGAGGGGCATCATAAAATCAAGTGAGAGGTGCATCTATATCAAGTAAAGAGGTTCATCTTTTAAAATAAGTGAGAGGTGCATCAATATCAAGTGAGGGGTTTGCATCATTTATCAAGTGAGGGGTTTGCATCATTTTACCCATGAGAGGGAATCATATATCAAGTGAGGGTGCATCATATATCAATGAAGGTCATCATATATAAAGTGAGAGGTTGCATCATATATCAAGTGAGGGGTGCATCAATATCAAGTAAGGGGGCTCTTTATATCGGGGGAGGGTGCATCATTATCAAGTGGGGGTTTGCATCTTATATCAAGTGAGGGGGGTGCTTTCAAAATATCAAGTGAGAGGTGCATCTTAAATCAAGTGAGAGGTGCATCATTTTAAAGTGAGGGTGCATTTAAAATCAAGTGAGAGGTGCTTTATTATTTTCAATTGAGAGGTGTATCATACCAAGTGAGATTTTGTACATATAAAGGGGGAAAAAGGGTGCATAAATTATAAATTTGAAAAGGTGGAACATTACAAGTGAGAGGTGCTCTTATATCAAGTGAGAGGGCATCATATATCAAGTGAGGTGCATCATAATCAAGTGAGGGGGTGCATCATTTATAAAGGGTGAGAGGTGCATCATATATCAATGAGAGGTGCATCATAAAACAAGTGAGAGGTGCATAAATTTTTCAAGTGAGGGGGTGCATAATATACAAGTGAGGGGTGCACCCTATACAAGTGAGGGGGTTTTATAAATCAAGTAGGGGTTTTGCACAAATAAAAAGTGAGATGCATCATATATCAAGTAAAGGGGTTGAAATCATATAAAAGTGAGAGGTGCATCATATACAAGTGAGAGGTGCATCTTAAAAAAAAAAAAGGTGAGAGGTGCCCATATTAAGTGAGGGTGCATCTATATAAAAGGGGAGGGGTGAAACCATATATAAAGTGAGAGGTGAAATCATATCAAGTGAGGGGTGTATCATATCAAGTGAGAGGTGCATCATTTCAAGTGAAGAAATGCATCAAATATAAATGAAGGTTTCTTATACCCCAAGTAAAGAGGTGAAAACCCCAATTTTATCAAGGGGAGAGGGGAAACATAAAATCAAGTGAGAGGTGCATCATTTATCAAGTGAGAGGTGCATAAATAAAATCAATTTGAGAGGTGTCTTATGTACCCAAGTAAAGAGGTGCATCATGTATAAAGTGGAGGTGTTCATGTATCAAGTGAGAGGTCATCATGTATCAAGTGAGAGGTGCATCATATTTCAATTTGGAGGGGTGCATAAATTTATACAAGTGAGGTGAAACTTAAATCAAGTAAAAGGTGCATCTTTATATCAAGTGAGAGGTGCATCATATTTCAATGAGAGGGTGCCATTATCAATTTGAGAGGTGCATCATATATCAAGTAGAGGTGCATTTTAAAACAAGGGAGAGGTGCATCTAAAACAAGTGAGAGGTGCTTCATTATCAAGTGAGAGGTGCCATCATATTTAAAGGTGGAGGTGCATCATATTAAAAGTGAGAGGTAAATCATTTATAAAGTGAGGGGTTTCCCATCAAAAATCAATGAGGGGGCATTTATATAAAGTGGGGGTTTGCATCTTTTTTTCAAGTGAGATTGAAAATTTTATCAAGGAGAGGTCATCATTTATCAAGTGAGGGGTTTGCTCATAAAAACAAGTGAGAGGTGCATCATATATCAATGAGAGGTGTATCAAATAAAGTGAGAGTGTTTCATTTTCAAGTGGGAGGGCATCTTTACCCAAGTGAGAGGTGCACATATATAAGTGAGAGGTGCATCTTTTTAAATTTGGGGTGATCATATATCAAGTGGGGGTCATCATTTTAAAAAATGAGGGGTGCATCATTATAAATTTGAGAGGTGCATCATATTTCAAGGTGAAGGTGCTTATTTTCAAGTGAGGGTGCATCAAATATCAATTGAGAGGTGTTTAATATATCAAGTGAGGGGGCATAAAATTTTATAAAGTGAGAGGGCATCATTTTTCAAGTGAGAGGTGTATCATTTCAATTAGATTTGCATCATTATCAATTTAAGGTTTTTTCCTTATATCAAGTGAGGGGGTGCATCATATATCAGTGAGGGTGCATAAATTATCAGTGGGGGTTTCCCCCATCAAATCAAGTGAGGGGTGCATCTTTAATAAAGTGAGGGGTGCATAATATATCAATTTGAGGGGTCCCATCTTTTATCAAGGAGAGGTGTATCTATCAAGTGAAGGTGTTTCAAAACAAGTGAAGGTGTATAAATCAATTGAGGGTCCCTAAATTATAAAGTGAGAAATGAAATAATATATCAAGGGGAGGGGTGCATCATTATCAAGTGAGAGGTGCATCATATATCAATGAGAGGGATCATATATCAAGTGAGAGGGAAATCATATACCCAAGGGGAAAAGGTGCATAATAAAACAAGTGAGAGGTGAAAACCGTTCAAGTGAGAGGTGTATTGTTTTCAAGGGAAGGTGTATCGGGAAATAAAGGGGAAGGGTTTTATCATGTATAAAGTGAAGGTATCATGAATCAAGTGAGAGGTGTATCTTGAAACAAGTGAGAGGTTATCTTTGTATCAATGAGGGGTGAAACATGTTTTAAGTGAGAGGTGTCTCGTTTTTTAAAGTGAGAGGTGTTCAGTATCAAGTGAAAAGGTTTTATCATGTTTCGGGAGAAGGTGTATAAGAAACAAGTGAGGGTGAATCAGTACCCAAAGGGGAAAAGGGGTATCATGTATAAGTAAGAGGTGCTCTTATATAAAGTGAGAGGTGTATCTTGTATCAAGGAGAGGTGTCCGTATATCAGTGAGGGGGAGGGATCATGATAAAAGTGAGAGGGGTATCTTTATCAAGGGGGAGGTGTATCAGTACAAGTGAGAGGTGTATCATGTATCAAGTGAGGGGTGTTCATGTATCAAGTGAGGGGGTGTATCATGTATCAAGTGAGGGGGTGTATAAAGTACCAATGAGGGGTTTGTATCATGTATCAAGTGAGAGGTGTATAAAGTATCAAGGGAAGGTGTATCATGTTTTTTTTGGGGGTTTGTATCATTATCAAGTGAGGGGGGGTGTATCATGTATAAAGGAGAGGTGTATCATTATCAATTTGGGAGGGTGTTTCATTACCCGGTGAGGGGTGTATCATTTTATCAAGTGAGGGGTTTGTTTCATGTATAAAAGGAGGGGGTTTTCCCATGTTTAAGTGAGAGGTTATAATTTTACCCAAGTGAGAGGTGTATCAGAATCAAGTGAGAGGTTTTCCGGGTATATTAAAAGGGAGAGGTTATAATGTATCAAGTGAGAGGTTGCTCGTATATCAATAAAAGGGGGTTAAACCGATATACACAGACTTTTTATTTAAATTTTGTTGCTGTGTTGAGAGCTGAAGAATATGTAGGGGGGGTAAGTAGTATTTGACCCTTTCGCTGAAGGGATTTTTAAGGGGTAGAAATCTGAAAAAAATCTTTGGTTTTTTTTAAATGAAGTTTGTTTGAAAAAAAAAATTGCCTTCCCTGAAAAAAAGGCACACGCAAAGGGACTCTTCTGGAACATACACATACATGCGCAAACACTTTAAAAAAACACGTACACCATACACAAAAAACCCCTTTTAAAACACACACACACCCCTATCCCACACACACACACACAGCCCCCGTCGGTTTTTAAACCCCCCCCAAAACTTGCCCTTTTTTTACCCCCTCACTTTTAAATCAAACCCAAAACAACATTTTGATCTGTTTCCCTGAAGTTTATTGCCTGCTAGCTTTTATATTTGCCCCACTTTTTCCCACGAAAGTGCGCACATACATTTAAAATTTTGGCCAGCCGCGATACGCTTACAAATTTGCTTTTGCGCACCCCCACGGATTTTTGTTTGAAACACACGCTTACAAAAATATAATGCACCACGAGAACATTTGAAAAAAAATTATGAAATCAAAAAAATTTTTATTTTAAAAAAAGGGGTTTTAAAAATGAAAAGGGAATGTGAAAAATGGGTGGGAGGGACAAAAAGGGAGACCCTTTAAAATGAAAAACTCAAAGATTTATCCAAAAAAACCCAGAGAATCAAAAGGTAAAATACTATAAAAAATAACTGTAAATTTTAAAAAAAAAAAAAAGCAACCCGATACGTTCGGGAGTTGAAAAACCTTTTTAAGGGCCAAAATAAAAACATTTCTTGCCAATTGACGATCAAGAGGGGAGTTTGGGAGGAGGAGAGCGAGGGGGGAGAGATGGGGAGGAACAAAGGCTCATGAAAGGTCGAAGATGCAATTTTTCGGAACACAATTAAAGTTTTTAAAAAAAACATTGTCGGCTGAAAAAAATTTTTTTAAAGAGGGACTTGATCCTCTGTCAGACATCCCCATAAACTGGGGTGTATATCTAGTGAGGTGATCTAGAGCCAAGGAATTAAAAGAAAACCCCCCTTTTTTGATAAAACCTGATTCCCTTCTCGTTCCCCAGGCTTAATTTAAACCCAGGGAATACTGAAACATAATATATGCCTCCACTTCGGCACCACTTTCCCAAAACCACCCAAGAACTCAAAACCGTCTTGAATGAAAACAGGTTTGCTGGGCCTCAAAACGAGGCGGGAAAAACATTTCGGTCAAGCGAAAAAATTCAGTCCCAAGGGTGAGAAGCCCCTTCCTGAGCCCCCCCCCACTGTTTAAAACCTATTAAGATGAATCACTATTGCTTTAAATCTTGTGAATGGGCAGAACGTCATGGCAGAAGGCTTCCTTCTCCCCGCCCTTTAATTGCGCTGAAAAACAGCTATTCGCCTCCACCTGTTTGATTTAATTATGTTGTTCACTCCCGTCTTTTTACGACATTGTAATACATCGCTCCTATATAATGATCCATCTGGGCTTTTTTTTTTTGTTGCCTAAGTTTGAAAATGGTGTAAAAAGGGTTATATATTTAAAGCACAAATTGGGAGAGGGGAAGGGGGGGAGAGAGAGAGAAGAGAGAGAGGGGAGGAGAATTATTATTAAAATTCAAGGGGAAGCGCAAAACCCGGGGGAAATTATACATTTGCCTGGGGGGGGGATGGGGGAAGCATTCGGGTTTAAATTTGGGGAACTGGAGCACAGATCCAATTCCCTAAAAAAAAAAGCCCCCACCAAAAATCAAGGAACCTTCCCTTTAGGGGAGAGGGGAGGGGGGAGAGAGAGAGAGAGGAGAGAGAGAGAGAAGGGGAGAGGAGAGAGAGAGGGGGAAAAAGAGAGGGGCGATAGAGAGGGGGAAAAGAGAGAGAGAGAGAGAGATTTAAAATACAAACCTGGGCAGTATATATTCAAACTCGCTGTTGAGGAAAATTTGATGTTCCGTCTAAATTTTCCCTTTATTTCTCTCTAAACACTTAAAATTAGGAGAGTGTAAACCTGGCCCCTCGCCTGCATTAAGTGAAGTACTGCAAAGGTTGGGCGAGTATTTTTGACGGGAGTGGAAAAAATGCATGATATTTTAAAAGGGAAAAAGAAAATTTGTCTGCTCCCACTAAAAAACTATAAAAATTTTCTAATAATTTTACTACACTAAAAAATATTATTATTAATAAAAATATTTTTGTCTCTATTACTACTATAATTTAATCATTAAAGGATGCTATGTCCGGGAAAAATTTCATTTTTAGATCGTAAACAAAAAATTTTGGGTTGGGAAGGGGGGCGTTTTTCTTGAAATTATCTGAATCCAGGTTTGGATGTGGAAAGGAAAGTAAATTATGAGAGGTGGAAACGGATTTTTATCACATTTTTAAAAGATGTGTTGACTGGGCCCATGGGGCCCCCCAAAATTAAGGGTTTTCCCTGAAAAACTGAAGGGCCCGGGGCAGGGCTCTGAACTCCCCGCCGCAAAAAAAAATGGTTAAATACCTTTGCAATACTCGGTTTAAATTTCGTGGGCGAACATACACGTAGAAAGACAAGGGGCGACGACAGAAAAGACAGAAAAGCACTTTAAAAACAAAACAACATAAAAACACACCCCACCCCCGCGCACACCACGCGCGCGCCCCACGCACACACACAGCACACATAAAGCGCACCACGCAAAGCGCCACACGCACATTCCACTTTTTCCAAAAAAACCTTAAAAATCTAGTGAGAAGTCACTTTCTGACGGTCTACGCCCGGGGTTTATACTGAAATTGGTTTTGGGAAAATCTACTACTCAAAGTTTTTTAAACCCTTTAAAAATCCCAGGGAGCGAAGTCTGGGGGTGACTTTGCAGCAAAGTCTGCGCAAATTTCTGCGCAAAGTCGGCCCCGATCCTGCGCGACGTTTGCAGCTACTTGATTGGGAACGTCTGCAGGTACTTCCCAAAGGGGGGCAACAAAAGGGTTTTTTTTTAAGTTCCTGGGTTTTCCCCCTTATTTAAGATTCAATAAAAAAATTTTCACACTCACGCACACATACATAATGTATGTCTTAAAGTATGTCTTCAAAAGAGTAAATTTTTTTCAAAGTAAAAATTTTTTTGTAGGGTTTTTTCGTGTATTTTCAATGTTTTGGGCTTTTACTTAAATTTTGAACGTACTTTTTAACGTTTTATTTTTAGTGTTGATTTCCTAAAATTTGTTTTATTGGGGCATATTTTTTTAAATACATTTCATTAAAATTTTTTTTAAGTTATTTTTAAACTTTTTTTCATTTTCCTTTTTTTTAAACCCCTGCAAAATTTATCGTCCCCTACAGCGTCAATTTTCCGCCGGTTTTTTCCCGTTTTAAATCGACACACCCCCTTTGTTGACACAACCCTTTAATTGCAAATGGGGGAATTTCCTCTTTGGTGTCAATAATCTACCCTCCTTTAACAACCCTGTTAGCGAATCGAATTCACGAATTACCCTTTAATGCCCCCAGATGTTTTGTTTTTCCCCATCCCCTTTCTCAACTTTGGGTTTTTAAAACCCACCACACAACACACACACACAAAACACCCACCAAAAATTTTTTTTAATTTTTTTTTATTTTATAATATATTTTTTTTATAAATTTTTTTTTATAAAAACTATGGCAGAAGGAGACTAAACCTAAGAACCTTAGAACAAGGTTTCGCAAAGGGTCTAAAACCCTCTTACCAAAACCCCGGACCAATACCTTGGAGCCAAAGCCCAGATTTTTTTGTTCTTGGCGAGCATTAGGGGAATGGTTGTTGCTATTTTATTTTACTGAAAGTGGCTGCCCTTTGGGCCCCCCAAAGGGGCTAGCTGGTGGACGTCCCAAATTTTTTGGTCCCGTGTGGGGGCGGGGGGTAAAAGGGACCGTGGACCTTTTTTAAGGTTGGTTTTGGTTCGAGTCTCCTTCCGCCAAGTTTTGTGTTTGTGTTGTGAAAAATATATAAATTTAAATTTATTATATATATTTATATTAAAATATTTAAAATTTTAAAATTTTTTAAATCGCGATCTTTGGGTTAAATACCCCCGCCCCATCTTGCCAAAATGGGGCAAGTGAAAATTTGTTTTGCAGTAATTTCCCCCAAAATCAATTTGAACCTAACGAAAAAAAAAATTTTTTAATTTTGTTTGGGGTTTTGTTTCTAATTTTTTGTAAACATTTTTATAAAATATATTTTGTTGGGGTAGGCTAAAAAAAATTTTCTTTTTCTTATAATAAGGGTTTGGTAAGTTTTTTTAAGATTCTTTTGGTGCAAAATTTTAAAATTTTTTTTTTTTCATTAACATTAAAAGAAAAAAAAAACTTCAAAGGTAAAAAGAGAAAATTTTTAGAAAGGGCCCTTTTTTTTAAATGTTCTTGCCAAATTTACCAGTTTTAAATTTTTCGGCAAAGACATAATACATATATATATTTATTTATAAATATTTTATATATATATTTTATATTAATATATTAAAAAAAAATTATATATATATATTTATTTATATATATATTAAAAAATTTATATATATAATAAAATATATATATATATATTATTTTAATATTTATATTTTAATACAGGTGTAGGTTTTGGGAGACAGCAACCCCCAGGGAAGTACTACCGTCCCGCCCAAAGATGGGGAAACAAAAACCTTTAAGTTTTGCAGGTTTGGTTTGGAATTTTGGGGTTCTTTTTCTGTCCTTAAAAACGCTAAATAACAGGGGTATCTTTTCTACTCCTACTTACATTTGGGCACACTTCACAAAACCGCCATGCATATATAATTTTACATACATTAGGTTTTTCTCCTTTTTTTTTTTAAAAAGCTTTGTTTTTTTTTATTTCTTTCTATTGTCCCTTTGGGGAAATGGAAAAGAATCTTTTTCCTCCGTAAGCCCCCGCGTTTTCGTATTTAGGGGAAATAAAAAGCCGGGGGCAATGGGCTAGTAACCCCTTCTTTTCCCCCTATACAATTAAATAAAAAAAGAAAAGAAAAACTTTATAAAAAATGGGTTGCTTAAAAAGTGCGTGGGTTAGTGCGGATGACAAGAAACCCGATGAATTTCTGATGTTTTTAATGAAAAGAAGTTGGATGTCCTGGCCCCAAGCCCAAAAAAAGCTGAAGGGGGTGGGGGAGGGTTTAGTGGGGGGAAATAAATGGGGTTTAAAACGGAGTATCTGGGGAGTTAGACCAAAAAGGGAAGGGGGGAGCGTAATGTTAAATGATCAGTTATGGAAGGAGGGGAAAAAAGAATATGAATGTGTAAAAATTTAAGGGAAATTTTTTTGGGTTAAAGTAAAAGGGGGGATGCGGGAAGTGGGTATTTAAAAAGGGGTGTATGCACCTGGAAAAAAGAGAGGGGAAGAGAGGGGGAGAGAGAGATTTTGGGGGATGTTAAGTGAAAAAGTTTAGGGCCTTTTAACCAAAAGGGGGGAGAAAATTTTGGGGAGGGGGCTTGAAAGCAAAATTTTAAAAAACTTTTGGGGAGGGTTTGGTAAAGGGAAGTTTGGGGGGAAAAGGGGTAAATTTATAAAGGGGCCCTTTTAATTTAAAATTTGTTTTTAAAGGGGTTTTGTTTTTAAGGGAAAACATATTTTTAAAAAAAAGAGGGTTTTAAAAATAAACAGATATTTAGGGGGGCCCAAATGACATTTTGTTTGTTTGGTTTTTGTATTTTAGAAAAAAAGATGTTGAGTAAAACTTCAGGATGTACAAGGGTTTTTAGAGGGGGCCCCAGATATCAATCACTTTTTGTTGTAGCTACATGAGAGGAAAAAAGGGAGAGGGGGTAAAAGGGGAAAAAAAAAGCTCAGGAAGAGAGAGGTGAAGGGTTTTTTAAAAATAAAAGAGGGGGCAGTTAGGGGAAGATAAAACAGCTATTGGAGGAAAAAGATTGGGGTAATGGGAAACCTAGGCCCAAAGGGGTCGAAAGGTTGGGGGGAGGGTTTTAAAAAGTAGTGTTAGAGTGTTCAGGCCCGAAATTTGTGGTTACAGGAAAAATGGTGCGGGGGGAAAAAAGGGGGGCGATTGGTGGGAAAGATGATGTAAAGAGAGAGTAAGGGGAAAAAATTTGCATATGAGAAGTTTTTTAAAAAAGTGAATGATGCAAGGGGGGAAGAGTATATGGAGAAAAAAGAGAGAAGTTAAGAAAAAGAGGGGGAAGCAATGTAAAAAGAGAGCAAATGGAGAGTGGGGGGAGATGTTATCAACAAATTTTGTGAAAATAAGAAAAATTTTTTTGGGGTGAGATTAACAATTTGAAAGCCTAGAGAAAAATTTGGGTTTTTTCAGTTAAAAATAGGGAGGGAGGGGTTTTTAAAAGGAGAGGGAGAGGGGATTGGGAAGATGGAAGGAATATTTTGAGGGAAATTTTTTAAATGTTGATGATGATAGGGAAGCTGTAAATTTTGTGAAAAGGGGAAAGGGGGAATAAAATCCCTTGTAGGGTGAGGAAAGGGCCCGTTGTGGTGTGGGGGGGAAATTCGTGAGGCAGGAGGTAAAATGAAAGGGGGGGTAAGGCAGCCGGGATTGGGGGAAAAAAGATTGAAATTTTTAAAAGCAGGTTGGGGGTAAGTTTTGGAGTGGTTGGGGCCCAATTTTTTTAATAAAAAGTATGGAAAGGGGAAGGTACCTAGGGATTGGGAGAGAGCTTTCTTTGTTCCTTTGTAAAAAAGGCCCCAAAAAGGGTAAAAGAGAGGCAAAAAATTTTTAGGGGGATAAGTCTGTTGAGTGTACCTGGGGAAAGTGTTGTAAAAGTTAAATTGAAAAAATTAAGATTTAAAACCGGGGAATAAGGGTAGCAGATGAACAAGGAGGCTTTTGGAAAGGGGGGAAGGGGGGGGTGTGGACCCCGGGGTTTACGGAAACATTTTAAAATGAACATATTTAATTAAAGGGTAAAGGGTCTTTGTGGATTTTTGGATTTGGAAAAGGGGTTTGACAGGGGGGAATTTGGGGGGGAAAGTGGCAGATGTTGCAAGTGTTTTGGGGTAGGAGGTAGGTTTTTCTGAAAGCATGAAAGGTTTTTTTGAGGATAGTGAGGCTCAAGTTAGAGTATGTAGGAAAGAGGGAAATTTTTTTCCCCTAAAAGTGGGCCTTTGGGCAAGGATGTGTGGTTTTTTACCGTGGTTTTTTAATATATTTATAGATGGGGTTTAAGAGAAGTAAAAGCGGGGTCTTGGCAAAAGGCGTGGAGTTTTAAAAAATAAAGAAAACACACACAAAGTTTGGGGGTGTCAAAAGCCGCCCCCTTTGCCCCATGACAATGTGTCTTGGGGATTTTGAAAAAGGGAATTGCAGAGGGTTGGTGGATGAATTTGGGAGGGTGTGCAAAAAAGAAAGAAAAAATTTAAAAGGGGAATACAGGGAAAAAAGTAAGGGGTTTTGAGGATAACAAAAAAATTAGGGGATGAAAGATTGAATATCAGATTGGAGGGGGAGATTTATGGAGGAGGGTGAACGTATTCAGATATTTGGGAGTGGCGTGTCAGCGGATGGGTCTATGAAAGAGAGGTGAATCATAAAATTTGATGAGGGAAAAAGAGTGAGTGGTGCACTTAGGAGTCTGTGGAGACAAAGAACTTTGTCCTTGGAGGCAAAGAGGGAATGTATGAGAGTATAGTTTTACCAACGCTCTTATATGGGTGTGAAGCGTGGGTGATGAATGTTGCAGCGAGGAGAAGGCGGGGAGGCAGTGGAGATGTCATGTCTGAGGGCAATGTGTGGTGTGAATATAATGCAGAGAATTCGTAGTTTGGAAGGGTTGGGAAAGGAGGTGCGGATTACCAAAACTGTTGTCCAGAGGGCTGGGAAGGGTTGTTGAGGTGGTTCGGCATGTAGAGAGAATGGAGCGAAACAGAATGACTTCAAGAGTGTATCAGTCTGTAGTGGAAGGAAGGCGGGGTAAGGGTCGGCCTAGGAAGGGTTGGGGAGGGGGGGGTAAAGGGGGTTTTTGTGTGCGGGGGGCTTGGACTTCCAGCAGGAAATGCGTGAGCGTGTTTGATAGGAGTGAATGGAGACAAATGGTTTTTAATACTTGACGTGCTTTTGGGAGTGTGAGCAAAGTAACATTTATGAGGGATTCAGGGAAACCGGCAGGCCGGACTTGAGTCCTGGAGATGGAAGTACAGTGCCTGCACTCTGAAGGAGGGGTGTAATGTTGCAGTTTAAAAACTGTAGTGTAAAGAAACCTTCTGGCAAGACAGTGATGGAGTGAATGATGGTGAAAGTTTTTCTTTTTCGGGCCACCCTCCCTTTGGTGGGAATCGGCCGGTGTGATAATAAAAAATAATTTAATATATAATATATATACATATATATTATATATATATATATACATATATATATAATATATATATATATATATATATATATATATATATATATAATATATATATTATTTTATATATATATAGTTTTATATATTCCGAGAGGGTTCTCTTTCGCAAAAGGTATACACACCATAGTATATCAGCCAAGTTTACTTAGTCTCTAAAATCGTAATTAAAGCATTGTTGATTAGTGGTGAAAAGGTGATATACAGCCTTAATAATCCTTTGAGTAGTTGACAGGTTTTATGCCCAATTAACCAACTTTACGATGAAGGATATATCTACCACCAAGAGTATGATAGTAAGTTATTATTTTTTTTTTATTATCACACCGGCCGATTCCCACCAAGGCAGGGTGGCCCGAAAAAGAAAAACTTTCACCATCATTCACTCCATCACTGTCTTGCCAGAAGGGTGCTTTACACTACAGTTTTTAAACTGCAACATTAACACCCCTCCTTCAGAGTGCAGGCACTGTACTTCCCATCTCCAGGACTCAAGTCCGGCCTGCCGGTTTTCCTGAACCCCCTTTAAAAAGTTACTTTGCTCACCCCCCAACAGCACGTCAATATTAAAAACCATTTGTCCCTTCACCCCCTAAAAACACGCTCACGCATGCCCGGGAAGCCCAAACCCCCGCACACAAAACCCCCTTTACCCCCCCCCCCCCCAACCCCTTTTCCTAGGCGCCCCCTACCCGCCTTCCTTCCCACAGACGATACACTCTTGAAGCATTGTTTCGCCCATTCCTTACATGTCCAACCCACCTCAACAACCCTTCCCTCACCCTCGGGAAAAACTTTTGGGTAATCCGCCCTCCTCCTAATTCCAAATACGAATTCTCGCATTAATTCACACCACACATTGCCCTCAGACATGACATCTCCACTGCTCCCCTTCCCCTCGCTGCAACATTCTCCCCCCACGCTTCACCCCCTATAAGAGCGTTGGTAAATGAAGTATCATTGACGGGGTGATATAACCTTAAAATTTATGCACTTGGAATTTTAAAACATCGATATATACACTAAACCCAGTGTATACAAGGTTGTCTCAGGGGTATGCACTTACAGTCTTTTTAATTACGTATTAGGGGTTAAGGCATTCTTAACTGGTGGTGTCATTTACTCGACAAAGTAAAACTGGAACAGGTATCTGTTATGCGAAAACCCTGGGGGGGCATAAAGCGATATAAACCCTAATAGATGCGGAAAATGGAGCCTGGAAAACCTAGAATAGCGTTCGACATCTAAGGGATTTTTTCAGAACGGACGTGTACGTCAGCCCCCATCCCCGGAGTAGCAGCCCCAGTAGGGAAACCCACCCCGGAAAAACGCAAGGAATTAGAGAAAGTGCAAAGGTTTGCACAAGACTAGTCCCAAAAGAGGTTGGTTTCCCCCTTAACCTCTTAACAACACGGAGGATGGGAGGGTTGGGGAACATGTTAATGACAAAAAAATACTTTTGGGGAATTTGAAAAAGTGGTTGGATAAAAGTGTGGGGGAATGTGAAAAAACAAAAAGGGGGCCCAAAACGGGGAAATAAAAACTCAGACGAGTCACATGGGTGTTGGAAGCACTTCTTCAGTCAAAGATTTGGGGTCGGGAAAGGGGGAAACATTTTTTTGGGGAGAGTGATTAATGGAGGCAGGGGTCCAACTTTTTTAAAAAGGGAGTAAAAAAAGGGGGCAAAAAAAAAAACACCAAAAACACCCCCACCACAATTATGAGGAAAAAACCCCAACACGCCAAAAAAACACCACCAACCACCCCACCCCCCCCCCCCCCCCCCCTTTTCCCCCCCCCCCCCCCCCCCCCCCCCCCCCCCCCCCCCCCCCCCCCCCCCCCCCTTCACCCCTTTCCCCTTTATCTTTCCCCCCTCCTTTCTCTTCCCTTCCCCCCCTTCCCTCCCCCCTCCCCGGTTTCCTTTTTCCCCTCGAGGGAGGCTTTCCCTCCCCACCTCACTTTATTACGGGCTTTGGGTCAAATTGTGAGGCGTCGGGGGTAGATTTAAAAGGGGATGGTACAGGGTGAGCCTGGCTATTTGCCCCCCCTCCGGGATTTGCCCTGCCCACCCGAAATTTTATGACCTCCGAGCTCATGGCTGACCCAAGACCTATTTTTTTCCTTCCTTCTCTTCTCTCTCTCTCTTTTTCTTTCTCTCTCTCTCTCTCTCTCTTTTCTCTCTCTTCTCTCTCTCTCTCTTTTCTTCACTCTCTTCTACTCCATCTCTCCCCTCTAAACCCTTCCCCTTCCCCCGCCTAATGTTTGGATTTTGAAATGATTTATTTTCTGGTGGGTGACCTGGGGCTTAGTTGCACGAAGGGAACTTTAGGTACTTCAAATGATTACAAAAAAGGGTGGGATTGGTAAAGGAAAGAGCTCCCTACCATCCATTAGGGTAAAAATACCCTCATCACCCCTGTCGTCGGGGGCCACAGAACATTCAGTGCTCCTCAAGTCATATTTTGAAATTAGGAAATTTTATTTATTTACTACAAAAAAAGTTTCCTACAACTACAGTTTGTCTACTTTCCCAAAAAAAGCTGTGGGTAAAAGATACTCATTTGTTGTTACAGTTCTAAATGCCCCGGGTCAATTAGGTTTTGGATAACATATCCCGTCTTCTTTGGAGGATGCGACAAACTATCGTGGAGGAGACTTTTACAAACTGGAAATTTCATCAAGAAGCACAAAAATTCTCGTAAAAAATGATTTATGCAACGATACCAATGCATTCAACTCCCGCAACATTCATGGGCTTTAAAAACGACAATTTGTCATTTAAAAGGAAATGACAAGTAAAATAAGAGCTGTTTTAAAACTGATCTAGATGTAGCTGCCAATATCATCAAATGAACTCCAGCGGTTATAAAATTTCATATTTTCTCTGCAGATTCATTTGCCCAAATTGGCACAATCAATTCTCCTCATCCCCACACCAACCCGGGGCTAAAGACCCCCTAATTGTCCTTAACTTTGATTTTCTTATTGATTGATAAAATCCCAGACAGGGGAAATGTCTCCCTTTGCGTGTGTCCATACTGCATTGTCTCCTCTCAATCTGTCGGTATTAATCACAACGTACAACTAAGGGAACTGAAGTGTGCGGCTCAGAACTTCAAGAAAAAGGTGCTATTCGTTTAATATTCTAAATTTAAATTTTGTTGGGGTTCAGCTGTTTTAAATTTTTACGGGATGTTGACTGATATGTTTGGACTGATTTATGAAACAATGGGTATCCTCCATACGTTGTCCGAAACTAATAAAATGATTTGCCTCTCACCTCTATAAGATATTTAGCAGAATCCACGATTTATACCAAAAAAAATTTGTAAATTACCATAATACGTAAAACAAAGCGCTGATACAAAATTCAGTTTTAAAAGGACGAATCAAGTAATGAAAAGGTGATTTAAACAATTGGTTTTTTCTGTGAACAATTTTTGGCGGTCTTTTTGGGACTCTAGTGAGCAGAAGGCTGCCAAAAATCACTGATTACTTTAACCACCCATAGCATGCCGGATTTTTTAACAATTTTTCTTGAGATGTCAACTCAAAGATCGTCAACAATTCATCTATAATAGGAGCTCCAAAGGCAAAAACAATAAAGTGCAGAGGTTAGAAAAAATTTTTGTTTGGGCAGCCAAAAATTGCGGAGAAACTACCAGAAAATTTTTCAGGCATAAACGAACACAAATAGCCTTCCATAGTAGACAGGTTTAAAACATTGTGTTCACACTCTAGCTTTCGGCCACTTTATGCAATGGACCAGGGACAAAATTTATCAAGGGGGTGACACATTCAAGAGTAAGGGTTCAGAAACTTTTTCCCCATCGCAAACGTTTTTTAAAACAAATAAGTTTTCAATTAATGAACTTCGTCAATACGGTTGCTGAGGAAATAAATTTGCAGAGCCCCTTCACACATGAACTTCCATCACCCGGGCTCACTCTTTCCCCTTTTAGCTTTTCAAGATGCACTTCCCCGGGGTACCTCTTGACGTGAAAAACCCCCTTTTCTTTTGCAGGTGAACCTTTGTTTTAAAAAAAGTTTTCCCAAACTCACTCGTGTTTTTAAATGCAATTTATTTTATTAAAATTCTTTTATCATACTATAATTTGAACTGATAAAAAGAAAATGTACCCTGTTATTGAGTTTTTTTCCCCTCATCTATAACTCCTTTGACAAAACCAAAATTTTTCCTATAACTTCCAAATTTTTAAAATTTCCCAATCCCCTTACTGGGAGTTTTTTGTCTAGGCAGACCTTTTTTTTAGAAATATGTGGTTTTAAGTAGCCAACAGGGAATTAAAAAAGGGGAATCTTACTTCGAATTTTCGTCAGAGTTTCCCGACCACCGGGGGGGATATGGGTTTCCAATCTGTACTGCCAAAACTTCTAAACTGCATGTAGTCTTAACAAAAACATTAGAAAAAACAAAAATGGCCCTAAAGGTAAACAATATCTAAAACACTTCGGGGGGGAAGTCCCGAACAGGAATAAAATGCCAGATAGAAAATGAAATAAAATTTTTTCGGGAATCATGACAAAGGTAAAAATTTCTTTCCCAACTTAATATAACATTTTGGGATGAAAAAAAATTTTCCCACTGAAACGTCACTCAACTCATCTTACCGAATGACATAACTTTGTACAACTTTTAAAATTTTTCTTTTTCTCCGTTTTTACCTGGAAGAAGCTGTAAAAAAAAATATAGAAAAAAGATAAAATTATATATTTTTTTTTTATCACACTGGCCCATTTCCCCCAAAGGGAGGGGGGGCCCGAAAAAAAAAAAAAAAACTTTACCACATTCCTCCTCACTGTCTTGCCAGAAGGGTGCTTTACACTACAGTTTTTAAACTGCAACTTAACACCCCCCCTTCAGAGTGAGGCACTGTAATTCCCTTCCCGGACTCAATCCGGCCTCCCCGGTTTTCCCTGAACCCCCTTTAAAATGTTACTTTGCTCACACTCCAACAGACGTCAAGTATTTAAAAAACCCTTGA